>CM039673.1:152598522-153241397 GCA_022496015.1 Hordeum marinum | reverse complement strand
TACCCTCAGAGAAGGCTACTACCGCATTTCGATGATGAACTCACTGATACTCCGTCTCCAAACCATACTCCATACGACAAGTCAGATCGCCCCCCTCGTGGTTGGGACAGGATGGCTGACGACACCGGTTATATACCGGCAGTGCCCCGAAGACGGGGTAAGGAGCCATTAGAGACCAATGAAAGGTTCAACCTGCGAGATGACCTGGATCACAGAGCAGGCCGTACAAGATCCATCTATGGATCTAGAGAGTACTCACCCGATAGACGGGGCGAATACAAACCATGGTTCAACCAAAACAACAGAGGCCAGGAACGCAACCGACCCCATACAGACGTCGAATACACGCGCGACATAGCTTGGGTCAGAGGCGCCGCTCACCCACTGTGCTTCACAGATGAGGTAATGCGGCATCAGTTCCCTGAGGGGTTTAGACCCGTGAATATAGAACATTATGATGGGACCACTGACCCAACCATATGGATTGAGGACTTCCTCCTCCATATCTACATGGCGCGAGGAGACGATCTCCATGCCATCAAATATCTCCCTCTTAAGCTTAAGGGGCCAGCTCGGCACTGGTTAAACAGCCTCCCTGAAAACTCCATTGGATGTTGGGAAGACCTGGAAGATGCGTTCTGCTCTAACTTCCAAGGAACCTATGTCCACCCGCCGGACTCTTCTAATCTCAGCAACGTCATCCAGAAGCCTGGCGAGTCTGCTCGACAATTCTGGAATTAGTTCTTGACTAAGAAGAACTAAACCGTCGACTGTCCAAATGCTGAGGCCATAGCCTCCTTCCGGCACAATATTCGGGACAAATGGCTGGCCTGCCAGCTAGGCCAGGACAAACCTCGGACCATGTTTGCCCTTACCTCCCTCATGACCCGCTTTCGCATGGACAAAGACAATTGGCTAGCACGATGCAACCACAATTCCGAAGACCCCGTAGCTGTTGGGAGACGTAATAGTAAATCAAAATTTTCTATGCGTTCACCAAGATCTATCTATGGAGAAACCATCAACGAGAGGGAAGAGATTGCATCTTGATACCTTTGAAGATCGCTAAGCGGAAGAGTTTAAAAGAACGCGATTGGTGGAGTCATACTCGTAGCGATTCAGATCGCGGTGGACTCCGATCTCAGCGCCGAACAACGGCGCTGTTGGGAGACGTAGTAGTAAATCAAAAAAATTCTACGATCACCAAGATCTATCTATGAAGAAACTAGCAAAGAGTGGGGAGACATTGCATCTTCATACCTTTGAAGATCGCTAAGCGGAAGCATTACAAGAACGCGGTTGGTGGAGTCGTACTTGTAGCGATTCAGATCGTGGTGGACTCCGATCTTAGCGCCGAACAACGGTGCCTCCGCGTTCAAAATACATGCAGACCGGTGACGTCTCCCCATGACTTTATCCAACAAGGAGGAGGGAGAGGTTGGGAAGAGCTCCATAAGCATCACGACGGTGTGGTGGTGGTGGAGCAGCAAGGTATTCCGGCAGGGCTTCGCCTAAGCACTTCGGAGGAGGAAGAAGAGAGGTAGGGCTGCGGCGTGGGAGAGAGAGATCAAATCTTGTCTCAAAACAGCCAAAACCTCAAGTATATATAGGAGGAGGGAGAGGTAGGGCTGCCTTGGCCCCTCCTCCAAGGAGAAGAGGTTCGGCCGAGCTAGGGAGGAGTCCACCTCCCACAAGGGAGGTGGATCTCTTCCTTTTGAATCTCCTTTACCCTTATCTCTTTATCCCTAGACACATGGGCCTTTCCGGAAGGACTTTGCCAGCCCAATAAGGTCTGGTACACCTCCTCTAATAGCCCACGAAGTCCTTTGGTCGTCACACCCCTCCCGGGGGTCCTCCGGCACCCTCCCGGCACACAACCGATGATGCCGAAAACTTTTCGGTGATCAAAACAGGACTTCCTATATATCAATCTTTACCTCCGGACCATTCCGGAGCTCCTTGTGACGTCCAGGATCTCATCCGGGACTCCGAACAACCTTCAGTAATCACGTATACCATTTCCCTATAACCCTAGCGTCATCGAACCTTAAGTGTGTGGACCCTACGGGTTCGGGAGACACGTAGACATGACCGAGACACCTCCCCGGTCAATAACCAACAGCGGGGTCTGGATACCCATGTTGGTTCCCACATGATCCACGATGATCTCATCGGATGAACCACGATGTCGGGGATTCAATCAATCCCATATACAATTCCCTTTGTCTACTGGTATGATACTTGCCCGAGATTCGATCGTCGGTATCCCTATACCTTGTTCAATCTCGTTACCAGCAAGTCTCTTTACTCGTTCCGTAACACATCATCCCATGGCTAACTCTTTAGTCACACTGAGCTCATTATGATGATGTCTTACCAAGTGGGCCCAAAGATACCTCTCCGTCATACAGAGTGACAAATCTCAGTCTCGATTCGTGCCAACCCAATAGACACTTTCGGAGATACCCGTAGTGCACCTTTATAGCCACCCAGTTACGTTGTGACGTTTGGCACACCCAAAGAATTCCTACGGTATTCGGGAGTTGCATAATCTCATGGTCTAAGGAAATGATACTTGAAATTGGAAAAGCTTTAGCAGACGAACTACACGATCTTGTGCTATGCTTAGGATTGGGTCTTGTCCATCACATCATTCTCCTAATGATGTGATCCCGTTATCAACGACATCCAATGTCCATGGTCATGAAACCGTGACCATCTATTGACCAACGAGCTAGCCAACTAGAGGCTCACTAGGGACACATTGTGGTCCATGTATTCACACATGCATTATGGTTTCCAGTTAACACAATTATAGCATGAACAATAGACAATTATCATGAACAAGGAAATACAATAATAACCATTTTATTATTGCCTCTAGGGCATATTTCCAACAGTCTCCCACTTGCAGTAGAGTCAATAATCTGGTTCACATCGCCATGTGATTAACACTTACGTCACCATGTGATCATATCATCATGTGATTAACACCTAATTAGTTCTGGGGTTTGATCATGTTTTGCTCGTGAAAGAGGTTTTAGTCAACGGATCTGCGACATTTGGATCCGTGTGTACTTTGCAAATCTCTATGTCATACTACAGACACTTCTCCCATGCTCCACTTGGAGCTATTCCAAATGGCTACTCCACTATACGTATCCGGATTGCTACCAAGAGTCATGCGGATTGGTGTTAAAGCTTGCATCATCGTAACCCTTTACGATGAACTCTTTATCACCTCCATAATCAAGAAATATTTCCTTAGTCCTCTAGTTACTAAGGATAATTTTAACCGCCGTTCATTGATCCACTCCTGGATCTCTCTTGTACCCCTTCACGAACTCATGGCAAGACACACACAGGTGCGCTACACAGCATGGAAGACTAGATAGAGCCTATGGCTGAAGCATAGGGGATGACACTCATCTTTTCTCTATTTTCTGCCGTGGTCGGGCATTGAGCTGTGCTCAATCTCACACCTTCTAATACAGGCAAGAACCTTTTCTTGGACTGATCCATATTGAACTTCTTCAATATCTTGTCAAGGTATGTACTCATTGAAATTATTATCAGGCATCTTGATCTATCTCTGTAAACCTTGATGACCAACAATTAGGTAGCTTTATCCAGGTCTTCCTTTGAAAAACCCTTTTTTTCAAACAACTATTTATGCTTTCCAGAAATTCTACATCATCTTCGATCAATAATATGTCAACTACATATTCTTATCAGAAATTCTATAGTGCTCCCACTCACTTTCTTGTAAATACAAGTTTCTCATAAACTTTGTATAAACCCAAAAACTTTGATCACTTCATCAAAGTTCATATTCCAACTCCAAGATGCTTGCTCCAGTCCATAGAAGGATCGCTGGAGTTTGCATAACTTTTAGCATCCTAAGGATTGACAAAACCTTCTGGTTGTATCACATACAACTCTTCCTCATGGAAACCGTTAAGGAAGCCTTGTTTTGACATCCATCTGCCAGATTTCATAATCGAAAAATGCAACAACTGCTAACATAATTTTAATAGACTTTTAGCATCGCTACGGATGAGAAAATCTCATCGCAGTTAACTCGTTGAACTTAGGGAAAACTCCTTTGCGCCAAGTCGAGCTTTATAAACGGTGACATTTCACCATTAGCGTTTGTGTTCATCTCAAAGGTCCATTTGTACTCAACGACCTGTCGTTCAACGGGCAAGTCTGCTAAAGTACATACTTGGTTTTCATACATGGATCCTTTCTCGGATTTCATGCCTCCCAGCCATTTGTTGGAATCCGGGCCCACCATCATTTCTCCATAGTTCGTAGGTTCATCATTGTCCAACAACATGATCTCCAAGATAGGGTTGACGTACTACTCAGGAGCAATACGTGTCCTTGTCCACCTACGATGTTCGATAGTAACTTGATCTGAAGCTTCATGATGATCATCATTAACTTCCTCTTCAACTGACGTAGGCTCCACAGAAACATCTTTCTGTGCTGTGCTACTCTCTAGTTGAAACAAAGGTTCAACAACCTCATCAAGTTCTATCTTCCTCCCACTCATTTCTTTCGAGAGAAACTATTTCTCGAGAAAGGACCCGTTTTTAGCCACAAACACTTTTGCGCTTGGATCTGAGATAGAAGGTATACCCAATGTCTCCTTAGGTATTCTATGGAGATGCATTCGTCTCTTTTGGGTTTGAGCTCACTAGGTGAAAACCCTTTTCACATAAGCGTCGCAGCCCCAAACATTAAGAAGTGACAACTTAGGCTTCTGTCAAACCATAATTCACACGGTGTCATCTCAACAGACTTAGATGGTGCCCTATTAAAGTGAATGGATTTGTCTTTAATGCATAACCCCATAACGATAATGGCAAAATGATAAGAGACATCATAGTACTCACTATATCCAATAGAGAACAACTACGACGTTTGGACATACCATCACACTATGGTGTTCCAGGAGGCATGAGCTGTGAAACAATTTCCACATTATCTAAAATTGCATAGCAAACTCGTAACTCAGATATTCATCTCCACGATCATATTGTAGACATTTTATCTTCTTGCCATGATGATCTTTAACTTCACTCTGAAACTCCTTGAACCTTCAAACATTTTAGACTCGTGTTTCATTAAGTAAATATCCTCATATTCACTCAAATCATCAGTGAAGGTAAAGAAAATAACGATATCCACTGCGTGTTTCAACACTCATTGGATGACATACATCAACATGTATCAATTCCAATAAGCCACTAGCCCGCTCCATCATACCGAAAGACGGGGTCTTAGTCATCTTGCCCAAGAGGCATGGTTCGCATGTCTCAACCGATTCGAAATCGATTGAGTCCAAAGATCCATCAACATGGAGTTTCTTCATGCGCTTTACACCAATATGATGTTTGTGGCAGTGCCACAAGAATGTGGTACTATCATTATTAACTTTTTATCTTTGGTGCCAACATTATGAGCATATGTGTTACTACGATCAAGATTCAATAAACCATTCCCACTGGGTGCATGACCATTGAAGGCATTATTCATGTAAACAAAATAACCATTATTCTCTAACTTAAATGAGTAACCGTATTGCACTAAACACGATCCAATCATGTTCATGCTCAATGCAATCACCAAATAACATTTATTTAGGTTCATTACTAATCCCGAAGGTAGAGAAAGTGTGCGATGGTGATCACATCAACCTTGGAAACACTTCCAACACACATCGTCACCTTTCACTTAGTTAGCCTCCATTCAATCTGTAGCTTTTATTTCGAGTTGCTAATATTTAGCAACTGAACCGGTATCTTATACCCAAGTGCTACTAGGAGTACTAGCAAGGTACACATCAATAACATGTTTATCAAATATACTTCTGTCAACATTGCCAGCCTTCTTATCTAGCAAGTATCTAAGGTTGTTCCGCTTCAGCAACTGTTCTCCTCATAATAGAAGCACATAGTCTCGGGTGTGGGCTCAACCTTGGGTTTCTTCACTAGAGCGGCAACTGGCTTGTCATTCCTGAAGTTTTTCCCTTCTTGCTCTTGCCTTCTTGAAACTAGTGGTTTTCACTTAACCATCAACACTTGATGCTCCTTCTTGTTTTCTACCTTCGCGGTGTCAAACAACGTGAATAGCTCAGGGATCATTATCTCCATCCCTGGCATTTTATAGTTCATCACGAAGCTCCAGTAGCTTGGTGGCAGTGACTTGGAGAACTGTATTAATCACTATCTTATCTGGAAGATTAACTCCCACTCGATTCAAGTGATTGTAGCACCCAGACAATCTGAGCACATGCTCACCGACGGAGCTATTCTCTTTTATCCTGTCGGCAAAGAATCTTGTTGGAGGTCTCATACCGCTCAACACAGGCATGAACCTGAGATCCCAATCTCAGCTCTTAGAACGTGTCATATGTTCCGTGACGTTCAAAACGTTTTGGAGCCTTAATTCTAAGTCGTAATGCATGACGCACTGAACTATCAAGTAGTCATCAGAAAGTGCCTGTCAATATGTTCACAACATCTACTGACATCGCTTGAGGGAGTGGTGCACTTAGCGGTGCATCAAGGATATAAGCCTTCTATGCAGCAATGAGGACAATCCTCAAATCACGAACCCAGTCCGCATTATTGCTACCATCAACTTTCAACTTACTTTTCTCTAGGAACATATCAATAAGACAGGGGATCTATAGCGTGAGCTATCTACAACATAATTTGCAAAGACACTTTTAGACTAAGTTCATGATAATTAAGTTCTCATAATTAAATTATTTAATAAACTCCCACTTAGATAGACATCTCTCTAGTCATCCAAGTGACACATGATCCACATCAACTAGCCCGTGTCCAATCATCACGTGAGACGGACTAGTCACCCATGGTGAACATCTCCATGTTGATCGTATCTTCTATACGACTCATGTTCGACCTTTCGGTCTCCCGTGTTCCGAGGCCATGTCTGTACATGCTAGGCTCGTCAAGTCAACCTAAGTGTTTCGCGTGTGTAAATCTGGCTTACACCCGTTGTATGCAAACGTTAGAACCTATCACACCCGATCATCACGGGGTGCTTCGGAACAACGATCCTTAGCAACGGTGCACAGTTAGGGTGAACACATCTCTTGAAATTTTATCGAGAGATCATCTTATTTACTACCGTCGTTCTAAGAAAATAAGATGTAAACATGATAAACATCACATGCAATCAATATAGTGACATGATATGGCTAATATCATCTTGCTCCTTTGATCTCCATATTCGGGGCACCATGATCATCACTGTCACCGACACGACACCATGATCTCCATCATCATGATCTCCATCATCGTGTCTTCATGAAGTTGTCTCGCCAACTATTACTTCTACTACTATGGTTAACGTTTAGCAATAAAGTAAAGTAATTACATGGCGTTTATGATTGACACGCAGGTCATACAATAAAATAAGACAATTCCTATGGCTCCTGCCGGTTGTCATACTCATCGACATGCAAGTCGTGAATCCTATTACAAGAACATGATCAATCTCATACATCATAGTGCATCACATCACATCCTTTGGCCATATCACATCACAAGGCATATGCTGCAAAAACAAGTTAGACGTCCCCTAATTTGTAGTTGCAAGTTTTTACATGGCTGCTATAGGTTTCTAGCAAGAACGTTTCGTACCTATGCCCAAAACCACAACGTGATATGCCAATTGCTATTTACCCTTCATAAGGACCCTTTTCATCGAATCCCATCCGACTAAGGTGGGAGAGACAGACACTCGCTAGCCACCTTATGCAACAAGTGCATGTCAGGCGACGGAACTGGTCTCACGTAAGCGTACGTGTAAAGTTGGTCCGGGCCGCTTCATCCCACAATACCGTCGAATAAACATAAGACTAGTAAGGGAAAGCAAATTAACAAGATCGACGCCCACAACAACTTGTGTTCTACTCGTGCATAGATTATACGCATGGACCTAGCTCTGATACCACTTTTGGGAGACGTAGTAGTAAATCAAAAAAATTCTATGATCACCAAGATTTATCTATGAAGAAACCATTAACGAGTGGGGAGAGATTGCATCTTAATACCTTTTAAGATTGCTAAGCGGAAGCATTACAAGAACGCGGTTGGTGGAGTCATACTCGTAGCGATTCAGATCGCGGTGGACTCCGATCTTAGCGCCGAACAACGGCGCCTCCGCGTTCAACACACGTGCAACCCGGTGACGTCTCCCACGCCTTGATACAACAAGGACGAGGGAAAGGTTGGGAAGAGCTCCAACAGCAGCATGACGGCGTGGTGGTGGTGGAGCCACAAGGTATTCCGGCAGGGCTTCGCCTAAGCACTACGGAGGAGGAAGAAGAGAGGTAGGGTTGCGCCGTGGGAGAGAGAGATCAGATCTTGTCTCAAAACAGCCAAAACCTCAATTATATAGGAGGAGGGAGAGGAACAGCTGCCTTGGCCCATCCTCCAAGGAGGAGAGGTTCGGCTGAGCTAGGGAGGAGTCCACCTCCGACAACGAAGGTGGATCTCTTTTTTTTGAATCTCCTTTAGCCTTATCTCTTTATAACTAGCCACATGGGCCTTTCCGGAAGGACTTAGCCAGCCCAATAAGGTCTGGTAAACCTCCTCTAACAGCCCACAAAGTCCCTTGGTCGTCATACCCTTCCTGGGGGTCCTCCGGCACCCTCCCGGCACTCCCGGTACACTACTGATGAGCCCGAAAACTTTCCGATGACCAGAACAGGACTTCCTATATATCAATCTTTACCTCCAGACCATTCCAGAGCTCCTCGTGACGTCCGATATCTCATCCGAGACTCCAAAAAACCTTCGCTAATCACGTATACCATTTCCCTATAACCCTAGCGTCATCGAATCTTAAGTGTGTAGACCCTATGGGTTCGGGAGACACGTAGACTTGACCGAGACACCTCTCCGGTCAACAACCAACAGTGGGATCTGGATACCCATGTTGGTTCCCACATGATCCACGATGATCTCATCGGATGAACCACGATGTCGGGGATTCAATCAATCCCGTATACAATTCCATTTGTCTACCGGTATGATGCTTGCCCGAGATTCGATCGTTGGCATCCCAATACCTTGTTCAATCTTGTTACCGGCAAGTCTCTTTACTCGTTCCATAACACATCATCCCATGGCTAACTCCTTAGTCACATTGAGCTCATTATGATGATGTCTTACCGAGTGGGCCCAGAGATACCTCTCCGTCATACGGAGTGACAAATCCCAGTCTCGATTCGTGCCAACCCAACAGACACTTTCGGAGATACCCGTAGTGCACCTTTATAGCCACCCAGTTACGTTGTGACATTTGGCACACCCAAAGCATTCCTACGGTATCCGGGAGTTGCACAATCTCATGGTCTAAGGAAATGATACTTGACATTGGAAATGCTTTAGCAGACGAACTACACGAACTTGTGCTTTGCTTAGGATTGGGTCTTGTCCATCACATCATTCTCCTAATGATGTGATCCTGTTATCAACGACATCCAATGTCCATGGTCATGAAACCGTGAACATCTATTAATCAACGAGCTAGCCAACTAGAGGCTCACTAGGGACACATTGTGGTCTATGTATTCACACATGCATTATGGTTTCCAGTTAACACAATTATAGCATGAACAATAGAAAATTATCATGAACAAGGAAATACAATAATAACCATTTTATTATTGCCTCTAGGGCATATTTCCAACAGGCATCCGCGTTCAACACACGTACAGCCCGGTGACGTCTCCTACGCCTTGATCCAGCAAGGAGCAAGGAGAGGTTGGGGAAGAGCTCAACAGCACGACGGCGTGGTGATGGTGGAGCAGTGTGGTCTCCTGCAGGGCTTCCCCAAGCGCTACGGAGAACGAGGAGAGGGAGGAGTAGGGCTGCACCGAGGGAGGAAGAAACCATGTGTCAGGTAGCCCTAAATCCAACCACTATATATAGGAGGAAGGGAAGGGAGGTTTGCACCCTAGGGTTTCCACCCTAGGGGCTAGCGGCAGCCCTAGATGTCCATCTAGTCGGTGGCTAGAGAAGGAGGAGGAGAGGGCGCAACCATAGGTGGGCTTAGGCCCATCTGGACCTAGAGTTTCCCCTCCCTCCACCTTTCTTGTGCCTTGGGCCTGGGTGGAGGGCACACCAGCCCACTTTGGGGCTGGTCCCTTCCACTCTCGGCCCACGCAGCCCTCTGGGGCTGGTGGCCCCACTTGGTGGACCCACGGAACCCTTCTGGTGGTCCCGGTACGTTACCGATAATTCCCAAAACACTTCCGGTAACTAAATCCTCACTTCCTATATATCAATCTTTGTCTCCGGACCATTCTGGAACTCCTCGTGACGTCCGGGATCTCATCCGGGACTCCGAACAACCTTCGGTAACCACGTAGACTATTTCCCTATAATCCTAGAGTCATCGAACCTTAAGTGTGTAGACCCTACAGGTTCGGGAGACACGTAGACATGACCGAGACACCTCTCCGGTCAATAACCAACAACAGGATCTGGATACCCATGTTGGCACCCACATGATCCACGATGATCTCATCGGATGAACCACGATGTCTGGGATTCAATCAATCCCGTATTCAATTCCCTTTGTCTACCGGTATGATACTTGCCCGAGATTCGATCGTCGATATCCCTATACCTTGTTCAATCTCGTTACCGGCAAGTCTCTTTACTCGTTCCGTAATACATCATCCCTTGGCTAACTCCTTTGTCACATTGAGCTCATTATGATGATGTCTTACCGAGTGGGACCAGAGATACCTCTCCGTCATACGGAGTGACAAATCCTAGTCTCGATTCGTGCCAACCCCACAGACACTTTCAGAGATACCCGTAGTGCACCTTTATAGCCTCCCAGTTACGTTGTGACGTTTGGCACACCCAAAGCATTCCTACGGTATCCGGGAGCTGCACAATCTCATGGTCTAAGGAAGTGATACTTGACATTGGAAAAGCTTTAGCAGACGAACTACACGATCTTGTGCTATGCTTAGGATTGGGTCTTGTCCATCACATCATTCTCCTAATGATGTGATCCCGTTATCAATGACATCCAATGTCCATGGTCATCAAACCGTGACCATCTATTGATCAACGAGCTAGCCAACTAGAGGCTCACTAGGGACATGTTGTGGTATATATATTCACACATGTATTACGGTTTCCGGTTAACACAATTATAGCATGAACAAAGACAATTATCATGATCAAGGAAATACAGTAATAACCATTTTATTATTGCCTCTAGGGCATATTTCCAACAGTCTCCCACTTGCACTAGAGTTAATAATCTAGTTACACTGTGATGAATCGAACACCCATAGCATTCTGGTGTTGATCATGTTTTGCTCGTGAGAGAGGTTTAGTTAACGGATGTGCGACATTCAGATCCATATGCACTTTACAAATATCTATATCTCCCTCCTGAATGTAATCACGGATGGAGTTGAGGCGGCGCTTGATGTGTCTTGTCTTCTTGTGAAACCTGGGCTCCTTTGCAAGGGCAATAGCTCCAGTGTTGTCATAGAATAGAGTCATAGGGCCCAACGCATTGGGAATCACTCCTAGGTCGGTGATGAACTCCTTCATCCAGACTCCTTCCTTTGCTGCTTCCGAAGCAGCTATGTACTCCGCTTCACATGTAGATGCCGCCACGACGCTTTGCTTGCTGCTACACTAGCTGACTGCCCCTCCGTTCAAAATATACACGTATCCGGTTTGCGACTTGGAGTCGTTCGGATATGTGTCAAAGCTAGCATCGACGTAACCCTTTATGAAGAGCTCTTCGGCACCTCCATACACGAGAAACATGTCCTTTGTCCTTTTCAGGTACTTCAGGATATTCTTGACCACTGTCGAGTGTTCCGCTTAGGGATCACTTTGGTACCTCCCTACCAAACTTATGACAAGGTTCACATCAGGTCTGGTACGTAGCATGGCATACATAATAGAGCCTATGGCTAAAGCATAGGGGATGACACTCATCTCTTCTCTATCTTTTGCGTGGTCGGTCATTGAGTCGTACTCAATCTCACACCGTGTAACACAGGCAAGAACCCCTTCATGGACTGATCCATATTGAACTTTTTCAATATCTTTTCAAGGTATGTGCTTTGTGAAAGACCTATGAGGCGCCTCGATCTATCTCTATAGATCTTAATACCTAATATGTAAGCAGCTTCTCCAAGGTCCTTCATTGAAAAACACTTATTCAAGTAGGCCTTTACACTTTCCAAGAGTTCTATATCATTTCCCATTATCAGTATGTCATCCACAGATAATATGAGAAATGCTACAGAGCTGTCACTCACTTTCTTGTAAATACAAGGTTCTCCATAAACATGTACAAACCCAAACCCTTTAATCACCTCATTAAAGCGAATGTTCCAACTCTGAGATGCTTGCACCAGCCCATAGATGGAGCGCTGGAGCTTGCATACTTTGTTAGCATCTTTAGGATCGACAAAACCTTTCGGCTGCATCATATACAGTTCTTCCTTGAGGAAGCCATTAAGGAATGCCGTTTTGACGTCCATTTGCTAGATCTCATAATCATAAAATGCGGCAATTGCTAACATGATTCGTACGGACTTCAGCATCGCCACGGGTGAGAAAGTCTCATCGTAGTCAACTCCTTGAACTTGTCGATAACCCTTAGCGACAAGCCGAGCCTTATAGACAGTCACATTACCATCCGCGTCAGTCTTCTTCTTAAAGATCCATTTATTTTCAATGGCTCGCTTATCATCAGGCAAGTCCACCAAAGTCCATACTTTGTTATCATACACGGATCCTATCTCGAATTTCATGGCCTCAAGGCATTTGTTGGAATCCAGGCCCGCCATCGCTTCTTCATAGTTCGAAGGCTCACCGTTGTCCAACAACATGATCTCCAGGACAGGGTTGTCGTACCACTCTGGTGCGGAACGTGTCCTAGTGGACCTTCGACGTGCAATAGTAACTTGATCTGGAGTTTCATGATCATCATCATTAACTTCCTCTCCAGCCGGTTAAGTCTCCATGGAAACGACTTCCCGTGTTGCGCTACTCTCCGGTTCAAGTGGAGGTACAATTACCTCATCAAGTTCTATTTTCCTCCCACTTACTTCTTTCGAGAGAAACTCTTTCTCAAGAAAGGATACATTCTTGGCAACAAAGACTTTGCCTTCGGATCTGAGGTAGAAGGTATACCCAATAGTATCTTTGGGATATCCTATGAAGACGCACTTTTCCGCTTTGGGTTCGAGCTTCTTAGGTTGAAGTTTCTTCACATAAGCATCGCATCCCCAAACTTTTAGAAACGACATCTTAGGTTTCTTTCCAAACCATAATTCATACGATGTCGTCTCAATGGATTTTGACGGTGCCCTATTTTAAGTGAATGCGGCAGTCTCTAATGCATATCACCAAAATGATAACGGTAAGTAGGTAAGAGACATCATAGATCGCACCATATCCAATAGAGTGTGATTACGACGTTTAGACACACCATTTTGCTAAGGTGTGCCAGGCGGCATGAGTTGTGAAACAATTCCACATTTCCTTAGGTGCGTGCCAAACTCATGACTTAAATATTCTCCACCACGATCAGATCATAGGCACTTTATTTTCGTGTCATGTTGATTCTCTACCTCACTCTGAAATTCCTTGAACTTTTCAAAGGTTTCAGACTTGTGTTTCATTAATTAGACATACCCATATCTGCTCAAGTCATCAGTTAGGGTGAGAACATAACGGTAGCCACCGCGAGCCTCGATGCTCATTGGACCGCATACATCGGTATGTATTATCTTCAACAAGTCAGTTGCTCGCTCCATTGCTCCAGAGAACGGAGTCTTGGTCATCTTGCCCATGAGCATGGTTCGCACGTGTCTAATGATTCAAAATCAAGAGACTCCAAAAGTCCATCAGCATGGAGCTTCTTCATGCGTTTGACACCAATATGACCAAGGCAGCAGTGCACATGTAAGTGGAACTATCGTTATCAACCTTACACTTTTTGGTACTCACACTATGGACATGTGTAACATCACGTTCGAGATTCATCAAAAATAGACCATTGACCAGCGGGGCATGACCATAAGATATTTCTCTCATATAAATAGAACAACCATTATTCTCAGATTTAAATGAGTAGCCATCTCGCATCAAGCGAGATCCAGATACAATGTTCATGCTCAAAGCTGGTACTAAATAACAATTATTGAGGTTTAAAACTAATCCTGAAGGTAGATGTAGAGGTAGAGTGCCGATGGCGCTCACATCAACGTTGGAACCATTCCCGACACGCATCGTCACCTCGTCCTTGGCCAACCTCCGCTTATTCCGCAGCTCCTGCTTGGAGTTACAAATGTGAGCAACTGCACCAGTATCAAATACCCAGGAGCTACTACGAGCGCTGGTTTGGTACACATCAATAACAAGTATATCACATATACCTTTAACGTTGCCGACCTTCTTATCTGCTAAGTACTTGGGGCAGTTCCGCTTTGAGTGACCGGTACCCTTGCAATAAAAACACTCAGTCTCAGGCTTGGGTCCATTCTTGTTCTTCTTCCCGGCAACTTGTTTACTGGGCGCGGCAACAGTTTTGCCGTCCTTCTTGAAGTTCTTCTTACCATTGCCTTTCTTGAAACTAGTGGTCTTATTGACCATCAACACTTTATGCTCCTTTTTGATCTCGACCTCCGCTGATTTCAGCATCGAGTACAACTCAGGAATGGACTTCTCCATCCCCTGCATGTTGTAGTTCATCACAAAGCTCTTGTAGCTTGGTGGAAGCAACTGGAGGATTCTGTCAATGATCGAGTCATCCGGGAGATTAACTCCCAGCTGAGTCAAGTGGTTGTGCAACCCAGGCATTTTGAGTATGTGCTCACTGACAGAACTATTCTCCTCGATCTTACAACTGAAGAAATTGTCGGAGACGTCATATCTCTCGACCCAAGCATGAGCTTGGAAAACTAGTTTCAGCTCCTAGAACATATCATATGCTCCGTGTTGCTCAAAACGCTTTTGTAGCCCCGGTTCTAAACTGTAAAGCATGTCACACTAAACAAGGGAGTAGTCATTGTAGCGTGACTGCCAAGCATTCGTAATGTCTTGGTCCACTGGGAAAATGGGTGGGTCACCTAGTGGTGCATCAAGGACATTCAATCTTTTGGAAGCTATGAGGATAATCCTCAAGCTATGGACCCAGTCTGCATAGTTGCTTCCATCATCTTTCAGCTTGGTTTTCTCTAGGAACGCGTTGAAGTTGAGGGTGACACTAGCATTGGCCATTGGATCTACAATATAGATTGTAAAGACAATTTTAGACTAAGTTCATGATAATTAAGTTCACATAATCAAATTATTTAATGAACTCCCACTTAGATAGACATCTCTCTAGTCATCCAAGTGATACATGATCCATGTCAACTAGCCCGTGTCTGATCATCACATGAGACGGACTAGTCATCCATGGTGAACATCTCCATGTTGATCGTATCTTCTATACGACTCATGTTCGACCTTTCGGTCTTCCATGTTCCGAGGCCATGTCTGTACATGCTAGGCTCGTCAAGTCAACCTAAGTGTTTCGTGTGTGTAAATTTGGCTTACACCCGTTGTATGCGAACGTTAGAACCTATCACACCCGATCATCATGTGGTGCTTCAGAACAACGATCCTTAGCAACGGTGCACAGTTAGGGTGAACACCTTTCTCGAAATTTTATTGAGAGATCATCTTATTCACTACCGTCATTCTAAGCAAATAAGATGTAAACATGATAAACATCACATGCAATCAATATAGTGACATGATATGGCCAATATCATCTTGCTCCTTTGATCTCCATCTTCGGGGCACCATGATCATCACTATCACCAGCACGACACCATGATCTCCATCATCATGATCTCCATCATCGTGTCTTCATGAAGTTGTCTCGCCAACTGTTACTTCTACTACTATGGCTAACATTTAGCAATAAAGTAAAGTAATTACATGGCGTTTATGATTGACACGCAGGTAATAAAATATGACAACTCCTATGGCTCCTGCCGGTTGTCATACTTATCGACATGCAAGTCGTGAATCCTATTACAAGAACATGATCAATCTCATACATTACAATGCATCACATCACATCCTTTGGCCATATCACATCACAAGGCACATGTTGCAAAAACAAGTTAGATGTCCTCTAATTTGTAGTTGCAAGTTTTTACATGGCTGCTATAGGTTTCTAGCAAGAACGTTTCTTACCTACGCCAAAACCACAACATGATATGCCAATTGCTATTTACCCTTCATAAGGACCCTTTTCATCGAATCCAATCTGACTAAGGTGGGAGAGACAGACACCCGCTAGCCACCTTATGCAACAAGTGCATGTCAGGCGGTGGAACCGGTCTCACGTAAGCGTACGTGTAAAGTTGGTCCGGGCCGCTTCATCCCACAATCCCGCCGAATCAAGATAAGACTAGTAGTGGTAAGCAAATTAACAAGATCGATGCCCACAACTGCTTTGTGTTCTACTCGTGCATAGATTCTACGCATAGACCTAGCTCCGGTACCACTGTTGGGAGACGTAGTAGTAAATCAAATTTTTCTACGCGTTCACCAAGATCTATCTATGGAGAAACCAGCAACGAGAGGGAAGAGATTGCATCTTCATACCTTTGAAGATTGCTAAGCGGAAGCGTTTACAAGAACGAGGTTGGTGGAGTCGTACTCGTAGCGATTCAGATCGCGGTGGACTCCGATCTCAGTGCCGAACAATGGCGCCTCCGCGTTCAACACACGTACAGCCCGATGACGTCTCCTACGCCTTGATCCAGCAAGGAGGAAGGAGAGGTTGGGGAAGAGCTCCGACAACACGAGGGTGTGGTGACGGTGGAACATCATGGTCTCCGGTAGGGCTTCGCCAAGCGCTATGGAGAACGAGGAGTAGGGCTGCGCTGAGGGAGGAAGAAACCGTGTGTTAGGCAGCCCTAAATCCCACCACTATATATAGGGGGAAGGGAAGTGAGGGCTACGCCCTAGGGTTTCCACCCTAGGGGCTGCCAGCAACCCTAGATGGCCATCTGGCTGGCAGCCAGCGAGTGAGGAGGGGAGGGCGCATCCCTAGGTGGGCCTTAGGCCCATCTGGACCTAGGGTTTCCCCTCCCTCCACCTTTCCTACGCCTTGGGCCTGGGTGGAGGGCGCACCAGCCCACTCTGGGGCTGGTCCCTTCCACTCTCGACCCATGCAGCCCTCTGGGGCTGGTGACCCCACTTGGTGGACCCCTGAAACCCTTCCGGTGGTCCTGGTACATTAGCGATAATTCCCGAAACCCTTCTGATGGCCAAATCCTGACTTCCTATATATCAATCTTTGTCTCCGGACCATTTCGGAACTCCTCGTGATGTCTGGGATCTCATACGGGACTTTGAACAACCTTCAGTAACCACGTACACTATTTCCCTATAACCCTAGAGTCATCAAACCTTAAGTGTGTAGACCCTACGGGTTCGGGAGACACGAAGACATGACCGAGACACCTCTCCGGTCAATAAACAACAACGGGATCTGGATACCCATGTTGGCTCCCACATGATCCACGATATCGAGGATTCAATCAATCCCATAGTCAATTCCCTTTGTCTACCGGTATGATACTTGCCCGAGATTTGATCGTCGGTATCCCTATACCTTGTTCAATCTCATTACCGGCAAGTCTCTTTACTCGTTCCGTAATACATCATCCCATGGCTAACTCCTTAGTCACATTGAGATCATTATGATGATGTCTTACCGAGTGGGCCCAGAGATACCTCTCCGTCATACAGAGTGACAAATCCCAGTCTCGATTCGTGCCAACCCAACAGACACTTTCGGAGATACCCGTAATGCACCTTTATAGCCACCCAGTTACGTTGTGATGTTTGGCACACCCAAAGAATTCCTATGATATCCGGGAGCTGCACAATATCATGGTCTAAGGAAATGATACTTGACATTGGAAAAGCTTTAGCAGACGAACGACACGATCTTGTGCTATGCTTAGGATTGGGTCTTGTCCATCACATCATTCTCCTAATGATGTGATCCAGTTATCAATGACATCCAATGTCTATGGTCATGAAACGATGACCATCTATTGATCAACGAGCTAGCCAACTAGAGGCTCAATAGGGACATGTTGTGGTCTATTTATTCACACATGTATTATGATTTCCGGTTAACACAATTATAGCATGAACAATAGACAATTGTCATGAACAAGGAAATACAATAATAACCATTTTATTATTGCCTCTAGAGCATATTTCCAACAGTAGCACCTGAAGCCCGGGATGGCAACTTAAAACCAAAGCACAATAAGAATAAGCGCCGGCACAATAATAGCGATGCCGGTGATACGGTTGTAAATGCCGGATTCCGCAACTTCCGACCTGGGCAGCGGAAGAAGCCCCCTAAAGGCAATCGTGACGGACCCACTCAGCTGGAGAAGACCATGGAAAGGCATTGCCAAATAGATGAGACTTCGGAAAATCCCGCCAACCACACACCGCAACTGCTGGGTGTTTATCAGGCCAGCAAGATATCGCCCGAGGACCAAGGCAAAAGCTCTCACAACGAGGACGAGGATGAGCCTCGGGGTCCAATTGGTGGCGGACAGAAGAAATTCCCTCCCGAAGTCAAAACGGTGAACATGATATATGCCACCCATATACCCAAGAAGGAGAGGAAGCGCGCCCTTCGGGAGGTCTACACCGTCGAACCCGTATCCCCGAAGTACAACCCATGGTCGGCATACTCGATCACCTTTGATCGGCATGATCACCCGACCAGTATCCGTCATGGGGGTTCGGTGGCCCTTGTCGTAGACCCCATTATAGATGAGTATCACCTCACAAAAGTCCTAATGGATGGAGGAAGTACCCTCAACCTAATTTACTCAGATACGTTGAAAAAGATGGGCACAGATCCGTTAAGGATCAAACCCAGCAACACTACCTTCAAAGGAGTGATCCTAGGCGTTGAGACCCGATGTATGGGCTCCGTAACTTTGGAAGTTGTGTTCGGCTCGCCCGATAACTTTCACAGCGAAGACTTGATCTTCAACATTGTGCCCTTCCGCAGCTGCTATCACGCGCTGCTTGGTCGGATAGCGTTCGCTTGTTTCAACGCGGTCCCACACTACACATACCTCAAGCTCAAGATGTCGGGCCCCAAGGGGTTCATTACTGTCAACGGCAATACAAAGTGCTCCCTTAGAACCGATGAACATGCACGGGCCCTAGCGGCCGAATTCAGCTACAAAGAAGATCAGCAAGTTCCACCATCTGCCATAAAGGCACACAAGGCTAGGAAGCGAGTTCGGCTTCTGACCAAAAAGTCAGATCCTTCCTCCTCCCCTCTATAGGGACTCGCCCCCCACCGCACAACCTCAAGACAAGCAAAGTATGTGCCGAGGAGGCACAACTTTGCACTTAAGATTCCATGGGTAGCGGTGGGGAAATAAAGATGGTTTTTCGGCTGGCCCAAACTCCTACCATCAACACGTCTTCGGACAAAATGCAGGCGCTCCTAAAAGAGCCTGCCTACGGCGTAAAGCTCACCTACAATTCGGTGGCCTCTCAAGACTTTGTTTGCAAAAAGACCCCTGGTACAACAACTCCTGTATATTTTTATTTCTTTCACATACCTATAAACAGTTGCTTCGACAATCCGAGATATAAGAGTTGTTGAGAAAATGCAAAATTGCGTGGCGCAAGTTCGCCTCATCTGTCCTTTTTTTGACGCATATGTTTTCTCCTCTCTCCCTCTTCTCGTGAACCTGTTCGGTATGACGCGAGGTAACCGGCTAATAGACCGGGGGCTCGAGTTCAAACACAAATCGCCTTATCTATCATGTGTTCAGCGTCTTGGTGTTCGCTTTATATGCATCGGTTCTGAACTATGTCTCTGGTCAATAAGTTGGGTTGCCCGGCTCTTGTGCTTGCCCCTTTACGTTCCGCTCGTTCGGCTAAAAGGGCGAAGGGAGCACCCCTGCGATTGTGCTTCCGGATAGTCTGGTCAAGCACCTCAGGGGAGAAAGCCAAAAATGGAATGTCATAGTATGCACGATCCGGTCTGTGAACTATGAGCTGGAAGTATTATACTTCAATCCTCGTAAGCGGTTATTTCGTGTTATATGAGGAACTTGCCCTTTGTGCAGACATTGTGATACCGACTTCGGCCACGGTTCGTCCGAACATCACAACACTTCAGTGGCTAATCGTATGCTTCCTGTAGTCCTTTTCGTGCCCCTATGGCTAAGTGAAAGAAATAAAGCACTATAGTCTGATTGCCTAGTCCACAGCACTGTACCGCCTTCGGGTTCCGATAATACGGCTAAGGGACATAGTGCATTGGCATAGACACCCCATGTAGTATCTACATGGGGGCTGAAGCCGACGACTTGCATCTTTTAGTATTAAACATACATATAGGAGTTATAAAGGAATACAAAACCATATAAGAACAAATACTAATATCATTAAAGGTTTGGGCATGTCTTTAGATGCGTTGCGGCTCATTCAAACATGTTATCACCCAAGCACTCTCCATCACTCCATCAAAGTATAGCTCGGAGCGTCGATGCTCCTTCCCGGGTGGCGGCAGGTCAGTGGCTACCTTCATCGGAGTTAGCCCCAGCCAGTGCTCTTGGGCCTGGGCAAGGGCCATCCGGACTCCTTCGATGCAGGAGGAGCACTTGATGGTGTCGAGGCGTGGCGAAGCAGCAATCAACGTCCGCACCAGGCCAAAGTAGCTGCCTGGCAGCGGCTCGTCGGGCCATAAGTGGATGCAGACGTCCTTCATGGCCGGCTCCAACATCTGGTGCAGCTCCATTAGTTGTTCAGTTGCTCCACCAGAAGAGGAGGACGCTCGGGGGCTCCAAACTATGCCCAGAACAGCCGAGCTTCATCTCCTTCTCCCCGCAAGGCGAACAACTGATTGACGTCTGCCACGCTCTTCTGGAGATCGGAGGATGCGCCTGAGGATCGCCACACCCGGGTAAGCAATGCGAATTTGCTATCCCCGAATTCACACTTTTGTGAGTACGACTTACCATCTTCTATGTCCTTGGCCTGGCGCACTTGCTCCTCGTAGAACCGTCTGTCCATCCGCTCCTTCTGGAGTTCGGTTTTCAAAGTGGACAGTTTGGCCGAGCTCGCCTTACTCTTCTGCTCCAAGGCTCCGCATCTTTCACTTGCATCCTTGAGCTCTTGCTGGACCTCTGCCACACGAGCTTCATGCTTGCCACTAGTGGCCCACATGGCGGAAAGGGCGACAACTGTTTCCTTTGTAGCCGCCCTCTTGGCGGCCGTTTCGTCCTCCGCGCGCTGGAGCTCGGCCTTGAGCCTCTCCATCTCCTTCGCCGAGGCTGCGCATACATTATACAATGTGAAAAAGCTGCGTTGATAGTATTAGGACGATAGAGCTCAGACAATGGCATTCGGATTCTGTTTTGACATACCTTGAACCTCGTCAAACCTTTGGTTAAGGGCCTCAACCTCGTCTTCGGAGCACTTCAACTTCCGATTTAGCTCTTCCAGCTCAGCACCATTTATGGCCATCGCCGATGACGAAGCCTGCATTACACACACGGTTAATACATTACATGGGCTCTCAATTCCCGAAATATAGACAATCCGATCATATGTCGAGTTATTCTAACATGCCGGACACTTAAGGTGCATCTAGTTTGATATCGGATTCATACGTGACCCCTAGGTGAGCTTTTTCACCTCACCTAGGGCTCGGGGGCTGCCATGTATATAATGCAAATAAAAACATCTTTGCAAATAAACACATCAGGTTACTTACTTGAAAACCCGTAAGGAGACCCTTGAAGGCCTCCTTCAGTCCGTTGTCAACGGACTGGATGCTTTGTAGTACCGCAACCATAATGGTGCGGTGATCCTCGGGGATGGAGGCGCTCGATAGAGCCTCCTCCATGACTGACCACCTATTGGTTAGTGGTGCCAGTGATGATCGGATTCCCCGATCAGCCACCGGGGATTGGACCGGTGCCTCCAGAGGCATAGTGCACTCCGGAGATGTTCTCAGAGGGGACTGAGCGCCCGCTCGTCCGTCCTCCTTGGTATCCAGGCGGGGTGTTGCCCCTCGGTCTTCAGTGGCTGATGCGTTAGCCTTGACCACGGTACGGTCTCCCTCGCCACCGGTGTCCGCCTCCATAGGAGTGTGCTGGGACGACACCTCCACGGTGTCCCTTGTGGCGCCTGGAGTGGTGGGATGCGAGGTATCCCCGCTCTTCACCAGTTCGGCGGGCGGGGTCTCCCCGTCCGATATCACCTCGGTGGGGATAACACGCGGGGGGCTACAAGGCCAACAACCTACATGTTAGCAAACTCTAAATCTATTCATAACGAATAGGAGGGTCTTCGGATCCTAACCTTTTTTTGGGGGGGGGGGGCTTGACCCGTAGGCTCCTTCGCAGAACCTCCTCGAGGTCTTCAGACGTGGTGTCTATGTCCGAACTATCATCGGACAGAATCACCCGTGTCCGCCGCTCCCTCTTCTGGGCAAGAGAAGGGACCTGCTCCGGAGCGTTTGAAGACGCCGCTCTCTTCCTGGCACGGGGGCCATTGCCTACCCCCTTGCCCTCGACCTCGTCCTCCTCCTCCTCTTCTTCTTCCTCTTCCTCCTCCTCAGCCTCCTCCTGATTCGAGGAGGCGAGGGTATCCTCAGATGCGGCATCAGGCTAGTCCTTGATGCGGATGCCAGCCTAGCCTAGTTTCTTCTTCTTCTCTTTCTTTGTGGGAGCCTCGTAAGGCTTTACCACGAGCATTTTGGCTAACAGCCCGGTCCTCTTGTCTTCGGGCTAAGGCGCCGGACTGTTAATATTGACGGCTTTCTTCAGCCATCTCTGCAAAGACAGATCGGATAAGGGGTTATGAGAATCTTCATATGTAATAAAGCCGACCACGCTAGGGTGTATCATACCTCGGAATCGGGCTTGGCGACGTGCAGACCCTTGTCCTCCTCCTCGAATGGCCAGCTCTTCTGTGATTTGAAGAGTGCCTTCCACAACTTCTCCCGCGTAGTGCGGAAGAGATTCCGGACTATGGGCTCGGTGTCGAGTTCACGATCCCACAGGGGGGTGTCCCGACGTTGGCAGGGGAGGATGCCTCTTCGGAGCATCACCTGGACCACATCGGTCAACTTGGTGTCCTCCTCGACCATGGAGCGGATTCGCTTTTGCAGGTCGCTCACCTCCTTGCCCGGTCCATAGGTAAGGCCCTTTTCGAGCCATGAAGCCATTCTGGTGGGGGCGACGGATTTGAATGCGGCAGCGGGGTACTAACCCTCTTCTTGTGGTTTGGTGACGTAGAACCACTCCTTCTGCCACCACTTGATGGTATCAATAAGGGTTCCCGACGACCACCCGACGTGAGTGAGCTTGCCGATGACGGCCCCACCACAATCTGTGTGCTTGCCACTGATGCATTTGGGCTTGATGTTGAACACCTGAAGCCAGATCCCGAAGTGTGGCTCGATGCACAGGAAGGCTTCACAGACGAGGATGAACGCCGAGATGTGCATGATGGAGTTCGGCGGGAGGTCGTGGAAGTCGAGGCCGTAGAAGAACATCAACCCCTTGACGAAGGGGTGGAGAGGAAAGCTCAGCGCCCTGATGAAGTGGGGGATGAACATCACCCTTTCGTCTTGCTTGGGGGTGGGGATCACTTGGCCCTCCTCCGCTGTGTGGTGAGGGATGTTGGCAGAGAGGTAGCCGGCCTTCTTGAGGTCGAGAATGTCCCGGTCGGTGACCGTGGAAGCTTCCCATTGGCCGTTGGAGCCCTCCATTTATGAGCTTGGAGGTGGGGTCAAAGAGACCTAGATTTGTGCTTCGGAGGCGCAAAGGAATGGGAGGCGGAGAAGTCGAATGGAGAGCGTGAATAGCCTTTGGGGTTTTCTTCCTCTTTTTATGAAGCCTATCGATTTGGACTCCCCTTGTTGCACCATGAATCCCTCCACTTCTCGAGATGTGCGAGCCGTTGCACGCGCGTGTTTGTCACATCCCTAGCTAGGTGTCATAGTATAGCATGTGTTTGCATCATGTTTCATCTTTACATCAATATGAAATGGGGAGAAAAAGAAACCCCAAGCTCACATTGAATCAAAATAATTCAAATTTGGTGAAATTCCAACAAATCCAAAATGCCCTTTAAAAATGTTCCCTATGTCTGATAAATTTGGACATGATTATAACAGGGACCATCTTAATTATTTGAACACCTAAAGCAATTTAAAAATAATTGATAAAGCCCCTGGAAAATATTAAATAAAGCATTATCATTAATTTACTTTTCAAATTATTTTGAAACTTTTCACAGAAGTCTGAAATATTCAAACTTCAATATTTAAAATGTTTTAGATATTTTACAAAGTCATTTGTAACTGCAAATAAAATAAAAAATGTCACAAGTTAGAAAAGAATTGAAATAAAAAAAGAAAGGAAAGAAGCCCACATGGGCTAACCTAAGGAAGGGCCCCGGCCCACAAGGGCAGCAGCGTCTTCTTCCTCCTGCCAAGAGAAGAAGCAGCTGCGTGCCGCCCTATAGCCGGCGGTGGCCGCGCTGGCCACCTCCACCTTGCCTGCCTGGCCGCCTCCTCGTCGCGCTGGCGAGGGGATAGGATCGGCCGCCGCTCCAGCTGCTTCCCCCTCGCCATTTTCCCTCTCCCTCTCCTCTGTTCCCCTCCTCGCCGGAGCGAAGCCGCTGGCGATTCGCCGTCTCATGTGCGTCCCCGACCTCGCTAAGGCACCAGAAGCCTCTCCGGTGAGGCCCCGGACCCTTTCCTCCAGTCTCGTCGCCGTTCCCCCCCTCCAGCCCCGTTTGTCGCTGGACCCGAGAGGAGCTCGCCGCCGGCCATGGCGTAGCCGTGGCCATAGCGGCCAAAGCTCGCTCCTGGCCACGCGCTCATGCTCGTGGAGCTTCCAAGAGGCCGTTGCCGCCCTCAGCTCCGCCTCCCGCAGCCTATAGCGCCGCAGCTGCTCCTGCCCGAGTCGTCTCCGCCACGCAGCTCGACATGGCCGCCGTTCCGGTGGCCCCCGAGCACCCTAGGTCCCCTGCTAGACGCGCCAGTGCACGGGCCGCCTCCCGGTGCCCTCCGCGCGCCAAATGGTCGCCGGAGGCGCAATTCCGGCGAGACGCTGTCGTGCGGATGGTCTCCGCCGGCTCCGCTCCGGTGGGCGCCGACGTGGCCGTCATTAGGGGGCTAATCCCCCTAATTAGTTTAGCCTCCTGCCACTGATAGTGGGCCCCAAGGTGGGTCAAACCCCCTGGTCAGTGCGAAGTTAAGCCTGAGACACTGACGTGCGGGCCTCGCACGTCAGGTTTGACTCTGGCCAGGTCAGCTGATCAGCTGATGTCACAGTGACGTCAAGCTGACGCCATAATTCCATTTTCTAGTTTAAAAATAATTCCAAAAATTATTCAAAACTTCAAAAATTCATATAAATTAATCTATAAATCAGATGAAAATAATTTATATATGAGAATTTATCAAAAAAATTCAATCAATCCAATGGTGCTATTGTCATGCATGTTAGAACAATCTAAGCAGGTGGACATGGACATTTACTAATAGGTTAATATATGGAACTTGAAATAAAGAACAATTTTGAACCTATATTCAAACTCATCCAAATTAACTTGAACACTAGTTGCATTAGCTCATCCATACATGCTATCATGCCATGATCATGCATCATATTGTTGCACTTGCGTGTGTTGATCGTTTCTTATCTGCATTGCGGTAGGCCCTACTTCTGAGGATAGCCCCGAGTATCCTGACAAAGGAGAGAACCTTTCCGCTACCCAGCAAGGCAAGCAACCCCTTTGATCATTCTGGTAACATCCTACTCTCTCGCTCTTGCTCTTGTTTATTGCATTAGGACAGTCGATCACATGTCAGTCATACACGGTAGATGATCCTATTCCGCTGCATAACCTGACATTGTCACAGTAAATAGTCAAACCTTGCAACCTAACATACCTGGTAGATGCTTGTGACATGATGTGCTTAGTTTACTTTGCCTGCTATGCTTGCTATGCTTAGAGTTGGGTCAGGTCTGATTCATCTGGGTGATGAACTGAGTGAAACGATGTTGTTCTGATGTGCTGATATAATGATGAACTCGATTTGGTAAAGGTAGCGATGAGAGGCTATGTAGGAGTACATAGCGGGTTGTCTCATTGGGACCGTTCTTAGGAACTGAGTTCCGTGTTTGTGATCCAAGACTAGTTACTACCACACGTTGGGATACTTAATTGACCCTCTCGACTTATCATTCGCTTAGTCCTTAGTCCAGGAGTTGCAAGTAGTTTCTAGTGTTTATAGCATGCTTGAGGCCGTGCGTAGTGCTGACCCTAGGGGTAGGTTATGATGCGGTAGGCAATGGCATGGTGTACCAAGGGTCACCCAAATGGTGGGCTTGGGAACCCTGCGCACATCGTTTGGGGCCGTAGCGGAAACTTCGGCCGGACTTCCGTGCGGGTCCAGTCTCAAATAGGTGATAGCCTAGACTAGAGGTCTTATGCGATTGACGGTCGTGGCCGACTCCCTCGCTGGGCATCCGCTTGAAGGTTGCCGAGGTGCATGGTTTTATGAGCATACAACGATAAGTGGCGGGAGCGTGTGTGAAGAAGTACACCCCTGTAGGGTATGAAACTATTCGAATAGCCGCGTCCTCAGATATGGACTACTTGGAGAACTTATGCTGTTCATAGATAATCAAATGGATACTCATAAAAATATCAAGACAAGTGTGAGTACCGTGGATGGCACTCTCCCAGGAGAGGGAAGTGAATTCATGGTGGTGTATTGCTATGGAGTTAGTGGACTCATGTGCGATATCTAAAATGTAAACAAAGAGTTAAAATTGAGTAGTGTAGGTTAGCCATGAGTCAAAGCTGGCATTGCTGCATAAACTCCACCACTCCCTTTATTGATACATGAGCATGAATAGACTAGGTCTGTTTTAAAGACTTGCTGAGTACGTTTGTACTCACGTTTGCTTAATAAACGTTGCAGATGAGACCCAGGACCCATCAGGTGGGTTCTATCTAGATGTCGACGATGCCGAATAGCTGGTGTCCCAGCTACGACCTTATGCCCTGTGGCGGGCTCTAGATAGTCAGGCCATGTGCCTTTTTACCCTTTCATCTGTCTGTACTCAGACAACTTATGCTTCCGCTTGGTTTGTATGAACATGTTTGTATGACTTGAGTGTCGGGTCATGTGACCCCTATCTGTAAGAACATATTTTGCAAGGCTCATCTGAGCCTCTTAAATAAAAGTCATGTTGTCGTATGGTTATGTTGTGATGCCATGGTTGTACCTATGCATATCGGGCATGTCGTGCGTACGTGTGACGTGCAACGGTATGTATGGGATCCGACACCTAGTCGTGTGCTTTTAGTGGTACTCTTTACGGGAAACTGCCTCTTTGTGCTTCCACCGAGCCATGGTAGCTTGCTACTGCTCCGGACACATTGATTGACCGACATGTATCCTTCTTTGTTGTTGTGTCTGTCCCTTTGGGGAAATGTCTCGCCGTGTAATGGAGTCCCTGTAGCCTGCTACGACTCGTCTACGTGCAGTGATGGAATTCGTGTCTCACGACGTATTGGAGTCCCTGTAGCTTGCTATGACTCGTCTACACACGCTTGAGGCCGACACCTGCATTGCTGGGTTATGTATGCTTGTTTCTGTACGATGTGCCGCTTGGATTCTATGACTAGTTATGTCGGCCCGGGTTCTCTGTCGTTTGATTGCCAGCGACATGTTCACATACGTGAGCCAAAAGATGCAAACAGTCCTAGCTAAGGTAAGGATGCAGCCGTGGAACTTACCGTGCGTGAGGCCGCAAAGTGATGTGATATGTTATAGTCTCGATTCTTATGACTTAGGATCGGGGTCTCGACAGCGATTAAGTATATCCCATATAAAACGTGACATGATCGGTATATTGGTAGACCGTGATGATTAAAACGGCCTCGAACCGCGAATCGAGTCTATATAACTGGCCTAGCGGACGTAGTGGGCCGTGACCTTTTGTCAGAGAGGTTGTCAGAGGAACATTGTTTACCCCCTGATGTTTGGCCTTCAAGGCCAATCAATTTGTAGTATTCATACGTGCCACTATGCGAAAAACTACTTATCATCGGAGGCCGAACTATTGGTTCAACAGGAAGGAACTCACCTCGCAAGCCAAAGACTTTGTTTGCGAAGCAATTGGAGCTAAAGACCCTTGGTGTTGGAGGCAAGTTCGGGGGCTACTAAGGGAGTCCTGGATTAGGGGGTCCTCGGATAGCCGACCTATTGATTATGGACCGGACTATATGGGCTACTTACCGAACACTGGAAGATTTGAAGGCCCAGTCTCCAAGATGGAAGCTTCAGGAAGCTCGGCTTGCGCTCCACGATTGATGTAATAAATATGAATGTTTATCTCTTCGGCATGTAACCAACCATATGTAAACCCCAGGTATCCTCGGCATCTATATAAGCCGGAGGATTTTAGGGTATAGAGACAGAACAACTCATCTAGGGCTAGCTATTCGATCTCCAGGTAGAGAAACTCTGTAACCTCCCATCATCAATACAACCAAGCTGGACGTAGGGTATTACCTCCATAGGAGGGCCCGAACCTGGGTAAATCTATGTCTCCTTTGTCTCTTGTTACCATCGATTCTAGTCTCACAGTTTGGGACCCCCTACCCGAGATCGCCGGTTTTGACACCGACAACCGGGGCCACCAGGGCCGTCGGAGCCGGTGAGTCCCACCCCGACATCACTTTGAGGGTTTGGATGGATGACGACGGTGATGATGATGATGTCCAAATACTGGACGCGCCGCCTGTCACAGCGGTGCCGCCCCGGAGTTGCCACCAAGGAGGGAGCAAGGAGGTGTCGTCTGGCCACCAGCCGACGAGAGGACATCCGGCCCGCCGACAGGCAATGGAGGAGAGGCTGAGGGAGAAGCGGACGGTCGAGGGGTCGTCGGTTGGGTCGGTCGCCAAGAAGCCACGGTCGTTTGTGCTGCCGCCGAGCTTCCAACCGCCAGGACACAAAGCACGGAGGCACGCTGGGCATTAGCTCCCCCCCGTGTCTAGGTAAGTGGTTTTTCTGTTGTGATGTCTTTTTCTCGCATCTGCCCCTTGCTTTGGGGTTTACGTTGTTCAGGAGGGTGCGTCTCTCTTTGGTGTTGACCATAACGGTGTCTATGTATACGTGTATGTTGTGGCTGAGTTGCCTGTAGAGGCATCGCTGCATGTAGCGCTGGAAGGTGGCCCTGGCGTTTTTCAGCCCGAATGCCATGGTGATGTAGCACAATGCCTCGAAGGGGGTGATGAAAGATGTCTTGATCCGGTCAGCTGGGTTCAACTTGATCTAGTGGTGCCTAAGTAGGCGTCCAGGAAGGACAATAGCTCATAGCCCGATACATCTTCGATGTATCTATAATTTTTGATTGTTTCATGCCAATATTATACAACTTTCACATACTTTTGGCAACAATTTATATGATTTATTGGACTAACCTATTGATCTAGTGCCCAGTGCCAGTTCATGTTTTTTGTTTCGTAGGATATCCATATCAAACAAAGTCCAAACGCGATAAAAATTTATGGAGATTTTTTTGAAATATTTTTGAATTCTGAGAAGTGGAATCAAAGCAAACAGAGGCCCACAACAAGCATGAGACATGAGGGCATGGGCCAGGGCCCAAACACGGCCTGGTGGGACGTTCTCACCTCTTATGTCGGTTGGATCTCTCATTCGGTCGCAAGAAAGCTAAATTTTGGATAAAAATCCCCTCAAAATTTCAGCCCTATCGGAATTACGGATACCGGGAATATAAGAAACGGGTTTTGGCCAGAAAACAGGAACGCAAAACAGAAGAGAACAGAGAGGTAGATCCAATCCAGGAGGGACTCCTGCCCCTCCACCGCCATGGAGGCCATGGACCAAAGGGGGAACTCTCCTCCCATCTAGAGGGAGTCCAAGGAAGAAGAAGGATGGGCTCTCTCCCCCCTCTCCCGGTGGCACCAGAGCACCACCGGGGCAATCATCGTGACGGCCATCTACATCAACAATCTTGTCACCGTCAACACCAACTCTCTCCCCCTCTATGCAGTAGTGTAACACCTCTCTTACCCGCTGTAATCTCTACTTAAACATGGTGCTCAACTCCATATATTATTTCCCAATGTATTTGTCTATCCTATGATGTTTGAGTAGATATCTTTTGTCCAGCGGGTTAATTGTGGTATGATGTTATGGATGTGAGTTGTATGTTGATATGGTGATGTCTTATGGTGCCCTCCGTGTCGCGCAAGTGTGAGGGATCCCCACTATAGGGTGTTGCAATATGTTCATGATTTTCCCATGGTGGGTTGCTTGAGTGACATAAGCATAAACCCGAGTAGGTGGGTTGTTGCGTATGGGAGTAAAGAGGACTTGATACTTAAGGCTATGGTTGGGATTTACCTTAATGATCTTCAGTAGTTGTGGATGCTTTCTAGAGTTCCAATCACAAGTCCATATGATCCAAGTACGAAAAGTGTGTTAGCGTATGCCTCTCCCTCATTGCATATGACAAGTATCTGACGTATCATATTCAATTTCATAGGGACAATCTTTCTCTTGCGGTACATAAAAAGCTTGCTACAAAACAATTTACTTTTATTGTTCTTTTATTAAAGCAGCACCTAACTTTTATTTCCATGTTCTTTTTTATCTTGCAAAGTACTACTAGTTTTATTCTCGCAAAGTAGTTTCATACTTGTTCTAGGTAAAACAAGCATTAGCATGCGTAGAGTTGTATTGGTGGTTGATAGAACTTGAGAGAATATTAATTCTACCTTTAGCTCCTTGTTGGGTTCGACACTCTTACTTATCGAAAAGGGCTACAAACGATCCCCTACACTTGTGGGTTATCAAGACCTTTTTCTGGCGCTGTTGTCGGGGAGCAATAGCATGGGGTGAATATTCTCGTGTATGCTTGTTTGCTTTATCACTAAGTAGTTTTTATTTTGTGCTCTTTTTTTATATCTTTAAATATGGGTAGGAAACGCAAAATAACAAAAAAATAGATGTACTTGCTGCTCCAAAAGTTGAGGAACCACCAGTGTTCTGTACTACCGAAGCATATTACTTGGATCATCTTCGATCCCTTTGTGCTCATGCTGAAAACCCATCTATTAGATGAGGGAAATCATTAAATGAGCATGCTCATTATGTGTGGCACCGCATATCTCAAAAGGGAAACTCTTGTGGCATCAAATTAATACTTTGTGTTGCTATGCTTGGAATTTATGTGAATTACATGATTTTACTTGTTGTTCTGAAGAAACTAAAAACGCCTTCCCTACCAATGTGTGTTTAATGATAATGAAATAATATCCTCTTATGCCAAGGAAGCCTGTTGTTATTATGATGTTGAACAAATTGAAGATTTGTTGCTTTTAAAGGTGCTTAGGAAATTGCTTCTTTGACTGAAAAGTATGATACTGCTCTTTATAAATCTGATTTTTTTACATACTTGAATATTGCTATGAAAACTATGCTTCTAATTCTTATATCAATGAATTTATTCAAAGAATGACCACTACCTTGGAGGAGACTAATATTTTGCGGGAATCTATGGAAGTGGAAGTTGCTGAAATTGTGAGCTCATTAGATGAAAAAGATGAGGAGGAGAGCGAAGAACAAAAGGAGGAAGAGCGGACTAGCTACCCATGCCCACCTTATAATGAGAGTAAATCTTCAACTCATACATTATTTAATCTCCCTTCGCACATAGCGAATGATGAATGCTATGATGATCACCATCATCCCTTGGATTTGTTTGAAATATCAATTTTTTATGAACTCAATGCTTGTTATTCTTGTGGTCATGATGCCAATATGAATTATGCTTATGGATATGAACTTGCTATAGTTCCTTATGTTAAGCATGAAATTTTTGCTATTGCACCCACACATGATAGTCCTATTATCCTTTTGAATTCTCCCAACTACACGATATCGGAAAGTTTGCTCTTATTAAGGATTATATTGATGGGTTGCATTTTACTAGTACACATGATGATTTTTATGAATATAATATGCATGTGCTTGCTTCTCCTACTTGCAATTATTATGAGAGAGGAACCAAATCTTCACCTCTCTATGTTTCCAATACTACAAAATTGCAAGAAACTACTTATGCTATGTATTGGCCCTTACTCAGTGTGAATGAATTGTTCTTTTATGACATGTCAATGCATAGGAAGAGAGTTAGACTTTGTTGTTACATGATATATACCACCTTTTGCTCACTACTAAATTACAAATCATTGTTAATTAAAATTGGCTTTGATATACCTTGGGATTCGGGTGGATCCATTACTTCAGCACTTTATTCCTAGCTTAATGGCTTTAAAGAAAACGCTGCCACGGAGACAACCTCGAAGTTTTAGAGAGACATTTATTTCTGTTGTGTGCTTTTGTATTATATTGTGCCAAGATTTGACTTTAGGATGATTCATAAGATGAGTAGAAACAATGCTCAATCTTTAACAGAACCTTTGACTCTAGTGCGTGAATTTTTATTTTTTACTAGAGCATGATAATGAGCTGAAATTTTAACACAATATTTTCATACAAATTCTTTACGTTGCCTAATTTTTTCAGAATTTTTGGAGTTACAAAAGTATGCTCAAAGTTCATATTACTATAGACTGTCCTGTTTAAGACATGTTCTGTTTTTGCTTGTTTTTGATGAAATTATTGATTTTATCGGTGGTATAATACATGTAGAAGTTTTAATATAGCAGGGATAATGAAAATATAAAATATAAATAGGTTTGCAACAGTACTTAATGTAGGAATTTGCTTTATTATACTTACGGATCTCACCAGTCTTTTGTTAAATTTTGTGTGAATGAAGTGTTCGAAGATCGAGGAGGTCTCGATATGAGGAGAAGGAGGAGAGGCAAGAGTTCAAGCTTGGGGATGACCAAGGAACCCCAAGTAAATATTCAAGGAGACTCAAGCATCTAAGCTTTGGGATGCCTCGGAAGGCATCCCATCTTTCTTCAACAAGTATGGGTATATTTTCGAATTTGTTTCATTCATGTGATATGTGCAAATCTTGGAGCATCTTTTGCGTTTAGTTTTCACTTTTATTTTATGCACCATGCTGGTATGAGATATTCCATGGTTGATTTATAGAATTATCATTTCACTTCACTTATATCTTTTGAGTATGGCTTTATAGAATGCTTCATGTGTTTCACTTATATCATTTGAAGTTTGGATTGCAGGTTCCTCTTCACATAGAAAACTGTTATTCATAGAATGCTCCTTTCCTTCACTTATATTTATTAGAGCATGGTATTTTTAGAAATAATTAAACTATCTTGCTTCACTTATATCTATTTAGAGAGTTAAAGGGAATTTGTCATTCACATGGTTAGTCATAAAATCCTACATAAAAATTATGGATCATTGAATATGATATGTTTGATTCCTTGCATAGTTTTGCGATATAGAGATGATAATATGTGGGAGGTACTAGTGCATGATCGTGTTTAGCAAGATATATGTGTTAAGGTCTGTGATTCCTGAAGCATGCACGTATAGTCTCCCGTTATGCTAGGAAGTTGGATCACAATTTATCCTTGATTGTCTATCTCTGTGTGAAGGTCGGGGGCGCGCGATGGTTAACTCCTAGCAACTTCCCCCTAGGGGCATGCGTAGTAATACTTTGTTTTGAGGGATAATAAACTTTTGTAATAAATAGGTGAGTTCTTTATGACTAATGTGAGTCCATGTATTATACACACTCTTACCTTTCCGCAAATTTGCTAGCCTCTACGGTACCGCGCATTGCCCTTTCTCACCTCAGAGTCGGTGAAAACTTCATCGGTGCATCCAAACTCCATGATATGATATGCTCTATCACACATAAGCCTTATTACATATTCCTCAAAACAGCCACCATACCTACCTATTATGGCATTTCCATAGTGATTCCGAGATATATAGCCATGCAACTTCCATCGCTTCCATTTTGATGGCTTGAGCATTCATTGTCATATTGATGTACATGATCGTAAGATAGCTAGCATGATGTTTCCATGGCTTGTCTGTTTTTTGATATCTTTGCTACGCTAGATCATTGCACAACATTCATATAGAGTCATATTTTGTTCTAGGTATCGAGTTGTAATATTGAGTTATAAGTAAATAGAAGTTTGAAGATCATCATTATTCTTAGAGCATGTCCCGGTGAGGAAAGGATGATGGAAACTATGATTCCCCCACAAGTCGGGATGAGGCTCCGGACAAATAACAAAAAGAAAATGAAAGAAAATATAAAAGGAAAGAAAAATAAAATAGAAACAAAAAAGATAAAGAAAAAAATAAAAAATAAAAAATGATGAGAGACAAAGAGAAAAGGGGTATGCTAATTCCACACTTGTGCTTCAAAGTAGCACCGTGTTTTTCAAATAGAGAGTCTCCTATGTTTTCACTTTCATATACTAGTAGGAATTTTTCATTTTAGAGTTAGATGCATACCCACTTAGTTTTCATATTGAGATTTCATACACTTACAACTCTTAGTGCGTCCATTGCATGGCAATCCCTACTCATCGTATTGATATCTATTGATGGGCATCTCCATAGACCGTTGATACGCTGAGTTGATGCGAGACTTTCTTCTCCACTTTTACCCCTTTCAAACCTACCACCACATTCTATTCCACCCATAGTGATATATCCATGGCTTGCGCTTAGGTATTGCGTGAGAGTTGAAAATGCTGAAGCGTGTTAAAAAGTATGAACCAATTGCTTGGCTGACACCGGGGTAGTACATGATTTATACTTTGTGTTAAGAAGACACATCATGACAAGGCTATATGATTTTGCATGGATAGCGTTCTTTGGCCTTGATATTTTTAAAGGCATGATTGTTTGTTGGGATGCCTGAGTATTAATCTCTTTATGTCAAAACTAGACTATTGCTTTGAATCACTTGTACATTAATATTCATGCCATTATTGGATATATGATCAAGATTATGCTAGGTAGCATTCCACATCAAAAAATATCTTTTTTATCATTTACCTACTTGAGGACAAGTAGGAATTAAGCTTGGGGATGCTAATATGTCTCTGTCGTATCTCTAAGCTTGGGGATGCCAATATTATACAACTTTCACATACTTTTGGCAACGATTTATATGATTTATTGGACTAACCTATTAATCTAGTGCCTAGTTCCTATTTTTTGTATGTTATTGTTTCACAGAATATCCATATCAAATGAAGTCCAAAAGATATAACAATTTACGGAGAATTGTGTTGAAATATTTGTGAATTCCGAGAGGTGGAATCAATGCAAACGGAGGCCCACGGCGAGCACGAGACACCAAGGCGCGAGCAAGGGCCCAAACGTGGCCTGGTGGGATGTGCTCACCTTGTATGTCAGTTAGAGCTCTCCTTCAGCTGCAAGAAAAGCTAATTTTTGATTAAAAATTCCCTAAAAATTTAGACCAATCGGAGTTACGAATCTCTAGGAATATAAGAAACAGTTTTTGGCCAGAAAAAAGGAACGCGAAACAGAGGAGAACAGAGAGGTAGATCCAATCTAGGAGGGGCTCCTGCCCCTCTGCCACCATGGAGGCCATGGACCAGAGGTGAACTCTCCTCCCATTTGGGGAGGCCAAGGAAGAAGAAGAAGGAGGGGGCTCTCCCCCCTCTCTCCAGGTGGCACCGGATCGCCGCCAGGGCAATCATCATGACAGCGATCTACATCAACAATCTTACTGCCGTCAACACCAACTCTCTCCCCCTCTAAGAAGCAGTGTAAAACTCTCTTCCCCACTGTAATCTCTTCTTAAACATGGTTCTCAACTCCATATATTATTTCCCAATGATATTTGGCTATCCTATGATATTTGATTAGATCTCTTTTGTCCAATGGGTTAATTGTGGTATGATGTTCTGGATGTGAGTTGTATGTTGATATGGTCTGTCCTATGGTGCCCTATGTTTCACGCAAGCGTGAGGGATCCCCGCTGTAGGGTGTTGCAATATGTTCATGATTTGCCTATGGTGGGTTGCTTGAGTGACAGAAGCATAAACCCGAGTAGGTGGGTTGTTGCGTACGAGTGTAAAGTTGACTCGATACTTAAGGCTATGGTTGGGTTTTACCTTAATGATCTTTAGTAGTTGCAGATGCTTGCTAGAGTTCCAATCATAAGTGCATATGATCCATGTACGTAAAGTGTGTTAGCGTATGCCTCTTGCTCATTGCGTATAACAAGTATCTATCGTATCATATTCAATTGCCTAGGGACAATCTTTCTCTTGCGTTACACAAAAAGCTTGCTACAAAACAATTTAATTTTATTGTTCTTTTATTAAAACAACACCCAAATTTTATTTCTACGTTCTTTATTATCTTGCAAACAAAATCTAGTTTTATTCTCGCAAAGTAGTTTTATACTTGTTCTAGGTAAAGCAAGCATTAGCGTGCGTAGAGTTGTATTGGTGATCGATAGAACTTGAGAGAATATTAATCTACCTTTAGATCCTCGTTGAGTTCAACACTCTTACTTATCAAAAAAGGGTAGAAACGACCCCCTACACCTGTGGCTTATCATAGAGGACCATAGAATCGATCACTTGATCAATACGGGGTAGAGCAAATGGCTCCTTGGGGCATGCCTTGTTCAGGCTCGTGTAGTCGATACACATGTGACAATTTGTGCTCTTCTTCAGCACCAGGATTAGGTTTGCCAACCAGTCTAGGTGGAAGACTTCCACGATCAAGCCGACTACTGGCATCTATATCTCTTCGCCGATGGTTTTCCGCTTCTCCGAGCGTTTGCTTGACCGGTTTCGCGTCCGGTCGGACATGTAGGAAGTGCTCGGCGAACTTCCTTGAACCCCAGGCATGTCCTTCGGGGACCATGTGAAGATGTCCCGATTCTCATGGAGGAATTAGACGAGATCAAATTCCTATTTGTCGCTGAGGCCAACCCTAACCACGACGTACTTGTTGGGGTCAGCCGGGTCGAGCGGGATCCTCTTGGTGTCCTTGCCGGTGGCCAGCTGGAATTGGGCCTCTAAATTCGTCTACTTCAGCTTGGGCTCTGGCATGGCCGGCTGCTCGCAGGCGAGGGCCACGAGCTGGTCAATCTGGCGCTGGTCCTCGTCTATGACAAGGGATTCAGCCAGCTTGGAGTCGGCCAGAGTGCACTCGGCCGACTTCTTGTAGTCACCAGTGATGGTGATGATGCCGTTGGGCCCTGACAGCTTCATCTTCAGGTAGGCGTAGTGGTGGACCGCCATGAATTTGGTGAGGGTGGGTCGGCCCAACAGTGCCTGGTAGGGACTGGACAGGTCTGCCACCTCGAACCAAGTGGGCTTGCGGCAGAAGTTACCCGTCATGTCGAAGAGCACATCTAGCCTGACCTTGCCGATCGGAGAGTGCGAGAGGCCGGGCACGATGCCATGGAATACTGTGTGGGTCAGCTGGAGCTCAGATTGCCTGATGTCGATCTTGTCCATGGTGTCGCGGTAGAGGGTGTTGATGTTCCTACTGCCGTTGATGAGAACCCGCGTGAAGTAGCAGGTGCTTTGCTCGAAGACGAAGGTGGGATCGAGGACCAACACGTAGCTCCCCAGCATCGCCATTACGATCGGGTGGTCCTCGTGCCCCCAGGTGATGGGTTTGTCCGACTAGTGCATGAACTGGGGGACCGGAGGGATGATGGTGTTGACCTCCTACGCGTGCCGGCGTTGGTTGTGCTAGTCGTAGTCTTCCGAGGTGAAGACGATCGTAGGTCACGTCCTGACATGGGTAGTCGCCCCAGACACTGCCAGCGCCCGGGGACGGCGGCGGTAGAGGCGACACCAGTGCGGGTGGCAGCGCGTCGCCCTACACGATCTTGGTGAACCAACTGCACTGGCGGTCCGTGTGTGTGGCTGGCTTGGCCCCGCTGTGGAACTTTCAAGGCCTATCGAGCATTGCCTCAAAGGTGTACTTGGCTTGCCAGAGCTGCTTGCCCTTGTTGGTGCGCTAGCGTCGGCTGGAGGCCGGGCGTCTGCCATCTTGCTGTCGTCCACGGCGACAACCTGCTGGCTGCCGTATCAGGCATCCGGCTGGTCGGACTTGCGCTTGGTCTGGTCCGACCGCGACCTTCCGGCCGACGGTCCACGATGGCCATGAGCTGGGCAATGGTTGCGGGCTAGCGACGCATGAGCTTGTGCTTGAGGAGGGTGCCATCATGGTAGCCGTCGATGAAGTACTGGATCGCCTGCACCTCATGGACACCCTCGCAGGAGTTGTAGAGCTCGGTCCACCATGTGAGGTAGTTGCGGAGGAGCTCGGTCGACCCCTGGACGCAGAGGGACAACCGGTGGAGCCGACTGGGACGCTTGTACATGCCAATGAAGTTGCGCACAAATGCCCCTGGAAGTCTAGCCAGCCATTAACGCCCCCTGAAAGCATCTTGGGGGGGGGGCTGAAAATCAAGATCCAAATGGTTGGAGTGGATGATCTTGATCTCAACACAAGGGTAGGTGGTTCTCTCTCAGAAAACTGGATACAACAAGTGGGTGTGTGTTCTGAGTGCTTCACTTTCGAGTGAGATGTGATGGAGGGGTATATATAGACATCTCCAAAAATCCAACCATTACAACATTATTGCCCAACTCAGTGAAACCGGAGTGAAAAACTCGATTGCACCGAGTAGTGCAAAATGTGGCAACTTTGGCCTTTTCAGTGAGACTGATATATAATTCTCGATGGTACTGATATGGGCAACATAGGCAGTTTCCAAATCTTGGTGAGAATGATTCCTTAAAATCAATGGGACCGATTTTATGAAATTGGTTAACATGGCCTCGGAACACGGAAGACCGAAAGGTCGAACATGAGTCATATGGAAGATACGATCAACATGAAGATGTTCACCATGGATGACTAGTCCGTCTCACGTGATGATCGGACACAGGCTAGTTGACATGGATCATGTGTCACTTGGATGACTAGAGAGATGTCTATCTAAGTGGGAGTTCATTAAATAATTTGATTATGTGAACTTAATTATCATGAACTTAGTCTAAAATTATCTTTACAATCTATATTGTAGATCCAATGGCCAACGCGAATGTCACCCTCAATTTCAACACGTTCCTAGAGAAAACCAAGCTGAAAGATGATGGAAGCAACTATGCGGACTGGGTCCGTGGCTTGAGGATCATCCTCATAGCTTCCAAGAAATTGTATGTCCTTGATGCACCACTAGCTGACCCACCCCTTCTCCCAGCAGAGCAAGACGTTGCGAACGCTTGGCATTCTCACTGCGATGATTACTCCATCGTTCAGTGCGGCATGCTTTACAGTTTAGAACCAGGGCTCCAAAAGCGTTTCGAGCAACACGGAGCATATGAGATGTTCCAAGAGCTGAAACTGGTTTTCCAAGCTCATGCCCGGGTCGAGAGATATGACGTCTCCGACAAGTTCTTCAGCTGTAAGATGGAGGAGAATAGTTTTGTCAATGAGCACATCCTCAAGATGTCTGGGCTACACGACCGCTTGACTCAGCTGGGAGTTAATCTCCCGGATGACTCGGTCATTGACAGAATCCTCCAGTCGCTTCCACCTAGCTACAAGAGCTTTGTGATGAACTACAACATGCAAGGGATGGAGAAGTCCATTCCTGAGTTGTACTCGATGCTGAAATCAGCAGAGGTCGAGATCAGAAAGGAGCATCAAGTGTTGATGGTAAATAAGACCACTAGTTTCAAGAAAGGCAAGGGTAAGAAGAACTTGAAGAAGGACGGCAAAGCTGTTGCCACGCCCGGTAAGCAAGTTGTCGGGAAGAAGAACAAGCATGGAACCAAGCCTAAGACTGAGTGCTTTTACTGCAAGGGTACCGATCACTGGAAGCGGAACTGCCCCAAGTACTTAGCGGATAAGAAGGACAGCAACATTAAAGGTATATGTGATATACTTGTTATTGATGTGTACCTAACCAGCGCTCGTAGTAGCTCCTGGGTATTTGATACATGTGCAGTTTCTCACATTTGTAACTCCAAGCAGGAGCTGCGGAATAAGCGGAGGCTGGCAAAGGACGAGGTGACGATGCGCGTCGGGAATGGTTCCAAGGTTGATGTGATCGCCGTCGGCACGCTACCTCTACATCTACCTTCGGGATTAGTGTTAAACCTTAATAATTGTTATTTAGTACCAACTTTGAGCATGAACATTGTATCTAGATCTCGCTTGATGCGAGAAGGCTACTCATTTAAATCTGAAATAATGGTTGTTCTATTTATATGAGAGAAATGTTTTATGGTCATGCCCCGCTGGTCAATGGTTTATTTTTGATGAATCTCGAACGTGATGTTACACATGTCCATAGTGTGAGTACCAAAAAGAGTAAGGTTGATAACGATAGTCCCACTTACATGTGTACTGCCGCCTTGGTCATATTGGTGTCAAACGTATGAAGAAGCTCCATACTGATGGACTTTTGGTGTCTCTTGATTTCGAATCATTTGACACGTGCGAACCATGCCTCATGGGCAAGATGACCAAGACTCCGTTCTCCGGAACAATGGAGCGAGCAACTAACTTGTTGGAAATAATACATACCGATGTATGCGGTCCAATGAGTGTCGAGGCTCGTGGTGGCTACCGTTATGTTCTCACCCTCACTAATGACTTGAGTATATATGGGTATGTCTACTTAATGAAACATAAGTCTGAAACTTTTGAAAGGTTCAAGGAATTTTAGAGTGAGGTAGATAATCAACGTGACAGGAAAATAAACTGCCTACGATCTGATCGTGGCGGAGAATATTTAAGTCACGAGTTTGGCACACACCTAAGGAAATGTGGAATTGTTTCACAACTCACGCCGCCTGGCACACCTCAGCGAAATGGTGTGTCTGAACATCGTAATCGCACTCTATTAGATATGGTACGATCTATGATGTCTCTTACCGACTTACCGCTATCATTTTGGGGATATGCATTAGAGACTGCCACATTCACTTTAAATAGGGCACCGTCAAAATCTGTTGAGACGACACCGTATGAATTATGGTTTGGAAAGAAACCTAAGCTGTCATTTCTAAAAGTTTGGGGATGCGATGCTTATGTGAAGAAACTTCAACCTGAGAAGCTCGAACCCAAAGCGGAAAAGTGCGTCTTCATAGGATATCCCAAAGAGACTATTGGGTATACCTTCTACCTATGATCCAAGGGCAAAGTCTTTGTTGCCAAGAATGGATCCTTTCTCGAGAAAGAGTTTCTCTTGAAAGAAGTAAGTGGGAGGAAAATAGAACTTGATGAGGTAATTGTACCTCCACTCGAACCGGAGAGTAGCGCAACACAGGAAGTTGTTTCTGTGGAGCCTACACTGACTGGAGAGGAAGTTAATGATGATGATCATGAAACTTTAGATCAAGTTACTATTGAAAGTCAAAGGTCCACTAGGACACGTTCCGCACCAGAGTGGCACAACAACCCTGTCCTAGAGATCATGTTGTTAGACAATGGTGAACCTTCGAACTATGAAGAAGCGATGGCGGGCCCAGATTCCAACAAATGGCTTGAAGCCATGAAATCCGAGATAGGATCCATGTATGAGAACAAAGTGTGGACTTTGGTGGACTTGCCTGATGATAAGCGAGCCATTGAAAATAAATGGATCTTTGAGAAGAAGACTGACGCGGATGGTAATGTAACCGTCTATAAGGCTCGACTTGTCTCTAAGGGTTATCGACATGTTCAAGGAGTTGACTACGATGAGACTTTCTCACCCGTATCGATGCTGAAGTCTGTCTGAATCATGTTAGCAATTGCCGCATTTTATGATTATGAGATCTGGCAAATGGACGTCAAAACGGCATTCCTTAATGGCTTCCTCAAGGAAGAACTGTATATGATGCAACCGAAAGGTTTTGTTGATCCTAAAAATGCTAACAAGGTATGCAAGCTCCAGCGCTCCATCTATGGGCTGGTGCAAGCATCTCGGAGTTGGAACATTCGCTGTAATGAAGTGATTAAAGCATTTGGGTTTGTACAGGTTTATGGAGAACCCTGTATTTACAAGAAAGTGAGTGGGAGCTCTATATCGTTTCTTGTATTATATGTGGATGACATACTGATAATGGGAAATGATATAGAACTCATGGAAAGTGTAAAGGCCTACTTGAATAAGTGTTTTTCAATGAAGAACCTTGGAGAAGCTGCTTACATATTAGGTATTAAGATCTATAGAGATAGATCGAGACGCCTCATAGGTCTTTCACAAAGCACATACCTTGAAAAGATATTGAAGAAGTTCAATATGGATCAGTCCAAGAAGGGGTTCTTGCCTGTGTTACAAGGTGTGAGATTGAGTACGACTCAATGCCCGACCACGACAAAGGATAGAGAAGAGATGAGTGTCATCCCCTATGCTTCAGCCATAGGATCCATTATGTATGCCATGCTGTGTACCAGACCTGATGTGAACCTTGCCATAAGTTTGGTAGGGAGGTACCAAAGTGATCCCGGAGCAGAACACAGGACAGCGGTCAAGAATATCTTGAAGTACCTGAAAAGGAAAAAGGACATGTTTCTCGTATATGGAGGTGCCGAAGAGCTCATCGTAAAGGGTTACGTCGATGCTAGCTTCGACACAGATCCGGACGACTCCAAGTCGCAGACCGGATACATGTATATTTTGAACGGAGGGGCAGTCAGCTGGTGCAGCAGCAAGCAAAGTGTCGTGGTGGCATCTACGTGTGAAGCGGAGTACATAGCTGCTTCGGAAGCAGCAAAGGAAGGAGTCTGGATGAAGGAGTTCATAACCGACCTAGGAGTAATTCCAAGTGCGTCGGGCCCGATGACTCTATTCTGTGACAACACTGGAGCTATTGCCCTTGCGAAGGAGCCCAGGTTTCACAAGAAGACAAGACATATCAAGCGCCGCGTCAACTCCATCCGTGATTACATTCAGGAGGGAGATATAGATACTTGTAAAGTGCATACAGATCTGAATGTCGCAGATCCGTTGACTAAACCTCTCTCACGAGGAAAACATGATCAACACCAGAATGCTATGGGTGTACGATTCATCACAATGTAACTAGATTATTGACTCTAGTGCAAGTGGGAGACTGTTGGAAATATTCCCTAGAGGCAATAATAAAATGGTTATTATTATATTTCCTTGTTCATGATAATTGTCTATTGTTCATGCTATAATTGTGTTAACCGGAAACCATAATACATGTGTGAATACATAGACCACAACATGTCCCTAGTCAGACTCTAGTTGACTATCTCGTTGATCAATAGATGGTCACGGTTTCATGACCATGGACATTGGATGTCGTTGATAACGGGATCACATTATTAGGAGAATGATGTGATGGACAAGACCCAATCCTAAGCATAGCACTAGATCGTGTAGTTCGTTTGCTAAAGCTTTTCAATGTCAAGTATCGTTTCCTTAGACCATGATATTGTGCAACTCCCAAATACCGTAGGAATGCTTTGGTTGTGCCAAACGTCACAACATAACTGGGTGGCTATAAAGGTGCACTACAGGTATCTCCGAAAGTGTCTGTTGGGTTGGCACGAATCGAGACTGGGATTTGTCACTCCGTGTGACGGAGAGGTATCTCTAGGCCCACTCGGTAAGACATCATCATAATGAGCTCAATGTGACTAAGGAGTTAGTCACGAGATGATGTATTACGGAACGAGTAAAGAGACTTGCCGGTAACGAGATTGAACAAGGTATAGAGATATCGACGATCGAATCTCGGGCAAGTATCATATCGATAGACAAAGGGAATTGTATACGGGATTGATTGAATCCCCGACATCGTGGTTCATCCGATGAGATCATCGTGGAGCATGTGGTAGCCAACATGGGTATCCAGATCCTGCTGTTGGTTATTGGCCGGAGAAGTGTCTCGGTCATGTCCACGTGTTTCCCGAACCCGTAGGGTCTACACACTTAAGGTTCGATGACGCTAGGGTTACATGGAAATGGTATACGTGATTACCGAAAGTTGTTCGGAGTCCCGGATGAGATCCTGGACGTCACGAGGAGCTCCGGAATGGTCCGAAGGTAAAGATTGATATATAGGAAGTCCAGTTTTGGTCACCGGAAAGTTTTCGGGCTCATCGGTAGTGTATCGGGAGTGCCGGGAGGGTGCCGGAGGACCCCCCGGGAAGGGTGTGACGACCATAGGACTTTGTGGGCCCTTAGAGGAGGTGTGCCAGCCCTTATTGGGATGGACAAGACCTTCTAGAAAGGCCCATGCGACTGGAGATCTAGAGATAAAGGGCAAAGGGTTTTAAAAAGAGGAGATCGACCTCCCTTGTGGGAGGTGGACTCTATCCCCACTTCGGCCGAAGCCCTCCTCTTTGGAGGAGGGGCCAAGGCAGCCCTCCCTCTCCCTCCTCCTATATATACTTGAGGTTTTGGCCTTTTGAGAACAATTCTGAACTCTCTCTCTCTCACGGCAAAGCCCTACCTCTCTTCTTCCTCCTCCGCAGCGCTTAGGCGAAGCCCTGCCGGAATACCTTGCTACTCCACCACCACCACACCGTCGTGCTTCTGTTGGAGCCCTTCCCTAACCTCTCCTTTCTCTTTGCTGGATCAAGGCTAGGAGACGTCACTGGGCTGCACGTGTGTTGAACGCGGAGGCGCTGTTGTTCGGCGCTTAGATCGGAATCCACCGCGATTTGAATCGCTGCGAGTACGACTCCATCAACCGCGTTCTTGTAACTCTTCTGCTTAGCGATCTTCAAAGGTATGAAGATGCAATCTCTCCCCACTCGTTGCTGGTTTCTCCATAGATAGATCTTGGTGACACGTAGGAAAATTTTGATTTACTACTACGTCTCCCAACAGTTGTCCACATAGACCTTTAGCCAACCCATCATTGAACTTTTTCTTGAGATACACTTGGTGGAAACATTTGTCCAATGAAATATATGTTGTTATTAATTACCAAAACCACCCAGGGAGAAGTTGTGCTTGCAATATCCCCCTTTTTGGTAATGGATGACAACATATTGATCGAAGCTTCGATAAAATATATAATGAATGAATATCATCATCGCTTTGAGAGGTATGTGATAAGCAAGAACTCTCCCTAAATTTGTGCATTATTTTAAATTTGCGTTTGAATGCAAATGCACAATCGATTAGGATCATGGGCCACTCTTCCATGTCACATACAACTTGGTGGTGCACACAAATTAATACGAGTGAATTACATAAGCACATCACACCAAACATTGAGCGAATTATCAACATATAGACATGTCAAGGGTAGCAAAGTAGTAGCATCACTCAAAAGTATATGGTCAAACATCGACAAAGTTTAAACAAACGATAAACCAAATATTTTTAAACACAAAGAGGAACCAAAATGCAAAACACCCTCCCTTGAAGCCCTATGGTTTATAACCTCTCCCCCTTTGGCAACAAGTAACAAAAAAGTTTAAAGCTATAGAGCTACTCATCGCTCTGGGCACGGTCTCCTCCATCAGACGATGAAGTTGCTCATGTAGTTATCGAAGGAGTCGAGAGAAGAGCATCCACAAAAGCTTCAACTAAAGTCCTCTAAGGTGGTGGAGTAGACACTGGAGGTGTAGGAGGAACTGATGGAGTTGTGGCAGGTACTGATGAAGTAGGCCTCGTCTCTGGAGCTGGCACTGTAGGAGTCCTGGACTGGGTCTTGAACTGAGTGCTGGTCCTGAGAGGTAGACTATCATCATCATCATCATCATAATCCTCCTCCTCCTCCTCATCATCATCATTAGAGGAATGAGGGATATGCATTGCATGCACTTCCTTATTGAGTTCATCCACAGTCTTCGTCAACCCATCCACCTTGTTGTCCAACATAGTGAACTTATCTTCCACTATCCTCTCAAGGCTTTCTTGATTGAGCAATATGTCCTTGATATCATTTTGCATACCTTGGATGGTGCTAATGAGAAGATCCATCTGCTCACTCTTAGTCCTTGGAACCTGGGCACTAGTGGCTCTAGCTGCCTCAGCCTCTGCCTGTGTAGTAGATGAAGTGGGATGACTGGGATCCATCACCACAACATTATCCTCAAAGTCTGGCTGGAGTGGCATATGTGGACGCTCAAGTGCATATATATTCTTCTCTAGCTTAGAGTTAATGAACATCTGAATGTAAGGTGGATATCCACAAGATCTCTTCTGATCAACAGTTATCCTCTTGACTATCTCAACTATCAAGTCCATCACCCTGAATCTAGTGTGGTTGTCTATGTGGTGCAGCATATTGATGGAATACCCCCTAATCATCTTGTCATCTCCAGACTTAGGCATCAAAGTATACCTTAAGATTGTGTTGGTGGTGGGTAGTCCAGCTTCTAGATGATAGACACAGCCAAACTTGTGGAAGCTTGTCCAAAAGGACAGTCTCACAGAAATCCTGCACTTCCTTGGTGTGGAATCTGTCATCTACAACAGTCTTCCTCCTGGAGGCATAGGGGTCATTATCTCCCCATTTTCTCAGCCCTGAATCTCTCCTCTTCTTCATATCTTCAGCAATGGGATGAGCATCATTGTGTTCAGGCATGTGTGGCCTCAGTTTCCTCAAAACTTGCATGTTCTCTTTCTCATCATCTCTGGAATTATAACCCTTGTTCTTAGCTGCAAGAGGGGTCTCTTCGGTGGTTCTCTTGGGTTTGGGAGATGCTAGCTTCTTGGGTGCAGACTGCTTGCTCTTTGATGGAGCTTGCTTGGGCGTAGCATCTGCAAACAGTTTTTTCTTCTTGGAAGGAGGAGCTTGGCCAGCTGGCTCTTCCTTCACTTCCTCTTAATCAGCCTTAGCTGGGTCTGATACATGGAAGTGGTCCTTTTATAACCCACAAGTACAGGGGGCCACAACAGTTTTCGAGGGTATAGTATTCAACCCAAATTTATTGATTCGACACAAGGGGAGCCAAAGAATATTCTCGAGTATTCGCAGCTGAGTTGTCAATTCAACCACACCCCAAAGACTTAATATCTGCAACAAAGTATTCAGTAGCAAAGTAGTATGGAAGTAACGATAATGGTGGCAAAAGTAATAGTAGCAGTTTTGTAGTGATTGTAACAGTAGCAACAGAGAAGTAACTTAGGAAGGATCAATATGTGAAAAGCTCGTAGGCAATGGATCAGTGATGGATAATTATGTTGGATATCATTCATCATGAAATAGTTATAACCTAGGGTGACACGGAACTAGATCCAATTCATCAATGTAATGTAGGCATGTATTCCATATATAGTCATACGTGCTTATGGAAAAGAACTTGCATGACATCTTTTGTCCTACCCTCCCGTGGCAGCGGGGTCCTAATGGAAACCAAGGGATATTAAGGCCTCCTTTTAATAGAGAATTGTACCAAAGCAATATCACTTAGTGAATACATGAACTTCTCAAACTACGGTAATCACCGTAAAGAATCCCAATTATTGTCACCCTGGGGAATGCAGATCATAAATCGTAATAGGTGTCTACAACTTGCAAGATAGGATCAAGAACACATATGTATTCATGAAAACATAATAGGTACAGATCTGAAATCATGGCACTCAGGCCCCAGTGACAAGCATTAAGAATAGCAAAGTCATAGAAACATCAATCTCAGAACATAGTGGATACTAGGGATCAAACCCTAACAAAACTAACTCGATTACATGATAAATCTCATCCAACCCATCACCGTCCAGCAAGCCTACGATGGGATTACTCACGAACGGCGAAGAGCATCATGGAATTGGTGATGAAGGAGGGTTTGTGATGACAATGGTGTTGATTTCCCCTCTCTGAAGCCCAAAACGGACTCCAGATCTGGTCTCCCAAGGAAGAACACGAGGTGGCAGTGGCTCCGTATCGTGTAACGCGATGAACTCTTATCTCCGATTGTTTTTCTCCGCGAACAGGGTTATATGGAGCTAGAGAGGAGGTCAGAGGAGCCACGAGGGCCCCACAAGCCTGCTAGGCATGACCAAGGGGTGGCCGTGACTAGCAGGCTTGTGGCCTACAGGTGGCCCCCCCTCTGATTAATTCTCGTGCCAGTATTTTTTATTAAATACAAAAATATTCTTCATAAATTTTCAAGACGATCCGAGAACTTTTATTTCTGCACAAAAATAACACCAAGGCAATTCCACTGAAAACGGCGTCAGTTTGGGTTAGTTCCATTCAAATCATGCAAACTAGAGTCCAAAACAAGGGCAAAAGAGTTTGGAAAAGTGGATATGACGGAGACGTATCAACTCCCCCAAGCTTAACCCATTGCTTGTCCTCAAGCAATTCAGTTGATAAACTGAAAGTGATAAAGAAAAACTTTTACAAACTCTGTTTGATCTTGTTGTTGTAAATACGTCTAACTAATGTTCAGATTTTTAGCAAAGATCATGGACTAACCACGTTCACAATAACATTTAGGTCTCAAATTTACTCATATCAATAACTTAATCAACTAGCGAGCAATAATAATAACTCTTGGATTACAACACTTTTTAAAAAACAATCATGATACAATATGACAAAATGGTATCTCGCTAGCCCTTTCTGAGACCGCAAAACATAAATGTAGAGCACCTCAAAAGAGCAAGGACTGATTAGACATTGTAATTCACGATGAGGGAGATCCATTCATGCTCATAATCAATATCAATTAACAACAAAGCATACAAATGACGGTGGTGCTCTCTAACTGGTGCCTTTTATAAGAAGAGAATGACTCAACAATAAAGTAAATGGAAACGCCCTTCGCAAAGGGAAGCATTGATTTGTAGAGGTGCTAGAGATCGAATTTTTAAAACAGAGATAAGTAATGATTTTTGAGCGGTATGCTTTCATTGCTCACGTAACGACCAAGAGGTTTTCAACATCTTCCATGCTAGATACTCCCTCCGTTCCATAATGTAGTGCATATAGATTTTTTGAAATGTCAACTTTACAAACTTTGACCAAGTTTATAGAGAAAACTATCTATATTTATAATATTAAATATATACAATATGAAACTACATCGTGCAATTAATCTAATGATATGTATTTGGCATTCTAGATCTATATATTTTTCTACAAACTTGGTCAAAGTTCATAAAGTCGGACTTTTCAAAAAAATCTATATGCACTACATTGTGGAACGGAGGGAGTACATTATAGGTGGTTCCCAAACAGAATGATAAACTTTTTACTCCCCCTTCACCAATAAATCACACTCCATGGCGAGGCGAATCCACGGGTACCATCCATACAAACACAGTTCTAGGGGAGTTTTGTTTAATTAGATTTTGCTTTTATTTCGAGCATGGAACTGGGCATCCCGATTACCAGCCACTTTCTCGTGAATGATAGGGAACCAACACATATTGTGAGAATAACCCACCTAGCATGGAAGATACTCACAGCCCCAAGTTGCCACATGAGCAATTTGGGCATACAAAACAGAATGTTTATTTGAAGGTTTAGAGTTTGGCACATGCAAATTTACTTGGAACGACAGGTAAATACCGCATATAGGTAGGTATGGTGGACTCATATGGAACAACTTTGGGTTTTAGGGAATGGATGCACAAGCAGTATTCCCGCTTAGTACAAGTGTAGGCTAGCAAAAGACTGGGGAGCGACCAACTAGAGAGCGACACAGTCATCAACATGCTTTGAGATTAACCAACATTGAATGCAAGCATGAGTAGGATATAAATCACTATGAACACAAATATCGTAGAAGCTATGTTGATTTTGTTTCAACTACATGCATGAACATGTGCCAAGTCGAGCCACTTGAATCGTTCAGAGGAGGATACCATCCCATCATACTACATCACAACCATTTTAATATGTATGTTGGCACCCGAAACAAACCATTATCCACTCTTAGCTAATTCAGCATGGCATGAGTAACTATAATCTCTAATTGTCATTGCAAATATGTTTCACCCATGATGAATTGAATTCCGAACGATGAGCCAATCATATTTACAAAAGCAAGATAGGTCAAGTTCATACCAGCTTTTCTCCATCTCAAACTTTTCATCAAATATCATCTTTATTGCCTTTCACTTGCACGACCGAACAGTGTGGATAATAATAAGAGTGCACACACAAAGCTGGAATCTGTTGGAAATATGCCCTAGAGGCAATAATAAAATGGTTATTATTGTATTTCCTAGTTCATGATAATTGTCTATTGTTCATGCTATAATTGTGTTAACCGGAAACCGTAATACATGTGTGAATACATAGACCACAACATGTCCCTAGTGAGCCTCTAGTTGACTAGCTCGTTGATCAATAGATGGTCATGGTTTCATGACCATGGACATTGGATGTAGTTGATAACGGGATCACATCATTAGGAGAATGATGTGATGGACAAGACCCAATCCTAAGCATAGCACTAGATCGTGTAGTTCATTTGCTAAAGCTTTTCAATGTCAAGTATCGTTTCCTTAGACCATGAGATTGTGCAACTCCCGGATACCGTAGGAATTCTTTGGGTGTGCCAAACGTCACAACGTAACTGGGTGGCTATAAAGGTGCACTACGAGTATCTCCGAAAGTGTCTGTTGGGTTGGCACGAATCGAGACTTGGATTTGTCACTCCATGTGATAGAGAGGAATCTCTAGGCCCACTCGGTAAGACATCATCATAATGAGCTCAATGTGACTAAGGAGTTAGCCATGGGATGATGTGTTACGGAACGAGTAAAGAGACTTGCCCGTAACGAGATTGAATAAGGTATAGAGATACCGACGATCGAACCTCGGGCAAGCATCATACCGATAGACAAAGGGAATTGTATACAGGATTGATTGAATCCCCGACATCATGGTTCATCCTATGAAATAATCGTGGAGTATGTGGGAGCCAACATGGGTATCCAGATCCCATTGTGTCTTATTGACCGGAGAGGTGTCTCGGTCATGTCTACATGTCTCCCGAACCCGTAGGGTCTACACATTTAAGGTTCGATGACGCTAGGGTTATAGGGAAATGGTATACGTGATTACCGAAGGTTGTTCGGAGTCCCGGATGAGATCCCGGACATCACGAGGAGCTCCGGAATGGTCTGGAGGTAAAAATTGATATATAGGAAGTCCAGTTTTGGTCACCGGAAAGTTTTCGGGCTCATCGGTAGTGTACTGGGAGTGCCGGGAGGGTGCCGGAGGACCCCCGGGAGGGGTGTGACGACCATAGGACTTTATGGGCCCTTAGAGGAGGTGTTCCAGCCCTTATTGGGCTGGCCAAGACCTTCTAGAAAGGCCCATGCGGCTAGGATCAAGAGATAAAGGACAAAAGGGTTTTAAAAGAGGAGATCCACCTCCCTTGTGGGAGGTGGACTCTCCCCCTAGTTCGGCCGAAGCTCTCCTCCTTGGAGGAGGGGCCAAGTCATCCCTCCCTCTCCCTCCTCCTATATATATTCAAGGGGTTGGGCTGATTTGAGACACGACTTCTCTCTCTCGGCGCAGCCCTACCCTTCCTCTTCCTCGTTCTCCGTAGCGCTTGGCGAAGCCCTGCCGGAGTCCACGTAGCTCCACCATCACCACGCCGTCGTGCTGCCGGAGCTCTCCCTCAACCTCTCCCTCCTCCTTGCTGGATCAAGGCGCTGGAGACGTCACCGGGCTGTACGTGTGTTGAACGCGGAGGCACCGTTGTTCGGCGCTAAGATCGGAGTCCACCGCGATCTAAATCGCTGCGAGTACGACTCCACCAACCGTGTTCTTGTAACACTTTCGCTTAGGGATCTTCAAAGGTATGAAGATTCAATCTCTCCCCACTCGTTTCTGGTGTCTCCTAGATATATCTTGGTGAATTTCTTGATTTACTACTACGTCTACCAACAGAATCTGCAAACAATAACTCAAAGGAGAAGACAAGGTAACATGGACTCTCTAATAGGTAAACAATAATGCATATAAGAGCCACTCAACATTTTCATTGTGGTCTTCTCCTTACGACCCAAAGAAGGAAAAATCAAAACAAGAATGAGAAAACTATTTACACGGGAAAGCTCCCAACAAGTAAAAGAAGAACGAAAATCTTTTTGGGTTTTCTTTTTAATGCTAGAACTAAACAACTGGAAATAAAGCTAGAACTAATTTTCTTGTGTTTTTCTCAAAGTTAATTAACACACAAGAAGAAAGCGAAACAAGAAAATGAACTATCCTGGATGGTACAATGAAAAAGTATGAACACCGACTGCTTAAGATGAGTGTGTGAACATGAATGTAAAGTCGGTGAGAAATACGTACTACCCCAAGCTTATGCTTTTGGTCTAAGTTGGTCTATGGCCATGGCTAAAAAGAGCACTCTCCTGGATACTCAGGAGCGTCATCAGAGTTCCATTGGTTGGCGAACTCCTACGGCTCCCACTGAAAAACCGGCTCTGGGACGGATCAAGGGCTGGTGTCGGTTCTAGAGCTGGGGGTTGCGTCAGACCCCAATATGTGCAAATGTCTCCGGGCATAATGGTGTACCTGCCTGAAAGATGATACGTCTCCAACGTATCTATAATTTTTGATGATGGCATACTATTATATTATCTATTTTTGATGTTTTATATGCATTAATATGCTATTTTATATTATTTTTGGGACTAACCTATTAATCTAGAGCCAAGTGTCAGTTTCTGTTTTTTCCTTGTTTTTGAGTTTTGCAGATGTGGAATATTAAACGGAGTCCAAACGGAATAAAACCTTCGGAAGGAATTTTTCTGGAAGGAAACAAGTCATCCAAGCTTGGAGTACACGTCATGGGAGGTGCCAGGGCACCACAAGCCTACTAGGCGTGGGCCCCTGGCCGCACCTAGCACGCTTGTCGCCTCCTGGCAGGTCTCCTAACCCTAATTCTTGCCTATAAATACCAAAATATTACCGCAACATCAGAAAGAGCCAAGCAAATACTTTTCCGCCGCCGGAAGCCTCCGTTTCCGAGAGATCCAATCTTGGAGCCTTTTCCGGTAATGTGCCGGAGGGGGTTTCGATCATGGAGGGCATCTACATCAACTCCATTGCCCCTCCAATGATGCGTGAGTAGTGCACCACAGACCTACGGGTCCATAGCTAGTAGCTAGATGGCTTCTTATCTCCCTTTGATCTTCAATACCATGTTCTTCATGATCTTCATGGAGATCTATCCCATGTAATCCTCTTTTGTGGCATGTTTGTCAAGATCCGATGAATTGTGAGTTTATGTTCAGATTATCCATGAATCTTATTTGAATCTCCTCTAATTTCTTATATGCATGATTTCATATGCTTGCAAGTCTCTTCGAGTTATTGGTTTGGTTTGCCAACTAGATTGGTAATTCTTGCAATGGGAGAAGTGCTTGGTTTTGGGTTCAATCTTGTGGTGTCATCACCCAGTGAAAAAGTAGGGGTAGCGAGGCACGTATTGTATTGTTGCCATCAATGGTAACAAGATGGGATTTTCATCATATTGCTTGAGTTTATCCCTCTACACCATGTCATTTTCCTAATGTGTTACTCTGTTCTTCATGAATTTAATACTCTAGATGCAGGCAGGAGTTGATCGATGTGTGGAGTAATAGTAGTAGATGCAAAATCATTTCGGTCTACTTGATATAGACGTGATGCCTATATGCATGATCATTGCCTTGGATAACTACATGATTATTCTCTTTTCTATCAATTGCTTGACAGTAATTTGTTTACCCACCATGATATTTTCCTTCAAAAGAGAAGCCTCTAGTGAAACCTATGGCCACCGGGTCTATTTTCCATGATATATTTTCAGATCTATACTTGCTACAATTTATTTACCTTTTACTTTCCGCACTCGTTACATCTATCTCTATCTAATCTAATCCTTGCAAATAACTGTGAAGGGATTGACAACCCCTTTATAGAGTTGGGTGCAAGAGTTTGATTATTTGTGTAGGTGCATCCATTGGTGACTTGCTTGTTCCTCCTACTGGATTCATACCTTGATTTTCAACAACTAAGGGAAATACTTATCTACTTTGTTGCATCACCCTTTCCTCTTCAACAGAAAACCAACGCATGCTCAAGAGGTAGCAAGAAGGATTTCTGGCGCCGTTGCCAGGGAGGATACACATCAAGCCTACCAAGTACCCATCACAAACTCATCTCTTGCATTTACTTTATTTGCCATTTTCCTCTCGTTTTCCTCTCCCCCACTTCTAAAACGTTTTTCAGAAAATACCAAAAATATTTGCCTTTTTATTCGCCCTTCTTTCGTTTGCCTTTCGTTTGCTTGTGTGCTTGATTGCTTGCTTTGTCATGATGTCTGAGAATACCAAGTTGTGTGACTTTTCCAATACTAATAATAATGATTTTATTAGTACTCCTATTTCTCCGCCACTAGTGCGGAATCTTATGAAATCAATGTTGCCTTGCTAAATCTTGTTATGAAAGAACAATTTTGTGGCCTTCCTAGTGAAGATGCCGCATCCCATCTAAATACTTTCATTGAGTTGTGTGACATGCCAAAGAATAAATATGTGGATAATGATATTTTTAAATTGAAGCTATTTCCGTTCTCGCTACGAGATCGTGCTAAAACTTGGTTTTCATCTTTGCCTAAAAATATTATTGATTCATGGAACAAGTGTAAATATGCTTTTATCTCCAAGTACTTTCCGCCCGCTAAGATAATCTCCCTTAGGAACGATATAATGAATTTTAAGCAAATTGATCATGAGCATGTTGCACAATCTTGGGATAGGATGAAATTAATGATTAGGAATTGTCCCGCACATCGTTTGCGTTTATGGATGATTATACATATTTTCTATGCGGTATTGAATTTTGCATCTAGAAATCTTTTAGATTCTGCCGGGGGTGGTACTTTTATGGAAATCACGTTAGCAGAATCTACAAAAATCCTAGATAATATCATGACAAATTATTCTCAATGGCATACCAAAAGATCTCCTAGTAAAAAGGTGCATGCTATTGAGGAAATAAATACTTTGAGTGAAAAGATGGATGAATTGATGAAATTGTTTGATAGCAAGAGTGCTCCTATTTATCCTAATGATATGCCTTTGTCTTCTTTTATTGGAAATAATAATGAATCTATGGATGTGAATTTTGTTGGTAGGAACAATTTTGGTAACAATGCGTATAGAGGTAATTTCAACCCTAGGCCATTTCCTAGTAATTCCTCTAATAATTATGTTAATTCCTACAACAATTCCCATGGAAATTATAATAAGATGCCCTCTAATCTTGAGAATATTGTTAAAGATTTTATTGGTTCGCAATTTTTTTTATGCTTCTATTGAAGAAAAAGTGCTTAAGATTGATGATTTGGCTAGGAGCGTTGATAGTATTTCTCTTGAGATTGATTCTTCGAAAGCTAGATCTTCTCCACCCAAGCATGATATTAATGAGTCTTTAAAAGCTATGAGAATTTCTATTGATGAAAGTAGGGAAAGAACCTCTAGAATTCATGCTAAGCGTGAATGGCTTGAAAAGGTGTTTTCTCGCGGTAATAATGATGATGATCTTAAAGTGATTGAGGTGAGTCCTATTGAATCTTTGTTTTCCAATATAAATCTTGATAATGATGGGACTGGAGATAAGTCAACTTTAGTTAAAAGGTGTCCCAATTATTTGGAGTCTATAGATCTTAATGCTAAGATTGATAAAGTGGGATTGAAGAGGTAAACTGTAAATAGCAATGAACCCACTCTTTTGGATTTCAAGGGATTTAATTATAATATCTTCTCTGTGATTGATTGTATTTCCTTGCTTCTATTGGGAGACGTAGTAGTAAATCAATTTTTTTTCTACGTGTTCACCAAGATCCATCTATGGAGAAACCAACAACGAGTAAGGTGAGAGTGCATCTTCATACCTTTGAAGATCGCAAAGCGGAAGCGTTACAAGAACACGGTTGGTGGAGTCGTACTCACAGCGATCGCGGTGGACTCTGATCTTAGCGTCTAATAATGGCGCCTCCGCGTTCAACACATGTGCAGCCCGGTGACGTCTCCTACGCCTTGATCCAGCAAGGAGGAAGGAGAGGTTGAGGGAGAGCTCCGGCAGCACGATGGCGTGGTGATGGTGGAGCTGTGTGATACTCCGACAAAGCTTTGCTAAGCACTACGGAGAACGAGGAGTATGAGGAGTAGGGCTGCGCCGAGAGGGAGAGAGAGTCGTGTCTCAAACAGCTCCAAGGGCTCCACTATATATAGGAGGAGAGGGAGGAGGGTGCCCACCCCTAGGGTTCCCACCCTAGGTGGTGCGGCAGCCCCTAGATGGGATCTGGCTGGTGGCCAAGAGGGAGGGGAGAGGGGTGCGGCTGCCCTAGCCGCCCTAGGGTGGACCTAGGGCCCATCTGGGCCAGGGTTTGCCCCCTCTCTCCTTTTCTGCGCCTTGGGCTAGGTGGGAGGGGGGCACCAGCCCACCTAGGGGCTGGTTCCCTCCACCTTCGGCCCATGCAGCCCTCCGGGGCCCGTGGCCCCTCCCGGTGGACCCCCAAAACCCTTCCGGTGGTCCCGGTACGTTATCGGTGACGCCCAAAACATTTGCGGTAACCAAAACCTCACTTCCTATATATCAATCTTTGTCTCCGGACCATTCCGGAACTTCTCGTGACGTCTGGGATCTCATCCGGGACTCCGAACAACCTTCGGTAACCACATACACTATTTCCCTATATCCCTAACGTCATCGAACCTTAAGTGTGTAGACCCTACGGGTTCGGGAGACACGTAGACATGACCAAGACACCTCTTCGGTCAATAACCAACAGTGGGATCTGGATACCCATGTTGGCTCCCACATGCTCCATGATGATATCATCGGATGAACCACGATGTCGGGGATTCAATCAATCCCGTATACAATTCCCTTTGTCTACCGGTATGATACTTGCCCGAGATTCAATCGTCGGTATGCCTATACCTTGTTCAATCTCGTGACCGGCAAGTCTCTTTACTCGTTCCGTAACACATCATCCCGTGGCCAACTCCTTAGTCACATTGAGATCATTATGATGATGTCTTACCGAGTGGGCCCAGAGATACCTCTCCGTCATACGGAGTGACAAATCCCAGTCTTGATTCGTGCTAACCCAACAGACACTTTCGGAGATACCCGTAGTGTTCCTTTATAGCCACCCAGTTATGTTCTGACGTTTGGCACACCCAAAGTATTCCTACGGTATCCGGGAGTTGCACAATCTCATGGTCTAAGGAAACGATACTTGACATGAGAAAAGCTTTAGCAGACGAACTACACGATCTTGTGCTATGCTTAGGATTGGGTCTTGTCCATCACATCATTCTCCCAATGATGTGATCCTGTTATCAACGACATCCAATGTCCATGGTCATGAAACCGTGACCATCTATTGATGAATGAGCTAGTCAACTAGAGGCTCACTAGGGACACGTTGTGGTCTATGTATTCACACATGCATTACGGTTTCCAGTTAACACAATTATAGCATGAACAACAGACAATTATCATGAACAAGGAAATACAATAATAACAATTTTATTATTGCTTCTAGGGCATATTTCCAACAACTTCAATCCATGTTGAATTCTCCTCATGCTTATAGTCAAAATAAGGCTTTTACTACACATATAGTTGATGCTATGATGAAATCTTTTGAAGAAAAACTTGAGCTAGAAGTTTCTACTCCTAGAAAGCTTCATTATGGGTGGGAACCTACTATTAAGATTAAAATCAAAGATTATGAGTGCCATGGTTTGTGTGATTTGGGTGCTAGTGTTTCCACAATTCCGAAAACTTTATGTGATGTGCTAGGTTACCATGATCTTGATGATTGCTCTCTAAATTTTCATCTTGTGGATTCCACTATTAAGAAACCTATGGTAAGGATTAATGATGTTCTTATTGTAGCTAATAGGAATTATGTGCCCATAGATTTCATTGTTCTTGATATAGATTGCAATCCTATATGTCCTATTATTCTTGGTAGACCTTTCCTTAGAACTATTGGTGCAATTATTGCCATTAGATTTCAATTTTCATTAAAGAAAGGCAAGGAACACTTTCCTAGAAAGAACAAAGATTGCCTTATGAATTTATTATGAGAGATACTTTTGGATTGCATACCATAGATGACAATACCTAGATCTATTGTGTTTTTCCTAGCTAGGGCGTTAAACAATAGCTCTTGTTGGGAGGCAACCCAATTTTATTTTTGTGCTCTGTTTTTGCCTCTGTTTTTGAGTGTTTCCCACATTATTACTTCTGTAGTAATTGTGTGTTGGTGTTTTAATTAGTTTTTGAGCCAAGTAAAACCTTTGGGGCGATCTATGGTAGTTGTTGATTTGATCTTGCTGAAATACAGAAACTTTTGCGCTGAGTCTAGGAACTTCTAATTTTTCCAAGTGTCTAATTGATCTGATTTTTTTACACAAGATTGATATAAAAATTTCCCAGGTTTAACTATTTTTTCATATGTTTTTGAGTTACAGAAGTATACGAAGTTTCCAGATTGCTACAGACTGTTCTGTTTTTGACAGATTATGTTTTCCTTGAGTTATTTTGATGAATCTATCAGTTGTATCATGTGGTATGAGCCATGGAGAAGTTAGATTAAAAAGTAGGTATAACACCAATATAAATAAATAATGAGTTCACAACAATACCTAAAGTGGTGATTTATTTTCTTATACTAACGGATCTCACGATTTTTCTGTTAAGTTTTGTGTTGTGAAGTTTTCAAGTTTTGGGTAAAGATTGGATGGACTATGGAATAAGGAGTGGCGAGAGCCTAAACTTGGGGGTGCCCAAGGAACCCCATGTCATATTCAAGGATGCCAAAGAGCCTACGCTTGGGGGCGCCCCGGAAGGCATCCCCTCTTTCGTCTTCAATTCATCAGTAAATTTACTTGAGGCTATATTTTTATTCACCACATGATATGTGTTTTGCTTGGAGCGTATTGTATGATATGAGTCTTTGCTTGTTAGCTTGCCACAATCATACTTGCTTCACACATATTTTGAGAGAGACACTCTGAATCATGAATTTATTAGAATACTCTATGTGCTTCACTTATATCTTTTGAGTTGGGCAATTTTGCTCTATGTGCTTCACTTATATCTTTTAGAGCACGGTGGTGTTTTTGTTTTATAGAAATACTTGAACTCTCGTACCATACTTATATTATTTTGGGAGTTTCTAAAAACAACATGGTAATTGGTCTAGGTTATGAATTTTGTCCTAATATGATAGGCATCCAAAAGGGATATAATAAAAACTTCCATATTAAGTGCATTGAGTATTTATTAGAAGTTTGATTCCTTGCATAAAGTTTTGAGATATAAAGATTGTAATGTTAAGAGACATGTTAGGAAGTAAATTGTGATTTGGTAAAAATACTTGTGTAAAGGGTTGTGGTTCCCGTAGCATGCACGTAAGGTGAACCTCTATGTAAGGAAGTCGGAGCATGACTTGTTTATAGATTGTCGACCTTTGTGTGAGGGTCGGGGGGGGGGGGGCGATAGTTAACTCCTACCAACCTCCCCCCGAGGATCATGCATTTAATGCTTTGCTTCAATTACCAATAGACTTTTGCAATAAGTATGTGAGTTCTTTATGACTAATGTTGAGTCCATGGATTATACGCACTCTCACCCTTCCACTTTTGCTAGCCTTTCTAGTACCGCACAACTTTCATTGGTGCAACAAACACCTTCCTCAAAACAACCACCATATACCTTCCCCAAAAGAGCCACCATATATATTTCCTCAAAACAACCACCATACCTACCTATTATGGCATTTCCATAGCCATTCTGAGATATATTGCCATGCAACTTCCACCGTTTCCCTTTATGACATGCACCATCACTTCCATATTGCATATAGAGTCATATATTTTCATAGGTATTGAGTTGTAATTGTCCTTTTGAGTTGTAAGTAAATAAAAGTGTGATGATTTTCATTATAGAGCATGTCCCATGTGAGGAAAGGATGATGGAAGCTATGATTCCCTTACTAGTAGGGACGAGAGTCCGGATTTTATGAAAAATAAAAGAGGCTAGCGAAGCCCAAATAAAAAAAGATGAATAAAAGAGGCCTTACATGCCCAACAAAAAAAATGAGAGAAAAGAGAGAAGGGACATTACTACTACCTTTTGCCACACCTGTGCTTCAAAGTAGCACCATGATCTTCATGATAGAGAGTCTCCTATTTTGTCACTTTCATATAGCTAGTGGAATTTTTGTTCATGATGCACGTACACTTAGTTTCTTTTTGACCTTTCATACACTTAGAGCTCTAGTGCATCCGGTGCATGGCAATCCCTAGTCACCCACATTGGTATCTATTGATGGGCATCTCCATAGCCCGTTGATACGCGTAGTTGATGTGAGACTATCTTCTCCCTTTCCTTGACAACCTCCACCATATTCTATTCCACCTATAGTGTTATATCCATGGCTCGCGCTCATGTATTGCATGAGAGTTGAAAAGTTTGAGAAAATAATGGTGTGAAAACAATTGCTTGACTTTTCATCGAGGTTGTGCATGATATAAATACTTTGTATGGGGAAGATGGAGCATAGCCAGACCATATGATATTGTAGGGATAACTTTCTTTCGCCATTATATTTTGAAGAGATACAATTGGTTTGCTAGTATGCTTTAAATGTTATTGTTTCTATATCAATATTAAGCTTTTGTTTTGAGTCTTACGGATCTGAATATTCATGCCACAATAAAGGATATCTCAGAATAAAGTGCCAATTTGTGTTTTTTCCTTGTTTTTGAGTTTTGCAGATATGGAATATTAAATGGAGTCCAAACGAAATAAAACCTTCGGAAGGAATTTTTCTGGAAGGAAACAAGTCATCCAAGCTTGGAGTGCACGTCAGGGGAGGTTCCAGGGCGCCACAAGCTTGCTAGACGCGCCCCCTGGCCGCGCCTAGCAGGCTTATCGCCTCCTAGTAGGTCTCCTAACCGTAATTCTTGGCCTATAAATACCCAAATATTCTGGAACATCAGAAAGAGCCACATAAATAATTTTCCGCAGCCGCAAGCCTCCGTTACCGAGAGATCCAATCTTGGAGCCTTTTTCGGTAATCTACCAAAGGGGGTTTCGATCACGGAGGGCATCCACATCTACTCCATTGCCCGTCCGATGATGCGCGAGTAGTCCACAACGGACCTATGGGGCCATATCTTGTAGCTATATGGCTTCTTCTCTCTCTTTGATCTTCAATACCAAGTTCTTCATGATCTCCATGGAGATCTATCCGATGTAATCCTCTTTTGTGGTGTGTTTGTCAAGATCCGATGAATTGTGAGTTTATGTTTAGATTATCCATGAATCTTAATTGAATATCCTTTGATTTCTTATATGCATGATTTCATATCCTTGCAAGTCTCTTCGAGTTATTGGTTTGGTTTAGCCAACTAGATTGGTAATTCTTGCAATGGGAGAAGTGCTTGGTTTTGGGTTCAATCTTGCGGTGTCCTCACCCAGTGACAAAGTAGGGGTAGCGAGACACACATTATATTGTTGCCATCAAGGGTAAAAATATGGGGTTTTCATCATATTGCTTGAGTTTATCCCTCTACATCATGTCATATTTCTTAATGCGTTACTCTGTTCTTCATGAAGTTAATACTCTAGATGAAGGCATGAGTCGGTCGATGTGTGGAGTAATAGTAGTAGATGCAGAATCGTTTCGGTCTACTTGTCACGGACGTTATTCCTATATGCATGATCATTTCCTTGCATAACTACATGATTATTTTCTTTTCTATTAATTGCTTGACAGTAATTTGTTTACCCACCTTGATATTTGCCTTCAAGAGAGAAGTGAAACCTATGGCCCCCGGGTCTATTTTCCATCATATATTTTCAGATCTATACTTGCTGCAATTTATTTACCTTTACTTTCCGCACTCGTTACATCTGTCTCTATCGGATCTAATCCTTGTAAATAATTGTGAAGGGATTGACAACCCCTTTATAGCGTTGGGTGCAAGAGTTTGATTATTTGTGTAGGTGCATCCATTGGTGACTTGATTGTTCCTCCTACTAGATTGATACCTTGTTTCTCAGAAACTGAGGGAAATACTTATCTACCTCGTTGCATCACCCTTTCCTCTTCAACATAAAACCAACACATGCTCAAGAGGTAGCAAGAAGGATTTCTGGCGTCATTGCTGGGGAGGATACACATCAAGCCTACCAAGTACCCATCACAAACTCATCTCTTGCATTTACTTTATTTGCCATTTGCCTCTCGTTTTTCCTCTCCCCCACTTCTAAAATGATTTTTAGAAAATACCAAAAATAATTGCATTTTTATTCGCCCTTCTTTCGCTTGCCTTTCATTTGCTTGAACTCATGGCTTGTCTTACTTCTATAACTAATACTCCTGAGTATGAGGTTCTTAATTTTAAGCAATGGGAGGGACAAAACTTTAAAGATGCTTGGTATAGAATTTGCAATTCTCAAAATAGATCTATTTGTAAGCAATCTACTAGCGTTCTCCTTCGCAATTTTTACGTGGGCATCACTCCTTGGAAAAGATATGTTCTAGATACCATCATGGGAGAGAATTTTTTGGGAATTCATACCTTTGACTCCTATAGTGCTATGATAAATTTGTTTGGATCACCCCCAATCATGGTTAATGGGACTATTTTAATTGTAGAACATGTGATGCAAAGGATTGATATTATTGAAAAGAGGTTTGCTACGGTTGAGCTTATTGAAAACTTGGATAAAAAGATTCATAATCACATTACTCAATATGGATCTAAAGTAGGAGTTACCTTAAAGAATCTTAAGGAAAAGGAACCCATAGTTAATGAAAAATTGGAACAAGATTCCTCTAGAATAGGCAAGCTAGAGGACATTATTACCAACTTGGGATCCGCTTTTGCTTTGGTTCAAACCACTCCAAATCCTTCGCCTCTTAGGGCTGCCAAGTTTGTTTATGTTCCTAAAAATAAGGGTGAATCTTCTAGTAAAGATGAAGATCTTAAGATGATAAGTATTCACCCCGACTTTCTCAATATTATTAAGGAACCAACTGCCACCATTGAATCTCTTGATTTTTAACCTAGGAGTATTATCACTGATAAAAACAACAGGCCTCCTAGGTCTTATAAGTGTGCAACTGATGAGTTGCATACCAAATATAACAATACCTAGATCTATTGCTTTCTGCCTAGCTAGGGGCATTAAACAATAGCGCTTGTTGGGAGGCAACCCAATTTTATTTTTGTGTTATGTTTTTGCTTCTGTTTTTGAGTGTTTACCACATTATTACTTCTGTATTAATTGTGTTTTGGTGTTTTAATTAGTGTTCGATTCAAATAAGACCTTTGGGATGGTCTATGGTGATTGTTGATTTGATCCTGCTGAAAAACAGAAACTTTTGCGCTTAGTCTAGGAATTTTCTAATTTTTTTCAGAGCATCAAATTGATCTAAATTTTTTACACAAGATTGATATATAAATTTCCCAGGCTTCCTATTTTTTCACAATTTTTGAGTTACATAAGCATATGAAGTTTCCAATTTTCTATAGACTATTCTGTTTTTGACAGATTCGGATGACAACACTTTTTCAAAACAATCATGATACAATATGACAAAATGGTATCTCGCTAGCCCTTTCTGAGACCGCAAAACATAAATGCAGAGCACCTCAAAAGAGCAAGGACTGACTAGACATTGTAATTCACGGTGAGAGAGATCCAGTCATGCTCATACTCAATATCAATTAACAACAAAGCATACAAATGACGGTGGTGCTCTCTAACTGGTGCCTTTTATAAGAAGAGGATGACTCAACAATAAAGTAAATGGAAAGGCCCTTCGTAGAGGGAAGCATTGATTTGCTGAGGTGCCAGAGCTCGATTTTTTAAAACAAAGATAAGTAATGATTTTTGATCGGTATGCTTTCATTGCTCACGTAACGACCGAGGGGTTTTCAACATCTTCCGTGCTAGATACTCCCTCCGTTCCATAATGTAGTGCATATAGATTTTTTGAAAAGTCAAACTTTACAAACTTTGACCAAGTTTATAGAGAAAACTATCTATATTTATAATATTAAATATATACAGTATGAAACTACATCGTGCAATGAATCTAATGATATGTATTTGGCATTCTAGATGTATATATATTTTTCTACAAACTTGGTCAAAGTTCATAAAGTTGGACTTTTCGAAAAATCTATATGCACTACATTGTGGAACGGAGGGAGTACATTATAAGCGGTTCCCAAATAGAATGATAAAGTTTTTACTCCCCCTCCACCAATCAGTCACACTCCACAGTGAGGCGAATCCACAGGTACCATCCATACAAACACAGTTCTAGGGGAGTTTTGTTTAATTAGATTTTTCTTTTATTTCGAGCATGGAACTGGGCATCTCGATTACCAGCCACTTTCTCGTGAATGATAGTGAATCAACACATATCGTGAGAATAACCCACCTAGCATGGAAGATACTGACATCCCCAAGTCACCACATGAGCAATTTGGTCATACAAAATAGAATGTTTATTTGAAGGTTTAGAGTTTGGCACATGCAAATTTACTTGGAACGACAGGTAAATACCACATATAGGTAGGTATGGTGGACTCATATGGAACAACTTTGGGTTTTAGGGATTGGATGCATAAGCAGTATTCCCGCTTAGTACAAGTGTAGGCTAGCAAAAGACTGGGGAGCGACCAACTAGAGAGCGACACAGTCATCAACATGCTTTGAGATTAACCAACATTGAATGCAAGCATGAGTAGGATATAAATCACTATGAACATAAATATCGTAGAAGCTATGTTGATTTTGTTTCAACTACATGCATGAACATGTGCCAAGTCGAGCCACTTGAATCGTTCAGAGGAGGATACCATCCCATCATACTACATCACAACCATTTTAATATGCATGTTGGCACCCGAAACAAACCATTATCCACTCTTAGCTAATTAAGCATGGCATGAGTAACTATAATCTCTAATTGTCATTGCAAATATATTTCACCCATGATGAATTGAATTCTGAACGATGAGCTAATCATATTTACAAAAGCAAGATAGCTCGAGTACATACCAACTTTTCTCCATCTCAAACTTTTCATCAAATATCGTCTTTATTGCCTTTCACTTGCACGACTGAATAGTGTGGATAATAATAAGAGTGCACACACATTGGACTAAGCTAGAATCTGCAAACAATAACTCAAAGGAGAAGACAAGGTAACATGGACTCTCTAATAGGTAAACAATAATGCATATAAGAGCCACTCAACATTTTCATTGTGGTCTTCTCCTTACGACCCAAAGAAGGGAAAATCAAAACAAGAATGAGAAAACTATTTACACAGGAAAGCTGCCAACAAGTAAAAGAAGAACAAAAAATCTACATCAACTCCATTGCCCCTCCGATGATGCGTGAGTAGTGCACCACAGACATACGACTCCATAGCTAGTTGCTAGATGGATTCCTCTGATGAGGACATCCCTGCTAATGCTACACCCACAACTCCGACTGATATACATACATGACCAATTACTAGAGCTCGCGCACATCAATTGAATTTCCAGGTACTTTTGTTTCTTGCAAATCCTTCTAATGTTCATGAACATATGATGCTGCCTAAATTCGATACTTTTGTTTTACTTATGAATCAAGGACCTGGCATGGACAAGAAGGATGACCATTGGAGCGGGATCAAGCATGGAGAAGAAGGTGTGCATGCAGGAAAGAACAATGGAGATTCCAGTGTTCATTTTCGCACTTTGAAGCCACCATAATGGGAGCAAGAAGCCTTGGACGAAATATGCATGATGCTACTTTATAAAATTCATCCCTAGGCTAATATAGGTGCTGCACCATCTTATTGTTGGGCCAGGCCCATGTAATTTCGAAATACCACATTATAGGCTGTTTTTAGAGTCCGTATGTATGGGGAAACTGAGTTAAGGTCGGTTTTAGACCCCTCCTCCAAGGGGCCACAAAATTCCCCTCTATTCCCCCATATATACAGCCCTTAGGGCATCGTTTTAGGGTTGTGTTTTGTTTAGATTACAAGGTCGCCATAGCTGCAACTTCGCGTTCTTCGTTTGTGTTCCACGACCAGACAAAGGCATCATAGAACCCCACTTCATCAATAAAGCTTTCCTCTTATATTCGCAATATCCAGATTGCAATCTTAGTTTCTTGCTTGTTCTTCATTTGCGTGCAGGAAATAGACCCTCGTGGTCAGGTTGATCGTGCTCCGGCATGGTCAATAACCTCTTGGAGGTGGTTTAGTGATTGCTAAGGTGCGGCGTCATCACACGTTCGTAGTCGGATCGTCAAAGTCTACTCCACCAAAAACGATAGCCACCATCTCATTGAAAGACAGGGAAAACTTCACCTCTATCAAGTGGTATCATATTTCAAGGTTGCTCGGTGAGATTTTACAAGTTTTCGTAGTTTAGATCGCATTTGTTCTTCATACCTTTAGTCCACGAAAAAGCCACAAAAAAATTAGGGTTAGATCATCATATTCGAACCAATCTGAGCCTTTGCATAGTCTTTTCAATAGTTTGCTTTGTTGAATTTGCGGTTACATCATCGTGTCGAGTTGCTGGTCTTAGTGTCTAGTCCTTTAGAGTTTCGAGTTCTATTCATAGGTTGTCACGCCGCCACCGCATCGTCTTCATAGTTGCCATATACCACCAAAATCATCACCGCTGCCATATACCACCACCATCATCACCACTGCCATATATCACCACCCACCATCACTATCCATTGGTGTCTTACCACCACAAATCCGCCACCAATCCGAGTCCAGCTCGTTTTAGGTTTAGTTTCGAGATCCTTTTGATTTTGGATTCGTGTTTTGCTACCTGCGTAGGTGTCAGAAAAAAAGAGTCTGGCACGCTTTGAAGAGCACGTTTTGGCCCAAAAAAATTTTGGCCGATAATATTTTTTCCCTATCTTGATTTTAGGTTCTTCGGAGCATTTTGAGACACTTGTCATCATAGTGATTTTGGTCGAAATTTTTGGTCGTCGCAGCCCCCGAATTGCTCGAGAAAAAAAAGTAGTCCAACAAATTTCGTGCCCATCTTGCTTATATGCGTGGGAAGAGTTTTGAGACACTCGCCATTGTAGTGAGTTTTTGAGCAAAAAAAAGAGGCGCCGAAAAAAACGAAAAAAAATCCAGAGTGTGCTCTTCCCTTGATTACGTGTAGCGTCGTGATTTTGTTGGTGTTTTAGGCTCGCGTCTCTAGTACGGTCTAGCCTAGGACCAACATAGTACCGTCGTTGAGCGTTTATTCAACTTTGCCTCTGAATTGATTGTTGCTAACCCTTTGTGCTACCATATTATAAGCCCTCATAGCTCCACATATATCTACGTCATGTTTTTGACACCACCTGGCAATCGCTCTATCCAAGCTTTGAGAGTTTTGACTACAACGGTTGCCGATCACCGCCTCCTGCTGGGTAAGAACTGGTAAGAATTTCAGATTCGCTTAAAGGATTTGTGACACACCACCACCACCACGTTCCAGTAGTCTGTAGGTTTCATATTCTTGTGTGTTTCCTATTTCTGCTAACCATGTCAGGATCACACGACGACGAGATCGACTGGGAGAGCATGACCAACAAAGCGCTCTATGATAAATTCCAGCAAATGATGGATGACCAGGTACAAGACTTCGTGACCAACTTTGGAGAGGCCATGGAGAAGCTAGATGGTTTGGAGAAGACATTCGACACCAAGATGGACACCAAGTTCAATGAGGTGCTTGCCCGTCTACCATCACCAGCTGTAGCTCCTATCCCTTTCGAACGACGGGCGTGACATGTGCCTCTCGGCCAAGCCCAACATATTGGTACTGTTGATACTACTGCTACTTCTGTGGCTCCTGCTGCTACTGTCGTTGAGCAGGTTGAAGATTATGATGGTGATTACGATGATGAGGGAGAGGTTGCTCCAGATCAGCCTTAGGGGCAACCACCACGATACGCACCAGGTCGACCACATGGCTACAACCATAATGGTAGGGCTGCACCACTCCCTCAGGTACGGGATCATGACCATCTCCCTAAACTTAAATTGAATATTCTGACGTTTGAGGGTAGATATGTTCCTGATATATATCTTACATGGGAGTTAGAAACAGAACAACATTTTACATGCTTACAATTTCCTGAGGATAGACGTGTTCCTACTGCTGTTTGTTCATTCACTAGTTTTGCTTGTGTTTGGTGGTCAGAACATTGTAGAATACACCATGCTAATATTCCAACTACTTGGGCTGCTTTGAAAACTGCTATGCGTAATCGTTGGGTGCCACCTTATTATCAACGTGAATTGCTTCAAAATTTGCAGCGTTTAAGACAAGGAAAAAATACCGTAGAAGAATATTATCAGGAATTACAAATTGGCATGATTAGATGTGGTATTGTTGAGGATAATGAAATTATTTTTGAACGTTTGATGGGTGGATTAAATAGAGAGATTCAGACTATTCTAGAGTATAAGGAGTATAACACTATCACTCGTTTATTTCATCTTGCTTGCAAAGCTGAACGTGAAGTGCAGGATCGACAGGCAATGGCGAGAACAACTTTTTCTGCAGGTCACACTTCATCATGGACGCCACGTACCTCCTCTACTTCCGCATGTCCTGCTGCAACACCACCTACTTCAACCTCCAACTCCAACCGCAATACCAGGAAACATGCTTCTACTACACCCTCTGCGAAGAGCACACCTTCTGGGCCTGCAGAGAGCTCTTCTTCATCTATTGCATCCACAGGGCAAACACATGAGGTTATATGCTGTCGTTGCAAGGGTGGAGGTCACTTTGCGAGAGAATGCCCTTCCAAGCGTGTAATGATTGTTACCGAGGATGGTGGATATGCGTCCGCTAGTGATTATGATGAGGAGACTTTGCCTCTCATTGCAAGTGAAGAATAGGGTGGCGAGGATGCAGAACCAGAGACACACTACATGGCTACTGATTACGCTGACTGGTATGAAAGTTTAGTTGCTCAACGTGTTCTCATTGTGCAGGTTACACAGGCTGAGCAAAATCAGAGGCACAACTTGTTCCACACAAAGGGAGTTATGAAGGAGCGTTCTATTCGTGTCATCACCGATGGAGGGAGTTGCAATAACTTGGCTAGCATGGAGATGGTGGAGAAGCTGTCTCCACCAGACCACATCCTCATCCTTATTACATCCAATGGTTCAACAATAGTGGGAAGGTTAAGGTAACACATATTGTTAGTGTGCATTTTAGCATTGCTACCTATTCTGATTATGTGGATTGTGATGTGGTACCCATGCAAGCATGTTCTGTTCTACTTGGTAGGCCATGGCAGTTTGATAAAAATTCTATACACCATGGAAGGACAAATCAGTATACTCTTGTTCATAAGGATCAAAATATCACTTTGCTTCCTATGTCTCCGGAACATATTATGAAAGATGACATTGCTAGAGCTAGTAAAGCAAAATAGGAGAAAAATAAGAGTGAAAATCAGATTGTAGCACAGGAATTTGAGCAACACCATAAGCATAATAAACCATCATCTAATGTTGCATCCGAAATAAAATTGAAGAGTGGATGTTTACTTGCTACTAAATCTGATATTAATGATTTGGATGTTGCTACATCTGTTTGCTATGCTTTTGTATGCAAAGAGGTATTATTTTCATTCGAGGACATGCCTCCCTCTTTGCCTCCTACTGTCATTAACATTTTGCAGGAGTTCGCTGACGTCTTCCCATAAGACGTGCACCCGGGATTACCACCTATTCATGGGATTGAGCATCAGATTGACTTAATTCCCGGTGCATCCCTACCCAACCGTGCGCCATACCGTACCAATCCAGAGGAGACAAAGGAGATTATGCGTCAAGTACAGGAGCTGCTTGACAAAGGTTATATACATGAATCCCTTAGTCCTTGTGTTTTTCCTATTATTCTAGTGCCAAAAAAGGATGGTACATCGCGCATGTGTGTGGATTGTAGAGGCATTAATAATATTACTATTCGTTATCGTCATCCTATTCCTAGACTAGATGATATGCTTGATGAATTAAGTGGTTCTACAATTTTCTCCAAAGTTGATTTGCGTAGTGGATACCATCAAATTCGTATGAAATTGGGAGATGAATGGAAAACAACATTTAAAACTAAGTTTGGATTATATGAGTGGTTAGTCATGCCTTTTGGGTTAACTAATGCACCTAGCACTTTCATGAGATTAATGAACGAGGTTTTACATGCCTTCATTGGACGATTTGTGGTAGTCTATTTTGATGATATATTGATTTTTAGTAGATCTTTGGAGGAACATTTGGAACATCTACGTGTTGTTTTATTGCTCTACGTGATGCACGTTTGTTTGGTAACCTTGGGAAGTGCACCTTTTGCACCGACCGAGTATCTTTTCTTGGCTATGTTATTACTCCACAGGGAATTGAAATTGATAAAGCCAAGATTGAAGCTATTGAGAGTTGGCCGCAGCCCAAAACGGTCACACAAGTGAGGAGTTTTCTTGGCCTCGCTGGTTTCTATAGGCGTTTTGTGAGAGATTTCAGCATCATTGCTGCGCCTCTCAATGAGCTTACAAAGAAGTACATGCCTTTTTCTCGGGGTACCGCACAGGAAGAAGCCTTCACGGTCTTGAAAGATAAGTTAACACATGCTCCTTTACTCCAACTTCCTAATTTAATAAGACTTTTGAGCTTGAATGTGATGCTAGTGGAATTGGGTTAGGAGGTGTGTTATCACAAGATGGTAAACCTGTTACGTACTTTTCTGAAAAATTGAGTGGTCCTAGTCTAAATTATTCTACTTATGATAAGGAATTATATGCTCTTGTTCGGACTGTGGAAACATGGCGACATTATTTATGGCCCAAAGAATTTGTTATACATTCTGATCATGAATCGAAACATATTAAAAGTCAAGCAAAACTGAACCGTAGACATGCTAAATGGGTTGAATTCATTGAGACTTTCCCTTATGTCATTAAACACAAGAAGGGTAAAGAAAATGTTACTGCTGATGCTTTGTCTCGTCGCTATACTATGCTTTCACAACTTGACTTTAAAATATTTGGTTTGGAGACCATCAAAGATCAATATGTGCATGATGCTGAATTTAGAGATGTGTTGTAGCATTGTAAAGAAGGGAGAACATGGAACAAGTTCATTATTAATGATGGATTTGTGTTCCGTGCTAACAAGCTATGCATTCCAGCTAGCTCCGTTCGTCTTTTGTTGTTACAGGAGGCACACAGAGGAGGATTAATGGGACACTTTGGCGTGAATAAGACGGAGGACGTACTTTCTACAAATTTCTTTTGGCCAAAGATGAGACGGGATGTTGAGCATTTTGTTGCTCGCTATACTACATGTCAAAAAGCTAAGTCATGACTCAATCCTTATGGTTTATATATGCCTTTGCCTGTACCTAGTGTTCCTTGGGAGGATATATCTATGGACTTTGTTTTAGGTTTACCTCGAACTAAGAAGGGGAGGGATAGCATATTTGTTGTCGTGGATAGATTTTTCAAAATGGCACACTTTATACCATGTCATAAAAGTGATGATGCTGCTCATGTTGCTGATTTGTTCTTTCGCGAAATTATTCGGTTGCATGGTGTGCCAAATACAATTGTTTCAGATCGTGATGCTAAATTTCTTAGCCACTTTTGGAGATGTTTATGGGCTAAGTTCGGGACTAAACTACTTTTTAGTACTACATGTCATCCCCAAACTGATGGCCAAACTGAAGTAGTCAATAGATCATTGTCTACTATGCTTAGGGCTGTTTTGAAGAATAACCTGAAAATGTGGGAAGAATGCTTGCCTCATATTGAATTTGCTTATAATCATTCGCTACATTCTACCACTAAGACGTGCCCTTTTGAACTTGTGTATGGTTTCTTACCTCGTGCACCTATTGATTTGTTGCCTCTTCCATCTTCGAAGAAGGTTAATTTTGATGCTAAAGAACGTGCTGAATTGGTATTAAAGATGCATGAGTTAACGAAGGAAAACATTGAGCGTATGAATGCTAAATACAAAATTGCTGGAGATAAGGGCAGAAAACATGTTGTATTTGCACCTGGAGATCTTGTTTGGTTACATTTGCGTAAGGACAGATTTCCTGATTTGCACAAGTCAAAGCTAATGCCACGTGCTGATGGTCCTTTTAAGGTGTTAGAGAAAATAAATGATAATGCATATAAACTTGAGCTGCCTGTAGAGTTTGGGGTTAGCCCCCACTTTTAACATTGCAGATTTGAAGCCTTATTTGGGTGAGGAAGATGAGCTTCCGTCGAGGACGACTTCAGTTCAAGAAGGGGAGGATGATGAGGACATCCCTACTAATGCTATACCCACAACTCCGACTGCTATACACACAGGACCAATTACTAGAGCTCGCACACGTCAATTGAATTACCAGGTACTTTCGTTTCTTGCAAATCCTTCTAATGTTCATGAACATATGATGCTGCCTAAATTAGATACTTTTGTTTTACTTATGAATGAAGGACCTGGCATGGACAAGAAGGATGACCATTGGAGCGGGATCAAGCATGGAGAAGAAGGTGTGCGCGCGGGAAAGAACAATGGAGATTCTAGTGATGATTTTCGCACTTTGAAGCCACCATAATGGGAGCAAGAAGCCTTGGACGAAATATGCATGATGCTACTTTATAAAATTCGTCCCTAGGCTAACATAGGTGCTGCGCCACCTTATTGTTGGGCCAGGCCCATGTAATTTCGAAATACCATATTATAGGCTGTTTTTAGAGTCCGTATGTATGGGGAAACTAAGTTAAGGTCGGTTTCGGACCCCTCCTCCAAGGGGCCACGAAATTCCCCTCTATTCCCCCATATATACAGCCCTTAGGGCGTCGTTTTAGGGTTGGGTTTTGTTTAGATTACAAGTTCGCCATAGCTGCAACTTCGCGTTCTTCGTTTGTGTTCCATGACCAGAAAAAGGCGTCACAGAACCCCACTTCATCAATAAAGCTTTCCTCTTATATTTGCAATATCCAAATTGCAATCTTAGTTTCTTGCTTGTTCTTTGTTTGCGTGCAGGAAATAGACCCTCGTGGTCAGGCTGATTGTGCTCCGATGTGGTCGATAACCTCTCGGAGTTGGTTTAGCGATTGCTAAGGCGCGGCGTCATCACACGTTCGTAGTCGGATCGTCAAAGTCTACTCCACCAAAAACGATAGCCACCATCTCATCGAAAGACAGGGACAACTTTGCCTCTATCATCTTCTCTCTCTTTGATCTTCAATACCATGTTCTTCATGATCTTCATGGAGATCTATCTGATGTAATCCTCTTTTGTGGCGTGTTTGTCAAGATCCAATGAATTGTGAGTTTATGTTCAGATTATCCATGAATCTTATTTGAATCTCCTCTGATTTGTTATATGCATGATTTCATATCCTTGCAAGTCTCTTTGAGTTATTGGTTTGGTTTGGCCAACTAGATTGGTAATTCTTGCAATGGGACAAGTGCTTGGTTTTGGGTTCAATGTTGTGGTGTCATCACCCAGTGACAAAGTAGGGGTAGCGAGGCACGTATTGTATTGTTGCCATCAATGGTAACAAGATGGGGTTTTCATCATATTGCTTGAGTTTATCCCTCTACATCATGTCATCTTTCCTAATGTGATACTCTATTCTCCACGAACTTAATACTCTTGATGCAGGCAGGAGTTGGTCGATGTGTGGAGTAATAGTAGTAGATGCAGAATCATTTCGGTCTACTTGATACAGACGTGATTCCTATATGCATGATCATTGCCTTGGATAACTACATGATTATTCGCTTTTCTATCAATTGCTCGACAGTAATTTGTTTACCCACCATGATATTTGCCTTCAAGAGAGAAGCCTCTAGTGAAACCTATGGCCCCTGGGTCTATTTTCCATCATATATTTTCAGATCTATACTTGCTGCAATTTATTTAACCTTTACTTTCCACACTCGTTACATCTATGTCTATCTGATCTAATCCTTGCAAATAACTGCGAAGGGATTGACAACCCCTTTATAGCGTTGGGTGCAAGAGTTTGATTATTTGTGTAGGTGCATCCATTGGTGACTTGCTTGTTCCTCCTACTAGATTGATACCTTGGTTCTCAACAACTAAGGGAAATACTTATCTACTTTTCTGCATCACCCTTTCCTCTTCAAGGGAAAACCAACACATGCTCAAGAGGTAGCAAGCGAATATGAAACAAAGAAGAAGCAGGTAGAGTAATAATTTCACAAGTACCCTGACTAAAAACTAAGTTGTAAAGCAGCCTCCTATCATCATTTTTCTTAATAACATCATGAGCTACCATACGGTCATAATCTCAAAATGTTTGGCTAAACGAGATGCATAGAGACCTCCGAACATGGTCCCCTTCAAACGATTGGTGTTCAACCGTTGGGCCAACATAGAGCCCATACTAAAGGTTCTATCAGCCAATAAAGCATGGCGCAAAATGGCGAGGTCAGGGGCACTAACACATCCACTCTCCCAGTGACTAACTAAACATCTTCCCAGAAATAATGAATAATAACGTAGCACAGGAAATTATAAACTAGCCGCTCTTGCCTTTGACACACCTCTCTCTTCCCCTATAGTGACTACAGCAATATAATCTTCCATGTCTCGAGGACGTGGTTCCCTGATGCTGCCCTCATAGGGTATTTTTCAAACTTTGCAAAAATCATAAAGGTTCATTTTCTTAGGCACATCATATAAGTGAAATTATACTGTAGGAGGGTCTTCCCTTGCTCTTGTGCTTCAAGATGATAGACTCCTCAACACACAATCACTCTCTCACATATTTGGCTTGGTAGAAGAGATGTGATTGGTGGAAAGCAACTTGGGGAGGCTAGAAATCAAGATCCATATGGTTGGAGTGAAAGTCTTGACCTTAACACAAGGGTAGGTGGTTATCTCTCAGAAAACTGAGTAGGATAGGCATGAAATAGTTCTGAGTGCTTCTCTTTCGAGTGCGTGGTGGTGAAGGGGTATATATAGGCATCCCCAAAAATCCAACCGTTACTCACAAAAAGTCAGACTCGGTGACACCGATGTGTAAATCTTGATGGTACCGAAGTGACAAAAAGTGGCAAATTTTGAATCTCGGAAGGACCGATATACAACTCTCGGTTGCACCGACAAGGTGACCAACGGTCAGATTTGCCATTCTCGGTGACGCCGATTCACCATTCTTGGTTGGACCAAAAATCAGAACTTGCGTAATAGAAACTTGGCAACCCAACTCGGTGGCACCGAGTGCAGCATCGGCTGCACCGAAGTGTTAGGGTTTGCCCGAGTCTGTCTAGGGTTTGGAACTCGGTGGCACCGGGATAGGAATGTTGGTTGCACCGATTTTGCATATTTGGCTTAGGACAGACTTTGTTTGGAGAGTTTGTGGATGTTTTGGTGACTGTCACTTGTGCACGTTTGAGCATATTGTTCACCATCAAAACTTTACCCCCTTTTAATAGTATTGGCTTTCCTATGGAATCAAAGTGATTTCTCACAAATGTAAAATGTAGAGTCCTCTTGCTTGAAGATTGGCCAACCTATTTCCTTGAATCTTGGGGTAATTCCACAATCTCCTCAATCCTTTTTGCAACTCAAATCTCCATGGACTATTATCTAAAATATGCTAGATAGAGGTGTTAGTCCAAGAGACAATGTATGTTGTCATGAATTATCAAAACCACCAAGGGAGCATGTTGTGCTTTCAATCTCCCCCTTTTTGGTAATTGATGACAACATACAATCAAAGCTTCAATTAAATATATGCATGGATGCAATGAAGACTTTGAGAAACACATGACTTAGATTTTCTCCACCTAAATGTGTGTAGTCCTTTAAAGGATATTTGCTTTGGAATGCATGGACACACATATGGATGAAAGGGATATAAGAGTCATGTGTATCATAGCTATATGCATCAATATATGTGAATGAAATGTATATCCTTGATCAAGACTTCACCCTTGCAAACAATATGTGCAAGAAGCAAGAGATCATGTTGATCAAAGATATGATGCATATACTTACCTTGAGTTCTTGAGCATTCTAGTAGTGGAGACACACTTGAGAAAACAATGTTAGGAAACACAAGAGTATTCTACTAAAAAAGCAATAGAACTCAAAGAATACCAAGATATGGAGAAAATATGATAATGATTAAGATTTATATGTCTCCACCTTTAGCATTAATCTATTATATCTTTTCTCCCCTTTGATATAAATATGGTAGTCCTCTCCTCCCCTAAATCTCAGCAGGTAGATATTGGTATCAGATATGGTGAGAAAAGGAATCCTTTGTTCACTTGAGACTTTTTCTCCAAAAGTAGTTTTCTCCCCCTACAACGTTGTTTGTCTCCTTGATTATATAAGTGTGAACTTTTGATGTTTTCCTCCCCCCCTAAATCATATCTTCCCCTTTGCATAAGCATGTAAATCTCCCTTTAGCATGAAGCTTTCATATTCTCCCCCTTTGGCATAAAATACCAAAAAGGTCAAACTCGGGAGTAATGACAGGGATCATTGACAAGGAAGGGATCCTGGAGATCAAGGGTCATTGAAAGTAGGGTTCAATAAAATATTAAGGGAATCATTGAATGTAACTTCTCTCCCTTTGGCAAATTTAAGTTTTCGTCTTCTTGGAGCTAGGGATCCTTGAATAAAGAATTTCTCCCCCGAAGTGTTGTTTGTTCTTCTCTCCCTAATTTTTTTGTGAGAGATCATCGAATGAACAAGAATATCACAAGAACAGAAACAAACAACCAATACCAAAGAAACATAGAATTTGAAAGCAAAGAAAATCGCTAACTCTGGGATAGATAAATCAGTGATACCGAGATTGTGTTGTGTAGTTTATCTGCAAATTCGGTAGAACCGAGTTATCTATATCGGTGACTCCGGAAGTTAAACCAAATTTCTGTTTAGAGTGACAAACAAAATTGTTTCAAAAATAAGAATGCAAAAGATTTACAAAGGTCATCAGATAGATAAGATTTGAGTGGTTACAAAAGATCATGCAATTATAAGTCAAACCACGGAAGATTCTTAACTAAATGATGGGTGGTGACTAGGTCACCTATGTTAGAGTATTTTGACTTAGGAGCCAGGCAAGAATGCTTGATCATAGGTCATACTCTATGTTAAGCTCAAAATGGGGTTACCGTTTTTTGATTAACCATTTTGATGTCTTCATATCACTTGAGTTGCTTTAGCCCATGACTTGGTGTAAAGCCTTTTCAAGGATATGAGTACATACCTTTAAATGATGTTGGTGACGCTGCTCATAGGTGATCTTGTTAAGGATGCTCGAGGTTGATGAAGATCATCTTGAGTTTGGAGCTATACTTTTTGTTCTAGTACTCTTATCACCTACAAAGGTTAGTCATACAAGGAAGAACAATGGATATATCCAATTGATATGACACCACTTAAGATTTTGCAACTAAGATCAAGTATATGTCAATGATTTGTTTTTGTTGTCTTCTTCCTTCCATCATCAAGAGGGGTTGTGGATACTTGGTAATGACAAGATTGCTTATGATTGGAGTTGATGGCAATCTTGTAGAATGAAGTTCTTCCAAGTACCTACAGAAGGTTAGATGCAATACAAGGGAGCATAGAATTCCATGGCATATGATAATGAGTTATGAGATCATGGAGATAATAATAAAGCTCATGACCTTGCTTGCAACTGAGTGAGTCTAGCTCAGGTTTGAAGCAGCAATGATGTTCAACTCACTCCTAAAATGACAAAATGTCTCCTCATCAAGTGGCTTGGTGAAGATATCGACCAATTGTTTGTTAGTACGAACATGCTTAAGATTGATATCTCCTTTGGCAACATGATCATGAATGAAATGATGTCGAACTTGAATATGCTTGGTTCGAGAATGTTGCACAAGATTATGACCAATTCTAATAGCACTTTCATTGTCACAAAGTAATGGAACATTTTAAACATTAATTCCATAATCCTTAAGTGTTTGTGTCATCCATAGTAATTACGCACAACAAGATCCAATAGCAATATACTCAACCTCGGCAGTAGATAGAGATATCGAGTTCTGTTTCTTGGAGGGCCAAGACACAAGAGATCTACCTAAAAATTAACAAGTACCCGAGGTGGATTTTCTATCAACCTTGTCACCGACATAGTCCGAATCGGAATAGCCAACAAGATTAAAAGAAGATCCCTTGGGATACCAAATGCCAAAGTTTGGTGTTTGTATCAAGTATCTCACAATACGTTTCACCGCCAAAAGATGACACTCTTTATGTGCGGCTTGATATCTAGCACACATGCAAACACTCAGAATAATACCGAGACGAGATGCACATAGATATAACAATGAACCAATCATAGATCGATAGACCTTTTGATCAACTGGTTCATCCTCCCTGGTAAGGTCAACATGTCCACTAGTGGGCATAGGATTTCATACCTTTGCAATCTTACATGTTGAACTTCTTGATCAAGTCCTTGGTATACGTAGTTTGAGAGATGAAGTTCCTTCTCTTGATTGCTTGATTTGCAATCCAAGAAAGAATTTCAGCTCACACATCATAGACATCTCATACTTCCCGGACATCAACCTTCCATATCTTTCACTAAATTGAGGGTTAGTGGAACCAAAGATAATATCATCCACATAGATTTGGGACACAAATAATTCTCCATTAACTCTCTTAGTGAACAAGGTTGCATCAATTTTACCAATTTCAAAACCTTCTTCGATGAGAAACTTCGTTAAACATTTATACCAAGCACGAGGGGCTTGCTTGAGACCATAAAGAGCTTTGTGAAGCTTGTAAACATGACTAGGTTTATTAGGATTCACAAAACTAGGTGGTTTCTTAAAATAAACTTCTTCCTCAATTTCACCATTTAAAAATGCACGTTTGATATCTATTTGATAAAGCGTGATATCATGGCGATTAGCATAAGCAAGAAGAATGCGAATAGCTTCAAGTATCACAATGGGGGCATAAGTCTCACCGTAGTCCATACCTTCGAATTGCGTATATCCTTGGGCTACGAGACGAGCCATGTTGAGTATGACTTGACCATCTTCGTTTTGTTTGTTCTGAAACACCCATTTGGTTCTGATGATGTTTTGCTCATCTTCGGGCTTCTCCACGAGTGTCCACACTTTGTTCCTCTCGAAGTTGTGTAGCTCTTCATGCATTGCGTTCACCCAAGATGCGTCTTCAAGAGCTTGTTCTACCTTCAGAGGCTCTATGCTAGAGATGAAACAATAATGCTCACAAAAGTTAGCTAGACGGGTTTTAGAACGAGTGATTCTCCTTGTTTGTATATCACCAAAGATTTGGTTTAGGGGATGGTTCTTGGTCACTTGAGCTCGAACACGGGTCAACTTCCGATTGTTGGATGGTGGAGCTTCTTCTTCTTCATTGTCATCTCGTTCATATTTGTTGTTGTTGAAGGTGTCGTTCCCTTGAGGTGGTGGTGAAGGTGGTTGTGGTGGATCTTCATGGTGCACTTGCTCTTCTTCATCATCTCGTCGTGTACCACTCATGGATGCCTCCATGTCGTGTTGAGGTTCACCTTGACGTGAAGTGGGGGCTTCCACTTGAGTTGATGAAGTACTTTCCTTCACCTCCATGGGCCAAATCTTGCCGATAGGTAGATCTAGTATGGCTTCCGAAGGATCCTTATCACCTACATCATCTGGCAATTGTTCGACTTGCGAACCATTAGATTCATCAAACTTCACATCTACCGTCTCTTCAACTTTTCGAGTGAAGTTCTTGTAGACACGGTAAGTGTGAGAGTTTGATCCGTAACCAAGTAGGAGTCCTTCATGAGATTTAGGAGCAAATTTAGTACGCCAGTGCTTATCAAGAATGTAGCACTTTGAGCCAAATACCCGAAAGTATCCGACTTGGGGTTTGTTACCGGTGAGTAGCTTGTATGCCGTTTTACCGAGAAGCTTGTGCAAATAAAGTTGGTTTGTGGCACACCATGCTGTTTCAACGGCTTCTTCCCAAAAGTGTCTTGGCGTCTTGTATTCGTCAAGCATCATTCTTTCCATCTCAATGAGCATCCGGTTCTTCCTCTCAACAACTCCATTTTGTTGAGGTGTGTACGTAGCCGAGAATTCATGTGGGACACCTACTTCGTCGAGAAAGGTATCCACATGGGTGTTCTTGAACTCTGATCTAATATCGCTCCAAACCTTCTTGATCTTCACTTCAAATTGATTTTGCACTTTGCAAGCAAAGTTCTTGAAGATCTTTTGATCCTGCGACTTATCATCAAGAAATAATACCCACGTAAATCTAGAAAAATCATCAACTATAACTAGACCATAGGAATTTCCACTGAGACTCTTGTAAGCATTGGGACCAAAAAGATCCATGTGAAGTAACTCGAGTGGTCTCCTGGTAGTCATGATATTCTTAACAGGATGAATTCCACCTACTTGCTTTCCAACTTGACAAGCACTACAAAGTCTATCTTTGTCAAAGATCACATGTTTAACTCCAAGTATATGATCACCTTTGATTAGCTTATCTAGATTTCGCATGCCTACATGTCTAGGTCTTCTATGCCAAAGCCAACCTTTAGAAGATTTTGCAATTAAACAAGTGTGAGGCTTGGATCTTTTAGTGAAATCAACAATGTATAGATCACCTCTACAAAAACTGGTAAAGACCATTTTATGATTATCTTGACGAAACACTTGGCAATCTACTTTCGTGAATAAAACATTGAAACCGAAGTCGGCAAGTCTAGATACGGAAAGAAGATTGTAGCCAAGGGATTCAACAAGCATGACATTTTGAATATAGCTATCCTGGGATATGGCCACCTTACCAAGGCCAAGTACCTTACCCTTAGAGTTGTCTCCAAAGGTCACGTACCGTCGAGGACCTTGATTAGGCATGATCTCTTGGAACATGTCTCTATCACCAGTCATATGATCCGTACATCCGCTGTCAAGAATCCACTCTTTTCCTTTGGACATATAATCTCTAAAGTTTGCCATAAGACTCACATTCTTCATGATCTTCTCATACTCGATGTCAAACAACTCATCTTCTTCATAGTAGCCATGTTCCACATTGTCATCATCAAGTGGGAAATCCTCATCATAAAGAACAAGGGATTCGTTAGAATAGTGATCATGGCAATGTTCAAGTTTATGAACGCGAATGGCTTCAAAGATAATGTTGTTAATAGTGGTGGCATCTCCTTTAGCACGCATACGATCACGAAACTCAAATAGGCATTTATCAAAGTTTGTATTACTAGGCTTCATTTTGTGAAAAGCAACAGTTTTATGAAGAATTTCATCAAGATTTCCTAAGGAAAGATTTGGATATCATTTCTCCAAATCGGTCCATAAGGTATAGACACATGTAAAGTTCTTCATTTGAGAAAGCACGAATCTTGGTAAACCCCTAACAATAAGATTGACAGTTCTTAGGTTACCAAGCATGTTAATTTCCTCTTTGTGTGTGGGATGCAATTCATCAATGGGGAGCACATAGGGGTTTTCAATATATTTAGTCAAATGTAATCTATTTAATAGATCAATCATGGCATTCTTCCATTGACTATAGTACTCTCCATCAAGAATGGTCACTCTACAACTCAAACTCTCTATTATAGACACATCCATCTTCCTCCACGGTGATTAAACCGAAGCAATGGAGACCAATGCTCTGATACCACTTGTAGGATCGAGAGAGGGGTGTCTAGAGGGGGGTGAATAGACTACTAGAAAAAAAATTAAAATCTAACCTTTTCCCAAGTTAATTGGTTGGCAGATTTTAACTATGTTAACAAGTCTAGGAAGTCTAACAGCCCTACACATGCATGTCTAAAAGTATGGCAGCGGAAAGTAAAGACATTGCACATGTAAGTAAAGAGATGGGGTAGGAAGATCAAACGCAATAGTAGACGCAAGGATTTTTCCCGTGGTTATGATAGGTGGTGCTATCATATGTCCATGTTCATGGAGTCTTCAACCCACGGAGGGTAACGGTCGCGAGAGTCCACGGAGGGCTCTACCCATGGAGGGTTCCACGAAGAAGCAACCTTGACTATTCCATGCGGCTTCCATCCATGAAGGACTAGACTCACTATGGGTAGATCTTCACGAAGTAGGCGATCCCCTTGCCATTACAAACTTCTTGGTTCAGTCCACAACACGAAGTAGGAGGCTCCCAAGTGACACCTAACCAATGTAGGAGGCACCACCCTCCAAAAGGTAATAGGATCGATAATGACGATGAACTCCTTGCTCTTCTGCTTCAAGATGATAGAATCCTCAACACACAATCACTCTATCACAGATTTGGCTTGGTAGAAGAGATGGGATTGGTTGAAAGCAACTTGGGGAGGCTATAAATCAAGATCCATATGGTTGGAGTGGAAGATCTTGACCTCAACACAAGGGTAGGTGGTTCTCTCTCAGAAAACTGAGTAGGATAGGTATGGAATAGTTCTGAGTGCTTATCTTTTGAGTGGGTGGTGGTGAAGGGGTATATATAGGCATCCCCAAAAATCCAACCGTTACACACAAAAAGTCAGACTCGGTGACACCAATGTGTAAATCTCGATGGTACCGAAGTGACAAAAAGTGGCAACTTTTGAATCTTGGAGGGACCGATATACAACTCTCGGTTGCACCGACAAGGTGACCAATGGTTAGATTTACCAATATCGGTGATGCCGATTCACCATTCTCAGTTGGACCGAAAATGAGAACTTGCATAACAGAAACTTGGCAACCCAACTCGGTGGCACCGAGTGCAGTGTCGGTTGCACCGAAGTGTTAGGGTTTGGCTGAGTGTGTCTAGGGTTTGGAACTCGGTGGCACCGGGATAGGAATGTTGGTTGCATCGATTTTGCATATTTGGCTTAGGACAGACTTTGGTGGGAGAGTTTGTGGACGTTTTGGTGACTGTCACTTGTGCACGTTTGAGCATATTGTTCACCATCAAAACTTTACCCCCTTTTAATAGTATTGGCTTTCCTATGGACTGAAAGTGATTTATCACAAATGTAAAATGTAGAGTCCTCTTGCTTAAATCTTGGCCAACCTATTTTCTTGGGTAATTCCACAATCTCCTCAATCCTTTTGCCAACTCAAATCTCCATGGACTATCATCTGAAATATACTAGATAGAGGTGTTAATCCAAGAGACAATGTATGTTGTCATGAATTATCAAAACCATCAAGGGAGCTTGTTGTGCATTCAAAAACAGTTTTGCAAATGAAGCTTTGAACAAGGAGATCGAAAATGGCAGCAAAAAGCTAGAACGTGGGTTTTGAGCAATGGTGGGATTTTTTCTGGAGGAAGATGAAGTGGATGGGTGTTGGAATAAGTGAAGGGGGCCACATGGGACCCACAAGCCTGCTAGGCGCGACCAGGGGGGTCGCTGCCCCTTGTGGGCTTGTGGATCACCGGTGCAGCCCCCTGTAGTGTGCTCAGTGCCAGAAATTTTTAAATATTCTAGAATAATCATACTCCATTTTCAGGGCATTTGAAGAACTTTTGTTTCCAGGTCACTTTTTTATTTCAGGGGAAACTGAGAAAACAGGAAAATAATAGCATTTTTACTTAATTTCATCTAACTAACAGAAAATAAAAGTTGGGTACAGGAAGTTGTGCTTTCCAAATTCATCTATCTCATGATCATCAAAAGGAAACCATCAATAAGGTTGATCAAGTCTTATTAATAAACTTCTTTCGGATAACATGAAACCGAAGAATTTTCAAATAACACTAAGTTACCTCAGTGGGGATATTTTTTCTTGACAGTAGGAAGAGGGAATTCAAAGTCTCCAATAATAATCGTCGAATTTTTTTCAATGGTGTTGATACTATGAACTTGAGGTTGTTTCTTCGGAAAGTGTACAGTATGATCATTACCATTAATGCGAAAAGTGACATTGCCCTTATTGCAATCAACAACTCCTGCAGTGTTCAAAAAGGGTCTACCAAGGATGATCGACATACTCCCGTCCTCCGGAATATCAAGAATAACAAAGTCCGTTAAGATAGTAGCATTTGCAACTACGACAGGTACATCCTCACAAATACCTATAGGTAGAGAAGTTGATTTATCAGCCATTTCCAAAGAGATTTCAGTAGGTGTCAACTTATTCAAATCAAGTCTACGATATAAGGAGAAAGGCATAACACTAAGACCAGCTCCCAAATCACATAAAGCAGTTTTAACATAATTCCCTTTAATAGAGCATGGTATAGTTGCTATTCCTGGATCTCCTAATTTCTTTGGTACTCCACCCTTAAAAATATAATTAGCAAGCATGGTAGAAATTTCAGCATCTGGTATGTTCCTTTTATTTGTCGCAATATCTTTCATATACTTAGCATAAGGAAACATTTTCAGAATATGGGTCAAGCGCATACGCATAAAGACAGGTCTAAGCATTTCAACAAAGCGCTCAAAATCCCAATCATCCTTTTTCCTGGATGGTTTAGGAGGAAAAGGCATGGGTTTATGAACCCATGGTTCTCTTTCTTTACCATGCTTGCTTGCAATAAAATCTCTTTTGCCATATCTTTTATTATTAGGTTGTGGGTTATCAAGATCAATAGCAGGTTCAATCTCCACATCATTATCATTACCAGGGTGAGCATTGATATGTCTCCAACATATTTATAATTTTTGATGATGGCATGCTATTATATTATCTATTTTGGATCTTTTATATGCATTAATATGCTATTTTATATTATTTTTGGGACTAACCTATTAATCTAGAGCCAAGTGCCAGTTTATGTTTTTTCCTTGTTTTTGAGTTTTGCATATATGGAATATTAAACAGAGTCGGAATAAAACCTTTAGAAGGAATTTTTCTGGAAGGAAACAAGTCATCCAAGCTTGGAGTGCACATCAGGGGAGGTGCCAGGGCACCACAAGCCTGCTAGGCGCGGGCTCCCCTGGCCGCGCCTAGTAGGCTTGTCGCCTCCTGGTAGGTCTCCTAACCCTAATTCTTGGCCTATAAATACACAAATATTCCCCCAACATCAGAACAAGCCACGAAAATACTTTCCAGCCGCCGAAAGCCTCTGTTCCCGAGAGACCCAATCTTGGAGCCTTCTCCAGAAATCTGCCGGAGGGGGAATTGATCACGGAGGACATCTACATCAACTCCATTGCCCCTCCGATGATGCGTGAGTAGTCCACCACAGACCTACGGGTCCATAGCTAGTAGCTACATGGCTTCTTCTCTCTCTTTGATCTTCAATACCATGTTCTTCATGATCTTCATGGAGATCTATCCGATGTAATCTTCTTTTGTGGTGTGTTTGTCAAGATCCGATGAATTGTGAGTTTATGTTCAGATTATCCATGAATCTTATTTTAATCTCCTCTGATTTCTTATATGCATGATTTAATATCCTTGCAAGTCTCTTCAAGTTATTGGTTTGGTTTGGCCAACTAGATTGGTAATTCTTGCAATGGGAGAAGTGCTTGGTTTTGGGTTCAATCTTGCGGTGTCCTCACCCAGTGACATAGTAGGGGTAGCATGGCATGCATTATATTATTGCCATCAAGGGTAACAAGATGGGGTTTTCATCATATTTCTTGAGTTTATCTCTCTACATCATGTCAGATTTTCTTAATGTGTTACTCTGTTCTTCATGAAGTTAATACTCTAGATGAAGGCATGCGTCGGTCGATGTGTGGAGTAATAGTAGTAGATGCAGAATCGTTTCGGTCTACTTATCACAGATGTGATTCCTATATGCATGATCATTTCCTTGGATAACTAAATGATTATTTGCTTTTCTATCAATTGCTTGACAGTAATTTGTTTACCCACCATGATATTTGCCTTGAAGAGTGAAGCCTCTAGTGAAACCTTTGCCCCCCGGGTCTATTTTCCATCATATATTTTCAGATCTATACTTGCTGGAATTTATGTACCTTTACTTTCTACACTCATTACATCTATCTCTATCGGATCTAATCCTTGTAAATAACCGTGAAGGGATTAACAACCCCTTTATTGGGTTGGGTGCAAGAGTTTGATTATTTGTGTAGGTGCATCCATTGGTGACTTGCGTGTTCCTCCTACTAGATTGATACCTTGGTTCTCAAAAACCGAGGGAAATACTTATCTACCTCGTTGCGTCACCCTTTCCTCTTCAACAGAAAACCAATGCATGCTCAAGATTTTTACACAAGATTTATATATAAATTAACCAGGTTTTTCTAATTGTTCATAATTTTGAGTTACATAAGTATATAGAGTTTTCAATTTTCTACAGACTATTCTGTTTTTGATAGATTCTGTTTTTTTTGTTGTTTGCCTATTTTGATGAATCTATGGGTTGTATCATGTGGTATGAGCCATGGAGAAGTTAGATTACAGTAGGTATAACACCAATATAAATAAAGAACGAGTTCACAACAGTACCTAAAGTGGTGATTTATTTTCTTATACTAACGGATCTCACGAGTTTTCTGTTAAGTTTTGTGTTGTGAAGTTTCCAAGTTTTGGGTAAAGATTGGATGGACTATGGAATAAGGAGTGGAAAGAACCTAATCTTGGGGATGCCCAAGGCACCCCAAGTCATATTCAGGGATGACAAAAAGCCTAAGCTTGGGGATGCCCCGGAAGGCATCCCCTTTTTCGTCTTCAACCCATCGATAAATTTACTTGAGACTATATTTTTATTCACCACATGATATGTGTTTTTCTTGGAGCGTCTTGTGTGATATGAGTCTTTGCTTGTTAGTTTGCCACAATCATCCTTGCTACACACATATTTTGAGAGAGACATGCTGAATCATTAATTTGTTAGAATACTCTTTGTGCTTCATTTATATCTTTTGAGTTGGGCAATTTTGCTCTATATGCTTCACCTATATCTTTAAGAGCACGGTGGTGTTTTTGTTTTATAGAAATACTTGAACTGTCGTACCTCACTTATACTATTTTGAGAGTTTATAGAAATAGCATGGTAATTGGTCTAGGTTGTGAATTTAGTCCTAATATTATAGGCATCCAAAAGGGATATAATAAAAACCTCCATATTAAGTGCATTGAGTATTTATGAGAAGTTTGATTCCTTGCATAAAGTTTTGAGATATAAATATGGTAATTTTAAGAGACATGTTAGGAAGTAAATTGTGATTCGGTAAAAATACTTGTGTAAAGGTTTGTGATTCCCGTAGCATGCATGTATGGTGAACCGCTATGTAAGGAAGTCGGAGCATGACTTGTTTATAGATTGTCGACCTTTGTGTGAGGGTCGGGGGCGCGCGATGGTTAACTCCTACCAACCTCCCCCCTAGGAGCATGCGTTTATTGCTTTGCTTCAATGACTAATAGACTTTTGCAATAAGTATGTGAGTTCTTTATGACTAATGTTGAGTCCATGGATTATACGCACTCTCACCCTTCCACTTTTGCTGGCCTTTCTAGTACCGTGCAACTTTCACCGGTGCAACAAACACCTTCCTCAAAACAGCCACCATATACCTTCCTCTAAACAGCCACCATATATATCTTTCCTCAAAACAGCCACCATACCTACCTATTGTGGCATTTCCATAGCCATTCCGAGATATATTGCCATGCAATTTCCACCATTTCCTTTTATGATATGCACACCATCACTTCCATATTGCATATAGAGTCATATTTTGTCATAGGTATCGAGTTGTAATTTTTCTTTTGAGTTGTAAGTAAATAAAAGTGTGATGATTTTCATTATGGAGCAAGTCCCATGTGAGGAAAGGATGATGGAAGCTATGATCCCCTTATTAGTAGGGATGAGAGTCCGGACTTTATAAAAATAAAACAGGCCAACAAAGCCCAAACAAAAAAAAGATAAATAAATAAAAGAGGGCTTAGATTCCCAAAAAAAATGAGAGAAAATAGAGAAGGGACATTGCTACTAGTTTTCCACACTTGTGCTTCAAAGTAGCACCATGATCTTCATGATAGAGAGTCTCCTATTTTGTCACTTTCATATAGCTAGTGGATTTTTTCTTCATGATGCACATCCACATAGTTTCTTTTTTTTGAGCCTTCATACACTTATAGCTCTAGTGCATCAGTTGCATGGAAATACCTACTCATTCACATTGATATCTATTGATGGGCATCTCCATAGCCCGATGATACGCCTAGTTGATGTGAGACTATATTCTCCCTTTCCTTGACAACGTCCACCATATTCTATTCTACCTATAGTGCTATATCCACGGATCGCGCTGATGTATTACGTGAGAGTTGAAAAAGTTCGAGAAAATAAAGGTGTGAAATCAATTTCTTGACTTTTCATCGGGGTTGTGCATGATGTAAATACTTTGTGTGGGGAAGATGGAGCATAGCCAGACCATATGATATTGTTGTTGGGGAACGTCGCATGGGAAACAAAAATTTTCCTACCCACACGCAAACCTATCCATGGTGATGAGCATCTATGAGAGGGAGAGTGGATCTACGTACCCTTGTAGATCGCTAAGCGGGAAGCGTTAAGAAACGCGGTTGGTGTAGTCGAACTTCTTCGCGATCCAAATCGCCGAGCGTCCCGCGATCCAATCACGAACCGTCCCGCGAACACATCATGATCCGTCCCGCAAACTCATCACGATCCGTCTCATGATCTTGATCACGATCTGTCCCGCGAACTCATCACGATCCGTTCCGTCATCACATCACGAACCGTCTCGCGATCTCGATCACGGTCCTTCCGATCTAGCGCCGAACGGACAGCACCTCCGCGTTCAGCACATGTGCAGCTTGATGACGATCTCCATCGTCTCGATCCAGCGAGAGGAGGTGGAGAGGAGAGAGAGTTCACCGGCAGCATGACGGCGCTCCGGTGATGGTGGTGGAGCAATTGCGGCAGGGCTTCGCCTAAGCGCTGCAGAAAACCGATCTAGAGGAGAAACTATGCACCGGTGGAACGGGTAGCACGTGGCCAGAAATTCTATCCAAAAACCACCCAATCCACTAGTATATATAGGAGGAGAGGAGAGGAGAGGCAGCCAAGGCCTTTGGGCCGGCCGAAATAGGAGGTGGGAAGCAATCCTACTTCACCTCCAATCCTAGTTGGAGTAGGATTGCCTCCTACTGGCTGATTTTCCACTTTTTGCTTTAGGACTTTCTCTCCTGCGCCATGGGCCTTTGTGGCTGTTTTCCCATCCCACTAAGGGCTGGTTATTATTCTCCCACAGCCCATGGACCTCTTGGGGTCGATATACCCCTCCCGGAGGCCTCCCGGTACACTACCGGCACTCCCGGTACACTACCGATGAGCCCGAAACTTTTTCGGAAACCAAACTGGGACTTCCTATATATGAATCTTTACCTCCGGACCATTCCGGAGCTCCTCGTGACGTCTAGGATCTCATCCGGGACTCCGAACTAACTTCGGTCACCACCATACATAACTCTACACTACCGAAACGTCACCGAACCTTAAGTGTGCAGACCCTGCGGGTTCGAGAACTATGTAGACATAACCGAGACACCTCTACGGTCAATAACCAATGGCGGGACCTGGACGTCCACATTGGTTCCTACATATTCTACGAAGATCTTTATCGGTCGAACCTCTATGTCAAGGATTGAGTTAATCCCGTATAACGTTCCCTTTGTTCTTCGGTATGTTACTCGCCCGAGATTCGATCGTCGGTATCTCCATACCTAGTTCAACCTCGTTACCGGCAAGTCTCTTTACTCGTTCCGTAATACAAGATCCCGCAACTAACAATTAGTCACATTGCTTGCAAGGCTTATTGTGATGTTGCATTACCGAGTGGGCCCCGAGATACCTCTCCGTCACACGGAGTAACAAATCCCAGTGTCGATCCATGCCAACTCAATAGACACCATCGGAGAGACCTGTAGAGCACCTTTATAGTCACCCAGCTACGTTGCGATGTTTGATACACACAAGACACTCCTCCGATATCCGTGAGTTGCATGATCTCATGGTCATAGGAACATATACTTGACATGCAGAAAGCAGTAGCAATAAACTGACACGATCATATGCTATGTTTGTAGTTTGGGTCTTATCCATCACATCATTCTCCTAATGATGTGATCCCATTATAAAATGACATCTCATGTCCATGGCTAGGAAACGTTAACCATCCTTTGATCAACGAGCTAATCCATTAGAGGCATACTAGGGACATGGTTTTGTCTATGTATCCACACATGCATTTACGTCTCCGATCAATACAATTATAGCATGGATAATAAACGATTATCATGAAGAAAGAAATATGATAATACTAATTTATTATTGCCTCTAGGGCATATTTCCAACAATTGTAGGGATAACTTTCATTTGCCATTATATTTTGAAAAGATACAATTGATTTGCTAGTATGCTTGAAATGTTATTGTTTCTATATCAATATTAAGCTTTTGTTTTGAGTCTTACAGATCTGAATATTCATGCCACTGTAAAGAATATTCATGCAACCTACTCGTAGTGTGCAACCTGCCCGCGTTAGCCCGGGCCGGAAGCACGTCTTCGTGGGTTTTACTCAAGGTATGGATCTGGAAGCTTCCGGATCATAGGAAACTCTCGTTTACTCCGAGGACGGATCTTCAAGCTGAGAAACAGAGTCGGTCTACAGGCTTCACAACGGCGGGCTCGGGGGCTACAATGAGCTTTGCCCTGAGTCGGATCGCTCTGAGGCGGACAATCTTGGGCCATCGGTTCATGCTGCCGTGTTCATGACGGGGTCAGTCCCAGGCACGAATAGTACGCCCACAGGGGCCGCCACCTCAAGCGATAACCCGCCGCCAGCCGCTCAAGTTCTTTTGGAGCTGATGGACGAGCTCGCGGCCCTAATGGCTACTGACGTTACACCGGAAAATCAAGCGGCTAGGAACTTGGAGATTGCAAGGATCAAGGACCGGATGGCGGAAGAGCAGCAGAGGATGGCTGAGTTAAAAGCCCAGATGGAGCAAGAGGCAGAACGCATCAAGACAGATGCTTTCCGTCTTGGACTGGAGCAACAATCGACAACTGCGATTCATCGGATGAGGCATCAATCCCATTTTTCGGAACGTTATGAGGCAAGAAACCTCTTCAACACGCCGGGGACAGGGCAAACAGCGGATGCACCTGGAAGCCGCCCGGCGGCTCGGCCAGTGACTCAACCAACACGGCGAAATCAGGCCTCGCCTGTGGCCTTTCCAACACTGGCGGGTCATTATTCTAACCTGGCCGAGAATATGGTGGCAGCAGCCACCCGACTCAAAAAAATTCCTATTCCGGATGAGGTGCCCTTTGCGGAGGATGTGCGAAACGCCATTGGATACTTGTAGACGGCGATGGCCCAGCAGGAAAAGTACACCTACAGCCGGAGCCGTGTTCATTCAACCCCTCTCCCTAGCCGGAGCTTTAGCCGGTGCTACGAGTCGCCAGCGGGTTCCAGCAGCAACCGGCACCGAGAGATTCCAACGGGTCATCGGCCGGCTGTGGATACACAAGCATTCGGAAATCGTGCAAGAGGCCAGCAAGAGGTGACAGCTTTAGCTGAGGCGGCTCAATAGGAGCCCGCGCCATCTGTGTCAGTAGGAGTTGGAGGAACCACCAGAGTGGGGGTGCCATGTTTATCACTGGCTCTGCGGAGTGAGCGGCTGCCAAAGGATTTCAAAGGGCCCCGCAAAGTTCCAAATTACACCGCTGATTTACCCACAGAGGCTTGGGTGGAAAGTTATGAACTAGCTATGGAGATGCTGGATGTCAGTGAGGAGGTTTGTGCCAAATACTTCATCATGATGCTTGAAGGCCCGGCCCGCACATGGTTAAAGGGATTGCCAACCAATAGCATCAACTCATGGGCAGAGCTGAGAGCCAGATTCATTAAAAACTTTCAAGGAACGTGTAAACAGCCCATGACCATCGTGGATCTTGATCACTTCGTTCAACAGGAGAATGAGTCAGCTCATCATTGGGTACGGTGGGTCTCGACCATCATCCACTCTTCGGAGCAGATCACGACGGCTCAGGTAGTACTGATCCTAGAGAAGAACTGCCACTTTGAATTCCCGCTAAAGCAGAAGCTTGGCCGGCTCAAGCGCACATGTCAAGATATGGGAGAGCTCATGACGGCTCTCACGAAATACGCCGACTCTGACAACACGAAGGATCGGGTTCCGACGAGGAGAAGGCCGACCAAGGCAAGAAGGGCAATCAGAGCAAGGGTATGGCAAACAACGGTAGCCAGAGAAAACGTAAGAACCCTAAGGCCGGGTCAGAACTGGTGGCCAATGCAAGTACCAATCAGAATCACCCCAAGGGCAACAGGAGGTTTAAGCCACCTTTTAATAAGGAGAAGCCTTCCTTTAATTTGGAGGAGGTGCTGAAGGGTCCTTGTCCGGATCACGGCCAGCCCGATAAGTTGGCGGACCACACATGGGGAGAGTGTCGTTTTATGCAGAAATTTAAGAATCACTTTACACACCCCAACAATCAGGACGGTGGCCCGCCGGGCGGCTCTGGACACGGCGGGTCAGGGGCCGGTTTTTGGTCTGGCCACTCAGGGTCTGGTCACCCAGGTCAAGGTAATCAAGGAGGACGCCAGCAGCATTCTGGTAACAACAATCAGCAACAACGTAATCAGTCTGGTTATCAGAGTAACCCGAAGCATCTCAGCTCCGGTCAGTATCATGTTTTCACGACCAGCCTCAACAAAAGGGATCAGAAGTTGCACAAGCGGGCGGTCAATGCGGTGGCACCAGCCCTACCATAGTATTTACGATGGTCTGAGTATGATATAACATGGAGCCGGGAGGATCACCCGTCGCGTGTCGATGACCCAGGGTGGCTGGCTTTGGTTGTGGCCCCCCAAGTGGGAGGGTATATGGTGAATAAAGTGTTTCCTCTATTAATATCCTCTAGTACGATACTTTTCGGCGGATGAAATTGCTAGACAAGGATTTCCCTCATCCACCGTTTTTCATGGTGTGGTGCCAGGCAAGTCGGCATATCCGGTGAGCAGGATTTCTTTGGAAGTGGCCTTTGGTGACGAGTATAACTACAGGGTGGAGTCCTTGTGGTTTGAGGTGGTAAAAATCAAGAGTCCTTACCACGCACTGTTTGGACGTCCGGCTTATGCAAAATTCATGGCTAGGCCTTGCTATGTATACCTAAAGCTCAACATGCCCGGCTTAAAAGGTACCATTACTGTTCATGGTGACCGAAAGATGGCCATTGAGTGTGAGGAAGGAGATGCGGCTTACGCAAAGTCCAGTTGCGCTCAGGAGGAGCTTAAATTTTACAAGGAGAATGTTGACCCGGAGGATATGACCCCGCTGAAAAAGCCTACCACGGAGGTTGAGCCGCCCCTTAAGTTTTCAGCGGATGATACTAAGGCGGTAGATTTCACTCCGGGCGACTCATCCAAGTAGTTCATCATTGGAGCTCACATGGATCCCAAATAGGAAAGCGCTCTCATCGAATTCATCCGTGAGAATTGGGACATCTTCGCATGGAAACCTTCTGACATGCCGGGTGTACCGAGAGAGTTCGCTGAGCACAACCTTAATGTGGATCCGAAGTTTAAACCAATTAAGCAGTTTCTACGACGGTTTAATGAGGAGAGACGCAAGGCCATTGGGGAAGAAGTTGCCCGCCTCTTGGCAGCGGGTTTCATTGTTGAGGTTTTTCACCCGGAGTGGTTGGCTAACCCGGTGCTCGTGCTCAAGAAGAACGGCACGTGGCATATGTGTGTGGACTACAGGGACCTTAACAAGGCTTTCCCGGTTGATCCGTTTGCCCTCCCTCGTATTGATCAAATCATTGATGCTACGGTGGGTTGTGAAAGCTTGTGTTTCCTGGACGCCTACTCAGGCTATCATCAGATCAAGATGGAAGTTAAAGACCAAGAGAAAATGGTGTTTATTACACCTTTCGGGGCTTTCTGTTATGTGTCTATGCCTTTAGGGCTCAAGAGTGCCCAGGCGACTTATCAGCGATGTGTGCAAAACTGTCTTCACAGTCAGATTGGCCGCAACGTCCATGCTTACGTAAATGACATCGTGATCAAATCCAGGAAGAAGGAGACCCTTTTGGGCGACTTAAAGGAAACCTTTGATAATCTCCGGGCCTATAAGATGATGCTTAACCCGACTAAATGTGTCTTTGGTGTTCCGGTTGGCAAGCTCCTGGGATTTCTGGTTTCTGAACGTAGCATTGAGGCTAACCCAGATAAAATCAAGGCTATCACTTCTCTGGCAGAGCCGGCCTGTATTAGCGATGTCCAGCGCTTGGCGGGGCGGATCACCGGGTTGAGCCGTTTCATAAGCCGCCTTGGGGAGAAGGCTATTCCTTAATATCAGATGATGAAGAAGACGGACAAATTCGTCTGGAGCAAGGCGGCTGCTGAAGCACTTGAGGTGCTCAAGAAACAGTTGATTGAGCCACCGGTGCTGGCTGCTCCGGCTAAGAAAGAACCATTACTTTTATACGTGGCGGCTAATAATCGGGTAGTAAGTGCTGCGATCGTGGTCGAGCGCAAGGAATCTGGAAAGGAGTATCCGGTTCAAAGGCCGGTTTATTATATCAGTGAGGTCCTGACGGAGTCCAAGCAAAGGTATCCGCATTGGCAGAAGCTGGTATATGGGGTTTTAATGGCCAGCCGCAAATTAAAGCACTATTTTTTAGGGCACCAGCTAACCGTGGTTAGTTCTGCTCCGTTGGGGGACATAATCCAGAACAGAGAAGCCACTGGAAGGATTTCTAAGTGGGCATTGTGTTGGAAATATGCCCTAGAGGCAATAATAAATTAGTTATTATCATATTTCCTTGTTCATGATAATCGTTTATTATCCATGCTATAATTGTATTGATCGGAGACTTAAATGCATGTGTGGATACATAGACAAAACCATGTCCCTAGTATGCCTCTAATGGACTAGCTCGTTGATCAAAGGATGGTTAAGGTTTCCTAGCCATGGACATGAGATGTCATTTGATAACGGGATCACATCATTAGGAGAATGATGTGATGGATAAGACCCAAACTACAAACATAGCATATGATCGTGTCAGTTTATTGCTACTGTTTTCTGCATGTCAAGTATATGTTCCTATGACCATGAGATCATGCAACTCACGGATATCGGAGGAGTGCCTTGTGTGTATCAAACGTCGCAACGTAACTGGGTGACTATAAAGGTGCTCTACAGGTATCTCCGATAGTGTCTGTTGAGTTGGCACGGATCGAGACTGGGATTTGTTACTCCGTGTGACGGAGAGGTATCTCGGGGCCCACTCGATAATGCAACATCACAATAAGCCTTGCAAGCAATGTGACTAATTGTTAGTTGTGGGATCTTGTATTACGGAACGAGTAAAGAGACTTGCCGGTAACGAGGTTGAACTAGGTATGGAGATACCGACGATCGAATCTCTGGCAAGTAACATACCGAAGAACAAAGGGAACGTTATACGGGATTAACTGAATCCTTGACATAGAGGTTCGACCGATAAAGATCTTCGTAGAATATGTAGGAACCAATGTGGACGTCCAGGTCCCGCCATTGGTTATTGACCGTAGAGGTGTCTTGGTCATGTCTACATAGTTCTCGAACCCGCAGGGTCTGCACACTTAAGGTTCGGTGACGTTTCGGTAGTGTAGAGTTATGTATGGTGGTGACCGAAGTTTGTTCGGAGTCCCGGATGAGATCCCAGACGTCACGAGGAGCTCTGGAATGGTCCGGAGGTAAAGATTCATATATAGGAAGTCCCAGTTTGGTTTTCGGAAAAGTTTCGGGCTCATCAGTAGTGTACCGGGAGACCTCCGGGAGGGGTACTTCGACCCCAAGAGGTCCATGGGCTGTGGGAGAGTATTAACCAGCCCTTAGTGGGCTAGGAAAACATCCACAAAGGCCCATGGCGCAGGAGAGAAAGTCCTAAAGCAAAAGGTGGAAAATCAGCCAATAGGAGGCAATCCTACTCCAACTAGGATTGGAGGTGAAGTAGGATTGCTTCCCACCTCCTATTTCGGCCGACCCAAAGGCCTTGGCTGCCTCTCCTCTCCTCTCCTCCTATATATACTAGTGGATTGGGTGGTTTTTGGACAGAATTTCCGGCCACGTGCTACCCGTTTCACCGGTGCACAATTTCTCCTCTAGATCAGTTTTCCGCAGTGCTTAGGCGAAGCCCTGCCGGAATTGCTCCACCACCATCACCGAAGCGCTGTCACGCTGCCGGTGAACTCTCTCTCCTTTCCACCTCCTCTTGCTGGATCAAGACGGTGGAGATCATCATCAAGCTGCACGTGTGCTGAACGCGGAGGTGCCGGCCATTCGGCGCTAGATCGGAAGAACCGTGATCGAGATCGTGAGACGGTTCGTGATGAGATCGCGAGACAGATCATGATGAGTTCGCAGGACAGATCATGATCAAGATCGTGAGACGGATCGTGATGAGATCGCGGGACAGATCGTGATGGGATTGCGGGACGGATCATGATGAGATCTTGGGACGCTCGGCGATTTGGATCGCAAAGATGTTCGACTACACCAACCGCGTTTCTTAACGCTTCCCGCTTAGCGATGTACAAGGGTATGTAGATCCACTCTCCCTCTTGTATATGCTCATCACCATGGATAGGTTTGCGTGTGCGTAGGAAAATTTTTGTTTCCCATGCGACGTTCCCCAACAGTGGCATCATGAGCTAGGTTGATGGTTCAATGAGATCTCGAGTAGAACACAAACGCTTTGTGGGCGTTGATGCTTAGATTGCTTCCTCCCTTGGTCGGATTTTGGTTCAGCGGTATTGTAAGATGAAGCGGCCCGGACCAACATTACTCGTACGCTTACGAGAGACCGGTTCCCTCGATGCAACTTGTTGCTTAGATGGCTTGCGGGTGACAGTTTCTCTTACTTTAGTTGGATCGGATCCGACAAAGGCGGTCCTTGAGAAGGTTGAAAAGCAATCTATGTATCACCGTTGTGGTTTATGCGTAGGTGAGAATCGTTCTTGCTAGATACCCATAGCAGCCATGTAAAACTTGCAACAACAATTAGAGGACGTCTAACTTGTTTTTCCAGGGTATGTTGTGATATGATATGGCCAATTACATGATGTGATATATGTGATGTATGAGATGATCATGTGATGTATAGATTATCACGACTTGCATGTCGATAAGTACGGCAACCGGCAGGAGCCATAGGGTTGTCTTTAATTATTTTATGACCTGCGTGTCAATAATTAAGCGCTATGTAATGCTTTACTTTATCGCTATGGTAGCAATAGTAGTAGAAGCGTGCAGGGCGTGACAACCCCGATGGCGACACGTTGATGGAGATCAAGATGATGGAGATCATGGTGTCATGCCGGTGACGATGGAGATCATGCCGGTGCTTTCTAGATGGAGATCAAAAGCACAAGTTCATGGCCATATCATGTCACTTATGATTTGCATGTGATGTTAATCCTTTTTATGCACCTTGTTTTGCTTAAAACGACGGTAGCATTATAAGGTGATCCCTCACTTAATTTCAAGATAAATTGTGTTCTCCCCGAGTGTGCACCGTTGCGAAAGTTCGTCGTGTTGAGACACCACGTGATGATCAGGTGTGATAGACTCTACGTTCACATACAACGGGTGCAAGCCAGATTTGCACGTGCAGAACACTCGGGTTAAACTTGACGAGCCTAGCATGTACAGACATGGACTCGGAACACAAGAGACCGAAAGGTCGAACATGAGTCATATAGTAGATATGATCAACATAATGATGTTCACCATTGCAGCCACCTCAACTCACGTGATGATCAGACTTGAGTTGGTGAATTTGGATCATGTATCACTCGAATGATCGGAAGGATGTCAATTTGAGTGGGAGTTCTTAGGTAATATGATTAATTGAACTCATTATCATGAACATAGTCAAAGTGTCTTTGCAAATTATGTTTTAGATTACTAGCTCACGCTGTAGCTCCCTTGTAGTTTTATATGTTCCTAGAGAAATAGTATTGAAAGATGATGGTAGCAATATTGCGGACTGGGTCTGTGATCTGAGAATTGTCCTCTTTGCTGCACAGAAGGCTTATGTCCTTAATGCACTGCTCGGTGCGCCAACCCCCTGTAGCGTCGTCTGTAGATGTTGTGAACATCTGATAGGCACGTTCCGATGACTACTTGATAGTTTAGCGCGTCATGCGTTACGGCTTAGAATTGAGGCTCCGAAACGTTTTGAACGTCACGGAACATATGAGATGTTCTAGGAGCTGAGATTGTGATCTCAGGCTTGTGCCCGTGTTGCGAGATATGAGATCTCCAACAAGATTCTTTGCCTGTAAGATGAAGGAGAATAGCTCAACCGTTGAGCATGTACTCAGATTGTCTGGGTACTACAATCGCTTGAATCAAGTGGGAGTTGATCTTCCAGATAAGATAGTGATTGATATAGTTCTCCAAGTCACTGTCACTAAGCTACTAGAACTTGGTGATGAACTATAAATTGCCAGGGATAGAAATAATGATTCCTGAGCTGTTCGCGATGTTTGACACCGCGAAGGTAGAAATCAAGAAGGAGCGTCAAGTGTTGATGGTTAATCAAACCACTAGTTTTGAGAAGGGCAAGATCAAGGAGAGAAACTTCATGGATAGCAAGTCAGTTGCTGCTCCAGTGAAGCAACCCGAAGTTGAACTCAAACCCGAGACTAAGTGCTTCTGTTATGAGGTGATCGGTCGCTGAAGCGGAACAACCCTAGATACTTGGTAGATAAGAAGGCTGGCAAAATCGACAGAAGTATATTTGATATACGAGTTATTGATGTGTACCTTGCTAGTACTCCTAGTAGCACCTGGGTATTGGATACCGGTTCGGTTGCTAAATGTTAGTACCTCGAAATAAAAGCTACAGAATAAACGGAGAACTAGCTAAGGGTGAGGTGACGATGTGTGTTGGAATTGTTTCCGAGGTTGATGTGATCAACATCGTACACTCTCTCTACCTTTAGGATTAGTGACGAACCTAAATAAATGTTATTTGGTGTTTTGCGTTGAGCATGAACATGATTAGATCATGTTTATTGCAATACGGTTATTCATTTAAGTTAGAGAATAATGGTTATTCTGTTTACATGAATAATACCTTCAATGGTCATGCACCCAGTGAGAATGGTTTGTTGAAATCTTGATCGTAGTAATACACATGTTCATAACATTGATGTCAAAAGATACAAAGTTAATAATGATAGTACCACATACTTGTGGCACTGCCGCAAAATGTCATATTGGTATAAAGCGCATGAAGAAACTCCATGCTGATGGATCTTTGGACTCATTCGATTTCGAATCGGTTGAGACATGCGAACCATGCCTCTTGGGCAAGATGACTGAAGGACCCCGTTGGATGGAGCGGGCAAGTGATTCATTGGAAATGATACATGTTGATGTATGCAATCTAGTGAGTCTTGTAGCGTGTAGTGGATATCATTATTTTCTTACCTTCACTGATGATTTGAGTAGATATAGTGTATATTTACTTAATGAAACACAAGTCTGAATCGTTTGAAAGGTTCAAGCAAATTCAGAGTGAAGTTTAAGATCATCGTGACAAGAAGATAAAAATGACTGTGATATGATCGTGGAGGTGAATATCTGAGTTACGAGTTTGGCATACAACTTAAGACAATGTGAAATTTGTTTCACAACTAACGCCACCTGGAACACCATAGTGTGATGGTGTGTCCGAACATCATAGTCATGCTCTATTGGATATGGTGCGTGCTGTGATGTCTCTTATCGTTTTACTACTATAATTTTGGGGTTATGCATTAGAGACAACTACATGCACTTTAAATTGGGCACCATCTAAATCCGTTGAGATGACACCGTGTGAATTATGGTTTGATAGAAACCTAAGCTGTCATTTCTTAATGTTTGGGGCTGCGACGCTTGTGTGGATTTTTTTTCACCTAATGAGGTCGAACCCAAGGCGGACAAATGCATCTTCATAGAAACCCTAAGATCAGTTGGGTGAACCTTCAATCTCAGATCCTAGTGCAAAGTGTTTGTTGCTTAAACGGATCCTTTCTCGAGGAAATGTTTCTCGCAAAAGAATTGAGTGGGAGGAAGATAGAACTTGATGAGGTTGTTAAACCTTTGTTCAACCAGAGAGTAGCGCAGCGCAGAAAGATGTTTCTGTGAAGCCTACGTTAGTTGAAGAAGAAGTTAATGATGATGATCATGAAGCTTCAGGATCAAGTTACTATCGAACTTCGTAGGTCGACAAGGATGCGTACTGCTCCTAAGTGGTACGACAACTCTTTCTTGGAGATCATGTTGTTGGACAACGATGAACCTACGAGCTATGGAGAAGCGTTGATGGGCCCGGATTCCAACAAATGGTTGGAGGCCATGAAATCCGAGATAGGATCCATGTATGAAAGCCAAGTGTAGACTTTGGTATACTTGCTCGTTGGACGGGAGGTCGTTGAGTACAAATGGATCTTTAAAATGAAGACAGACACTGATGGTGAATGTCACTATTTGTAAAGCTCGACTTGTTGCAAAGATGTTTGTGACAAGTTCAAGGAGTTGACTACGATGAGACTTTCTCACTCCTAGTGGTGCTAAAGTCTGTTGGAATTATGTTAGTAGTTTCTATGTTTTGAATTATGAAATCTGGCAGATGGATGTCAAAACATCGTTTCCTTAACGGTTTACTTGAGGAAAGGTTGTATGTGATACAACCAGAAGGTTTTGTCAGGCCTAAGGATGCTAAAAGGTGTGCAAGCTTCGGTGATCCTTCCATGGACTGAAGCAAGCATCTCGGAGTTGGAATATATGCTTTGATGAGGTGATCAAAGTTTTGATGTTTATACAAAGTTTACGAGAAACTTGTATATGCAATAAAGTGAGTGGGAGCACTATAGAATTTCTGATAATTATATGTGGATGACATATTGTTGTTCAGAAATAATGTAGAGTTTCTGGAAAGCATAAAACGGTTATTTGGAAAGTGATTTTCAAAGGAAGACCTGGATATAGCTACCAAATTGTTGAGCATCAAGATCTATAGAGGTAGATCAAGATGACTTGATGAGACTTTCAATGAGAACATACCTTGACAAATATTTTGAAAGAGTTCAAAATGCATCAGTCAGAGAAAGAGTTCTCGCCTGATTTGTAAGGTGTGAAGTTGAGTGAGACTCAAAGCTCGACCACGGCAGAAGGAAGAGAAAGGACGAACGTCGTCCCCTATGCCTTAGCCATAGGATCTGTATAGTATGCCATGCTATGTACCGCACCTGTGTGTGCCTTGCCATGAGTCTGTCAAGGGGTACAAGTGTGGTCCAGGAGTGGATCACTGGACAGCGGTCGGAATTATCCTTAGTAACCAGAGGACTAAGGAAATGTTTCTTGATTATAGAGGTGACAAAGAGTTCGTCGTAAAGAGTTGAGTCGATGCAAGCTTTAACACCTATCCGGATGACTAGTAGTAGCAATCTGGATACGTATAGTGGAGCAGCCATTTGGAAATAGTACCAAGTGGAGGGTGGTAGCAGTGTTTACGGTTTGACATAGAGATTTGCAAAGTACACACGAATCTGAATATCGCAGACCTGTTGACTATAAGACCTCTCTCACATGCAAAGCATGATCGAGCCCCAGAACTCATTGGGTGTTAGATTCATAACAATGCGAATCACATGGTGATGTGAACTAGATTATTGACTCTAGTGCAAGTGGGAGACTATTGGAAATATGCCCTAGAGGCAATAATAAATTAGTTATTATCATATTTCCTTGTTCATGATAATCGTTTATTATCCATGCTATAATTGTATTGATCGGAGACTTAAATGCATGTGTGGATACATAGACAAAACCATGTCCCTAGTATGCCTCTAATGGACTAGCTCGTTGATCAAAGGATGGTTAAGGTTTCCTAGCCATGGACATGAGATGTCATTTGATAACGGGATCACATCATTAGGAGAATGATGTGATGGATAAGACCCAAACTACAAACATAGCATATGATCGTGTCAGTTTATTGCTACTGTTTTCTGCATGTCAAGTATATGTTCCTATGACCATGAGATCATGCAACTCACGGATATCGGAGGAGTGCCTTGTGTGTATCAAACGTCGCAACGTAACTGGGTGACTATAAAGGTGCTCTACAGGTATCTCCGATGGTGTCTGTTGAGTTGGCATGGATCGAGACTGGGATTTGTTACTCCGTGTGACGGAGAGGTATCTCAGGGCCCACTCGATAATGCAACATCACAATAAGCCTTGCAAGCAATGTGACTAATTGTTAGTTGCGGGATCTTGTATTACGGAACGAGTAAAGAGACTTACCGGTAACGAGGTTGAACTAGGTATGGAGATACCGACGATCGAATCTCGGGCAAGTAACATACCGAAGAACAAAGGGAACGTTATACGGGATTAATTGAATCCTTGACATAGAGGTTCAACCGATAAAGATCTTCGTAGAATATGTAGGAACCAATGTGGACGTCCAGGTCCCGCCATTGGTTATTGACCGTAGAGGTGTCTCGGCCATGTCTACATAGTTCTCGAACCCGCAGGGTCTGCACACTTAAGATTCGGTGACGTTTCGATAGTGTAGAGTTATGTATGGTGGTGACCGAAGTTTGTTTGGAGTCCCGGATGAGATCCCGGACGTCACGAGGAGCTCCGGAATGGTCCGGAGGTAAAGATTCATATATAGGAAGTCCCAGTTTGGTTTCTGGAAAAGTTTCGGGCTCATCGGTAGTGTACCGGGAGTGCCGGTAGTGTACCGGGAGACCTCCGGGAGGGGTACTTCGACCCCAAGAGGTCCATGGGCTGTGGGAGAGTATTAACCAGCCCTTAGTGGCCTAGGAAAACAGCCACAAAGGCCCATGGTGCAGGAGAGAAAGTCCTAAAGCAAAAGGTGGAAAATCAGCCAATAGGAGGCAATCCTACTCCAACTAGGATTGGAGGTGAAGTAGGATTGCTTCCCCCCTCCTATTTTGGCCGACCCAAAGGCCTTGGCTGCCTCTCCTCTCCTCTCCTCCTATATATACTAGAGTATTGGGTGGTTTTTGGACAGAATTTCCGGCCACGTGCTACCCGTTTCACCGGTGCACAGTTTCTCCTCTAGATCGGTTTTCCGCAGTGCTTAGGCGAAGCCCTGCCGGAATTGCTCCACCACCATCACCGGAGCGCCGTCAAGCTGCCGGTGAACTCTCTCTCCTATCCACCTCCTCTTGCTGGATCAAGACGGTGGAGATCGTCATCAAGCTACACGTGTGCTGAACGCGGAGGTGCCGTCCGTTCGGCGCTAGATCAGAAGAACCGTGATCGAGATCGTGAGACGGTTCGTGATGAGATCGCGGGACGGATCGTGATGAGTTCGCGGGACAGATCGTGAGACGGATCGTGATGAGATCGCGGGACGGATCATGATGGGATCGCGGGACGGATCGTGATGAGATCGCGGGACGCTCGGCGATTTGGATCGCGAAGATGTTTGACTACACCAACCGCGTTTCTTAACGCTTCCCGCTTAGCGATCTACAAGGGTATGTAGACCCACTCTCCCTCTCGTAGATGCTCATCACCATGGATAGGTTTGCGTGTGCGTAGGAATTTTTTTGTTTCCCATGCGACGTTCCCCAACACATTGGAGTTGGGATCTCTTAATCTAAAATATGTGCCTCGTACGGCCATCAAGTCCCAAGCTCTTGTAGATTTTATAAATGATTGGACGGAATGTCAAGCCCCTGAGGAAAAGCCGGATGACACATACTAGAGTATACACTTTGATGGATCCAAGCAGCTAGAAGGGTCAGGCGCAGGAGTTGTTTTGACATCTCCTAAAGGTGATAAGTTTTGTTATGTGCTCCGGTTGATGTTCCCGTGCACTAACAATGCGGCTGAGTATGAGGCTCTGCTTCATGGGCTTAGATTAGCCAAGGAGATGAATTTAAGCCGGGTAAGGTGTTTGGGCGACTCAGATTTGGTGTCTCAGCAGGTTTCGGGTACTTGGGACACCAAACACCCATGGATGGCGGCTTATCGACAGGCGGTTGATATTATTGTCGGCCACTTCAAAGGGTATCAGGTGGATCACATTGATCGTCGCAAGAATGAGGCGACAGATGCGCTGTCATGGCTAGGCTCCCAACGAAAGCCGGTGCCGCCCAATGTATTCCTGGACGTCTTACATCATCCGACTATAAAGTTACCTTCGGAAGAGGATTTGGCTATTCCTGACCCGGAGGGGGAGTTAGTGGCGGCTTTGCACGCTATCCCAGATTAGACTGTCCCCTACCCGGCCTATCTAACCCGGGGCGAGTTACTTGATGATGAAGACCTGGCCAGACAGATCACCCGACGCTCTAAATCAATGGCGATAGTTAATGGTGAGTTCCACAAATGCAGCGTGACTGGCGTTTTTCAACGCTGTGTCTCACCTGAGGAGGGTCAGCAAATATTAAATGAAATTCATGCTGGAGATTCTGGACATCACGCCGGCTCGAGGTCGCTGGTAGCCAAGGCCTTCCGGCACGGGTTCTTCTGGTTGATGGCTCACAAGGATGCAAAAGACTTGGTTCGCAAATGTGACGGCTATCAAAAGTTTGGCCGGCGTGCTCATGTTCTGGCTCAAGAGTTAAGGATTATACCAATTACATGGCCGTTTGCAGTCTGGGGGCTAGACATGGTAGGACCTTTCAAAAGATCCAACGATAAGAAAACACACCTCTTGGTGGCGGTTGATAAATTCAACAAATGTATGGAGGCAGAGCCGGTTAGCAAGTGTGACGCAGCTACGGCGGTTGAATTTGTTAAGAAGCTGATCTACCATTTTGGTTACCCTCATAGCATTATCACTGACAATGGCACAAATCTATCTAATGGGGCTATGAAAGAGTTCTGTGACAAGGAGCACATCCAGCTGGATGTTTTAGCAGTTGCGCATCCACAGTCTAATGGTCTGGCGGAGCATTCTAATCAAGAGATTTTAAGGGGCATCAAGCCACGGTCTATGGTTCCTTTACAACGAACGCCTGGGTGTTGGGTAGAAGAATTGCCTTCCGTCTTATGGAGTGTCAGGACTACCCCCAACAGATCTACAGGCTATACACCTTTCTTTATGGTGTACGGTGTCGAGGTAGTATTGCCGAGTGACATCCGGCATGATTCGCCACGTGTGGCGGCTTATGTTGAGACGGATAATGAGACGGCACGTCAAGACGTGTTGGATGCGTTGGAAGAAGCATGGGAGCTGGCGGCTACCCGATCGACGATCTATCAGCAAGACCTGCGCCGCTACCACACCCGCAGAATCAAGACCCGGACGTTCCAGGAAGGCGACTTAGTGCTCCGGCTGATTCAAGACCAGACATGCATGCATAAGTTATCTCCTCCTTGGGAAGGACCATTTGTGGTCAGTAGAAATCTCAACAATGGGTCATACTATCTCGTCGATATCAGGGATGACTTAGAGACGGCGGGTCAGGAAACCCGACGGCCATGGAACATAGCACATCTACGGCCGTATTACACATGAGGGCGTTGAGACTCGCCATTGTACACTATCATTGTACATAGCATATATAAATAAAATAACATCCCCGCAGGACGGGACCTCTTTTGTTACATGCATCTTTGTTCATACAAGAAGAGTTCATAAAAATTCCAATTGATATATCAACTGCGGCGGAGGGCGGCTTCTTACCTTTGGGTATCGCTTCTAATGCTTTATCGGCCCGGCTCTATGCCAAAATCTCCGGCTAACATGATTAGCCGTGGCGGAGGGCGGCTTCTTACCTTTTGGTATCGCTTCTAATGCTTTATCGGCCGGTGTTTACACCATATTGCTAAAGGGGGCTTCTTACCGACGTGTATCGCTTCTAACACCCTATTGGTCGGCTTCATGCCAAATCTCCGGCTAACATGATTAGCCGCGGTTGTAGGAAGTTTTTTACCGACGAGTATCTAACCCTAAACAACCGGCGAAGGGTGGCTTCTTACCTCCGGGTATAGCTTCTAATGCCTTATCGGCCAGGCTTTATGCCATCTCCGGCTAACCAGATTAGCATGGTTACCAAGGGGGCTTCCCACCTCCGGGTGTAGCTTATCTAACCCTAAACAACCGGCGGAGGGCGGCTTCTTACCTCTGGGTATAGCTTCTAATGCCTTATCGGCCAGTCTTTATGCCATCTCCGGCTAACCAGATTAGCCATGGTTGTCAACGGGGCTTCCCACCTTCGGGTGTAGCTTATCTAACCCTAAACAACCGGCAAAGGGCGGCTTCTTACCTCTGGGTATAGCTTCTAATGCCTTATCGGCCAGGCTTTATGCCATCCCCGGCTAACCAGATTAGCCATGATTGCCAAGGGGGCTTACCACCTCCGGGTGTAGCTTACCCAATCTTGGCCACCGATGTCTTCTATGTTGACAAAGCAACATAAGTGATCAAAGCAGCATACAAAGACAATGATAGTTGAAGAGCCGGATCATATTATACGGCGTAATAGAACAAGATTCAGCAGAAGCAAAAGTGACATCTAGTCTATTACATACACTCCGTGAGGAGCCCAAAATTTTGGACAAGTCTTTTCAACACCACACGGCAGGTCATGGAGAGTCGGCTGTTACAATTTTTTCAAAGTAAAGACTAGCTAGCTGCCGGGTCATCCTGCTCCGGCTCTTTGGTGGCCCCGATCTAGAGATTGTCCAAGTCCTAGTTGCAGTTCGTTAGAGCCGCAAAAGAGCCTTCTTCAAAGTAAGGAGACGGTTCAAGGTCAGGAGCGAAGAGGTCCTTACTGCGGGTAGGCGTTAAGTCCTTGCACTCGAAAAGCGGACCGCGGATTCTCTTCTGGTCAGGGCCATAAGCCGCCTGGTAGGTCATCAGATCAGCTTCCTCCGCTAAGACGGAAGCCAGCACTCTGGAATCCTTCACGCACCGGCTGTAGTCAGCATCGGTGAACTCAGAGCCGTCGTCTTTCTTTGAAGGGAATCCATCCATCATCTCGGTTGACGTCAGCTCCGGAGAGAAAGCCAAGGCCCGGCTGATGCCTGCAATTGCCCCTTGGCGGGCGGCTGATTTCTTTAACTCGGCAATCTGCTTGGGCATGGTGGACAAGAGCTCCAAAACGCCCTTCAGAGTCGTAGGAATCTTGTTTTTGTATTGCACGGCTTTAATAGTGCACACCGCGTCGCAGTACAGCTGCTCCGTCAAGGTATAGATAGCCTTCAACGGCAACAGACTGTCAGAAGCCAGTTGCCGGCTCCTAGGGCCTGCATAAGTCGGAAATTTCATGGTGAGTCGCCAGTACAAGTATTATATGACCATTGAAGCACAAGTTATCAGAAACTTACCAAAAAGGGCGGCTGTCATTCTGGTAATGACGAGGGGATGACCCCGGGGTTGCCTCAAGCGACCCCTTTCCCCCGCCTCCTAACGTGACTAAAGGGCGGGCCGCCTCCCCGTGTGGTCCGGCTACGCCCTGCCGGAGGTGGTCCGCCGGCTACGCCCAGCCGGCTGAGCATTGGATACCGTCTGTAGGGCGTGCGCGGCAATAGTGGCCCCCATCCCATCGGGGGTCAGCGCCGATATGGCCACAACGAAGACGTCAGGGCCTCTGAACCTGGCGGATGGTGACCGGGCTTCCAACAGTGTCGGCGCGCCTCCAACCACTCCGTTACTTGCTTCGGCATGGCTACAGGGTGGCCGGCCGTACCGCTAACCCCGGCCGGCTGCCGCAAGACGACGCCACAAGGTCCGGCCCGTGCCGCGATGTGACTGGCGTCAGGGCCCGCCTCGCGGGCCCCGCCGGCTCCTGACGGGACCCTTCAGCCGGCGGGACCTACCGATGACAAGAACCCCCGGTCGGGCCCTCGCAGCCAGCCAAAGAGGCTGCCGGCTGCGGGGGCCCCCCTTTGACCTTCTACTTGTATTATATTCCGAGGGGTTGGCCTATAAAACCCCCCGAGCCACCCCATGCGAGAAAACGAACAAGGAGACCGACAGACGGAAAAACCAAGGGAGGCACGAACGGACGGACGATCGATCGGCTGCTCTCCGAGTTCCCTCCACATCCACATCCACTCCACACACACGCACGTAGAGAGGCGGAAGAGCAGGCTAACTCCTTCCTCCTCCTCGATCCATATAGCTCAAGGAATACCTTTGTAACCCGACCATTGTCTCAACTAGACCGAGCAGGACTAGGGGTATTACCTCCCACGGAGGGCCCCGAACCTGGGTACATCGTGTGTCAGCCACCGCTTGTGCCTAATCCTGTTCCCGAAGCCCGCCGGCGTCCTTCGACCCCTCTCGATAAGAAAACCTATGGCATCTGCCGTGACAAAACCACGACAGTTGGCGCCCATCGTGGGGCCATCCGCGGCGTCGGCTGGAGTCACGCTCTGGGCGGGACCCTTCACCACCTCCCCCGACCGCCTTGCGTCCGGGCAGAACTGCGTGCTCGTGAGGCTTGCTCCGGCGAGCCTTGCGGGCAGCATGGCTGGCATCTCTGACGAGTGCCTCGGCCGCGACCTCGCGCTAGCCTGGCGGTTCAGCTAGCTGAGCCTTGCCGAAGAGCCGGAGGCCGACAAGTACCCCAGTTGGGTGTTCGACTGCACCGACCCTCCCTTGTCAGTGGGCACGCTCGTAGCGGGCGAGGCAATTGGCCCCCACACCCGTGTGGGAGTGATGGTCACCGTCTCCTCCACCACTTCGGGCCGTGAGCGAGTGGCCGAGGCCGACGCAGCCACCGCCTGCGCCGGCACCTCCAACCCACTCGCCGCCACCCTCTGGGGTTTGGGCACTCTTATCGCTACGACGGCGGATCCGGCCACCGCCAGAGCTGAGCTAGAGGCGGCCCGTCGCCTGTTGTTCGAAGACGCCAGCTCCCTTGTTGCCGAACGGTGCCAGATGGAGGTCGTGCAGCGGGAATACAACTCCACGTACGGTCTCACCCCGGTCGGCCCCGAGCCTAGCCGGCGTGGTGCCGTGTGAGAACGCGGCCGTGTGGTCGCAGAGATCCTCAGCGGCCGTTTCCCCATCTATGACACCCCCGCGGCCAACCTGCGCGCCGCCAAGGTTGCCTATGAGGATTTGGCAACCTTGGAGGGCGACGAGCGGGCCGCACGCGAGCGGCACATCAAGGACCTCATCGACATCGCCAACGCACAACAGGTTGTCCTCACCCCCGTTGGGGCCGCCTCTGAGTTTCCCCGCCCCGAGGGGGAGGACACTGGGGCTACTGACCGCCGGCCGGCTCAGCACTCCAGCACCCCTCGTCCCTCCGACCGGAACCTACAAACGGCTTGGCCGGCCTCGCGAGCTGGCCATGTGCGTCCAGGGGCCGGACGAGCCCCTCCACGACTAACTCACGTGCTGGACCGAGCTCCGCAACTCCTGCGGAGGAGTACACGAGGCACATGCCATCTAGTACTTCATCGAGGGCTGCTGCGATGGCACCCCCCTCAAGCACAAGCTCATGTGCTCTGAGCTAACCTCCCTGGCGAACCTGATGTCCAAAGGGGAAAAATACGCCATGGCCAACTCCTCGATGAGGATGAAGGGTAAGGCACCGGCCAAGCCGGCTACGCCCCCCGCTGCGTCGTGGGCGGCGGCCGACAACCGGCAGCCGCAGAACGGTAAGCGCAAGAACGACCAGCCCGATTCCCGCTACGGGAGCCGGCAGGTCGCCTCCATCGAGGGGGAGCAGCCGGCTGGCCAGGCCTCCGGTCAGTGCTAGCGTACCGGCAAGGCCGCCTGGCAGCCCAAGCTGACTTTTGAGCAAATGCTTGACCTCCCCTACAAAAACCACTATGGTGCCAAGCCGGCCACGCACACGCTCCGGCAATGCAGCTTCTCACAGCGATTGGCCCGGCGGACGGCCTCCCAGCTCCCCCCGTGCAGCCAGCCCACGCCCCGGCACCAGCCCCAGCTTGGGCTCTGGCTCCCGGTCCGGGTCAGGCGGACCCGGCCCCGGCTCGGGGTGACGGCCCGCTGCACGACCGGTTCCCCGAACATGACGACTACTACGTTGTCTTCACCAGCGAAGAGACGGACAAGCATGCCCAGCGCCGGCTCCACCACGAGGTGAGTGCCACCATGCCCACGACTCCCTAGTTCATGCATTGGTCCGAGAAGCCGATCACCTGGAGCCGGGCGGACCACCCGGCCGTGATGCCGAACCCCGGCAGCTACGCCCTCGTCCTCGATCCCATCATCGCCTCCGAGAAACGCTCGTGACGCTTCTCGCGGGTTTTGATCGATGGAGGCAGCAACATCAACATCCTCTACCTCGACACCCTGCTCAAGCTAGGGCTCAAGGTGGAGGACCTGAAAACGAGTCGGACAGTTTTCCATGGCATCGTGCCGGGAAAGTACTGCACCCCCTTCGGCAAGATCAAGCTCGACGTCCTCTTCGGCGACGCCAGTCATTTCCGCCACGAGCCAGTTTTGTTCGAGGTAGTGGACCTCGACAGTCCCTACAACGCATTGCTGGGCAGGCCCACTCTCGTCAAGTTCATGGCGATCCCCCACTACGCCTACCTCAAGCTCAAGATGTTGGGTCCCAAGGGCATCATCACCATCGCCGGCAAGTACCATATGTCAATGGCGTGCGTGCGAGATGGCAGCCGGCTGACCGAGGCCGTGGAAATAGCGGAGGAGAAGCAGCAGCTCGACCGGTTGGTGTCCCTCGCCTCCACCCAGCCGGCCGTGCCGGCACCTCCATCCCAGTCGATCGGCGAAGGCTCGTTCCAGCCGTCCAAGGACACCAGGTAGGTGCCACTCGATCCGGCCGCCCCCACCCAGTGCGTGACCATTGGCTCCCGCCTCGATAGCAAATAGGAAGGCGAGCTCGCCGACTTCCTCCGTGAGAATCGGGACATCTTTGCATGGTCCTCCAAGGACATGTCGGGTGTTCCAAGGAAGTTCGCCGAGCACAAGCTGCACGTACGGCCGGATGCGAAGCCGCTCAAGCAACCCCTGTGCCGTTTCTTCGAGGAGAAGCGGCATACTATAGGAGAAGAAATCGCCCGGCTGCTCGCAGCTGGCTTCATCATGGAGGTGTTTCACCCGGACTGGCTGGCCAACCCAGTCCTGGTGCCAAAGAAAAACAAGACCTGGCGCATGTGTATCGACTACACGAGCCTGAACAAGGCGTGCCCCAAGGACCCGTTCGCCCTACCGTAGATCGATCAAGTCATCGACTCCACGGCCGGCTGCGATCTGCTGTCTTTCCTAGACGCCTACTTCGGCTACCACCGGATAAAGCTGGACCCGGCCGACCGACTCAAGACCTCCTTCATCACCCCTTACGAGGCCTACTGCTACATCACCATGTCCTTCGGCCTGAAGAACGCAGGCGCTACCTTCCAGCGTTGCATGCAGAAGTGCCTCCTGCCTCAGATAGGTAGGAACGTCCATGTCTACGTGGACGACATCGTCGTCAAATCCAAGAAGCACTTCAGCCTCCTCGACGACCTCCGGGAGACATTCGCCAACTTGCGCGAATACAAGATCAAGCTCAACCCAGAGAAGTGTGTCTTCGGCGTCCCAGCCGGCCAGCTCCTGGGTTTCTTCATGTCTGCCCGTGGCATCGAAGCTAACCCCGAGAAGATCCGGGCGATTGAGCGCATGCCCAAGCCGGTCCGGCTCCATGACGTCCAGAAGTTCACCGGCTGCCTCGCTTCCCTCAGCCATTTCATCAGCCGGCTGGGCGAGAAGGCCTTGCCCCTCTACGGGCTCCTATGCAAGTTGGCCCTGGTCGAGCCGGGCCGAGACCTCTCGAAGAAGCCGACCCTGTTCGACTGGCCTGACGAGGCGGACGCGGCGTTCCGCGACCTCAAGCGGGCTCTCACCAGCGCGCCCATCCTGGCCGCGCCGGTTGACAAGGAGCCTTTGCTCGCCTACATTGCGGCGACCACACGCGTCGTCAGCGTCGTCCTGGTGGTGGAGCAGCCGGAGGAAGGCAAGGCGCTTCCGATGCAGCGTCCCGTCTACTACCTCAGCGAGGTCCTCTCCGCCTCCAAGCAAAACTACCCCCACTACCAGAAGATGTGCTATGGCGTATACTTCGCCGCCCAGAAGCTGAAGCACTACTTCTAGGAGCACGTCATCACCATCGTGAGCACAAAGCCGCTGGGCAAAATCATGGCCGGCCGGGACGCCACCAGCTAGATCGCCAAATGGGCCATCGCTCTGGCCGACTACGAAATACAGTACGAGCCACGCACCGCCATCAAGTCCCAGGCAATGGCTAACTTCCTCGTCGACTGGGCCGAAACCCAGTTCATGCCGCCTCCGCCCGACTCCATGCATTGGCGCATGCACTTCGACGGCTCGAAGATGCGAGTCGACATGGGAGCCGGCATCGTCCTGTCCTCCCCCAGAGGAGACCAGCTCCTCTATGCCCTCCAGATCCACTTCGCCACCTCCAACAATGTGGCCGAATACGAGGCCCTTGTCCATGGCCTCTGGCTCGCCAAGGAGATCGGCATCCAGCGCATCATTTGCTTCGGTGACTCGGACCTCGTGGTGCAACAGGTCTCTAGCGAATGGGACGCTAGGGACGCCAACATGGCCAGCTATCGCTTCCTCGTCCAGCATCTCACCGGCTCCTTCGAGGGCTGCGAGTTCCACCACATCCCCCGTGCGGACAACGAGGCGGCTGACGCGCTGGCCAAGATTGGCTCCACCCGGCAGGCCATCCCAGCCGGCGTCTCCCTTGAGCGGTTGATGAAGCCTTCGATCAAGCCTTCTCCCAAATCAGAGTCCATATTTGTGCCGGCAAACGCGGCCGGCACGTCGGCCGAACCGGCTGCCCAACCGGCCCCGCCGGCTGCGGCAGCTTTGCCGGCTCCGCCACCACCAGCCGCCAGTCTGGGGTCGTCCGCCACGGCAATTGAGCCGGTCGCGCATATGCACGCCGGCACCAGCCTCATCATCGTCATGATGACGATCAATGCTTCCACCGCCGCCTCGCTCCCGGGGGCTGGGGAGCCGGTCCCGGGGGCTGGGCCGGCCCCTGTCTCGGCTCCCTCGTGGGCCCGACCTATCCTGGCATTCCTCCAGCACGGCGAGCTCCCCTCTGATGAGGCCATTGCAAGGCAAATTCAGCGTCGGTCCCCGGCCTACAACATCATCAACCACAAGCTGGTTCATTGCAGCACCACCGGCGTTTTCCAACGCTGTGTCGAGCCGGAGAAAGGGCAAGAAATCCTCCTCGACATCCACCAGGGCGAGTGCAGGCATCACGCCGTCTCTAGGTCCCTGGTGGCCAAAGCATTCTGTCACGGTTTTTACTGGCCGACTGCTCTGGAGGCGGCCAAGGAACTTGTTGACAAGTGCGAGGGCTGCCAGCGCTTCAGCACGCAGAGCCATCTTCCGGCTAGCGCTCTCCAGACCATCCCCCTTTCGTGGACATTCACCGTCTGGGGTCTGGACATGGTGGGACCTTTCAAGACCGCATGAGGCGGCATGACACATTTGCTTGTCGCCGTCGACAAGTTTACCAAATGGATCGAGGCCTGGCCAATCAAGAAACTAGACGGCCCCATGGCCGTCCGGTGCATCGAAGACATCACAGTACGTTATGGCATCCCCCACAGCATCACCACCGACAATAGCACGAACTTCACCAAAGGCGCGCTGGTGCGTTTCTGCTCGAGGCAGGGCATCCGGCTCGACCTGGCGTCCGTCGCCCACCCACAGTCGAACGGCCAGGTTGAGAGGGCAAATGGCCTACTCCTATCCGGCATCAAGCCCTGGCTCATGACACTGCTGGTCCGGTCGGTCGGCTGTTGGGTCGAGGAGCTGCCGGCTGTCCTTTGGAGCCTCCGGAGCACGCCCAACCGGTCGACCGACTACACTCCATTCTTTCTCGTTTATGGGTCCGAGGCGATCATCCCCACCGACATCGAGTTCGATTCGCCCCGGGTCACCATGTACACCGAGAAGGATGCGAGGGAGGCAAGGGAAGACGGCGTCGACCTCCTCGAGGAGGCCCGCGAGCTGGCCTTGAGCCGGACGGCCGTCTACCTGCAGAAGCTTCGGCATTACTGTTGGAAATATGCCCTAGAGGCAATAATAAAATGGTTATTATTGTATTTCCTAGTTCATGATAATTGTCTATTGTTCATGCTGTAATTGTGTTAACCGGAAACCGTAATACATGTGTGAATACATAGACCACAACATATACCTAGTGAGCCTCTAGTTGACTAGCTCGTTGATCAATAGATGGTCCCGGTTTCGTGACCATGGACATTGGATGTCGTTGATAATGGGATCACATCATTAGGGAAATGATGTGATGGACAAGACCCAATCCTAAGCATAGCACAAAATCGTGTAGTTCGTTTCAATGTCAAGTATCGTTTCCTTAGACCATGAGATTGTGCAACTCCTGGATACCGTAGGAATGCTTTGGGTGTGCCAAACGTCACAACGTAACTGGGTGGCTATAAAGGTGCACTACGGGTATCTCCGAAAGTGTCTGTTGGGTTGGTACGAATCGAGACTGCGATTTGTCACTTTGTGTGACGGAGAGGTATCTCTGGGCCCACTCGGTAAGACATCATCATAATGAGCTCAATGTGACTAAGGAGTTAGTCATGGGATGATGTATTACGGAACGAGTAAAGAGACTTGCTGGTAACGAGATTGAACAAGGTATAGAGATACCGACGATCGAATCTTGGGCAAGTATCATACCGATAGACAAAGGGAATTGTATACGGGATTGATTGAATCCCGACATCGTGGTTCATCCGATGAGATCATCGTGGAGCATGTGGGAGCCAACATGGGTATCCAGATTCTGCTATTGGTTATTGACCGAAGAGGTGTCTCGGTCATGTCTACATGTCTCCCGAACCCGTAGGGTCTACACACTTAAGGTTCGATGACGCTAGGGTTATAGGGAAATGGTATACGTGATTACCTAATGTTGTTCGGAGTCTTGGATGAGATCCCGAACATCACGAGGAGCTCCGGAATGGTCCGGAGGTAAAGATTGACATATAGGAAGTCTAGTTTTGGTCACCGGAAAGTTTTCGGGCTCATCGGTAGTGTACCGGGAGTGCCGGGACGGTGCTGGAGGACCCCCAGGAGGGGTGTGACAACCATAGGACTTTGTGGGCCCATAGAGGAGGTGTGCCAGCCCTTATTGGACTGGCCAAGACCTTATAGAAAGGCCCATGCGACTGGAGATGAAGGGAAAGGCAAAAGGAGTTTGAAAGGAGGGAGATCCACCTCCCTTGTGGGAGGTGGACTCTTCCCTAGCTTCGGCCGAAGCTCTCCTCCTTGGAGGAGGGGACAAGGCAGCCCTCCCTCTCCCTCCTCCTATATATATGCAAGGGTTTGGGCTGATTTGATACACGACTACTCTCTCTCTCGGCGCAGCCTTACCCTTCCTCTTCGTCGTTCTCCATAGCGCTTGGCAAAGCCCTGCCGGAGTCCACGTAACTCCATCGTCACCACGCCGTCGTGCTGCCGGAGCTCTCCCTCAACCTCTCCTTCCTCCTTGCTGGATCACGGCATAGGAGACGTCATCGGGATGCACGTCTGTTGAACGCGGAGGCGCCATTGTTCACGCTGAGATCGGAATCCACCCCGATCTGAATCGCTGCGAGTACGACTCCACCAACGCGTTCTTGTAATGCTTCCTCTTAGCGATCTTCAAGAGGTATGAAGATGCGATCTCTCCCCTCTCGTTGCTGGTTTCTCCATAGATAGATCTTGGTGACGCATAGGAAATTTTTGATTTACTACTACATCTCCCAACAATTACCACAAGAAGCGGATCCGGCCGCTCTCCTTCCGCAAAGGAGACTTGGTGCTCAGGCGGATCCAGCGAACCGCCGGCCAGCACAAGCTGTCCTCCCCATGGGAGGGCCCATTCATCGTCAGCCGGGTGCTACACAACAATGCGTACTATCTAATAGACGCCCAGAAGCCGTAGAAACTCAAGAGAGACGCCTCCGGCGAGGAGACGGAGCGCCCGTGGAACGCGGCGCTCCTCCGTCCATTCTATTGCTGAAAACCATTGTATGTATCCTCCCTCTTTTGGGCTTATGAATGCGACGGCGGCCCCCCAAGCCGGCGCTGGCGGCACGCCCTTTTTTCGATTCCTACAAAGTTCTGTTATTTAAGGCACGTCAACCGGGTCCGGCTCCCGAGCCCGGGGGCTCGCCTGGCTCCCCACTGAGGCGGACAAATAATGTGAGCGAGCAACCCTTCGCCTCCCCTCCCCTAACCAGCTACAGACCGGCTCCCGGCTGTCCGGCTGAAGGGACCGCGGGGTACGAAGGGGCTTCTTACACGAAAGTCAACCGACGCGTGCGGCAGCCGGACCAGCCTAGCCGAGCTATGTTAATCCTAGTAACCGGCCTCTGCCGGCTCAACCTAGCCCTAGCCGGTTAACTCTAGGAGCCCGCTATTTTCCCAAGGGTGAAGCCCCGTCCCTGTCCCAGACCGGCCCCCGGCTGGCTGGCAGACGGGACGGAAGCCGGAGGAAATCCCGGCACGCAAACACAAGTCAAAAGGCAAAGGGTGAAAGAAGAGCCGGCACGCACATTCTTTCTAAGATAAATGGCACAAGTTCATTACATATAAAAGGCCCACGGCCACAAGTTCATTACATATACACCCCCAGTGGGTGGAATTACAGTCTAAAAACAAAAATACAGGAAAGAAAAGTTCTAAGCTATGGCAGCATTTGGCCGGCCTTCCTCCAAGTACTAACGCCGCTGGAGCCAGCGGTGCTCACGCCCCGGGAGCCGGTGGCGCTGGCACCTTCGAGGCCGGAACCTCCAGGGCGGCCGAGGAAGAAGCCCCCATAGCCGGAGCCGGCTCAGACTCGGAGTATTCGTCGGTGTCGGACTCTTCATCGGCCGTCTCGGCGGCGCTCCCTTCCGGGTCGTCCAGGGCAAGCCCGTACTGGTCCTCTGGGACCACCACGCCGTTCGCCCCGCGCTCCGGGACGTACTCGTCCCACGCGGCAAAGGACGCAAGGTCGCTCGCCCTCCCCAACATCTCGTCGGCCACCGCCTCCTGCTCCGAGTCGGCGCCAACGCGCTGGGCCGTGAGCAAACCCAAGTCCAGCTCGGGGTACCACGATTTGGCGATGCAGAGCGCCATGCCCGCGCCGGCTCGTGCCGCGGAGGCCCTCCAGGCGTTCACCCACGCCGCCCCAAACTCCAGCCACCTCGACAGCCGGTTCATGGAGCTCGGCTCCGCCGCACCGGGCCAGATCGTGCGGACCAGCGTCATGTCGGTCGCTTGGAGCCGCTTCAGGGCACGGACCACCTCCGTCAAGCGCGCCTCGGTGGCAATCCCCACCTCGTCCAGGGTCCAGGGGGCCAACGGCCCGACGGCCTCTCCTTGCGCCCGACGGGCCTCACGGTTGGCCTCCACGGCTGCCTCAATGACCTCACGCGTGCCAGGGAAAAGCCCCAAGAAGAGGATGGTGGATGAGCGGGGAGGAAAACCAAAAAACCAAGAAGGAAGGCGCGAGAAGAGCAAGGCGACGGAAACTTGTTGTGCAACATCTGATCCACCTCGTGCCCTTGCTCCTACAGCCGCACCTCCCTGGCGTACCACTCCTGGCGCCGGCGCTCGTGCCCATCCCGGGCCGCCTGCGCGTCCTCGGCCACCTTGGCTAGGGCGGCGTCCTTGGCCTCCAGCTTCTCGCGGAGCGCCTTCTCCCGCTCCTCTGCCTCCCGATGAAGGGCCGCCTCTTGGTCTGCCATCGCTTGATGGTGGGCCGCCTTGCGGCCCTCCCACTCCGCCTTCGCCTGGTCTGCCTCCCCACGGAGCCGGTCACCCTCCGTTGTCAGGAGTTCCCGCACCTCGTAAAGGCGCACCACCTGGCGCTGGAGGTAGACCGTCTCGGCATGGGTAGCTGCATAAGAAGACATGAGAGTTAGAAAGGATTCAGCCCGCCACCGGGGCAGCCGGCCTGATTCCCGGGGGCTACACCCAGTGGGTGCGCTTCGCGCTCCCGTTGGAAGATCGCAAGGGCAACGTACCTCGCAGGTCCGCGGACACGACGGTGAACCGGTTCTCAGCTCCCCGATACAACCCCAGCAGGGTGTTGTACGCAACCACCCGGCGGTCATGCGCTACCTGCAGAACAATAAGAGCTTTAGGCTCGACCCGCCTGCGCCCTAGCCGGCTCGAGCCTCGGGGGCTACACCCAGTGGGTGCGCTGGAGCATGCCCACTGGAAAAGACAGAAAAACGCAAGTAAAGGAAAGAAGAAACTCACCGCGACCGCCTGCTCCAAGCTCACCAGCCGGTCGCTGGCATCCCGACAATCTTGCGTCGCCTGGGCGCGGGCCATCGCAAATGCTTCCACAGCGGCGGCCACCGCCACTCCGAGGGCGCTCGACGGCCCGCCAGGGGACGGGCTCCCGGCTGCCGCTTAGGTCTGCTACGGCCGGCCTCCGTCTGCGGGTCCTCCCTTGTTGTAGACCTCGATGCAACCGGCACCTCCTGTCGCTGCCGCACCGGGGGCCGCCGTCGACGCACTTGATGCAGCCGTTTTCACGGCCACCGCGGCTCCCACCTCTGGCACCCCACCTCCGGTTGCTCCGGGTTGACTCGCCTTCGGCGCCGACGCCTCCGGAGCCGGCGCCTCCGAAGCTGGCACGTCCGGTGGCTGCGCCTCAGAGGCCGGTAGCTTCGACCCCGGCGGCACGTCACCCGCAATCGACCGGGCAGCGTCGCGGCCCATTGCCGCCTCGTCCTTCGTGGCCATCGCGCTCGCCTCCGCCCTTCGCCCGGAGTCGTGGTGGCCCTTCGACCTCTTCCCCCGGCCACGGGGGAAGGGCTCCCAAGCTCCACCCGTGGACTCCCCGCCGTTTCCTTGGAGGAGGGGGAATGACTCTCACGCTCCGCCAGCGGCCTCCATGCTGGCTCCCCCTCACCTCTTCGCTGCCTCCTGGAGACGCCGCTCCCGCTCCTGGAGACGCCGCTCCCGCTCGGCCGCCTCGAAGTCGAGCCACGCCTGGCGCTCCCTCTCCTCGGCCGCCGTCGGTGGCGCCGCCCTCTCCGTCCCGCCACCCGGTGTCCTCCCCAGGGCGCGCGCCTCCCTGGTCATGAAGAAGTAAGAGACTGGGGGAAGGCAAGATGGGCCAAGGTGGAGGATAAGACGGACTTACCCGACAACGATGGGGATCGCCCTCCTCATGGGTCCCGCCTGGGCGACCTTCTGCTTCTTACCTCCGCCTCCACGACTGCCGCCCGGCTGCATGGTCGCCGCACGCTTGGGCACCGGCTTGGTGGCAGCCGGCCCCTTCCCCTTGTCGCTCGCGACCGGGCCTCCCCGACTGGGGCCGCCGCCAGCTCGAGGTTGGCGCCTCTGCGGCGCCGTGACCTCGTCCTCCGAAGCCTCGGGCTTCTCCGGAGCCTCGGCAACACGTGTTTGGGGAGGGGACACTCTTGTCAATTTGGCCTCTTCAGCCCCCTCCGTCTCCGTCTCCGCGTCGCCGGCACCGGATCCTCTGGCTCACTCGGAGTCGGCCGGCTCCACGTCGTCGGCGTCCTCGGCCTCCTCAGGGTCCGACTCCGCCGTGTCGGGGGACGGCTACCCGTAGTTCTACAGTAACGGGAAGAGCTGCGGGCAGGCTGGGTGGCACGCTGTCAGACTAAGGGGGGAGGGGTATCGCCTCTAAAAGAAGATGGAGGGAAGGAACCGGCTTGTCACTTACCCGCGGTGCTGGGCGGCTCCGGCTGTACGGGATTTTCCCCCATTGCCATTCTCCCTCCGCCATCTTCGTTGTCAAAATGGCGTTCACCCTCCTCGCTACATAGGCCGCCTTCATCTCCTTGGTGGAGAGCCGTCAGGGGTCATGGCGTCCTCCCATCTGGCAGATGAGGTGCGGCCGGCTCTGCAGCGGCTGCACCCGGCGTGCCACCATCGTGGCCAGCAGGTCCGTGGCCTTCAGCCCCTCCGACCCGGTCATCGCGAGCAGGTGCTCGTAGAGCCGGTCTGCCGTCTCGGGCGCCGGAGACGTGGCCGCTCGCCAGTTTAGCATCGCGGTCGGCGGATGGTTGGCGAAGTCGGGGAGGTTGATGTAGTCCTCCTCCGGCTTCGCGTTCTTCACTTAGAAGAACCCCCGCTGCCATCGCTTCACTGTCTCGTGCAGCGGGAGCTTCGGGAAGCCGGTTCCCTTGCGAATATGGATCAGGGCGCCTCCATAGGCGGTCATCACCATCTGCTTTGTTGCCGGGTCCTTCGCCGTGTGCCTTTTGAGGAAAAAGAGCCGGCACCAGAGGTCAAGCCTCGGCGCAACCCCCCAAGTACCCCTTGCAAAGGGTGACGAACGCCGCCAGCTGCAAGACGGCCTTGGGGGCGAGGTGGTGCGGCTGTAGGCCGAACCACGTTAGAAAGCGGCAGAAGAAGGCTCTCGCCTGCAGCCCGAGCCCGCGGAGGAAGTGGTCGGCAAAGAAAACCACTTCGCCCTCCCGCGGGGCCGGGGAGTTCTCTGGCCCGGCTGGGCGCGCCACCAAGTGCTCCTCCGCCGAGAGCTTGCGACGGTGGCGGAGGTTCTCGATGAAGGTCTCGTCCACATCGCTGCCGTCCTAGGCGCCCTTGCCCGCCATGGTCGCCGAGGGGGCGTGCGGTTGCGTCGACGGGCGCAGGTGTTCGGCAGCGGTCAGATCTCTCTTTGGCGACGCGTGGCGGCGCGGCCTGTCCTCGTGCTTCGGCCTCTCTCTCTCTCTCGTGGCGGGGGGAGGGAGGCGACGAAGGCGATGCGGCGGTAGGAGGGGGAGCGAACGGGCCGTTCTGCCTCCACCTTCTCGACATTTAAACCCCGCGCAGGTGATCGTGGGGGCCGGATTCATTGCGCACGACCCCCACGATTCCCGTGGTGCACGGGGAGGACATTGTGGCGCTCGGAATGCCAACCGTCCGCCCCGCGCCATAAAGGATCCCTGCGTGCGGGCCGAGGCTGCGACCGCGGAGGGCCCTGCCCCGCTGCCCGGTCTTTTCCGCCGCGTGGCGCGTCTCCTCAACCAGGCGGGGAACCCGAGGCGGCGTGCGAAGCATTGGCCGGCCGCGGAGCCGATCATCTCTTGCTGGTTCCGCTCGAGTCTCAAGGCCGCCCGCGGCACAAGAACGATCTTCAAGCCGGCGAGGACCGCCGCGGCCCGTCGGCGGGTCCTCCCCGGCTTCGGGGACTACTGACGGGGTGATGACCCCGGGGTAGCCTCAAGCGCCCCCCTTCCCCTGCCTCCTAACGCGACTAAAGGGCGGGCCGCCTCCCCCTGTGGTCCGGCTGCACCCTACTGGAGGTGGTCCGCCGATTACACCCAGCCGGCTGAGCATTGGATACCGTCTGCAGGGCGTGCGTGGCAACAGTGGCCCCCATCCCATCAGGGGTCAACGGCGATATGGCCACAACGAAGATGTCAGGTCCTCTGACCCTGGCGGATGGTGATCGGGCTTCCAATAGTGTCGGCACGCCTCCAACCACTCCGTTACCTGCCACGGCATGGCTACAGAGTGGCCGGCCGTACCGCTGACCCCGGCCGGCCGCCGCAAGACGACGCCACAAGGTGCGGCCCATGCCGCGATGTGAATGGCATCGAGGCCCTCCTCGCGGGCCCCGCCGGCTCCTGACGGGACGCTTCAGCCAGCGGGACCTACCGGTGACAAGACCCCCCGGCCGGGCCCCTGCAGCCGGCCAGAGAGGCTGCTGGCTGGGGCCCCCTTTGACCTTCTACTTGTATTATATTCCAGGGGGTTGGCCTATAAAACCCCCCGGGCCACCCCCATGCGAGAAAACAAACAAGGAGACCGACAGAGGGAAAAACCAAGGGAGGCACGAACGAACGGACGATCGATCGGCTGCTCTCCGAGTTCCCTCCACATCCACATCCACTCCACACACTCGCACGTAGAGAGGCGGAAGAGCAGGCTAGCTCCTTCTTCCTCCTCGATCCATACAGCTCAAGGAGCACCATTGTGACCCGACCATTGTCTCAACTAGACCGAGCAGGACTAGGGGTATTACCTCCCACAAAGGGCCCCGAACCAGGGTACATCGTGTGTCAGCCACCGTTTATGCCTAATCCCGCTCCCGGAGCCCGCCGACGTCCTTTGACGCCTCTCGATAAGCCTACCTACCAGGTAATATGACGCTTCAAGGATTGGAGTTCATCTGATACAACTATCAGTCGTTGATCGGCGTCATCCGCCCACTTGGTCAAGGAGGCCTTCTCAGAATCGGCTGACTCTTGAAAGGCGGCGAAGTTGGCCTTGATTGTAGCCAACTCCTCAGAGAGGAGCCGGCACTTCTCGTCTGTGGCACTTCGATCCATTTGTTGAGCCGCCAGAGTGGTCTTCAGATCCGTCAAGTGCGACCCGGCTTCAGACAAAGTTTCCCGTGGCATGCCAAAGCATAGCATAAGTAGGCAAGTCTTCAAACAGATCGCAAGCAATATGTATGACACTTGGGGCTAATGTCTATTTTCAGACGTTTTGGCACTGAAAGACCTGGCTCAACTTTGCACTAGATTGAGCCAGCCCTTGGGGGCTACGGATTTGGATGTTCTACAGGGAAGATCATGAAAGACCCGACTCAACTTTGGACTAGATTGAGCCGGCCCTTGGGGGCTACGGATTTGGATGTTCTACAAGGAAGATTATTAAAGACCCGGCTCAACTTTGGACAAGATTGAGCCGGCCCTTGGGGGCTAAGGAAGGTTATAACAAGAAAAGGAGTACCTCGTATTTTTTCTTCATCAGACTAACTTGTCGAAGCTCCAGATCCCGGCTTGTGGAAAGCCGGTTCACATAACCGGCGTGAAGCTCTTCGGCGGTCATCTTCTCAAAGGCATAAGATTCAAACTCCAACTTCTTCGAGGCTTCAGCCGGTTCTTTATGCTTGGCCAGCACATGAGCCGGGGGAGACTGGAAGCCAGAGCCGATGATCGCAACGTCCGGAGTGGCAGCGTTCTTGGTCATCTAGGCAGGACTTGGTGGCTTCAAAGGATCCCTTGGAGGGCTCTCTGGGATGATATCTTTCATAGCTGGCCCAGTAGATGCGGCTGGCGGATCCACATCCGGTCGTGACTCATCCGGTTGTTCATGCTTCGGCTCTTGGGCTGCAAGGCTAGGGGAGGACTTGTTCGTCTTTTGACGCTTCGCTTGAGCCCTGGAGAGCACGAACGTCAGAACCCAAGGATTATAGCCGCCAAAGGAAACAGAAATGCACGGTTAAAGGAAATACTTATAGCGGATTGATCTTAGGAGGCGGTAGGGCGGTTGCCGTAGAGTCGCTAGAGGAAGGTGACCTCTGAGAGATAGTTGAGAAAAGATAAGATGGTATTGAAATGGTAAAGCAAACCAGTCAAACAAGAGATACATACCTCTGCAGGGCACTTCTTTGGAGCCGGGGAGTTTTGTAAACCGAACACGAGATCCGTAGAGCCGGTCTGACGACGATCAGCCTCTTGTTGCTTTTTAAAAAGAAATTGAGGGTCCAGATAAGCAAGAGGATGAGAGAGATGAACTTTTCCAATAACCCGACGTGGCTTCCGGGGGACAAAATATTCTGAGACGGAAGAAACGTAGATTACCTCAGGGGCGTTGGCACGGCTGGTCTCCACATCATCCTGTGAGTAAAATAGGTGTTAGTGAAATGAGAAGACAAAGCCTCAGAAAACAGCTAAAATTTTACCTCTGAGCCGGATGATTGTGGCAGGTCAAACAATCCCTCTTGCAGGGCATCCTTCTTGGGCTTCTTAGTCGGGGCCTTCTTCTTGGTCTTCTTCAAGGGAGGGATGTACTCCTTCTTCCAGAAGTCGGAGTCGGCCTGAAAGAATAAGCCGGTTAAGGGCAGTAGCAGCAAGGTACAAGTAAGGTCCAAGAGACGGATGGGAAGAAATCGCCTTACATCTGGGGCTGGATTAAGGGCACTAAAGGGGATCAACCCGATAGTGTTGTAGGCTCCGGATGTCTCATGAACGAGACTCCTGATAGCAGTGGTGATGTCGTCTTCTGTCAAGGTTGACCGGCTGAAGCAGAGTGAGCTGTCGTATTCGCCCTTGTACTCGCACATAAGGCGGCTTCTGTGGCTTAACTGCATGATCCGCCAAGAGATCCAGCAGCAGATCAGGTCCAGTCCAGTTAAGCTGTTGGCCATGAGGGCCCTAATCTTGGCATGAGCCAGCTCGCATCTTGTGCGCTCTGAAGCTGACAGCCGGCCAGGAAGCTCTGAAGTTGTCTTGAGCCGGGAAGGACGGTAACCCGGCAGTGGACGTTCACCCTCTGGAGAAGTATCTTTGCAATAGAACCATGTTTTATTCTAGTCCTTTGGGTGACTCGACAGCTGCATAGCCGGAAAGGTGATGTCCCGGCGCCTCTGGATAGAAATTACGCCCAACTCGAGACTCGGACCAGCCTTCTCTTCAGTTCGACGGTTGGCATAGAAGAACTCCCGGAACAGCCCTACCGATGGCTTGGCTTGTAGATAGACTTCACACAATACTTGAAAGTTGTAGATGTTTGAGACGGAATTGGGGGCAAGGTCTTGAGGATGGATTCTGTAAAAATGAAGGACATCACGAAAGAATTTTGAGCCGGGAGGCACGAAACCCCGCTCAATATGGTCTGAGAAAACGACCACCTCTCCTTCTTGGGGAACGAGCTTCAGTTCATCACCCGGGACCCCCCAGTGGATGGCATCTTTGGAAGGGAGAGTGCCAGCGTGAACAAAGTCCATCAAAAACTCTTCCATAATGCACGACCCGACCCAGTTACAGGAGTTTGAGGCACAATACATTCTGCCGGTTCAAAGATTGTGAAAATTAAAACACGGCGAGTCAAGAGGAGACTAAAATCTATTGCGAGTTATGAGCTTAAAGATTCTACGGCTGATGAGAGACGGTGCAGTGTAGCGTGTCAACCTAGCAAACGAGGGGGGAATTTTGCTAAGTCCTGGAAAGCAGATTTCACAAACTACCGCTATATTTATGGATCTACAAAAGCAGGAAAAAGTTTCCTATTTTTAGACCTAGCGAAGAACAGGCGAAGCAGAGGAAAACTGAAGCGGTAAGGAGCCGTGATGGGCCCGTGCATTGTGCACGGCCGCCCCGTGCGCGGCGGCGTGGCCGGGATGAGCGTCAAGGGTGCGGCCGATGTCGGAGGACCCCGAGCAATGGCATCGGAAGAACCCGCGCGAAGGCGACGGGCTTCCTACAAACCCTACCGGTGTAGTAATGGATCTAAGGAGAAGCACGGGCTTACCGGCGACGGCGTAGTGAAGTGCGGATGAAACTCTGGTTCACACAGGTTGATGCAGCGGCCTGTCATCAACGGAGTGGAGGCGGCGCCGGAGCTGGAAGTGATGGAAGCGGTTGCGTCAAGAGGAGGAAGACGAGGAAGCGAGCGGGAGAAGTAATAAACCGCCTGGGGCGATCCTATTTAAAAGAAGAAGGAAGAATGAGCGCAAAAATCCAGGCGATGAAAACGTTTCAGCCGAGGCGGACGCCTCAATTTTTGGGATGGTCACTTAATGTGAAGATTTGGTAAGTATGTCAGCGAATCTTTCCTGCAGGGTCAATGTGACGTCATGGTGGGTCATTCCGGGCGACTTGCCCAAAGATCAAGACAAGAGGGTGAAATGAGCAAGCTCAAATCAACCCGGGGCCTAATGTTGGGGATATAACCCCGCGATATGACCCGCCCTAAGGGCTTCGGGTTATGCTTGGCAGCTCGTACACTGGCCCAAGGTGAGCTGGTGGTCCTAAAGCCTAGGAAGCTTGGCGGCTCATAAGGTGGGCCGGATAGTGGCCCAGAAGACCCGGGTGTGTAAGCCGCCCGGGGACAACTTGGACAAGAAGATAGAGGAAGACTCGGATAGACAATGAGAGTCGGTTACCAATTGTATGACTCGTGTTCTAGACCTGTTATATAAAGGCAGACCCAGGGCAACTTAAAGATGAGGTTATCGAAGACTAGGTCAAGCTTTAGCTCCCTTGTAATCGATACATCAAGCAATACAAACACAAGCAGGATGTAGGCTATTACCTCGAGTTGAGGGGCCGAACCTGGGTAAATCCGTGTCTCTCGTCCCCATCAACCCCTTTGAGTCCATCATGTTAGCAATGGCCTTGAACCGAATTCCGTTTACCTGGACATCTGCCGTGACAAAACCACAACAGAGGACATCTACATCAACTCCATTTCCCCTCTGATGATGCGTGAGTAGTCCACCATAGACCTACGGGTCCATAGCTAGTAGATAGATGACTTCTTCTCTCTCTTTAATCTTCAATACCATGTTCTTCGTCATCTTCATGGAGATCTATCTGATGTAATCTTCTTTTGTGGTGTGTTTGTCAAGATTCGATGAATTGTGAGTTTATGATCAGATTATCCATGAATCTTATTTGAATCTCCTCCAATTTCGTATATGCATGATTTCATATCCTTGCAAGTCTCTTCGAGTTATTGGTTTGGTTTGGCCAACTAGATTGCTAATTCTTGCAATGGGAGAAGTGCTTGGTTTTGGGTTCAATCTTGCGGTGTCCTCACCCAATGACAAAGTAGGGGTAGCGAGGCACGTATTGTATTGGTGCCATCAAGGGTAACAAGATGGGGTTCTCATCATATTGCTTGTTTATCCCTCTACATCATGTCATCTTTCTTAATGCGTTACTCTGTTCTTCATGAACTTAATACTCTAGATGCAGGTAGGAGTCGGTTGATGTGTGGAGTAATAGTAGTAGATGCAGAATCATTTCGGTCTACTTGTCACGGACATGATGCCTATATGCATGATCATTGCCTTGGATAACTACATGATTATTTCCTTTTCTATCAATTGCTTGACAGTAGTTTGTTTACCCACCATGATATTTGCCTTCAAGAGAGAATCCTCTAATGAAACCTATATCCCCCAGGTCTATTTTCCATCATATATTTTCAGATCTATACTTGTTGCAATTTATTTACCTTGTACTTTCCGCACTCATTACATCTATCTCTATCGGATCTAATCCTTGCAAATAACCGTGAAGGGATTGACAACCCCTTTATAGCGTTGGGTGCAGGAGTTTGATTATTTGTGTAGGTTTATCCATTGGTGACTTGCTTGTTCCTCCTACTAGATTGATACCTTGGTTCTCAAAAACCGAGGGAAATACTTATCTACTTCGCTGCATCACCCTTTCCTCTTCAAGGGAAAACCAATGCATGCTCGAGAGGTAGTAAGCATCAACATGAACATCATCATTAATATTATCACTAGGCTCATGTTCATCCCCAGATTGTGTCTCAGCATTAGAAACAGAAATATTGTTTGGGTTTTTAGGTGTATCAATAACAGGTTCACTAGCAGCATGCAAAGTTCTATCATCATCCATGTTCCTCTTATTATTGAAACGACTAGGTGCATCAATATTATTCCTTTGGGAATCTTGCTCAATTCTCTTGGGGTGGCCCTGAGAATTCAAAGGTTCCTGAGTCATTCTTCCACCTCTAGTCACAACTTTAATAGAATGATCATTGTTCTTATTATTCATCTCATTAAGCAAATCATTATGTGCCTTAAGTACCTGTTCTACTTGAGTAGTTACCATGGAAGCATGTTCACTAATCAGTTTAAGAGCATTTGTAGTTCTACTCATATAATCACCTAAGCGATCAAGCATGAAAGCATTATGCTTCAAATGTCTACTAACATAAGCATTAAAATTTTCTTGCTTAACAACAAAATTATCGAATTCATCCAAACTTTGGCTAATAGACTTATTATAAGGAATATCACTTTCATCAAATCTATGAAGAGAATTTACCTCTAATACCTGTGTAGGGTTATCAAGACCATGTATTTCTCCAATAGGTGGTACATTCTACACATCTCCAGCTTTAATACCTTTTTCTTACATATATTTCTTTGCCTCTTGCATATCTTCAGGACTGAGAAATAGAATACCTCTTTTCTTCGGAGTTGGCCTCGCATGTGGTTTGGGAATAGTCCAATCATTATCATTGATCAATATATTATTCAATAGTATTTCAGCTTGTTCAATAGTTTGTTCCATAAAAACACAACCAACACAACTATCTAGGTGGTCCCTAGAAGCATCAGTTAGTCCATTATAAAAGATATCAAGTATTTCATTTTTCTTGAGAGGATGATCACGCAAAGTATTAAGTAATTGGAGAAGCCTCCCCCAAGCTTTTTGGAGACTCTCTTGTTCAATTTGCACAAATTTAAATATTTCCTGCAAGGCAGCTTGTTTCTTATGGGCAGGGAACTATTTTTCAGAGAAATAATTTATCATATCCTGGGGCTTCGCACACAACTAGGAGCAACAGAATTAAACAATATCTTATCATCACCCTTTAATGAGAAAGGAAACAACTTAAGGATATAGTAATAACGGGTTTTTTCCTCATGAGTAAATAGGGTGGCTATAACATTCAATTTACTAAGATGCGCCACAACAGTTTCAGATTCATAACCATCGAAAGGATCAGATTCAACCAACGTAATTAACTTAGGATCAACAGAGAATTCATAATCCTTATCAGTAACAAAGACAGGTGAAGTAGCAAAGTTAGGATCATATTTCATTCTAGCATTCAAAGATTTTTCTTTCCACTTGCATAGTAGTTTCTTAAGATCATCTCTATCCTTACAAGCAAGAAAGTCCCTAGCTACCTATCCTTCCATAACATAACCCTCATAAATACCAGGCAATTCATATCTAGGAGAGCTAGGTCTAGCAGGTGTCTCCAAGTGTTCAGTTTCAATAATTTCATTAGTTTCAGAAGTATCATAATTTTCGACATTGGCTCTAGCAATTTGTTCATAAAGAAATTCACCCAGTGGAACAAAATTATCAAGCAAAGCATCATCATAAGCATCATGCGTAGTATAAGTGACATCATCAATTACTTGCGACATATCAAAATTACTAGCAGGTGGTGGTGTCGCAAACTTACTCATAACAGAAGGTGAATCAAGTGCAGATCCAGATGGCAATTCCTTACCTCCCCTCGTAGTAGAGGGATAGATCTTGGTTTTTAGATCTTTCAAATTCTTCATAGTGATCAAAAGATATAAATCCCAAGTGACTCAGAGAATAGAGCTATGCTCCCCGGCAACGGCACTAGAAAAAGGTCTTGATAACCCACAAGTGTAGGGGATCGCAACAGTTTTCGACGGTAGAGTATTCAACCCAAATTTATTGCGATCCCCTATACTTGTGGGTTATCAAGACCTTTTTCTGGCACTATTGCCGGGGAGCATAGCTCTATTCTCTGAGTCACTTGGGATTTCTATTTGTTGATCACTATGAAGTATCTGAAAGATACAAAAACCAAGATCTATCCCTCTACTACGAGGGGAGGTAAGGAACTGCCATCTAGCTCTGCACTTGATTCACCTTTTGTTATGAGTAGGTTTGCGACACTACCACCTGCTAGTAATTTTGATATGTCGCAAGTAATTGATGATGCCATTTTGGAGTCTGTTTTGGGCCCCAGAGAGGGGAAATCGACGCAATCGTCATCACCAACCATCCTTCATCACAATTCCTTGATATTCTCCGCCGTTCGTGAGTAATCCCATCAGAGGCTTACTGGCCGATGATGGGTTGGATGAGATTCATCATGTAATCAAGTTAGTTTTGTTAGGGTTTGATCCCTAGTATCCACTATGTTCTGAGATTGATGTTGCTATGACTTTGCTATGCTTAATGCTTGTCACTAGGGCCCGAGTGCCATGATTTCAGATCTGAACCTATTATGTTTTCATGAATATATATGTGTTCTTGATCCTATCTTGCAACTTGTAGACACCTATTACGAGTTATGATCTGCATCCCCCAGGGTGACAATAACTGGGATTCTTTCCGGTGATTACCGTATTTTGAGGAGTTCATGTATTCACTAAGTGCTAATGCTTTGGTCTGGTTCTCTATTAAAAGGATTCCTTAATATCCCTTAGTTTCCATTAGGACTCCGGTGCCACGGGAGGGTAGGACAATAGATGTCATGCAAGTTCTTTTCCATAAGCATGTATGACTATATATGGAATACATGCCTAGATTACATTGATGAATTGGAGCTAGTTCTGTGTCACCCTATGTTGTAACTGTTGCATGATGAATGCTATCCAACATAACTATCCATCACTGATCCATTGCCTACGAGCTTTCCACATATTGATCCTTGCTAAGTTACTTCTCCACTGCTACTGTTACAATCACTATAAAACTGCTACTGTTACTTTTGCTACCATTACCGTTATTTCCATACTACTTTGTTATTGAATACTTTGTTGTAGACATTAAGTCTTTTAGGTGTGGTTGAATTGACAACTCAGCTGCGACTACTCGAGAATATTCTTTGGCTCCCCTTGTGTCGAATCAATAAATTTGGGTTGCGTACTCTACCCTCGAAAACTGTTGTGATCCCCTATACTTGTGGGTTATCAGTGACACCGGTTTGAAAATATTGGTGCCACCGAGTTCCTCTATTGTCAGTTAACAGTGAAACTCGGTGAAGCCGAGATTATGGAATCGATGTTACCGAGATCCATAAAACCAGATCAACCCTAGGCTTCGATGGAATCAGTATTTTGAGGTTGGTTACACCAAGATTACACTAGGGAGGTTTTGGAAATCAGCTCTTAACGAATCGTAACTTCGAGTGCTCCTCACACAGAGGGTTCAAGAAGTGATTTTTCAAATTGTTGTGATAAAGCATGAATATAATTTGAGACGAGAAAGCATAGATAGATAGAGGGAGGTACTTAGGAATTCTTGTATATCCAATTGGCCAAAGAAACAATGAAAGCCAAATTAACAACAATTGGATATCCTCGCATGAGAAAAGATATGCATACCAACATGCTCACACAATAGGATGTCAAATGAAATATGGCAAACATGCAAAACCACTCTAGTATCTACAAATCACTTTGGCGATGACGGAGTCATCTATATATGAGTATATTAACTTAGGAGCCAAGTAAGAATACTTGATCATAGGTCATACTCATTGTTTAAGCACAAGTGGGGTTACCACTTTTACATAAAGCATTAAATGTGTTCACATATTGAAGAGATGCTTTGACTCAAGTCTTAGAGTAGATCCCCCCTTGACGTGACATTCCCCCTAAGAGGGACAAACTAACCTTGGGTTTTGTCGTAGAAGACTTCATGTAGGTTTGTAGTGGTGGATGATCATAGTTGATGAAGTTCATATTGAGTTGGGAGCAATCCTCATTGTTTCTTTCTCTTCTCACCCAAAAGGGTTAGTCCCACACAAGAGACAAATACAAGGATATCTATGGACATGGAGTGCAATGCATACATGATGATGCCCATGGATTCATTTATTACCTTGTCCCTTGATTACCTTTGAGGGAATGTGTGACTCCTTGAACTATTGCATAGAGTTGATGTTGATTGCAAAATAGTCCTTGCAAAAAATTGAATGTGAGTGAATTTTGTTGGCAGAGTCACCCCTTAAGAAATTCCCTAGTTCTTCTTCTCTGGGACCCACATCAACTTGATGACGATCCTTGGATTCGAAGTAACACTAGATGATGTACAATTAGTAGTAGACTTGGGAACCCACTTGACCATGGCTTGGGATTCATCTTCATATGTGTAAATCTCCTCTTGAAGCTTGTCCTTGCCCTCGAGCTTATGGTCTTGTGGTGGAAGGTCATCTTGAGATTTTGTTCCCTTGGGAATAATATGTTCATACTTATCCTTTTGTGGAACAAACTTCAGCTTGTGGTATTGACCTTCTTCCCATTAACCTCCATTGAAGTTGAAGTAGCCAATGCCATGGTTCTTTCGGTATCCCCCATGCTTGCGTACAATTTCCTCAAATTTCTTACATCCGGCAAGACTTTTGTAGAGACCCTTTTATATAATCCCTTTCAATAGATAATTTTCTTCCTCAAGTGTAACTTGGCTAAGAGAATCATTAGTGGAATCAATAAAACTACTAGCATTAGCTTTTGTTCCCTTGGGAAGAATATGTTCATACTTCTCCTTTTAGGAAACAAACTTCGGCTTGGGGTATTGACCTTCTTCCCATTAACCTCCATTGGCTTTGAAGTAGCCAATGCCATGGTTCTTCCGGTGTCCTCCATGCTTGCATACAATTTCCTCAAATTGTTTACATCCGACAAGACTTTTGTAGACACCCTTTTCTATAATCCATTTCAATTGATCATTTTGTTGCTCAAGTGTAACTTGGCTAAGAGAATCATTAGTGGAATCAATAGAACTATTAGAACAATATCATTGGATTTATCATTTTTATTGCTACTAGTTTAAGAACCTTTCTTGCCTTTGCTACTAGTTTGTTTAGCCTTAACATGTGGAATGAATGTAGACAAGAGTAGTCATTTGGCTAGATAATAGGAAGTCTTCTTTCAAAGATCGTCATTGATAGCTTTAAGAAATTCATGTTCTTGCTCCGAATTGAGCCTCTCAAAGCATAGCTTCTCATGAGTTCTTACAAGCTCTCTATGATCTTCTATAGTAGATTCATGGGCTAACTTAAGAGTGTTTAATTCTTTAGTTAGTCACTCTATTTCCTTCTTATCATAATCACACAACTTATCTTGACTAACGTGATTACTATCAAATTCATTTTGACTAATATCACTAGTTTTGTCAAATAGCAAGTCATCATCTCCAAGTAAGTTATCCTCATCACTATTGAAGTCAATGTATTTGGGGTGTGATACCTTGGGGCCTTTATCCATGAATCAACTTCCACTCCCTTCGTTTGGTGAATCAAATATGTCATAGTAGTTGGAAGAAATGAGTGCAAGTCCGGCAACACCTTCATCTTGATTATAGTCATAGTCGGAGTGATAGCTTCTCTTGGAATGGTTGTCAGATTTGGAGCCAGAAACCCAATCACCAACGTGAGCTTGATGTCTTATTTTTGTGTAGCTCTTGGTGTACTTGTCCTTCTTCTCCGAGTCTTTACTTCTCCAGGAGGGTCTTCATTCATAACGATCATCTCTACTCCTTCTCTCTCTTAAAGGTGACTCATCTCTTGAGCTCTTTCTTCTAGGTGACTCTTCCCTTCTTTTGTGGGGGGTCATGCACTCATTGGAGTAGTGTCCGGGCCTTCCACAATTGTAACAATTCCGGTGACAACTAGATGAACGCTTCTCTTCATATCTTTAGTTGGGGCTTCTTTCTTTGCCTCTACTCTTGTAGAACTTGTTGAATTTCTTGACCATGGAGCTTATCTCTTCATTGGTTGCAAGGTTGTCCCTTGATGTAGCAGGAGTGTCACTTCAAGCTTTTTTAGAACCGGTTGACTTGTTGTGAAGTTTTTCCTTGTCTTTGAGTGACATCTCATGAGCAACAATCCTTCCGATGACTTCCTTGGGCTTCAGATCTGCTACCTCTTGAGCGTGCGTTGTTTTTCCCTTGAAGAGGAAAGGGTGATGCAGCGAAGTAGATAAATATTTACCTCAGTTGTTGAGAACCAAGGTATCAATCCAGTAGGAGGAACAAGAAAGTCACCAATGGTTGCACCTACACAAACAATCAAACTCTTGCACCCAATGCTATAAAGGGGTTGTCAATCCCTTCACGGTTATTTGCAAGGATTAGATCTTAAAGAGATAGATGTAAACGAGAACGAAAAGTAAAAGGTAAATAAATTGCAGCAAAGTATTCTTGGTATTCTTGGTTTATAGATCTGAAAGTATATTATGGAAAATAGCCCCCGAGGCCATAGGTTTCACTAGAGCCTTCTCTCTTGAAGGCAAATATCATGGTGGGTAAACAAATTACTGCCAAGCAATTGATAGAAAAGTTAATAATCATGTATTTATCCAAGGCAATGATCATGCATATAGGCATCACATCCATATCAAGTAGACCGAAACGATTCTGCCTCTACTACTATTACTCCACACATCGACCGACTCCTGCCAGCATCTAGGTAACGTATTAATAAAGATGACATGATGTAGAGGGATAAATTCAAGCAATATGATGAAAACCCCCATCTTGTTACCCTTGATGGCAACAATAAAATACATGCCTCGCTACCCCTACTATGTCACTGGGTGAGGACACTGCAAGATTGAACCCAAAACAAAGCACTTCTCCCATTGCAAGAATTACCAATATAGTTGGCCAAACCAAACCAATAACTTAAAGATACTTGCAATTATATGAAATCAAATAAGAATTCAGAGGAGATTCAAATCAGATTCATGGATAATCTGAACATAAACTCACAATTCATCGGATCTTAACAAACACACCACAAAAGAGGATTACATTGGATAGATCTCCATGAAGATGATGAAGAACATGGTATTGAAGATCAAGTAGAGAGAGAGAAGCCATCTAGCTACTAGCTATGGACCCGTAGGTCCATGGTGGACTACTCATGCATCATCGAAGGGGCAATGGAGTTGATGTAGATGCCCTCCGTGATAGAAACCCCCTCCAGCAGATTACCGGAAAAGGCTCCAAGATTGGATCTCTCAGGAACGGAGGCTTCCGGCGGTGGCAAAGTATTTTTGTGGATCCCTTCGATGTTGGGGGAATATTTGGGTATTTATAGGCCAGTTAATAAGGTTAGGAGACCTTCCAGGGAGCGACAAGCCTACTAGGCGCGTCCAGGGGGGTCGCACCTAGCAGGCTTGTGGCGCCCTGGCACCTCCCCTAACGTGCACTCCAAGCTTGATCGACTTGTTTCCTTCTAGAAAAATTCCTTCCGAAGGTTTTATTCCATTTGGACTCTGTTTAATATCCCATATCTGCAAAACTCAAAAACAAGGAAAAAATAGAAACTAGCACTTGGCTCTAGATTAATAGGTTAGTCCCCAAAAAATATAAAATAGCATATTAATGCATATAAAACATCCAAAACAAATAATATAATAGCATGCCATCATCAAAAATTATAGATACGTTGGAGACGTATCAGCATCCCCAAGCTTAATTGCCGCTCGTCCTCGAGTAGGTAAATGATAAAAACAATTTTTTTGATGTGGAGTGCTACCCAACATATCTATTCATGTAATATTATTTATTGTGGCATGAATGTTTAGATCCGTAAGACTCAAAACAAAATCTTATTATTGATGTAAAAACAATAACATTTCAAGCATACTAGCAAAGGAATTGCATCTCTTCAAAATATAATGGCGAAAGAAAGTTATCCATACAATATCATATGGTCTGGCTATGCTCCATCTTCCCCACACAAAGTATTTATATCATGCACAACCCCGATGAAAAGTCAAGCAATTGTTTTCACACCTTTATTTTCTCAACCTTTTTCAACTCTCATGCAATACATGAGCGCGAGCCATGGATATAGCACTATAGGTGGAATAGAATGTGGTGGAGGTTGTCAAGGAAAGGGAGAAGATATTCTCACATCAACTAGGCGTATCAACGGGCTATGTAGATGCCCATCAACAGATATCAATGTGAGTGAGTAGGGATTGCCATGCAACGGTTGCACTAGAGCTATAAGTGTATGAAAGCTCAAAAGGAAACTAAGTTGACGTGCATCATGAAGAAAAATTCCACTAGATATATGAAAGTGACAAAATAGGAGACTCTCTATCATGAAGATCATGGTGTTACTTTGAAGCACAAGTGTGGAAACATGTAGTAGCAATGTCCCTTCTCTCTTTTCTCTCAATTTTTTCATTTTTTTTGTGGGCATCTAAGGCCTCTTTTATTCATTTTTTTATTTGGGCTTCGCTGGCCTCATTTTTTTCATAAAGTCCGGAATCTCATCCCCACTTGTAAGGGAATCATAGCTTCCATCACCCTTTCCTCACATGGGACATGCTCTATTAATGATGATCATCACACTTTTTATTTACTTACAACTCAAAAGAAAATTACAACTCGATACCTATGACAAGATATGACTCTATATGCAATATGGAAGTGATGGTGCATGTCGTAAAAGGAAACGGTGGAAGTTGCATGGCAATATATCTCAGAATGTCTGTGGAAATGCCATAATAGGTAGGTATGGTGGCTGTTTGAAGGAAAGATATATGGTGGCTGTTTTGAGGATGATATATGGTGGCTGTTTTGAGGAAGGTATATGGTATACGGGCAAAAGTTGCGCGGTAATACAGAGGCTAGCAAAAGTGGAAGGGTGAGAGTGCGTATAATCCATGGACTGAACATTAGTCATAGAAAAGTCACATACTTATTGCAATAGTCTATTAGTCATTGAATAAAAACATTAACAGCATGCTCCTAGGGGGGAGGTTGGTAGGATTTAACCATCGCGCGCCCCCCGACCCTCACACAAAGGCCGACAATCTATAAACAAGTCATGCTCCGACTTCCTTACATAACAGTTTACCATACATGCATGCTACGGGAATCACAAACCTTTACACAAGTATTTTTACCAAATGAAAATTTAGTTCCTAACATGTCTCTTAACATTACCATCTCTATACTCAAAACTTTATGCAAGGAATCAAACTTGTAATAAATACTCAATGCACTTAATATGGAAGTTTTTATTATTTCCCTTTTGGATGCCTATCATATTAGGACTAAATTAATAACCTAGACCAATTACCATGCTGTTTTAGAAACTATCAAAATAATATAAGTGAGGTACGAGAGTTCAAGTATTTATATAAAATGCAAACACCACCGTGCTCTAAAAGATATAAGTGAAGCACATAGAGCAAATTTGCCCAACTCAAAAGATATAAGTGAAGCACATAGATTATTCAAACAAATTCACGATTCAGCGTGTCTCTCTCAAAAAATATGTGCAGCAAGGATGATTGTGGCAAACTAACAAGCAAAGAGTCATATCATACAAGACGCTCCAAGCAAAACACATATCATGTGGTGAATAAAAATATAACCTCAAGTAAATTACCGATGGATTGAAGACGAAAGAGGGGATGCCTTCTAGGGCATCCCCAAGCTTAGGCTCTTTGTAATACTTGAATATGATTCGGGGTGCTTTGGGCATCCCCAATCTTAGGCTCTTGCCACTCCTTATTCCATAGTCCATCAAATCTTTACCCAAAACTTGAAAACTTCACAACACAAAACTCGTGAGATCCGTTAGTATAAGAAAATAAATCACCACTTTAGGTACTATTGTGAACTCATTCTTTATTTATATTGGTCTTATACCTACCGTAATCTAACTTCGCCATGGTTCATACCACATGATACAACCCAAAGATTCGTCAAAATAGGCAAACAACTTAAAGAAAACAGAATCTGTCAAAAACAGAACAGTCTGTAGAAATCTGAAAACTTCGTATCCTTATGTAACTCAAAAAATTCTGAAAAATTAGTAAAACCTTGGAAATTTATATAAAAATCTTTTGTAAAAATTTCAGATCAATTCGACTCTCTTAAAAAATTATAAAATTCCTGGACTGAGCGCAAAAGTTTTTTTTTTCCAGCAAGATCAAATTAACAACTACCATAGATCACCCCAAAGGTTTTACTTGGCTCAAACACTAATTAAAACACGAAAACACAATTACTACAAAATTATTAATGTGGGAAACACTCAAAAATAGAAGCAAAAACATAACACAAAAATAAAATTGGGTTGCCTCCCAACAAACGTTGTTATTTAACGCCCCTAGCTAAGCAAAACACAATAGATCTAGGTATTGTCATCTTTGGTATTGGCAACTTTTGTGAGGACGTTCTCGAGTATAGGGGGTTCTCTCCTCTTTCCCCCATTTGTAGGGGTAGGATCCATCTTGGTGTCCAAAATGTCCAAACGCTTATTGCAAATGGTAATCAAAGTATTCAAACGATTAAGGTTCCCGTTGATATGTTTTAGGGGTTCATGATATTGTTGTAACTTGACCAAGTGCTTATGTAAGTCACCCAATTTGTCTAGAACTTGAAATCCCTCTTGTGAGAAAGCAAACCCCCTTTTTGGTGGAGGAACCCCCAAAATCCCTTCTAAAACTTCATAAGCGACATTCATGTCAAGCTCAATAAAATTTCCTTTGGAGGCGAAATCTAAAAGCTCCCTATGATGCAAAGCTAAACCAATGTAAAAATTTCTAAGAAAAAATTTTGCATCCCCTTTTAGATTGTAAATATGATAAGATTCCATTAACCTATACCAAGCATCTTTCGAATTTTCCCCTTGTTTTTGTTTGAAGTAAAGAACTTCAAAATCTGGTGACAAGGGGGGCGTGGTAATACTAGACACAGTGGTCCAGCAAGAAAGAAGCAGCCGAAGGAGGGAGAATAGAGAGGTGAATCATTTTGGTATTTTCTGGAAAAAAACGTTTTAGAAGTGGGGGAGAAGAAAACTAGAGGCAAATGGATAATAATGTAAATGCAAGAGATGAGTTTGTGATGGGTACTTGGTAGGCTTGATGTGTATCCTCCCCGGCAACGGCGCTAGAAATTGGCAAGTTGACGGGACAGATCTTTTCTTGACTTGCTATGTATACTCCCCGGCAACGACGCTAGAAATCCTTCTTGGTACCTCTTGAGCGTGCGTTGGTTTTCCCTTGAAGAGGAAAGGGTGATGTAGCAAAGTAGATAAGTATTTCGCTCAGTTGTTGAGAACCAAGGTATCAATCCAGTAGGAGGAACAAGCAAGTCACCAATTGTTAGGGACATAACCCCGTGGTAAGACCCGCCCAGGTGGGGCCGGGTCATACCTGGCAGCTCATAATCCAGACCGGTGAGGCGGGCCAAAATACGTAGGCCTGGCTATACATTGGCTTACCAAGATGGGCCAAGACGAAGGCCCAGACAAAAGATGGTATGAAGACCCGGGCGGTTAAGCCGCCCGGAGACGGTTTGCCCAAGATGCCAAGGAGACTTAGAGACAGGGTAGTCTAAGTTGTAATAGTCCGTATAGGACTCGTGTAACCCAAGGCCTCGACCTCCTATATAAAGGCGAGACCCCGGGGTGGCTTAGACAGAAACCAATCAATCGAGAACTAGGTCAAGCGAATCCGCTCCCTTGTAATCAATACTCCAATCAATACAACACAAGCAGGACATAGGCTTTTAGCTCTTCTTGAGGGGCCGAACCTGGGTAAACTCGTGTCCCTCGTCTCGACCAACCCCTTAGAGTCCACCACCTTAGCGATGGCCTCGAACCCAAGTCTTCGGACATCTGCCGTGACAAAACCACGACAGTTGGCGCCCACCATGGGGCTAGCGCTCGGTGGTGTGGAGTTCTCAAAGGGCTCTCCCCGGGGATCGAGGGGTACGCCATTGGCAGGATGAACAAGAGTCGTCGTGGCTAGCTCTACATCGACGATGCCGGCTAGGGCCCCGAGGCCTACTCAATCGAGTACGGTTTCCAGATCCCCTTCGGTGGAATCCACGTCTTCATCGGCAAGATTGGCAGATCTGAACTCGGGACGGATGTCTGCACTGACATCATCGAGCCGGCCCGGCACGCGCAACCCGCCCGACACGTGCAATACGCCCGTGCTGACCCGGCCAGGAAGCATGTCTTCGTCGGCTTTACTCAGGGCATGGATCTTGAAGGTTCTATGTCGCAGGAAACTCCCATCTGCGGGCGGAGAGACGGAATCAATTTACCAGCTTCACAACGGCGGGCTCGAGGGCTACATCGAGCCTTACCCCGAGTCAGAATATCACGAGCCACAGGATTATGAGCCACCGAGCTATGCTGCCGTCTTCATGGCAGGTTCAACACCCGCCCCGAGCAGTACAGCCGCCGACACAGCTGGATCGGGGGTTGGTAGGCCGCCGGCTCAGGTTCTTCTGGATTTTATGAACGAGCTTACAACCCTGATGGCCATCGAGGTCACAACTGAAAATGAAGCGGTCCGGAATACGAAGATCGCGAGGCTGAAGGACCAGATGACCAAGGTCCAACAGGAGATCAATGCACTAAAGGATCAGATGGAGGCGGAGGCGGAGCGCCTTAGGGCGGATGCTTTCCTCCTTGAGCTGGAGCAGTAGTCTACAGCGGCGGTTCAGTGGATGAGGCATCAGTCCCGCTTGCTGGATTAGTATGAGGCCAGAAACCTTTTCAACACGCCAGGAACGGGACGGACCGCGGATGTACCTAGGAGCCGGCCGGCGGTTCAGCATCAGCAGCTTAACCTGCCCTGACAGAACCCGACCTCACCAATGGCTTTCCCAATGCCGGCAGGTCACTATTCAAACCCCGCAGTGAACATGGTAGCGGCAGCAACCCAGCTTGGTACAATCCCTATCCCGGATGAGGTGCCCTTCACAGAGGAGGTGTGGAATGCTATTGGATACCTGCAGACCGCGGTGGCCCAGCAGGAGAAGTATACTTATAGCCGAAGTGGCGTGCATTCGACCCCCATCCCTAGCCATAGCTACAGTCGGCGTTATGAGTCGCCGGCAGTTTCTAGCAGTAACTGACACCGGGACCCGCCGTGAGGTGACCGGGCGGCTCTAGAAGCTCAGGCGCTGGTGGATCGGGCGAGAGCATAGCAAGAGGCGGCGGCTCTGGCGGCGGCGGTGGCTCATCAAGAACCTGCACCTTCCATCTCGGTAGGAGCAGGAGTAACCTCCAGGGCCATGGGAGTGCCATGCTTAGCGCCAGCTTTGCAGAACGAGCGTCTGTCGAAAGATTTCAAGGGCCCTCGCAAGGTCCCAAATTATACTGCTGACCTGCCCACGAAGGCTTGGATTGAAAGCTATGAGCTGGCCATGGAGATGTTAGACATCAGCGATGCAGTATGTGCCAAATATTTCATCATGATGCTGGAAGGGCCAGCTCGCACGTGGTTGAAGGGTTTGCCACCCAACACCATTAATTCCTGGGCCGATCTAAAGGCAAAGTTCATCAAAAACTTCCAAGGAACGTGCAAGCAACCCATGACGATTGTGGATTTGGATCATTGTGTGCAACAGGAGGACGAGTCAGCTCATCATTGGGTCCAGCGGGTCATGTGAGTAGATTATGGCGGCTCAAGCGGTTTTGATTCTGGAGAAGAATTGCCACTTTACGCCTCTCAAGCAGAAGCTTGGCCGACTCAAGCGCTCATGTCAAGACATGGGGGAGCTCATGGCGGCTCTCACCAAGTACGCCAACTCTGACAGTACGAAAGACCCATGCTCTCATGAGGAGAAATCAGGTCAGAGAAAGAAGAATAAAAATGGTAAGGGTGCGGCTGGCAGCAGCAGCCATGGCAAGAGAAAGAATCCGGATGGCGGGTCAGAATTGGTGGCAAACACCAGCACCGGGAACAATCATGCTAAGGGCAACAGGAACTTCACGCAGCCCTTTAATAAGGGTAAAACTCCTTTCAACCTGGAGGAGATGCTCAATAAACCTTTTCCGGAGCACATCCGGTCTGATAGGGCGGCAGGCGATACATGGAGGAATTGCCACATTATGCGGCAGTTTCGAGATTATAGCTTGCGGCAGCATCATAACAACGGTGATGGCCCACCAGGCGGCTCAGGGCCAGGCGGGTCAGGAGCTGGTCTTGGTGCCGGTGGCTCAGGATCCGCTTATCAAGGTCAGAGCAATCAAGGAGGTCATCATCAACAATCTGGTGGCAGTACTCGGCAGCAGAATAATCAATTTGGGTATCAGAGTAATCCGAAGCAGCTCAGCATGGGTCAATATCATGTTTTTACAAACTGCCTTGACAAGCGAGACCAGGAGGTGCGCAAGCGGGCAGTTAATGCGGTCACGCCGGCTCTCCCGCAATATTTGAAGTGGTCTGAGTGCGACATAACTTGGAGTAGAGAGGATCACCCACCCCGTGTTGACAACCCGGGGAAGCTGGCTTTGGTGGTTGCCCCCCAAGTGGGAGGATATGTGTTTACTAAGGTACTTGATAAGGATCTTGTATTATCTTGTATTATGGCGGCAACAACATCAATATCTTGTATTATCACACCTTCCGTCGGATGAAGTTGCTTGATAAGGATCTTTGGCCTTCTTCGATAGTCTTTCACGGTGTGGTGCCCGGAAAGTCGGCTTACCTAGTGGCTAATATCTCTTTGGAAGTTACTTTTGGTGATGAATACAACTACAGGGTGGAATTCATGTGGTTTGAGGTGGTCAAAATCAAAACTCCATATCATGCTCTGTTTGGACGACCGGCTTATGCCAAGTTCATGGCTAGGCCTTGCTACGTCTACTTACAGCTCAAGATGCCCGGGTTGAATAGGACGATTACCATGCATGGCGATTGGAAGACGGCCATCGAGTGTGAGGAAGGGGACGCAGCTTATGCAGAGTCAAGTTGCACTAAAGCAGAGCTCAAGTTCTTTAAGGAGAATGTTGACCCAAAAAACATGAGTCCACTCAAAAAGCCTACCACGGAATCTGAGCCGCCTCTCAAGTTTGCGGTGGATGATACCAAGATGGTGGATTCCACTCCGGGAGACTCATCACAACAGTTCACCATTGGGGCCAATATGGATCCCAAATAGGAAAGCACGCTCATCGAGTTCATCCGTGAGAATCGGGACATATTTGTATGGAAGCCTTCTGACATGTCGGGTGTATCGAGGGAGTTCGCTGAGCACCATCTTAATGTGGATCCTAAGTTTAGGCTGGTTAAGCAGTTCCTCCGATGGTTCAATGAAGAAAGGTGCAAGGCTATTGGGGAAGAGGTGGCCCGGCTTCTGGCAGTAGGGTTCATCATTGAAGTGTTTCACCCAGAGTGGCTTGCTAACCCGGTGCTAGTGCACAAGAAGAATGACACATGGTGTATATGTGTGGATTACACGGATCTTAACAAGGCATGTATTGTTAACCCATTTGCCCTCTCCCGTATCGACCAGATCATTGATGCAACGGCGGGTTGCGAGAGCTTATGCTTACTGGACGCTTATTCTGGTTATCACCAGATCAAGATGGTAGTCAAGGACCAAGAGAATACGGCTTTCATCACGCCTTTTGGTGCTTTCTGCTATGAGTCTATGCCTTTCAGGCTCAAGAGTGCCCAGGCGACTTACCAATGTTGTGTGCAGAATTGTGTTCGCAGTCAAATTGGACACAATGTTCATGCATATGTGGATGATATTGTGGTCAAGTCAAGGAAGAAGGAGACTCTACTTGACGACCTGAAGGAAACTTTCAATAACTTACGGGTCTACAAGATGATGCTTAACCCTACTAAGTGTGTTTTTGGGGTTCCTGCAGGCAAGCTTTTGGGTTTTCTTGTCTCTGAGCGCGGCATTGAGGCTAATCCGGACAAAATAAAGGCTATTACTTCCCTATCTGATCTGGCATGCATCAATGATGTTCAGTGCCTGGCAGGTCGAATCATTGCGTTAAGCCGGTTCATAAGCCGCCTTGGTGAGAAGGCCATTCCTTTATACCAGATGATGAAGAACACATACAACTTTGTCTGGAGTACGGCGGCGGGTGAGGCATTTGAGGCACTAAAGAAGCAACTCACTAAGCCGCCGGTCTTAGCTGCTCCGGCTGAGAAGGAACCTTTGCTCTTATACGTGGCACTAATAACAGGGCAGTCAGCGCCGCGATTGTTGTTGAGAGTAAAGAGGCAGGGAAAGAATATCCGATTCAGAGGCCGGTTTACTACATTAGTGAAGTCCTGATAGAGTCCAAGCAGAGATACCCACATTGGCAGAAGCTGATATATGGGGTGTTCATGGCAAATCCTAACCTGAAGCATTACTTCCTGGGGCACCAGATCACAGTGGTTAGCTCTACCCCGTCGGGAGACATAATTCAAAACAGAGAAGCCACCGGCCGGATCGCTAAGTGGGCGTTGGAGCTTGGACCTCTTAATCTGAAATACGTGCCTCGCGCGGCGGTCAAGTCTCAAGCCTTGGTGGATTTTATAAATGACTGGATAGAGTGTCAGGCGCCCGAGGAGAAGCCAGATAACACGTACTGGATGATTCACTTTGACGGATCCAGACAATTGGAAAGATCAGGGGCTGGGGTTTTCTTAACTTCCCCTAAAGGTGACAAGTTCTGTTATGTGCTAAGGTTGATGTTTCCTTGTACTAACAATGCAGCTGAGTATGAAGCTTTACTTCATGGCCTCCGGGTGGCTAAGGAGATGAACCTGAGCCGGGTTAGATATCTCGGCGACTTAGATCTCGTGGCCCAGCAAGTTTCAGGCACGTGGGATTCCAAGGACCCGCGGATGGTGGCTTATCGTCAGGCGATAGATATCATCGCTGGTCACTTCAAGGGTTATCAGGTGGATCATATTGATCGTCGCAGAAACGAGGCGGCTGACGCATTATCAAGGCTGGGCTCCCAGCGAAAGCCGGTGCCACCTAACATTTTCTTGTACGTGTTACATCACCCGTTAGTCAAGCTACCTTCAGAGGAAGACTTGGCTATACCTGACCTGGAGGGGTAGCTGGTGGCGGCTCTGCATGCTATCCCTGACTGGACGCTGCCTTACCAAGCATACTTGACTCGTGGCAAGTTACATGAGGATGAGACCTGGGCAAGACGGATCATTAGGTGATCTAAGTCTATGATAATCATCAATGGTGAGCTACATAAATGTAGCGTTACCGGTGTTTTTCAACGTTGTGTTTCACCTGAAGAAGGTAAGGAAATTTTGAACGAGATTCACTCTGGCGATTGTGGTCATCACGCCGGCTCAAAGTCTCTGGTGGACAAAGCTTTTCGACATGGTTTTTTCTAGCTAACGGCTCATAAGGACGCGGAAGACTTGGTGCTTAAGCGCGATGGATGTCAGAAGTTTGGACAGTGTGCTCACGTGTCGGCTCAGGAATTGCGAATGATTCCAATTACCTGGCCGTTTGCAGTCTAGGGGCTTGATATGGTCGGGCCCTTCAAGAGATCCAAGGATAAGAAGACCCACCTCTTGGTGGCGGTGGACAAGTTTACTAAATGGGTGGAGGCTGAGCTGGTCAGCAAGTGTGATGTGGCTATGGTGGTTCAATTTGTCAAAAGCTAATTTACCATTTTGGTTACCCTCATAGTATCATCACAAATAATGGTACGAACCTATCCAAGGGGGCTATGCAAGCGTTATGTGAAAGTGAGCACATCCGACTTGACGTTTCTGCGGTTGCTCATCCACAATCCAATGGTCAGGCAGAGCATGCTAACCTGGAAATCTTGAGAGGCATCAAACCCCGGCTTATGATTCCTTTATAGCGAATGCCGGGTTGTTGGGTAGAGGAGTTGCCATCAGTTTTATGGAGCATCAGAACTACTCCCAACAGATCAACAGGCTATACGTCTTTCTTCATGGTTTATGGCGTGGAATCTGTGTTACCAAGCGATATACGTCATGACTCGCCACGGGTGGCGGCTTACGTTGAGGCAGATAATGAGACAGTGCATCAAGACGCGTTGGATGCTTTGGATGTAGAGCGTGATCTGGCAGCGGCTCGATCGGTGATTTATCAACAAGACCTGTGTTGCTATCATAGCTGCAGAGTTAAGACCCAGACAGTTCAAGAAGGCGACTTGGTGTTGCGTTTGATTCAAGATCAGACAGATGCGCACAAGTTATCTCCTCCATGGGAAGGACCTTTCGTGGTCAGCAGAAATCTCAACGACGGGTCGTATTATCTCATTGATATACGAGACGAGTCAAGCACTTCTGGGCAGGAGACCTGTCGGCCATGGAATATAGCTCATCTGCAGCCTTACTATACTTGAGTCATCAACACTCGACATTGTACACCATCATTGTACATATCACATATATATATAATAAAGTTGGCATCCCTACAAGCCGGGGCCTTTGCCGTTTCACGTATCTCAGTTTGTGCAAAAGTTGACTCTATTAACAAGGTCATTTAGGGGCTTCCAACCCACCGGGTTTAGCTTACACACCCTCTTGATCGGCTCTTAAGACACAGTAAGGTGGGTTATATACCCAAAAGTTGACTCCGTCAACAAGGTCATTTGGGGGCTTCCAACCCACCAGGTTTAGCTTACACACCCTCTTGATCGGCTCTTAAGCCACCACAAGTTTGAGTTAAACTTGCATGTATGCTGATGCTGCTCCACTATGTGACCCGCCAAACTCTTGCCAGTTAATCTCGATTAGAGACCCTGAGCTGTTCAAACAGATTTGATAGCCACTCTCGCTAGAGACCCTGTACTGGTCAAGGTTAAACCGGCGGCTCTTGTCACGTGAGGGCCGGCTAACGGAAAGCAAGGATAAACTCACCCATCTGCTGCCGACTCTCCGCTATGTGACCCATTTCATACTCTTAAACAATTGCTCTTTTAAAGACCCTACACTATTTAAGCTTCAAACGACAGATTTATATCACGTGAGAAGCAACTTATGGGCTATTAGGGTACTCATGCCCTGCTATGTCTCTTTTTGGTTCATTACGTTCTTGTTAGTTAATCTCGCCTAGAGACCCTAAGTCGTTCAAAGAAATTGATGGTCAATCTCGACAGAGACCCTGTACTATGAAAGAGTTCTAGTAGCGAGTCCACCTAGAAGAATCGGCATATGACTTATCGAAAAAGTAAGGCCAGGAAGGATCTACGGGTTGTGCTTTTTCAAGCCGCCCACAGTAATGCAGAATATATTATGTTGTATGTTTTCGCAGGCTTTATCTCTTAAGATAAGCCGCCATGGAATCTGATATGAGTGAAGCACAAGGCAGATAAAAATATATTAAGTCATGTGTTTCCCTACGTGCACGATGGCACGGTTCAGACAGTCAAGGTTTTTCTAAGCCTATTACAAAGATCTCCACAGATCCCAAAAAGCAAGACTTAAAGTTTTTGTCCACTTCTCAAATTTCGGTGGGTCAAGGAGCAGAGTTATACCACTGCAGGATCAACTTGCTCAGCTTGACGGCAGGTCATCCTGCAGCGGTGCTGCGACCTCCTCGATCTGAAGATTGCCCATGTCCTAGTTGCAGTTTGTTAAGGCTTCAAACTGGGCCTCGTCAAAGAGGGGAGACAGGTCAATTTCAGGGGCAAAGAGGTGCTTACGGCGTGCAGGAGTTAAGTCCCTGGCTTCAAAAGTTGGGCAGCGCACTCGTTTGTTGTCAGCATTGTAAGCCGCCTGATAAGTAGACAGATCAACTTCCTCCGCCAGTACCGATGCAAGTATCCTAGAGGCCTTCATACAACGAGCAAAGTCAGCTTCTATGAACTCTAAGCCGTCGTCCTTCTTGGATGGAAAGCCATCCATCATCTCTTCAGCAGTCAGCTCCGGGGCAAAGGCCAAAGCCTGGCTTACCGCAGCAATTGCTCCCATCCGGGCGGCTAATCATTTGAGCTCTTGGATTTGCTTCGACAAGGTTGATAAGAGCTCTATGACTCCTTTCATGAATTTGGGGATGCTTTCTTTATTCAGCATGGCTTGGATAGTGCAAAGGGTCCCACAATCCAACTGCTCTGACAAGGTATAGATGGCTTTCAGCTACAACAGGCTGTCGGCACCAAGTTGGCGGCTTTTTTGACCTGCAAAGACGGGTTTTGCATTATAAGCTGCCTGCGCAGTCTTTCAAGCAAGGAAATTGGCTGAGTATTTAGTACTTGCCAAATATAGCAGCAGTCATCTTCGAGATATGGTGCTTCAGGGTCTGCAGCTCGTCTGATACAAGCTTGAGCCACTGGTCAGCGTCATCTGCATGTTTTGCCAGGGCGGTTTGCTTTGACTCAGCGGCCTTCTTGAAAGCAACAAAGTCAGATTTAACCTTTACAAGCTCTTTAGCGGCAAGCCAGATTTCTCCTCCGCCTCACCCCGGGCGTCTTGCTGGGAAGCAAGATTGCCCTTTAAGCCGGTCAGATCAGACTCAGCCTTGCTCAAAGCTTCCCGTGACATACAAAAGCAAAGTTTCCCAGGATGGGTAAGTCTCTAGGTTCAAATATTAGCGGATGATTGGTTAAGGGAATATAATGCAAGTCTCAAGCAGATTGCAAACAATATACTCGACATTGGGGGCTAATGTCTATTTGCTCTCCAAGTCTACAATGAAGTTCCAGCTCACCTTCATCAAAGTTAAGCCGACACTTAGGGGCTAATGTCTATTTGCTCTCCAAGTCTACAATGAAGTTCTGACTCATCTTCATCAAAGTTAAGCCGGCACTTGGGGGCTACATATGGCTCTTCATTCAAATAAGTTAAACCGATAGTTGGGAGCTACATCGACGGTTCCAAGTTTATAGTGAAGCTCCGGCCCATTATTTCTATACTAACCCAGACTTGGGGGCTACTATTGATAAACTCATCCACACTGAGTACCGGCTCAACATATAAATATTAAGCCGATACTTGGGGGCTACAAGCAAAGTTGCTCTACTTATGACACGGATTGGAAGACCCGGTTTACCATTTGCAATATTAAACCAGCTCTTGGGGGCTACATAAGGGTATAAGGGAAGACATGAGTACCTCATATTTTTTTCTTTATCAAACCGACAAGTTTGAGCTCCATGTTCCGGCTGGTGGAGAGGCGGTTCAGATAACTAGCATGTAACTCGTCTACAGTTAACTTCTCCAGCACGGGGAATTCAAAGTCAAGTTTGTCAGGTGAGGAAGCCTCCGCCTTGTTGGTGTGCTTTGTCAATACATGAGGTTTAGGAGATCCAAAGCCCATCCCAGTTATGATGACGTCCGGAAGAACTGGATCTTCGACGGCTTGAAGGGCTGGGCGGCTTAGAATTGGCCTGCGGAGGACTATCAGTTGCCATTTCATGGGCTGCCGGCTCGGAGGATCGACGAGCATCTTCAGGTGCATCCTTCGTGGCTGCAGAGGGCTCAGCGTGAGCTGCATGAGAGTCCGTCTTAGCAGTCTCCGGCTCTTGAACAGTGGGGGCAGAGGTAGACCCGCCGGTCTTCCTTCATTTTGCTTGAGCCCTAGAAAACACAAAAGTTTATCATGTAAAGGTCAAGGATGGCAAAGGGATATGATGTAGACACAAAGGTACGTACTCCGGGTTGATCTTCACAGGCGGCAACTTAGTCGCTGTAGAGTCGCCTAACGACGGGGGCGTTTCCTGAAGGCAGTTAAGGCAATATAAAACAGAGTAAGGTTATAATGCAAGGTTGGCAAAGCTGAAGTTAGTTAAACAAGTACCTCAGTTGGCCGTTTCTGCTGAGCCGGAAATCGGATAACCCGGCCACAAGATCTTCAGAGCCGGCACTCCAGGTTTGGTGTCGGGAGGTGTGTTTTTGCTTTTTCAAAAGAAAATTGGAGCCTAAATAAGCAAGAGGATGAGAAAATGGGACTTTTCGGACGACCCGCCATATCTTCTTTGGTGGAAGGTGTTCCGAGTCAGATGAAACATAGGTTACCTTAGGAACGTTGGCATGGCTTGTCTCCGATTCTTCCTGTGAGTTATTATTATCAGTAAGGCGCATAAAAAGACGGCCAATAGAGTCAAGTTCTACCTCCGAGTCGTCGACTTCAGGCTGCTCTTGAACAACAATTCTCTTCTTTCGGCCACCGGTTTTTTCCTTAGACTTCTTCATAAGAGGAGTATATATCTTTTCTTCTAGAAGATGGAATTAGCCTAAAAGCAAGAGCCGCTGAAAGATGTTAAAGGTTGCTACATACATGTATAGTTAACACAGAGGTAAAGAGATTTGAAAGTCGTCCTTACATCCGGGGCTGGGTTTGCGAGACAGAGAGGTTGTAACCCGACGATGCGGCAAGCTTCTTGGGATTCACGGATAAGTCCCTTGACGGTGGCAACAATGTTTTCTTATATCAGAGTGGTGTGATTGAAGCAGAGGGGGTCATTGGCGTCACCCGTATATTCACACATAAGACGGTCCCGCCGGCACAAAGGCATGACCTTCCAGGAGATCCAACAGCGGGTCAGGTCGATTCCTGTCAGACCGTTTGCCATGAGGGCTCTAATCTTGGCGAAAGCCGGAGCATACTTCGCTAGTGCGGAGGCCGACATCCGGTCCGGGAGTTCAGTTGTGGTGCGGAGCCGGGTAGGACGATAACCCGGCAGTGGATGTTCTCCCTCTAGAGATGTGTCCTTGCAGTAAAACCAAGTTTTATTCCAATCCTTGGGGTGACTTGGCATTCAAACAACTAGAAAAGTCATATCCCGTCTTCTTTGGATGGAGACTCCGCCAAGTTCTAAGCTTGGGCCAGCCGCCACATCCGTCTGGCGGTTGACGTAGAAATACTCGCGGAAGAGGTCAACTGACGACTCTTCTTGTAAGTAAGCTTTGCAAAGGATTTGGAAGTTGCACATATTGGAGACGGAGTTGGGCGCAATGTTCTGAGGATGCAGCTTGAAGAAATGGAGGATGTCTCGGAAAAATTAGAGTCGGGCAGGCTGAAACCACGCGCAAGGTGGTCAGCAAATATAACTATTTCACCCTCTTGAGGGATGGTTTCTTTTCTTGACCCGGAACCCGCCAATGAATAACATCTTTAGCCGGCAAAGTTCCTGCGTCTATGAAATCCTGCAGGAATTCTTCAGAGACCGCAGAGCCGACCCAATTGCAAGAAGAAGACGCCCAAGACATGATGGCGGGTTAAGGCTGTGAAAGGTAGCGGTACGCGGCAGGTTAGAAAGTGATAGACAACTAGGAGTGGCTGATGAATTTAAGCACTATGAAGCTAAGCCGCCGGTATAGTTTATGGCAAGAGTCGAAAGTTTGGCGACGGGTTAAGGTGGACAAAGCCATGATGCAAAAATTACTAAGGAGCCATAACAGGTTTCACGTGATAAAGTGAAGCTGCAAGATCTACGGGCAGAGGAAAATCAGGTTTATTTTAGCCCTAGCGAGGAGTGAAGGAAGAACGAATAAGTTTAAACACAGGAAGGGGAACAACTACAGATCTATGCTGGACAGTTGGTGATTCTACACGTCCTACTAGAGTAGGAAGACGAACATTGCAAGATCTACGGAGTTACTCATCGTTTGGCATTGCGGGAAAAGCTCGTGCGTTGATGGGGCCGCTGAACTCAACGGGTTTGAAGCTCTAAGCTACAGATCTAAGGGGGAAGAAAGACATACCGGACAGGATGCGGCGGACACGAGCAAAACTCTGGTCCGTTCAGGTTGATGCAGCGGCCTGAGTTGATGACGGCGACGGAGCTTCACCAGCGCGAGGGAGCTCAGGGGCGATGGCATTGAGAGGAAGAAGAAGAAGTGGAGGCGGCAGAGCAAATGAGAAGGACCCCTCGTGGTCCTATTTAAGAGGCTGAAAGGCCGAACGGGCATGGGGATCAAGGCGGCAGAAACTGACCGACCGAGACGAACGCCTCAATTTTCGGGCCGACAGTTTTAATGAAAGATCCGTAGTGGACATCACGGAATCTTTTTGGCATATTCAATATGACGTCACGGCGGGTTATGTATTTTCCTTTCAGATGATGGGGTCTGAGACTCACCGCCAAGTCAGTTTGAAGATTGACATCAGCAAGCTCAAATCAACTTGGGGCCTATTGTTGGGGATATAACCTCGTGGTAAGACCAGCCTAGGTGGGGCCGGGTCATACCTGGCGGCTCACAATCCAGACCGGTGAGGCGGGCCAAAAGACGTAGGCCTGGTTGTACGTTGGCTTACCAAGATGGGCCAAGACGAAGGCCCAGACAGAAGATGGTATGAAGACCCGGGCGGTTAAGCCGCCCGGAGACGGTTTGCCCAAGATGGCAAGGCGACTTAGAGACGGGTAGTCTACGTTGTAAGAGTCGGTATAGGACTCGTGTAACCCAGGGCCTTGACCTCCTTGTCACGCCCAAGTGTGCGCCTATCCATATTAAGGCATGGGGGCCTCGACAAGGGATAGAGGCGCATCTCGACATTCGCAAGTATAGCATCATTACATCATACATTTAAGAAGAGAGGAGTATATGAGTCGGCTTACACTCGCCACATCCTAAATTACAATTCCACACAAAGAGTTCAAACATCAACTGAAGGTAGGGTTCGGCTACGGACGAAAACAAATGATAAAACAAGATGCAATGATACTATCTTAATAGCCCCGAAGATCACGACCATGGTCCTCTACTCATCTGGATACGTCACGTACATCCTACCGCGTTACTCGTCATACTCCCACTAGAGCTGCGTCATGTCATCTGGCATGACCTCATTTGTACATGTACCTGGATTGTTGTAGTAATCTATGAGCCACGTGGACTCAGCAATCTCGTGCTCGGGTACCGAGACTATTCAAGCTTATAGGTTGGGATGGGGTACGTGTTTAGTTTGCAGCAGCACTAAGCATTTATGGTGTCTATCTTACGAAAACATGAAAGTAAATATGTGATCTACGATAAACGATCGAAACTAGAATGACCTCTAAGAGATCCTGAACACTTACTTACGCCAATAAACCACACCGTGTTCTCTCGGTTCATGTTCACGAGCAGAGACGATCGCGGTTACTCACATGGTTGGTGCATTTTATTAGAGTTTACTTCAAGTTAACTATAACCGGGTGTTAAACAAATATCCAAGTTGCCACATAACCGCGGGCACGACTTTCCAAAATTTTTAACCCTACAGCGGTGCTCCAACTAGTCCATCATAAATTAACCACACTCCGCGGGAATAGCCTCGACCACGGATCCCGTGATCATCCTAGGCCACTCCAAAGGAATTCCAACACCTCGAGATAGCCCAAAGAAAGTCGGAGCCCCTCACGCAGGACACTCGATAAAGGTAAAACAAGTCCAGCAAGACCTCCCGGTGAGCCAGATCCGCTTCTAGAGCCATGCGCTCCCTATCAACGGGCATCATTCGTCTATGTGAAGTGGACCGTTGCCTGAAACCGCCTTGAGTTGCCCCGAGGTGGCACCGCCGACTGCTAGGTGGGTGGACCAACACTCATGCGGAGCACTGGCCCGGGGGTTGATTAATTATCCACGGGGTTGCAAAGCCCTATGCAAATTTTATTAAGTTATTAAGCAAATGTAGTACCAAAGTTGGGTCTTGCCAAACAAGTTCTAATCTTAGCCGAATAAACAAGGGGCTCCGCATAACAACCCCGAGCATGTTAGGAGCGCAAAGTATGGAAACATAACACCGGTAACAAGAAACTATGGCGGTAACAGCAGAACAAAACACCTAACAAAAGGCCAAGCCTTCCACCAATAGTAGATGTATAAGTGCATTAAATTAAATGTCAGATAATATGGTGTTATGCCAGACATCCATGTTATCACATGAAAACAACCTGCACCTGCAATTAGAACGCTATAAGAGGGGCTGAGCAGCGGTAACTTAGCCAAACAATGGTTGCTAGGATGTGGAGGGTTAGAGGCTATCATGGCAAATAGGATGCTGACATTCAAGTGGTAGGTAGCACTAAAGTAGCGATAAGAGCGAGACAACTAGGAAACGAAAATAGTATTGGGATCTGAGTACGATCATCTTGCCTATTGGTTCTTCAGAGGGACAAGTAGCGGGATCCTCGTAGTTGTACTCGCCTGGATCTTTGTACTCATGTTCAACATTTGCGTCTACCCAAAAGAAACATAAAGAATAAACAAGCAACCATGGTGCAATGCACAAGCAAGAATGATGCATGCTTACGTGAAGAGTTTTAGCATGTCAATCCTAACTAGTCATGTTTCACATGCCAAGGATTGGTTATTAATGAATCTGGACAGAACCTTATGTTAAGTTATTTAGACATGCATGGACATGGTAAATATGGATTCATCATGCAAAAATGATACAAATGCATATGTAGAATGTAAGAAATTGTGTTACGGTTCTCACGTGACGCTCACGGCAAGATACGAAGCCAAAACACAAGACAACAAGGCCCTGGACTATTCCTTGGCATTCTAAGGTAGGCACTGGTTAGGCAATGAAAAACCAACCACAATAGAGCCAAATATCAAGCAATTCCATGGAGTATAGCTCACACAAGTCATAAAACACTAAAACAAACAATCTGCCACATAACATGAATGTTGCAACTTTCATAGCAAATAACTTGAGCTACAGGAATCCTACACACACAAACAAGGCATCGATAGAAACTACATAACATGCTTATCAACTTATCCAACTACAGAATCTAGAATTGAGGCACACATCAATAAGCATGAAGCTCACAATTTGACATGATGAAACATATTTCTGGAATCTGAGTTAATCTGATGGCAAGTGACAGCAGAAATTAATGGTGATAGAGACCACCTTATGGCATGAAAATTAACAGGATGCTAGAAGACAACATCTACTTCAAAGCACTAGCACTGAGCTTGAGCTAATTCACAACATATCACAAGATAGCAACCACTCTTCATGGCATACAAAATATTACCAGATTCTCAGACTTAGAAATATTTAGCATGGTTGAAAACAACAACATTTTAGTGGCTACTTTAGAGAATGGTTCCCACTCATTTGCAAGTTTAACATGACAAAGATAAATACCATGGCATTCTACACATCAAAGACTACCATATTCATGTTGGCACAAACATCATAGCATGCATGGATAAAATATAACAAAAATGACAAAATGGCACTTTGAGATAAAATGACATTTTTTCAAACTTGCTTAAAAGACCAGACCAATTGCACCAATGAATTCCTGAGATTTTTCTACCCCAAATTCATGTATCATACCCATATATTCACATGGAGCATCATGACAAAACTACATAGCAAAGATGACATACATACCTATAAGTGAAAACTTACTAAATATGTTCATAGACATAAATGCTCATATCCAGAATTGGACTATTACTTTAAATATAAATAACATATTAAAACAATTAAATCCTAAAACAATTAAAAGAAAACAACACTAGCAGGGGGCCACCTGGCATACTCACGAGGGGCCCCTAGTGTATAACATGTAGGGCCAGGCCCACTGTCATACACACACACACACTAGCACACACACACCACACTCAAGCACACACACACACACATACACAGCCACATATGCACACACACACACATGGATTTGGTAGCCATACCATATCCACACACACACACTCACACACACAAGCATACACACACACACACACTGCAGCCACACCAGATCTGCACATACACACAACACGGCACACCGGATCCACACACACAACACGAAATCCCACCAATCGCAAAAAAAGGAAAGCATGGGAGAGCTGGGGATTGAACACCCGACCTCTCAAGCACACAGCAAGCCGGCTACAACTTCGTGATCGACACGGCTACAACCAAAGGGAGGGGGCGCTGAATAACTACTAACATGCATAGGCATAATCTGACGAAACGGAACCCGAACCACACCTGCTACAGCAGACGGCGGCGATGGAATTCCGGTGACTGCGGGCATAATTGGTGACGCGAACTACCTGTAGGGAGCGCAGAACCTACGGGGATTCCAATCCCCTGCTCGTCTCGTGACGAGGAGGACGAAGGCGATGCCCTCAAGGCGTTGCCTTGAAGCGGAACGACAGCGACAGAACAGCATCGCGATGGCGAGCTAAGCACGGCAATGGAGGGGGAATCGCGGCGGCTCACTGAGGGGGAGACAACAATGACTCGGAACGCAACAAAGAGGAAGAACAGGTGATGATGCGGCGGCGACGAAGAGGAAGAAGACCGGCGATGATGCGGCGGCGAGGAGGAAGAAGTCAACGCCTTGGAGCGTCTTGCGGCACACTAACGCCAGGAACGGAGCGCGGGGATGATCCGCGACCGCCAAGGCATCTCGGATGCGGAGGAGATCCACCGGAGACACGAGGACGACGGCGAAGACGACCGACGACACCACTGGCTCTCTCTGAACTACTCTCTGAAGCTTACCTGACCGAGAAAGGAGAGGAAGGAGGACAGGAATGGAGAGGGAGAAGGGAGCGGCGGCGGCTGGGAGGAGGAAGAGGAACCCTAGGCGGAGGGGGCACGCATGTAGAGGGGGTTTAAAAACCCCGGAGCAAACAGCGATGGACGGCGGAAGGACACGCGAGCTCGCACTCTCGCTGACGAAACTGACGGAGGAAGACGGTGGGGGCAGGTAGCCATCCCGCATGCGGGTTGGGCCGCACGGAAGACCTCCTGGGCCGCAAGGGGAGGGAGGCGGCCCACTTCTCTCTCTCTCTCTCTCAGAAAATCAAACCAGCAGGGTTTTAAATAAAAAACAAATAAACAAGAAAAAAACCGAGAGTAAAATAAAAAGGATTTGACCAGAACAAAAATACTTTTGCAAGAAGGAAAATGTGAGCAATTTGATAAAATTATTAAGTGGACTTTTAATGCAAGTATTATTAATACTTATTAACAACAGCCCCTCTGCTATTAAAAACCCAAAAAATCACATAGCCCAAAACATCAAAAGAACAACACTCACAGGCTTAAAATATTATTGACTACCTCCTAAACATTTTAAACAAATTTAATATAGCAATTAATCATGTTGATTAATGGCAATGGAATAAAAGAGAATAGGTTGGGTTTGTTTTGAAGTAATAAGAGAGGGCGGGAAGAAGATGATGCCCACTCAAACACAAACATCCACAACCCACTCACAACACAACAAGATCAAGAGCACACCACAAAAAAGAATATGCAAGACATGATGATGAATGATATGATGCATGATACATGAGATGGCATGGCAAGGGCAAACTCAGTTCATTCAACACATGACAACAAGGTTCACATAGGTTACATGCCATAAAAGGTAGGGGCAACACTTGGGATGTCACAACTCTCCCACACTACGAGAGGACCTCGACCCAAGATCTAGGAACGAAAGAACTCTGGAAATTCGGAACGGAGAAGGTCCTCACGTTCCCAAGTAGCTTCTTTGTGAGAATGATGAGACCACTTCACCTTGAGAAACTTGATAGATTTGTTGCGAGTCTTACGCTCATTTTCTTCGAGAATTGCTACTGGATGCTCACGATAAGATAGGTCTTCTTGGAGATCAATGTCTTGGAGGTCAATGGTATGCTCGGGAGTCTTGAAGCACCTCCGGAGCTGAGAAACATGGAAGACATCATGCACATTTGCGAAGTTTGGAGGAAGCTCTAGTTGATATGTGTTGGAAATATGCCCTAGAGGCAATAATAAAATGGTTATTATTGTATTTCCTAGTTCCTGATAATTGTCTATTGTTCATACTATAATTGTGTTAACCGGAAACCATAATACATGTGTGAATACATAGACCACAACATGTCCCTCGTGAGCCTCTAGTTGACTAGCTCATTGATCAATAGATGGTCATGGTTTCATGACCATGGACATTGGATGTCGTTGATAACGGGATCACATCATTAGGAGTATGATGTGATGGACAAGACCCAATCCTAAGCATAGCACAAGATCGTGTAGTTCGTTTGCTAAAGCTTTTCAATGTCAAGTATCGTTTCCTTAGACCATGAGATTGTGCAACTCCCGGATACCGTAGGAATTCTTTGGGTGTGCCAAACGTCACAACATAACTGGGTGGCTATAAAGGTGCACTACGGGTATCTCCAAAAGTGTCTGTTGGGTTGGCATGAATCGAGACTGGGATTTGTCACTCCGTGTGACGAGAGGTATCTCTAGGCTCACTCGGTAAGACATCATCATAATGAGCTCAATGTGACTAAGGAGTTAGTCACGGGATGATGTATTATGGAACGAGTAAAGAGACTTGCCGGTAACGAGATTGAACAAGGTATAGAGATACCGACGATCGTATCTCGGGCAAGTATCATACCGATAGACAAAGGAAATTGCATACGGGATTGATTGAATCCCCGACATCGTGGTTCATCCGATGAGATCATCGTGGAGCATGTGGGAGCCAACATGGGTATCCAGATCCCATTGTTGGTTATTGACCGGAGAGGTGTCTCGGTCATGTCTACATGTCTCCCGAACCCGTAGGGTCTACACACTTAAGGTTCGATGACGCTAGGGTTATAGGGAAATGGTATACGTGATTACCGAAGGTTGTTCGGAGTTCCAGATTAGATCCCGGACGTCACGAGGAGCTCCAGAATGGTCCATAGGTAAAGATTGATATATAGGAAGTCCAGTTTTGGTCACCGGAAAGTTTTTGGGCTCATCGGTAATGTACCGGGAGTGCCGGGAGGGTGCCGGAGGACCCCCGGGAGGGGTGTGATGACCAAAGGACTTTGTGGGCCCTTAGAGGAGGTGTGCCAGCCCTTTTTGGGCTGGCCAATACCTTCTAGAAAGGCCCATGCGGCTGGCATCAAGAGATAAAGGGCAAAAGGATTTAAAAGGAGGAGATCCACCTCCCTTGTGGGAGGTGGACTCTTCCCCACCTTCGGCCGAAGCTCTCCTCCTTGGAGGAGGGGACAAGGCAGCCCTACCTCTCCCTCCTCCTATATATATGCAAGGCTTTGGGCTGATTTGAGACACGACTTCTTTCTCTCTCGGTGCAGCCCTACCCTTCCTCTTCCTCGTTCTCTGTGGCGCTTGGCGAAGCCCTGCCGGAGTTCACATAGCTCCACCATCACCACGCTGTCGTGCTACCGGAGCTCTCCCTTCACATCTCCTTCCTCCTTGCTGGATCAAGGCGTAGGAGACGTCATCGGGCTGCACGTGTGTTGAACGCAGAGGCACCGTTGTTTGGTGCTAAGATCGGAATCCACCGCGATCTGAATCGTTGCGAGTACGACTCCACCAACCGCGTTCTTGTAATGCTTCCGCTTGTCGATCTTCAAAGGTATGAAGATGCAATCTCTCCCCACTTGTTGCTGGTTTCTCGATGGATAGATCCTGGTGGTCGTAGGAAAAAATTTGATTTATTACTACGTCTCCCAACAATGGCATCATGAGCTAGGTCTATGCGTAGAATCTATGCACAAGTAGAACACAAGTTGTTGTGGGCATCGATTTTGTTAATATTCTTACCACTACTAGTCTTATCTTGATTCGGCGGTATTGTGGGATGAAGTGGCCCAGACCGACTTTACACGTACGCTTACGTGAGACTGGTTCCACCGCCTGACATGCACTTGTTGCATAAGGTGGCTAGCGGGTGTCTGTCTCTCCCACCTTAGTCGGATTGGATTCGATGAAAAGGTTCCTTATGAAGGGTAAATAGCAATTGGCATATCACGTTTTGGTTTTGGCATAGGTAAGAAACGTTCTTGCTAGTAACCTATAGCAGCCACATAAAAACTTGCAACTACAAATTAGAGGACGTCTAACTTGTTTTTGCAACATATGCCTTGTGATGTGATATGGCCAAAGGATATGATGTGATGCATTGTGATGTATGAGATTGATCATGTTCTTGTAATAGGATTCACGACTTGCATGTCGATGAGTATGACAACCGGCAGGAGCCATAGGAGTTGTCTTATTTTATTGTATGACCTGCGTGTCAATCATAAACGCCAAGTAATTACTTTACTTTATTGCTAAACGTTAGCCATAGTAGTATAAGTAATAGTTGGCGAGACAACTTCATGAAGATCATGATGATGGAGATCATGGTGTCATGCCGGTGACAGTGATGATCATGGTGCCCCGAAGATGGAGATCAAAGGAGCAAGATGATATTGGCCATATCATGTCACTATATTGATTGCATGTGATGTTTATCATGTTTACATCTTATTTGCTTAGAACGACGGTAGTAAATAAGATGATCTCTCAATAAAATTTCAAGAAAAGTGTTCACCCTAACTATGCACCTTGCTAAGGATCATTGTTTCGAAGCACCACGTGATGATCGGGTGTGTTAGGCTCTAACGTTCGCATACAACGGGTGTAAGCCAGATTTACACACGCGGAACACTTAGGTTGACTTGACGAGCCTAGCATGTATAGACATGGCCTCGGAACACGGAAGACCGAAAGGTCGAACGTGAGTCATATAGAAGATACGATCAACATGAAGATGTTCACCATGGATGACTAGTCCGTCTCACGTGATGATCGGACACAGGCTAGTTGACATGAATCATGTGTCACTTGGATGACTAGAGAGATGTCTATCTAAGTGGCAGTTCATTAAATAATTTGATTCTGTGAACTTAATTATCATGAACTTAGTCTAAAATTGTCTTTAAAATCTATATTGTAGATCCAATGGCCAACGCGAATGTCACCCTAAACTTCAATGCGTTCCTAGAGAAAACCAAGCTGAAATATGATGGAAGCAACTATGCGGACCCGGTCTGTGGCTTGAGGATCATCCTCATAGCTTCCAAGAAATTGTATGTCCTAGATGCACAACTAGGTGACCCACCCCTTCTCCCAGCAGAGCAAGACGTTGCGAACGCTTGGCATTCTCGCTGCGATGATAACTCCCTTGTTCAGTGCGGCATGCTTTACAGTTTAGAACCGGGGCTCCAAAAGCGTTTTGAGCAACACGGAGCATATGAGATGTTCCAAGAGCTGAAAATGGTTTTCCAAGCACATGCCCGGGTCGAGAGATATGACGTCTCCGCCAAGTTCTTCAGCTATAAGATAGAGGAGAATAGTTCTGTCAGTGAGCACATCCTCAAGATCTCTGGGCTACACAACCGCTTGACTCAGCTGGGAGTTAACATCCCGGATGACTCGGTCATTGACAGAATCCTCCAATCGCTTCCACCTAGCTACAAGAGCTTTGTGATGAACTACAACATGCAAGGGATGGAGAAGTCCATTCCTGAGTTGTACTCAATGCTGAAATCAACAGAGGTCGAGATCAAAAAGGAGCATCAAGTGTTGATGGTGAATAAGACCACTAGTTTCAAGAACGGCAAGGGTAAGAAGAACTTCAAGAAGGACGGCAAAGTTGTTGCCGCGCCCAGTAAGCATGTTGCCAGGAAGAAGAAGAACAAGAATGGACCCAAGCCTGAGACTGAGTGCTTTTATTGCAAGGGTACCGATCACTGGAAGCGGAACTCCCCCAAGTACTTAGCGGATAAGAAGGACGGCAACATTAAATGTATATGTGATATACTTGTTATTGATGTGTACCTAACCAACGCTCGTAGTAGCTCCTGGGTATTTGATACCGGTGCAGTTGCTCACATTTGTAACTCCAAGCAGGAGTTGCGGAATAAGCGGAGGCTGGCAAAGGACGAGGTGACGATGCGCGTCGGGAATGGTTCCAATGTCGATGTGATCGCCGTCGGCACGCTACCTCTACATCTACCTTCGAGATTAGTGTTAAACCTGAAAAATTGTTATTTAGTACCAGCTTTGAGCATGAACATTGTATCTGGATCTCGCTTGATGCGAGCTGGCTACTCATTTAAATCTGAGAATAATGGTTGTTCTATTTATATGAGAGAGATGTTTTATGGTCATGCCTCGCTGGTCAATGGTTTATTTTTGATGAATCTCGAACGTGATGTTACACATGGCCATAGTGTGAGTACCAAAAAGTGTAAGGTTGATAACGATAGTCCCACTTACATGTGGCACTGCCGCCTTGGTCATATTGGTGTCAAACGCATGAAGAAGCTCCATACTGATGGACTTTTGAAGTCTCTTGATTTCGAATCATTTGACACGTGCTAACCATGCCTCATGGGCAAGATGACCAAGACTCCGTTCTCCGGAACAATGGAGCAAGCAACTGACTTGTTGGAATTAATACATACCGATCTATGCGGTCCAATGAGTGTCGAGGCTCGTGGTGGCTACCGTTATGTTTTCACCCTCACTGATGACTTGAGTAGATATGGTATGTCTACTTAATGAAACATAAGTCTGAAACTTTTGAAAGGTTCAAGGAATTTCAGAGTCAGGTAGAGAGTCAACATGATAGGAAAATAAAGTGCCTACAATCTGATCGTGGCGGAAAATATTTAAGTTACGAGTTTGGCACACACCTAAGGAAATGTGGAATTGTTTCACTACTCACGCCGCCTAGCACACCTCAGCGAAATGGTGTGTCTGAACATCGTAATCGCAATCTATTAGATATGGTACGATCTATGATGTCTCTTACTGACTTACCGCTATCATTTTGGGGATATGCATTAGAGACTGCCGCATTCACTTTAAATAGGGCACCGTCAAAATCCGTTGAGACGACACCGTATGAATTATGGTTTGGAAAGAAACCTAGGCTGTCGTTTCTAAAAGTTTGGGGATGTGATGCTTATGTGAAGAAACTTCAACCTGAGAAGCTCGAACCCAAAGCGGAAAAGTGCGTCTTCATAGGATATCCCAAAGAGACTATTGGGTATACCTTCTACCTACGATCCGAGGGCAAAGTCTTTGTTGCCAAGAATGGATCCTTTCTCGAGAAAGAGTTTCTCTTGAAAGAAGTAAGTGGGAGGAAAATAGAACTTGATGAGGTAATTGTACCTCCACTCGAACCGGAGAGTAGTGCAGCATAGGAAATTGTTTCTGTGGAGCCTACACCGGCTGGAGAGGAAGTTAATGGTGATGATCATGAAACTTCAGATCAAGTTACTATTGAACGTCGAAGGTCCACTAGGACACGTTCCGCACCAGTGGTATGGCAACCCTATCCTAGAGATCATGTTGTTAGACAACGGTGAACCTTCGAACTATGAAGAAGCGATGGTGGGCCTGGATTCCAACAAATGGCTTGAAGCCATGAAATCCGAGATAGGATCCATGTATGAGAACAAAGTGTGGACTTTGGTGGACTTTCCTGATAATAAGCGAGCCATTGAAAATAAATGGATCTTTAAGAAGAAGACTGACGCGGATGGTAATGCGACCGTCTATAAGGCTCGGCTTGTCGCTAAGGGTTATCGACAAGTTCAAGGAGTTGACTACGATGAGACTTTCTCACCCGTAGCGATGCTGAAGTCTGTCCGAATCATGTTAGCAATTGCTGCAATTTATGATTATGAGATCTGGCAAATGGATGTCAAAACGGCATTCCTTAATGGCTTACTTAAGGAAGAATTGTATATGATGCAGCCGGAAGGTTTTGTCGATCCTAAAGATGCTAACGAAGTATTCAAGCTCCAGCGCTCCATCTATGGGCTGGTGCAAGCATCTCGGAGTTGGAACATTCGCTTTAATGAGGTGATTAAAGCATTTGGGTTTGTACAGGTTTATGGAGAACCCTGTATTTACAAGAAAGTGAGTGGGAGCTCTGTAGCATTTCTCATATTATATGTGGATGACATACTGATAATGGGAAATCATATAGAACTCTTGGAAAGTATAAAGGCCTACTTGAATAAGTGTTTTTCAATGAAGGACCTTGGAGAAGCTGCTTACATATTAGGTATTAAGATCTATAGAGATAGATCAGGACGCCTCATAGGTCTTTCACAAAGCACATACCTTGAAAAGATATTGAAGAAGTTCAATATGGATCAGTCCAAGAAGGGGTTCTTGCCTGTGTTACAGGGTGTGAGATTGAGTACGACTCAATGCCCGACCACGGCAAAGGATAGAGAAGAGATGAGTGTCAACCCCTATGCTTCAGCCATAGGCTCTATTATGTATGTCATGCTATGTACCAGACCTGATGTGAACCTTGCCATAAGTTTGGTAGGGAGGTACCAAAGTGATCCCGGAGCGGAACACTGGACAGTGGTCAAGAATATCCTAAAGTACCTAAAAAGGACAAAGGACATGTTTCTCGTATATGGAGGTGCCAAAGAGCTTGTCGTAAAGGGTTACGTCGATGCTAGCTTCGACACAGATCCGGACGACTCCAAGTCGCAAACTGGATACATGTATGTTTTGAACGGGGGGCAGTCAGCTGGTGCAGCAGCAAGCAAAGCGTCATGGCGGAATCTGCATGTGAAGCGGAGTACATAGCTGCTTCGGAAGCAGCAAAGGAAGGAGTCTGGATGAAGGAGTTCATCACCGACCTAGGAGTAATTCCAAGTGCGTCGGGCCCGATGACTCTATTCTGTGACAACACTGGAGCTATTGCCCTTGCAAAGGAGCCCATGTTTCACAAGAAGACAAGACACATCAAGCGCCGCTTCAACTCCATCCGTGATTACATTCAGGAGGGAGATATAGATATTTGTAAAGTGCATACGGATCTGAATGTCGTAGATCCGTTGACTAAACCTCCCTCACGAGCAAAACATGATCAACACCAGAATGCTATGGGTGTTCGATTCATCACAATGTAACTAGATTATTGACTCTAGCGCAAGTGGGAGACAGTTGGAAATATGCCCTAGAGGAAATAATAAAATGGTTGTTATTGTATTTCCTAGTTCGTGATAATTGTCTATTGTTCTTGCTATAATTGTGTTAATCGGAAACCGTAATACATGTGTGAATACATAGACCACAACATGTCCCTAGTGAGCCTCTAGTTGACTAGCTCGTTGATCAATAGATGGTCACGGTTTCATGGCCATGGACATTGGATGTCGTTGATAATGGGATCACATCATTAGGAGAATGATGTGATGGACAAGACCCAATCCTAAGCATAGCACAAGATCGTGTAGTTCGGTTGCTCAAGCTTTTCAATGTCAAGTATCGTTTCCTTAGACCATGAGATTGTGCAACTCCCGGATACCGTAGGAATTCTTTGGGTGTGCCAAATGTCACAACGTAATTGGGTGGCTATAAAGGTGCACTACGGGTATCTCCAAAAGTGTCTGTTGGGTTGGCACGAATCGAGACTGGGATTTGTCTCTCCGTGTGACGAAGAGGTATCTCTGGGCCCACTCGGTAAGACATCATCATAATGAGCTCAATGTGACTAAGGAGTTAGTCACGGGATGATGTATTATGGAACGAGTAAAGAGACTTGCCGGTAATGAGATTGAACAAGGTATAGAGATACCGACGATCGTATCTCGGGCAAGTATCATACCGATAGACAAAGGGAATTGCATACGGGATTGATTGAATCCCCGACGTCGTGGTTCATCCGATGAGATCATCGTGGAGCATGTGGGAGCCAACATGGGTATCTAGATCCCGCTGTTGGTTATTGACCGGAGAGGTGTCTCGGTCATGTCTACATGTCTCCCGAACCCGTAGGGTCTACACACTTAAGGTTCGATGACGCTAGGGTTATAGGGAAATGGTATACGTGATTACCGAAGGTTGTTCGGAGTCCCGGATGAGATCCCGGACGTCAAAAGGAGCTTCGGAATGGTCCAGAGGTAAAGATTCATATATAGGAAGTCCAGTTTTGGTCACCGGAAAGTTTTCGGGCTCATCGGTAATGTATCGGGAGTGCCGGGAGGGTGCCGGAGGACCCCCGGGAGGGGTGTGACGACCAAAGGACTTTGTGGGCCCTTAGAGGAGGTGTGTCAGCCCTTTTTGGGCTGGCCAAGGCCTTCTATAAAGGCCCATGCGGCTGGGATCAAGAGATAAAGGGCAAAAGGATTTAAAAGGAGGAGATCCACCTCCCTTGTGGGAGCTGGACTCTTCCTCACCTTCGGCCGAAGCTCTCCTCCTTAGAGGAGGGGCCAAGGCAGCCCTCCCTCTCCCTCCTCCTATATATATGCAAGGTTTTGGACTCTTCCCCACCTTCGGCCGAAGCTCTCCTCCTTGGAGGAGGGGCCAAGCCTTGTCGGAGTTCACGTAGCTCCACCGTCACCACGCCGTCGTGCTGCCGGAGCTCTCCCTCAACCTCTCCTTCCTCCTTGCTGGATCAAGGCGTAGGAGACGTCATCGGGCTGCACGTGTGTTGAACGCGGAGGCGCCATTGTTCGGCGCTAAGATCGGAATCCACCGTGATCTGAATCGCTGCGAGTACGACTCCACCAACCGCGTTCTTGTAACGCTTCCGCTTAGCGATCTTCAAAGGTATGAAGATGCAATCTCTCCCCACTCGTTGCTGGTTTCTCCATGGATAGATCTTGGTGATCATAGGAAATTTTTTGATTTACTACTACGTCTCCCAACAATATGCAAGTTCACCTCTCTTGCCACCAACTTTGAAAGGACCAACAAAGCGAGGAGCTAGCTTCCCTTTAATTCCAAACCGCCGAGTGCCCTTCATGGGAGAGACTCTGAGATAGACTAGATCATCAACTTGAAAGGAAACATCCTGATGTTTGTTATCGTAATAACTCTTCTGTCGAGATTGAGCTACTTTGAGGTTCTCACGAATGACACGACACATCTGTTCTGCTTCGGTGATCATGTCATTGCCCAAAATCTGACGCTCATCGGTTTCGGACCAGTTAAGCGGGGTACGACACTTCCTGCCATAGAGAATCTCGAAAGGGGCCTTGCCTGAGCTAGCCTGAAAGCAATTGTTGTATGAGAATTCAGCATATGGAAGGCAGTGTTCCCATTTCATGCCGAACGAAATCACACAGGCTCTGAGCATATCTTCAAGGATCTAATTGACTCTCTCAACTTGACCACTTGTCTGTGGATGGAACACAGTGCTGAAACGGATCTTGGTACCCATGGCAGTCTGGAAGGACTCCCAAAACTTGGAAGTAAATAGGCTTCCACAGTCAGATGAGATGACTTGAGGAATACCATGCAAATAAACTATCCTTGACGTATACAACTCTACAAGCTGAGCTACCGAGATAGATTCTTTGACTGGAAGGAAATGAGCAACTTTGGTCAGCTTGTCGATAACCACAATGATGGCATCATTGCCTCTCTTGGACTTGGGAAATCTAGTGACGAAATCCATCTCCACATGATCGAATTTCCACTCTGGGATAGGCAAAGGCTGAACAAGACCTGCTAGACGTTGATGTTCCGCCTTCACTCTACGACAAACATCACACTCGTTCACGAACTGAGCAATCTCACGCTTCAAGTGAGTCCACCAGAAGGTTTGCTTGAGATCTTGATACATCTTGGAACTGCCTGGATGAATGGATAGAAGAGAATTGTGTGCTTCATCCATGATAACCTTCCTAAGATCACCTTTTGGAACCACGAGACGATCCTCAAAGAACAAGGTATCTTTGTCATCAACTCGAAAGCACTTATACTTCGGAATGCCCTTGGCCACACCTTTCTTCAGTTTCTTCACCATTGCGTCAAGAAGTTGAGCTTGGTGAGCTTGATCTTCCAGAGTCGGAGAGACTTGAAGATTGGCAAGAAATCCTTGCGGAATCATTTGAAGGTTGAGCTTGCGGAAGGCTTCACAAAGCGCGGGTTGAAGAGGCTTCAGAATGAGACTATTGCAGTACACCTTACGGCTGAGTGCATCTGCAGTGACATTTGCTTTTCCAGGTGTATACTCAATGCTTGGATTGAAGTCCTCAAGCATTACCACCCAACGAGACTACCGAATATTAAGATTGGGTTGAGTGAAAATATACTTCAATCTCTTGTGATCGGTGTATACCTCAACTGGTCTACCCAACAACAAATGCCTCCAAGTCATTAGAGCATGCACAACTGCCGCCAACTCGAGATCATGAGTGGGGTAGTTCTTCTCGGCAGGCTTCAACTGACGCGAGGTATAAGCAACAATCTTCTTATCTTGCATGAGAACACCACCAAGACCTTGGAGAGAAGCATCACATAATACTTGGAAAGGCTTTGACTGCTCAGGAGGAACAAGAACTGGAGCTAAAGTTAGTCTCTGCTTGAGCATAATGAACGCCACATCACACTCAGGAGACCAAACATACTTGACATTCTTCTGGAGGAGATTAGACAGAGGCTTAGCAATTTGAGAGAAGTTCTCCACAAATCTTCTGCAATAACTAGCAAGCCCGAGGAAGCTATGAAGTTGCTTCACATTATGAGGAGGCTCCCACTTCAAGATTGCCTCAACTTTCTCAGGGTGCACTTTAATTCCCTTGGTAGAGATCACATGCCCAAGGTACACCACTTCATTGAGCCAAAACTCACGCTTGGAAAACTTGGCATAGAATCGATGTTCCCTTAACTTGTCAAGCACAAGCCTGAGATGCTCTACATGCTCTTCTTCTATCTCCGAGAACACAAGGATATCATCCAAATAGAGCAAGACGAACTCATTCTTGAAAGGAGAGAAAATGAAGTTCATCATTCTTGAGAAGGTCGGAGGAGCATTTGCAAGACCAAACGACATGACAGTGTACTCATAAGAGCCAAAACTCGTCCTAAAAGCGGTCTTTGGAATATCTTCTTCACTAATGCGAATCTGATGATAGCCCATGCGAAGATCAAGCTTCGAGAAAACCTTGGCACCTATCAGTTTTTCAAACAACTCATTGATGTTGGGAAGTGGGTACTTGTTTCTGATTGTCTTCTTGTGCAATGGATGGTAATCGACACAAAGTCGGTCCATGCTATCCTTCTTCTTGACAAACAACACACCACAACCCCATGGAGAAGAACTTGGTCTGATCAGACCCAGACGTTCTTGTTCATCTAGCTGCTTCTTCAACTCTTTCAGCTCTTCGGGGCCAAGTTTATAAGGACGCTTGCAAGCTGGTTCAGTTCCGGGCTCGAGGTCAATCACGAACTCGACTGACCGGTGAGGAGGCATTCCTGGCAATTCTTATGGGAAGACATCTTCATACTCGCAAACCACCGGAATTTGAGAAATCGCCGAGATTTCACCGTTCTCATTAAGAGCAAAGAGACAGATTGTGTCATCGCGAGTCGCGAAAATAATCACATCTTCTGAAGGATGAGTCTGCTTGACTTCTTTTGCTTGACAATCAACATGAGCCTTGTTCATAGCTAGGAAATCCATGCCAAGGATGAGATCAATGTCGTAATTGCCGAGAACAATTGGAGAGGCCAGAAAATAATAATTGCCCATCTTGATAGAAACATCCGGAACAACCAAACGAGAATTCATCACTTTGCCGGGAGAAACTATTGACAAGGGCCTGGATAGACTAACAGGACACAAATCATGCAACTCGACGAACGGCCTTGAAATGAATGAATGCGATGCACCAGTATCAAACAAAACTTTTGCAGGAATAGAATTAACTGAGAGATTACCCATGATCACTTGAGAAGAATCCTATGCCTCTGCTGCATTCACCATGTTCACCCTTACTGACGTGGGATTATGCTTCACCGTTGCATTTCTTGGAGGCCTGACAGGAGGAGGAGGCGGTAGACACCGCTGGTTGCACTTGTTTGAGTAGTGACCCTTCTGACCACACTTGTGACAAGTAACCTCAGATAGTGGACGAAAGTTGCCTAGAGGAGGAACAAAAGCTGCCTTGGACGCCTGGGGTCTCCGCTGATATCCTGGGTTGGGTGGGTGGGAAGAACCACAGCCACTGAATTGCTTCTGCTGCTGAGGAGGACGAAACGGAGGAGGATTAGGCACCCAATACTTCTGCTGCTTAGGAACCATTTGAGAGCTGGAAGAAGAAGAATATGAATCCCTTGAACGCTTCCTTGAGTTCTCCAACTTGAGCTGAGTTGCCTCGACCTTCAAAGCCATGTTGTAGAACTGATCAAACTCTTGAGGCTCTTGAACGACTAGACCTGGCAAAAGCTCATCCTTGAGACCACCTCTGAACTGATAGATCATCGCCTTGTCATCTGGAACATCTTGCTTAGCATAGCGGTCCAAATTCTGGAACTCGATGTTGTACTGATAGACAGACTTGATTCCCTGCTTTAGGTGCCTGAACTTCTCATGCATCTCCTCGACAAAGCTAGTCGGAATGTAATGGGCCCTGAAGTCACGACAGAAATCGTCCCAAGTAACAACACGATCTCCCCTGGAATCCTTGTACTACTGCCACCAATCCGCTACCTGACCCTTGAGCTAGAATGATGCAAATCTGATAGAGTCCTCTGGTCTGACATTGCTGCACTCAAAATGCTTACTCATATCACGGAGCCAATCATCAGCATCAAAAGGCTGCTCACAATAGTTGAAAGACTTGGGCTAGTTGGCAAGAAACTGGTTTAGCATCGCAAACTGAGGTTGGTTCTAAAAATTCCCTTGAAAGCCTTGCTGACCCTGATCTCTTTCTTGCAACAGCCTAAGCAACATCTGAGTGTTCGCATTGGTAGCGGCAATCACAACTTGCCAAGCTTCTAGAGGAGGAGGCGGTGGCGGGAGTGGTGGAACATCAGCCTACTCCTCACCACGACCCGGATTCCCGCGAGTTGGTGGAGCCATCCTAAAGATGGACAAGAACATCAACACCTCATTGATAAGATGAATCAATAGCTGAATCAAACGCTTGAAAGAAATTGAACAAATAATATCATAGCCTTCCTACTGAAAAATTAGTAAGAATGCTTTCTTCGGTTTTGCGATAACATCATCAGATATTAGAAGCCACTTGCAATAACACAAAAGTATTGAGCTAATGTTGCTCGAAACAAACGTATATGCCCACATACATCCGAAGACGATGATCCTAGATAACTACAAAAGTTTCCACCTAAGAACTTCTGAAAACTTTCTGGTTATGCAATCCGGTGTAGGGGATACAAGGAGGAAATATCTCACACAACTAGCAAACCTACACCCCAACTGTATCCATCCTTCAACACATAACCATATGCTTTCGCAAATCCATCTAATCTCGAATCCTCGAAAGCACAACGATGCTAAACCATGGTGGTACCCCGGACGCCTCCCCAGTACTGGGTGACTCCGACCTTATCTCACCACGACAAGTATTGAAGTAATTCCAAACACTCTCCGTCCAGAGATACTAAGGAAGCTGAATGATAATGTTATAACCAAAATTCCTTGGAGCTCGACTCCCCAAAAGAAATCAAGTCAGACAGGAGGCACCAAGACAGAACTTCGTCACATCGGTATCATATAGACTCCAAAATACCCATGTGATCCTAATTTTTTTTGAGCGGGAAGAGGAGTAGAACCAAAATTCCTAAGTCGAATACCTCACCAGAGCATAGAAGAGGAGTAAAAAGAATCCTACTCTCCGATATAACTAGACTCAAAATAGTTTTACTAGACTTGACTTGGTCAAGTTCGATCAAGCAAAGGGTTCCTATGGTCATATGGCTCTGAATACCAACTTGTCACGCCCAAGATGCGCGCCTATCCATATTAAGGCACGGGGGCCTCGACAAGGGATATAGGCGCATCTCGACGTTCGCAAGTATAGCATCATTACATCATACATTTAAGAAGAGAGGAGTATATGGGTCGGCTTACACTCGCCACATGCTAAATTACAATTCCACACAAAGAGTTCAAATATCAATCTGAAGGCAGGGTTCGGCTACGGACGAAAACAAACGATAAAAGAAGATGCAATGATACTATCTTGCTAGCCCAAAAGATCACGACCACGGTCCTCTACTCATCTGGATACGTCACGTACATCCTGCCACGTTCCTCATCATACTCCCACTGGAGCTACGTCATGTCATCTGGCACGACCTCATCTATACCTGTACCTGGATTGTTGTAGTAATTTGTGAGCCATGTGGACTCAGCAATCTCATGCCCGGGTACCGAGACTATTCAAGCTTATAGGTTGGGATGGGGTATGTGTTTAGTTTGTAGACACACTAAGCATTTATGGTGGCTATCTTACGAAAACATGAAAGTAAATATGTGGTCTACGATAAACAATCGAAACTAGAATGACCTCTAAGAGATCCTAAACACTTACTTACGTCAATCATGACCCCACCGTGTTCTCTCCCGGTTCATGTTCACGAGCAGAGACGATCATTGTTACTCACAAAGTTGGTGCATTTTATTATAGTTTACTTCAAGTTAACTATAACCGGGTGTTAAACAAATATCCAAGTTGCCACATAACCGTGGGCATGGCTTTCCGAAAGTTTTAACCCTGTAGCGGTGCTCCAACTAGTCCATCATAAATTAACCACACTCCACGGGAATAGTCTCGACCACGGATCTCGTGATCATCCTAGGCCACTCCAAAGGAATTCCAACACCTTGAGATAGCCCGAAGAAAGTCGGATCCCCTCACGCAAGACACTTGATAAAGGTAAAACAAGTTCAGCAAGACCTCTCGGTGAGCCAGATCCCCTTCTAGAGCCATGCGCTCTCTATCAACGGGCATCATCCGTCTATGTGAAGTGGACGGTTGCCTGAAAATGCCTCGAGTTGCCTCGAGGTGGCACCGCCGACTGCTAGGTGGGTGGACCAACACTCATGCAAAGCACTGGCCCGAGGGTTGATTAATTATCCACGGGGTTGCAAAGCCCTAAGCAAATTTTATTAAGTTATTAATAAAATGTAGTACCAAAGTTGGGTCTTGATAGACAAGTTTTAATCTTAACCGAATAAACAAGGGGGTCCCCATAACAACCCCGAGCATGTTAGGAGCGCAAAGTATGGAAACATAACACCGGTAACAAGAAACTACGGCGTTAACAGCAGAACAAAACACCTAGCAAAAGGTCAAGCCTTCCACCAATACCAGATGTATAAGTGCATTAAATTAAATATCAGATAATATTGTGTTATGCCAGACATCCATGTTATGACATGGAAACAACCTGCACCTGCAACTAGAACGCTATAAGAGGGGCTGAGCAGCGGTAACCTAGCCAAACAACGGTTGCTAGGATGTGGAGGGTTAGAGGCTATCATGGAAAATAGGAGGCTGACATTCAAGTGGTTGGTAGCGCGAAAGTAGCGATAAGAGCGAGACAACTAGCAAGCGAAAATAGTATCGGGAACCAGGTACGATGATCTTGCTTGTTGGTTCTTCAGAGGGACAAGTAGCAGGATCCTCGTAGTTGTACTCGCATGGATCTTCGTACTCAGGTTCAACATTCGCGTCTACCCAAAATAAATATCAAGAATAAACTAGCAACCATGGTGCAATGCACAAGCAAGAATGATGCATGCTTACGTGAAGAGTTTTAGCATAGCAATCCTAACTAGTCATGTTTCACATGCAAAGGATTGATTATTAATGAATCTGGACAGGACCTTATGTTAAGTTATTTAGACATGCATGAACATGGCAAATATGGATGCATTATGCAAAAACGATACAAATGCATATGTAGAACGTAAGAAACGGAGTTACTGTTCTCACGTTACGCTCACTGCCAGATACGAAGGCAAAACACAAGACAAGAAGGCCCTAGGCTATTCCTTGGCATTCCAAGGTAGCCACTGGTTATGCAATTAAAAACCATCCACAATAGAGCCAAGTATCAAGCAATTCCATGGAGTATAGCTCCCACAAGTCACAAAACACTAAAACAAACAATCTGCCACATAACAGCAATGTTGCAACTTTCACAGCAAATAACTTGAGCTACAGGAATCCTACACCCACAAACAAGGCATTGAAAGAAACTACATAACATTCTTATCAACTTATCCAACTACACAATCTGGAATGGAGGCACACATCAATAAGCATGAAGCTCACAAGTTGACATGATGAAACAGATTTCTGGGAGTTAGTGAAAATAACAGTTTTCTGGAATCTGAGTTAATCTGATGGCAAGTGACAGTAGAAACTAATGGTGATAGATACCACCTCATGGCATGAAAATTAATAGGATGCTAGAAGACAACATCTACTTCAAATCACTAGCACCGAGCTTGAGCTAATTCACAACATATCACAAGATAGCAACCACTCTTCATGGCATAAAAAATATTACCAGATTCTCAGACTTAGAAATATTTAGCATGGTTGAAAACAGCAACATTTTAGTGGCTACTTTAGAGCATGGTTCCCACTCATTTGCAAGTTTAACATGACAAAGATAAATACCATGGCATTCTACACATCAAAGACTACCATATTCATGTTGGCACAAACATCATAGCATGCATGGATAAAATATAACAAAATGACAAAATGGCACTTTGAGATAAAATGTCATTTTGTCAAACTTGCTCAAAAGACCAAACCAATTGCACCAATGGATTCCTGAGATTTTTCTACCCCAAATTCATGTATCATACCCATATATTCACATGGAGCATCATGATAAAACTACATAGCAAAGATGACATACATACCTATAAGTGAAAACTTACTAAATATGTTCATAGACATAAATGCTCATATCCTGAATTGGATTATTACTTTAAATAGAAATAACATATTAAAACAATTAAATCCTAGAACAATTAAAAGAAAACAATACTAGCAGGGGGGCCCACCTGGCATACTCACCAGGGCCCCCTAGTGTATGACATGTGGGGCCAGGCCCACTGTCATACACACACACACTAGCACACACACCACACTCAAGCACACACACATACACAGCCACATATGCACACACACATGGATCTGGTAGCCACACCAGATCCACACACACACTCACACACAAGCATACACACACACACACACACACACTGCAGCCACACCAGATCTGCACATACACACAACAAGGCACACCGGATCCGGTCCTCTCACCGGATCCACACACACAACACGAAATCCCACCAATTGCAAAAAAGGAATAGCGGGGAAGAGCTGGGGATCAAACACCCGACCTCTCAAGCACACAACAAGCCGACTACCACTGTGCTATCGACACGGCTACGACCAAAGGGAGGGGCGCTGAATAACTAACAGGCATAGGCATAATCTGACGAAACTGAACCCGAACCACACCTGCGACAGCGGATGGCAGCGACGGAATTCCGACGACTGCGGTCATATCTGGTGACGCGAACTACCGGCAGGGAGCGTAGAACCTACGGGGATTCCAATCCCCTGCTCGTCTTGCGACGAGGAGGACGAAGGCGACGCCCTCAAGCCGTTGCCTTGAAGCGGAACGACGGCGGCAGAATAGCATGCCAACGGCGAGCTAAGCATGGCAACGGAGGGGTAATCACGGCGGCTCACCGAGGGGGAGACGACGACGACCCAGAACGCAATGAAGAGGAAGGAGAGGCGATGACGCGGCGACAACAAAGAGGAAGAAGACCGGCGACGATGCGGCGGCAAGGAGGAAGAAGCCGACGCCTTGGAGCATCCCACAGCGTACTAACACTGGGAATGGAGCATGGGGACGATCCACGACCACCAAGGCATCTCGGACGCGGAGGAGATGCACCAGAGACACAAGGACGACGGCGAAGATGACCGGCGACACCACTGGCTCTCTCTGAACTAGTCTCTGAAGCTTACCTAACCGAGAAAGGAGAGGAAGGAGGAGAGGAATGAAGAGGGAGAAGGGAGTGGCGGCGGCTGGGACAAGGAAGAGGAACCCTAGGCGAAGGGAGCACGCACGTCAAGGGGGTTTCAAAACCCCAGAGCAGACAGCAACGGACGACGGAAGGACACACGAGCTTGCACTCTGACGGGGATATACCCCATGGTATGACCCGGCCTGGCGACTCACAGGAGACCCGACCGAAGACATGACATCTTATTAATGACCCGGCCAGGCAACTCACGGGAGACCCGTTAAAGACATGACATCTTATTTATGACCCAGCAAGCGGGTCACAGGATGACCAAGCCCAAGACCTGGCGGGTGAGCCGGCGCCAGGCGACTCACAAGAGAAGGCCCACAGGAGAAGGCCCACAAGAGAGAAGGATTCCCTTAAAGGAAATAAGACCCGGAGTAGGATTCGTGAGAGACTAGTCCTAATCCTACTCCTAGTAGGACTCTATTTGTAAACCTACCCTCTCCACTTATATAAGGAGGGGTAGAGCACCCTTAGAGGGAGGGGTTCTCAAGAGACACAAGTCTACAAGTTTAGACAACACAAGAGATTAGAGGCACAAGAGATTAGAGGTAGCAATTAGCACCCTTGTAACCGAGAGATCTTCATCATCATCAATACCAGACAAGCAGGACGTAGGCTTTTACCTCCATCGGAGGGGCCGAACCTGGGTAAAACTCCGTGTCTTCTCGATTCCGATCAACCCCTTCAAGCCGCCATGTAGTTGCGTCTCGCCCCGAACCTAAGTCCGTTGACCCGGACATTTTCCGTGACAAATCCACGATAGTTGGCGCCCACCGTGGGGCCTGCGCATGGTGGTGTTGTGTTCTTGAGGGGATCTTTCCTAGGGATCGAGAAGATTATGACCCGCCGGATCCGCAAGAGCCGGCATGGAAGATTCTTCATCAACTCCGAGTTCATCGATCGAGGCGGAAAAAGTTTCAGTGGAGACATAAAATTACTACTGCACCCCGCCGTGGTTTCCTCTCGCCTCCGGCTCCCTTTACGGGCACCTCTTGCCCCCCGCCTCGCTGCTGCACCCGTCAGCTGCCGTGCTGCTGCCGCACTTGACCTCGCCTCGCCCACGGCGCCGAGGCCGGCTCGGTCTCGTCTCGCCCGCGTTGCCATCGCCGGCTCAGTCTCGCTCTCGCCTACATTCGCCTATGACCCAGCCTCCGCCTCCGCGCTCTATAGTCGTGGCCCGTCGGTCGGCTTCATTTGGCCTCGCCCTTGGCCTGCTGGCACGTGAGCCGCCAAATCCGCCTCGCCTCCTTCCACGCGCAGCCTCGCTTCAGGCTCTCACGGCCTCCCATCGCCTCTGAGCAGAGTCATCTCTCGAGCGGCCCCAGCGCGCACCCTGCCTCCGCGAGACGCCGCTGTCATGGTCATCTCCGTCGCGTGGGGTCGCCTCTGCCTCAAACGGCTACAAGTCGCCCTCCGGCTCTGAGCCGCCCCGACCCGACACTATCTCGGAGCCGCCGTGGACGAATTGCTATGGCCTTGAGAGAGTACCTCAATTGCTGTTGAAATTATGGGAGGTGATCCACGAACGATGTATATGACTCAGCTGGTCGTCGAGACAAAACAGATGCTATCCACCCAATTTATTTTATCTATACATTTTTTCCTTCGAAGAACAATTACTTCGTCTTTGTAATATTTTTTATATACAAGACAGATATTCAGGTGGCATTGTACCACGGAGATGGAGCACACAACAACATCATTTTGTACTGGTGCTCATCGGAGGTGTGTTACTCGCTGGACGCACGTGAGTCGCCGCCCCTGCGGACGGTCTACATCGACTCGCCGGTACTGCGCACTCTCACCTGCCAGTAGGAGCCGCCCAATGGACGCGGCAAGCCGCCGCATTCGTGATATGATCTTCACCATCCACGCCATGGCTGACTCGCTATTCTCGCCGGCTTTCAATGCCACTGCTGACTCGCCTATCTATGCCGGCTTACAACGCCGTGGCCGTGTCTCGCCACCGTGCCGTCTTACAACGTCGTGGCCGTCTCTCGCCATCGTGCCGACTCACAATGTCGCGGCCGATTCTAGGCCTCCCGTGCCGACTTACAATGACATGGTCGTCTCTCATCATCCGCGCCGACTTACAATGTCGTGGCGTCTTTTACAACATCACCAGTTTATAATGCCGTGACCGTTTTTTACGTCTACATCAACATATCGGTGCAGTGCTCGCCTGTACGAGCCGCCCAACGGGCGTGTGCAAGACACCACCCACACTGTGATATACATCAACATATCGGTGCAGTGCTCGCCTATATGAGCCGCCCAACGGATGCATGCAAGACATCACCCACAATTTGATCTACATCAATATATTAGTGCAGTGCTCATTGATATGAGCCGCCCGACGGACAAGCGCACGAGTCGCCAGCACTACAATTTGGTTCACTTCAACAACAGCCGGAATGAACCATCGACCGGATCATTGAAGCAATTCATACAAGATCATTTATAACCCTCCACGGCCAACCTCAAACTTCCAGTGAAGATTCTCAAGCCGCCTCTTCGAGTCAACTTAAGACTCGGGGGCTACAGACATGGCGAGACACATTTGGTCGTTTTTAACGAGAACCCCGGGTCTTTGCAAGAGAAAACCCAATCCTAGGGGCTACTACATTATTGGCGGATGGTTAAAAGTTGCCCAAGAGGACGGACCACCGTGATGCACCATTCAAACATGGGTGCCCGAATCATTGGATCATCATAAAGACACTTGGAGCTTCTGTCGTTTCTTCATACAAGATGGCAGCTTACAAGATTGATGCTGCTCTGCTATGTGACCCGCCTGCCTTACTGGTTAATCTCGCCTAGAGACCTTGAGCCAGTTCAAAGAATTGACGGCCAATCTCGATAGAGACCCTGTACCGGCTAAGATTGAGGTGACCCGCTGAACTCTTACCAGTCAATCTCGCCTAGAGACCCTGAGCCGGTTCAAGAAATTGACGGCCAATCTCGCCTTGAGACCCTGAACCGCTCAAAGGAATTGACGGTCAATCTCGTTAAGAGACCCTGAACTGGTGTGAGTTCAAGCATCGAGTCCACCCAGAAGAACCATCATATCAGCTTTTGAGGAAAAGCAAGATCATCATGCATTACATCACATATTGCATCATACATTGCATTGCATCATACATTGCATCATATTCACATGTCATGTCGGCTTATCAAGCCAGGTCAGAGCAAGGTTATGAAAGAAGGAGCAATGTTATAACATCTCCGGGTTTTGCTTTGTCAAAGCCGCCCTTACAACATTACAGAATATATTCTGTCTTGTTCATTTTTGCAGGTTTCATCTCTTAAGATGAGCCGCTGTTAAAGTATTCTGCAAAAGCAAATGGATTTTTTAATAGCCAACATGGCTGGATCTTCATGGTTTATCATAACCAGTAATAAATGATTGGGATTTTTTCAAACCAGCTCAGAGAAATTATTATCTTTCAAGAGCCGCCCTATCAGATATAATGCCGTGTCATCTAATTGGCCGGTTCTCGGATTTCTTTCATTGTGCTTTGTAGTAATCTACAACACTCACGGATTTCTCAAACTTATATTTGCCGGGTTGCACCGCAACCACGAGCAGGAATTTCATGTCAAAGACAAAGGAATTATTCCAGGATATTCATTCCGGGTTATATTACGACCATGGTCAAAGATTCATTCAACAAATTATGGTGAGACGTATTATTCTCACATAGTCCCGAGTCGCCGCAGGCAGACGACCCGACACTTGGGGGCTACATTATCCAAGTTCAAGTTTATATCAATTATGCAAGTCCCATGTCGCTGCAAGCATGCACCACGGCACTTGGGGGCTAATGCAAGCCGGTTTTCAAATTATTACGTTGTCAACAAGACCCTATTATCTCAAAGAGATGACCCGACCCTTCTATATTTTCTCAAGAAGATGAGCTGGCCTTTCTATATTTTCATAAGTCACAGCCCAGTAAATTCTTACTGACCCGGCACTTGGGTACTACACCACTCTGATCAAACTTTCTAAAAAAGTCCCAAGTCGCCACAGGCGTGCGACCCGGCACTTGGGGGCTACAGTATTCAGTTGTTCCAACAGATTAAGAGACTCAAATTGAAGTCCCGGCGCATCACATTCTGATGAGCCGGCCCTTGGGGGCTACACCCGCCGAAGCTTTCTGATGAGCCGGCCCTTGGGGGCTACACTAAGATGATGATGTATTATAGATACATTGGAGACGTATCAAGATCTTTGTAGTTTGGCATCATTTGGATCAATGTGCACACGGTGTCGTATTACCCATCCAAGGCTCTAAGTATCTTATTGATGATGAATTTGTTGGTCATCTCTTCTCTTCCTAAGCCAGCAATCTCATCTGTGATGAGAGTAAGCCCAGAGTACATTTCGGAGACTCCTCCACCATCCTTCATCTTGAGCTTATCAAGTTGACTTTGAAGCACATCCAACTTAGATTCCCTGACGGATTCGGTACCTTCATGCATATCATCCAAAGTATCCCAAATTTCGTTTGCATTCTCAGGACGACTAATCCCGTTGAATTCTTCGGGGCATAGGTAGTTGAATAGAATGTCACATGCTTGAGCATTGTATTGCAACATCTTCAATTCTTTCGCAGTCACTTCAAGATACGATTCCTTTCCATCACCAAATAATTCATCTTGCAAGCCAACATGAACAACATCCCATACGGCGGGGTTATGACCAAGAATATGCATTTTCATTTTATGCTGCCAACTAGCAAAGTTTGTACCATCAAAATATGGACCTCCACGGTGATAATATCCCCCCTAGACGCCATACTATCCTAGGTTTTGAGACCAATGCAATGGAAACCAAGGCTCTCATACCACCTGTAGGATCGAAAGTAGGTCTAGGGGGTGATTAGACTACTTGACCAAATAATAACTTAACCTTTTCCCAAGTTAATTGGTTGGAAGATTTTAGCGATAGTTGCAAATCAAGTTCACCCTACACATGCATGTATACGAGTATTGCAGCGGAAAGGAAAGACAAGCACATGTAAAGAGGATAGGGATAAGAAGATCAAACGCAATTGGAGACACAAAGATTTTTCTCGTGGTTCCGATAGGTGGTGCTATCATACATCCGCGTATATGGAGACTTCAACCCACGAAGGGTAACGATTGTGAGAGTCCACGGAGGGCTCCACCCACGAAGGGTCTACAAAGTAGCAACCTTGTCTATTCCATGATGACCTACGTCCATGGAGGACTAGCCTTACTCGGGGTAGATCTTCATGAAGTAGGCGATCTCCTTGCCCTTACAAAATTCTTGGTTCAACTCCATGATCACGAAGAAGGAGGCTCCCAAGTGACACCTAACCAGTCTAGGAGGCACCACCCTCCAGAAGGTAATAGATGTGGTAGTATGATAAGCTCCTTGCTCTTCTGCTTCAAAAGAGAGTCTCCTCAACACTCAATCACTCTCTCACACAAATTTGGCTTGGGTAGAAGAGATTAATTGGGTGGAAAGCATCTTGGGGGGGCTAGAAATCATGATCCATATGGTTGGAGTGGATGATCTTGATCTCAACACAAGGGTAGGTGGTTTTCTCTCTCAGAAAATTGGATATAGCAAGTGTGTGTGTGTGTACTGGGTGCTTCACTTTCGAGTGAGATGTGGTGGAGCGATATATACATGCATCTCCAAAAATCGAACCGTTACAACATTATTGCCCAACTTGGTGAAATCGGAGTAAAAGCTCGGTTGCACCGACTAGTACAAAATGTGACAACTTTGGCCTTTTTGGTGAGACCAACATATAATTCTCGGTGGTACCGATATGGGCGACCTAGGCGGCTTCCAACTCTCGGTTTAAGAAATTGGTTAACAGAAAGTTGATCACTAGTTTTCGGTTGCACAGAATGAAAACTTGGTAATACCGACATGCTATGGTTTGTCTAGCGTAAAACTCGATGGATCCGAATGGGAAATATTGGTGTCACAGAATTTTGACTTTTGGCTTTGGACAGAAGGTTTTTGTGGGAAAGTGGGCGAGTATTTTTGGTGGCTACCTCTAACCACTTGAGCAACCAGATCATCATAGATACCTCATCCCCTTTTAATAGTACTAGCTTTCCTATGGACTCAAAAGTGATTTCTCACAAAATGTAAAATGTAGAGTCCTCAATCTTGAAGCATGGACAATCATATTCCTTCCTTTCCTCGGGGAGGTTCTCCACATAGGAATTTAGCCAACCCATCATTGAACCTTTTCCTGAGATACACTTGGTGGAAACATTAGTCTAATGAAATATATGTTGTTATTATTTACCAAAACCACCTAGGGAGAAGTTGTGCTTTCATGTAGTCGGTCAACCAATCCTCAGGCTTGGTTGAGACGTTGTACTTGGGGGTGTCGTGAGTCAAGGTGAAGCCCTTTGGGAACGTCTCCCTTAGGATGCGTGGCCTAAAACAGGGTGGTCCGACGGTGCTTTCTTCCTCGGCGACTTGGGACTCCGTGAGTCGCTCGAGGCGGAAGCAGGCGTCCTACTCGTCCAGGAGGCACGCTCCTACGCGCTTGGCTATAGGGCACCGGGCTGCTGATTGTTCGGCAGGCCAGCCGCGGTCTCGCCCCCCGTGTGGGTCGCTTTGCGCCATCCGGCGGTTGGCCCGACCGGCTGACTCGTTTGCCCGGTTGTCCACAACCGACGGGCTACGATCTCGCCGGCCCCGGCTGTCCGCTCGCCGGCTATCACGGTGATGGTTTGTGTTGGCGGGCAAAGATGCCTGGTAGGTGTCCCGCCAGCCGCTTGCCGGTCGGTGAGGGTCGAGGTTGTTGGCATTGGACCTTGAGCTGGAGCCGGTCGGATATCAAGATGACTAGGTTGGTTGTTCCCGCTCCACGTTCGTGGCCTACACGACTGCGTGGATGCACTCCTACTGCGCCTTGCAAGCCGTCTCATCGAGCTCTCGCAAATAATTGAAGGTGGCTCGCGCGGCTCTTATGTTCTTGTCAAGCGTGTTGTGGACAAGGCAGCCGCCGGCCAGCTCCTAGACGACGCCACCTCTGCGGTGCCGTACCTCCTCTAGTTGGCTCGGGCCGACGTTCACCGGCGTAAGACCGTGCGCTACATTGAACTCACGCCACACGGATTCGAACTCGCCGGGTGGCCTCCAGTGCCTCCACCTCCGTGGGCAAGCGCTGGCGGTGGCCGTCTAGCTAGGCACCCGTGGCTTCCGGATCAACCACGGGAGGGATGGGTGCGCATAGCGTGTGTATCGCCGTGCGTAGAGGAGTCTGCCATGTCGACCCACCACCCAAAGAGGCGGTGGTCATTGATGTCTACTACGCAACTTTATTCTTGTAGACTTGTGTTGGGCCTCCAAGCGTAGAGTTTTGTAGGACAGTAGCAATTTTCCCTCAAGTGGATGACCTAAGGTTTATCAATCTATGGGATTTGTAGGATGAAGATGGTCTCTCTCAAACAACCCTGCAATCAAATACAAGAAATCTCTTGTGTCCCCAACACACCCAATACAATGGCAAATTGTATAGGTGCACTAGTTTGGCGAAGAGATGATGATACAAGTGAGTAATGATAGTAGATACTAATTTTCGGTATTTGAAAATATAAAAACAGCAAGGTAGAAAGTGACAAAAGTGAGCACAAAAGGTATTGGAATGCTTGAAAACAAGGCCTACGGTCCGTACTTTCGCTAGTGCGATCTCTTAGCAATGCTAATATAATTGGATCACATAACCATCCCTCAACGTGCAACAAATTATCACTCCAAAGTTCTTATCTAGTGTAGAGCATAAGAAGAAATTGTTTGTAGGGTACGAAACCACCTTAAAGTTATCCTTTCTGATCAATCTATCCAAGAGTTCGTACTAAAATAACCAAGTTATCCTTTCCGATCAATCTATCTAAGAGTTCGTACTAGAATAACACCATATGATACGCATCAACCAACTCTAATGTCACCTAGATACTCCAATGTCACCACAAATATCCATGAGTTAATTATACGATATGCATCAAACAATTTCAGATTCACAACACTCAATTCAACACAAAGAATCTCAAAGAGTGCCCCAAGATTTCTACAGGAGAAGCTAGGATAAGAACGTGCATCAACGCCTATGCATAGATTACCCCAATGTCACCTCGGGAATCCTTAAGTTGACTACCAATACATAGATCAAGTGAATCAATAGAACACCCCATTGCCACCATGGGTATCCACATGCAAGACATATATCAAGTGTTCTCAAATCCAATTTTCAATCCAACATAACAAAATCTCAAAGGGAAAACTCAATTCATCACAACAAAATAGAGAGGGGAAAACACCATGTGATCCAACTATACTAACAAAGCCCATGATACATAAAGATCATGCCATCTCAATTACACGAGAGAGAGAGAGAGATTGAACACATAGCTACTGGTACAAACCTTCAGCCCCGAGGGTGGACTACTCCCTCCTCATCATGGACTCCGCCAGGATGATGGAGATGGCCACCGGAGATGATCTACCCTCTCCAACAGGCTACTATTTTCTCTCCAGATTAGTTTTTCGTCGATACAGAGGCCTTGCAGCGGCGGAACGAGGAGTCTAGGGTTATTTCTGATGGTTTCTATATTTATAGGAATTTTCGGCGTTGCTTTCACGCGGAGATGGGCCACGAGGTGAGCACGATACACCAGACCATGGTTTGGGGGCCTGGCACGGCCTAGTGGGTTGTGCCCACCTCGTGGCTCTTCTGGCCCTCACACGAAGCATCTAATGCCTCTTTTGTTACAAAAAAATCATCAAAAAGTTTCGAGCGATTCCGTGAACTTTCATTTTCTGCACAAAAACAACACCACGGTAGTTCTGCTAAAAACAACGTCAGTCCGGGTTAGTTCTAAATAAATCATATAAAGTGCATAAAAACCATATAAAAGTACTGTAAACATAGGTGAATATGGCATGGATACTTCATAAATTATCGATATGTTGGAGACGTATCAGCATCCCCAAGCTTAATTCCTACTCGTCCTCGAGTAGGTAAATGATAAAAGAAATAATTTATGAAGTGTGAATGCTAGTATAGTGAATAAGTTTGCTCAATGATAATTTCAACCACTTTTCCTAGCATCATAACAACAACTCTTTCTCATAAAACTCCTCATGATAAAGTAGCAACCAATTCACATGTTATGGTTCAAACAATGAATTCTCTTGGAACTTGACAACATATGTTCTTAGTCACCAAACAATTGCAATTCAACTTATTCTCAACAAATTCTAAGTAAGAGATCCACATACTCAATCATCATATAGTCTTCTATGATTGCTAGTACTCAAAGCATATTTTTGGAACAAACCGCATCCATCGGACACAGAGAAATATAGGGGCATAATGTTTTGCCTCTCAACTCATTTATCATAGAGATAATTGTCAACAATAACAAGTCATGATCAAATATATTTGATAGGCCATATGTGCTTAGATCTTTCCCCATGACATGATGCTTGCCTACTAATAGAAGTAGGTTGGAATGAGAAGTTGACTCAACATGAAAAGTAAATAGATTGTCCCTTCGCGGAGGGAAGGAGGGATTTGCATATGTGCCAGAGATCATTGTTTAAAATAGAGATAAATATAATTTTGGGAGGTGCACCCTTCCTGTCAACGTTATGACCAAGAGTTATCAATATCTTCCATGTTAAACACATTAGCAACAATTCCCAAGCAATAAAAATAAAGGTTTCCTCCCCCTCCACCAACAAACACACTCCATGGCCAGCCGAATCCACGGGTACCGTCCATACCAACAACATTCCTAGGGGAGTTTTGTTTTATTATTTGCATTTTTTTATTTCAGGAATGGGAATCCCTATTACCGCCCCTCTCGTGCAGGGACGAGTGAATAAACACTCATCATGAGAATAACCTGCTTAACATGGAAGATACTAACCGCCCCCTGTCGCTCCATGAGCAGTCCAGGCACACAAAATAGATGTTCATTTGAAATTTTAGAGGTGGCACATGCAAATTTACTTGGAACGGTAGGGTAATACCACATATAGGTAGATATAGTGGACTCTCATGGAAAGAAACTAGGTTTAAGGGTTTTTGGATGCACAAGTAGTATCTCTACTTAGTACGAATTTTGTCTAGCAAAAGGTTCTAAACAAGCACCACATGATGGAGGATCCATAACAATATAACTTCTATGCAAATATACGCAACCATAACTCATTATGTTGTCTTCCTTGTCCAACTTCAACTAATTTTCTCAAGTTTGGAAATAATTAATGGGTATTCAAAATCATAGAAGATTTACAAGATAATATATTTGAATGTGAAAGTTCTCTTCCTTATACTAATCATTCACGAATTGCTTGTATGACCAATATTGTGATTGTCAAACTTCAATAGATTCTACTTTATAAACCAGATGTGTGAAGCTACTACTAAGCATAAATAACATTGATAATTTCATATTCATGATATTTCATTGATTCACAATTTACTCATAGTATATAAGTGAAGCTCAAGAGTGAACATCAAACTACTCTTCAAAAGATATAAGTGAAGATCAATGAGTAGTCAAACAATTAGGTAGCTATGCGAGGACTCTCTCTCTCTCTCTCTAAATAAAGATTTTCAAGATGATTATTTTATTCCAAAATCAAACTAAACAAAAATAGAACTCCAAGAATAGCATGTATCATGTGAACAAATAAAAAATTAGGCTCAACATAGGCTAACCGATAGTTGACGAAGAGAGGTGGGATGCGTAGCATCCCCAAGCTTAGATGCTTGAGAGTTCTTGAAATATTTACTTGAGGTGCCTTGGGCATCCCCAAGATTGATATTTTGTATCTCGTTCATTCCTGTCATATTCCAGTTTCACCTATTCTCAACGACCTCATCCACACAGAACTTGAAAATAACTCGTGAGATAGGTGTGTGCACATAATAATAAATCAACTCTTTATGTACTGTCAAGACAAGTTGCATAATAATTTCAAACATCATATACTGTATACTAGTCCCTTCGTTCCTTTATATAAGGTGTATTTATTTTTTCAAAAGTCAAACGAGACCATGTTTGACCAAGTTTTTAGAATAATATATCAATATCCACAATACAATATTTATATCATTTGAACCATCATGACAGTTAGTTACATATTTTATATATATATGGAATTACAGATATTGTTAGTTTATTCTATAATCATGGTCAAACATTTAAATGGTTGACTTGCACGGAAAACAATACACCTTATATTCTGGAACGGAGGGAGTATAATTTTCACAATTTATATCTGCCAAAATTAGCCATGAAAACTTTAGGATAAGTAGATAACAAACTATGACAACAATCTGTCCAAACAGAACAGTCTGTAGCAATATATTAAAACAGTATACTTCTGTAACTTAAAAAATTATGAAATTTTAGGAAATGATAAATAATTCATATGAAAATACTGTGCAAGAATTTCAGAAACTTTGCACTTTCTAGTAAAATATGAAAATTCAAACACTACATCAAAAGTTTCTGTTTTTACACAGCACATATCAAAACATGCAATGCAAGCATCCTAATGCAATTCTTGGAACTTTTTATATAAAAACAACATTATAAATATAATCTAACATAGAAAAAAAAAATTATGCCCCAAGCAAAACACATATCATGTGACGAATAAAAATATAGCTCCAAGTAAGATATCGATATTATTGGAGACGAAAGAGGGGATGCCTTCCGGGGCATCCCCAAGCTTAGACGCTTGAGATTTCCTTTGATATTACCTTGGGGGTTCCTTGGTAATCCTCAAGATTAGGTCCTTGCTACTCCTTATTCACCTTATATCGGTATCTCAACCAAAACCTGAAAACTTTAATCACACCAAACTCAACGGAACTTTGTGAGATGGGTTAGTGTAGTAAAGATAGGATCATTCACTTAGGTATTGTCGAGACAAGATTCATAAATGTTCTCACATAATACCTATTTTATTACATAATTCACAATTTATATCACCAAATATAAGCTATGGAAACACTTGAAACAAGCAAACTATGCATGCAAAACAGAATCTGTAAAAAACAGAACAGTGTGTAAAGATCTGAATGATAACCATACTTCCGTGACTCTAAAAATTCTTAAAATTAGGAAAATGCAGATAATTTGCATAGAAATTATGTGTAAAAAATCATAATTTTTTTATGCTCCAGGAAAATCAGATAATTCATATACTGGACGCAAAACTTTTTGTTTTTGCACAGTATCAAACAAACAAGTTTCCACACTATCCCAAAGACTTTACTTGGCACTTTATTGAAATAAAAGATACAAAACATGATTAGTACAATAAATTAATCATGTGAACATATAAAAACATAAATTAAAAGTGTTGGGTTGTCTCATAACAAGCACTTTTCTTTAATGCCTTTTAGCTAGGCATGATTATTTCAATCATGCTCGTATAGGAATACTAGTTGAAACATGCAAGCGGGCATCATGAATCACATGACAACCACATTTAAGTATAATCCACTTACTATGCATATGGATTTTGTGATCAAACACTTCATGGGAACAAAAATCAACTTGCATAGGAAGGCCAAACAAGCGTAATTTCAAAACTTCGAACGCATAGGGAGGAAACTTGATATTATTGCAATTCCTACAAGCATATGTTCCTCCCTCATAATAATTTTCAGTAGCATCATGAAGGAATTAAACAATATAACTATCACATAAAACATTTTTTTCATGATCTACAAGCATAGAAAATTTGTTACTCTCCACATAAGCAAACTTCTTCTCATTCATAATAGTGGGAGCAAACTCAACGAAATAACTATCATGATGTACTTGCTTGACATAACCACATTGAATATTAAAATCATGATGACAATTTTAATTGTTGTAATTACTACATATAGCATACATGTCACCACAGTAATCATCATATATAGGAGGCATGCCATCATCATGATAGTTTTGCTCATCAAAACTTGGGGCACTAAAAATATCATCTTCATCAAACATAGCATCCCCAAGATTGTGGCTTTGCATATAATTAGCATCATGAATATTCAGAAATTAATACTAACAATATTTCTATCATTCTCATCATTCAAGGAATTCTCATTAGTTATTTTCATAAATTCTTCCTCTACCAATTGAGCACAATTTTCCGAACCATTGTTTTCACGAAAGACATTAAAAAGACGAAATAATTGATGCAACCTAAACTCCATTTTTATGTAGTTTTCTTTTATAACACCAAACTAGTGAAAAACAAGGAACTAAAAGATTTGATTGCAAGATTTAAAGATATACCTTCAAGCAATCACCTCCTCGGCAACGGCGCCAGAAAATAGCTTGATGTCTACTACACAACTTTATTCTTGTAGACCTGTGTTGGGCCTCCAAGCGCAGAGTTTTGTCGGACAGTAGCGATTTTCCCTCAAGTGGATGACCTAAGGTTTCAATCTGTGGGATGTGTAGGATTAAGATGGTCTCTCTCAAATAACCCTGCAATCAAAAACAAGAAAGCTCTTGTGTCCCCAACACACCCAATACAATGGCAAATTATATAGGTGCACTAGTTCTGCGAAGAGATGGCGATACAAGTGTAGTAATGATAGTATATATTGATTTTTGTAACATGAAAATATAAAACAGCAAGGTAGCAAGTGACAAAAGTGAGCACAAAAGGTATTGGAATGCTTGAAAACAAGGCCTACGGTCCGTACTTTCGCTAGTGCGATCTCTTAGCAATGCTAATATAATTGGATCGCATAACCATCCCTCAACGTGCAACAAATTATCACTCCAAAGTTCTTATCTAGTGTAGAGCATAAGGAGAAATTGTTTGTAGGGTACGAAACCACCTTAAAGTTATCCTTTTCGATCGATCTATCCAAGAGTTCGTACTAAAATAACCAAGTTATCCTTTCCGATCAATCTATCTAAGAGTTCATACTAGAATAACACCATATGATATGCATCAACCAACTCTAATGTCATCTAGATACTCCAATGTCACCACAAGTATCCATGAGTTAATTATACGATATGCGTCAAACAATTTCAAATTCATAACACTCAATCCAACACAAAGAACCTCAAAGAGTACCCCAAGATTTCTACCAGAGAAGCTAGGACAAGAATGTGTATCAATGCCTATGCATTGATTACCCCAACGTCACCTCTGGAATCTGCAAGTTGACTACCAAGACATAGATCAAGTGAATCAATAGAACACCCCATAGTCACCACGGGTATCCACATGCAAGACATATATCAAGTGCTCTCAAATCCAATATTCAATCCAACATAACAAAATCTCAAAGGGAAAACTCAATTCATCACAACAAAATAGAGAGGGGAAAACACCATGTGATCCAACTATATTAACAAAGCCCGTGATACATCAAGATCGTGCCATCTCAAGAACACGAGAGAAATAGAATGAACACATAGCTACTGGTATAAACCGTCAGCCCCGAGTGTAGACTACTGCCTCCTCACCATGGACTCCGCTGGGATGATGGAGATGGCCAACGGAGATGATCTACCCTCTCCGGCAGGGTACTATTTTCTCTCCAGATTGGTTTTTCATCGATACAGAGGCCTTGCAGCGAAGGAACGATGAGTCTAGGATTATTTCTGATGGTTCCTATATTTATAGGAATTTTTGGCATTGGTTTCATGCGGAGATGGGCCACGAGGTGAGCACGATACACCAGACCACTGTTTGGGGGACTGGCGCTGCCTGGTGGGTTGTGCCCACCTTGTGGCTCTTCTGGCACTCCCACAAAGCATCTAGTGCATCTTTTGTTACAAAAAAAAGTCAAAAAGTTTTGGGTCATTCCGAGAACTTCAATTTTCTGCACAAAAAGAACACCACGGTAGTTCTGGGAAAACAACGTCAGTCCGGGTTAGTTCTAAATAAATCATATAAAGTGCATCAAAACCATATAAAAGTATTGTAAAAATAGATGAATATGGCATGAATACTTCATAAATTATCGACACATTGGAGACATATCAGTCATCACCTCCATGCGGGTGTAGAGGTAATCGACATCGTCGAGGAGGATGTCGTCGTCGGTCGGCAGCAACTCGTTGCAGTCGAGCACCTCGGAGGGGTACTCGTTGGGGACAACCGCGACGTAGATGTGGTGGTCACCAAAGGGGGTGACGGAGCCATCCTCGGGGAAGTCCACGTCCTCAAGGGGGCGAGTGTTGTCGTTGACGCAGTCGAGCGCACCATAGCGCACTACCAAACCGTGCGCGATGCATGCACCAGAAGCGGTGAAGGGTCCCTCCTAGAACGTAACCTCGGCCGGCGTCACTGCTGGCCCCACTATGGGAACCTACTATCGTGGTATTTTCGTAGCATATGCCAAGGGGTGGCTTAGATCGTTGTTTGGGGCCGGCGGGCGCCCCAGCGTACGGAGACGGGTGGTGGCATGAGACACATGATGCCAAAGCTACCTTATATCTTTCCTCAAAACAGCCACCATACCTACCTATTATGGCATTTCCATAGCCATTCCGAGATATATTGCCATGCAACTTCCACCGTTTCGTTTATTATGACACGCACCATAGTCATCGGGTTGTAATTCTTGAGTTGTAAGTAAATAAAAGTGTGATGACCATCATTATTAGAGCATTGTCCCATGTGACGAAAGGATGATGGAAGATATGATTCCCTCACAAGTGGGGATGAGACTCTAGACTTTATGAAAAATAAAAGAGGCCGGCGAAGCCCCCCAAAAAACAGGCCTTACATGCCCACCAAAAAAAGAAGAGAGAAGGGACAATGCTATTATATTTTTCCACACTTTTGCTCCAAAGTAGCACCATGATCTTCATGATAGAGAGACTCCTATTTTGTCACTTTCATATACTAGTGGTAATTTTTCATTATATAACCTTGCTTGTATATTCGATTGATGGGCTTCCTCAAATTGCCCTAGGTCTTCATGAGCAAGCAAGTTGGATGCACACCCACTTAATTTCCTTTCGAGTTTTCATACACTTATAGCTCTAGTGCATGAGTTGCATGGCAATCCCTACTCACTCACATTGATATTTATTAATGGGAATCTCCATAGCCCATTGATACGCCTAGTTGATGTGAGACTATCGTCTCCTTTTCCTTCACAACCTCCACCATATTCTATTCCACCTATAGTGCTATATCCATGGCTCACGCTCATGTATTGTGTGAGAGTTGAAAAAGTCTGAGAAAACAAAAGTGTGAAACAATTGCTTGACTTTTCATCGGGGTTGTGCATGATATAAATACTTTGTGTGGGGAAGATGGAGCATAGCCAGACTATATGATATTGTAGGAATAACTTTCTTTTGCCATTATATTTTGAAGAGATACAATTGCTTTTCTAGTATGCTAGAAGTATTATTGTTTTTATGTCAACATTAAGATCTGAATATTCATGCCATAATAGAGAATATTACATGGATAAATATGTTAGGTAGCACTCCACATCAAAAATTCTGTTTTTATCATTTACCTACTCGAGGACGAGCAAGAATTAAGCTTGGGGATGCTGATACGTCTCCAACATGTCTATAATTTTTTATTGTGTCATGCTATTATATTATCTGTTTTGAATGATTTATATGCATTAATATGCTATGTTACATTATTTTGGGGACTAACCTATTAATCTAGAGCCTAGTGCCAGTTTCTATTTTTTCATGATTTTGAGTATTGCAGATATGGAATATTAAACGGAGTCCAAATGGAATAAAATCTACAGAATGATTTTTTTCTGCAAGGAAACAAATCTACCATACTTGGAGTGCATGGCAGGGCATCTGCCTGGAGGTCACAAGCCAGGGGGCGCGGCCACCCCCTGGCGTGCCTGGCAGGCTTGCCACCTCCTGGCAAGTCTCCTAGTCTTGATCTTCGTCCTATAAATACCCAAATATTCCCCCAATAAAAAAAGATCCACGCAAATACTTTTCCACTGCGAGAAGATTCCGTTCCCGAGAGATCCAATCTTGGAGCCTTTTCCGGTAATCTGACGGAGGGGGATCCGATCACGGAGGGCATCTACATCAACTCCATTGCCCCTCCAATGATGCGTGAGTAGTCCACCATAGACCTACGGGTCCATAGCTAGTAGCTAGATGGTTTCTTCTCTCTCTTTATGCTTCAATACCATGTTCTTCATGATCTTCATGGAGATCTATCCGATGTAAGACTCTTTTGTGGTGTGTTTGTCGAGATCCGATGAATTGTGGGTTTATGTTCAGATTATCCATGAATATTATTTGAGTCTTTTCTGAATTCATATATGCATGATTTCATATCTTTGCAAGTCTCTTCGAGTTATTGGTTTGGTTTGGCCAACTAGATTGGTAATTCTTGCAATGCGAGAAGTGCTTAGTTTTGAGTTCAATCTTACGGTGTGCTCACCCAGTGACAAAGTAGGGGTAGCGAGGCACGTATTGTATTGTTGCCATCAAGGGTAACAAGATGGGGTTTTCATCATATTGCTTGAGTTTATCCCTCTACATCATGTCATCTTACCTAATGCGTTACTCTGTTCTTCATGAACTTATTACTCTAGATGCACGCAGAAGTCGGTCGATGTGTGGAGTAATAGTAGTAGGTGCAGAATCGTTTTGGTCTACTTGACATGGACGAGATGCCTATATGCATAGCCATTGCCTTGGATATCTTCATAATTATTCGCTTTTCTATCAATTGCTCGAAAGTAATTTGTTCACCCACCATGATACTTTCCTTCATGAGAGGAGCCTCTAGTGAAACCTATGGCCCCGGGGTCTACTTTCCATAATATATTTTCAGATCTATAAACCAAAAATACCAAAAATATCTTGCTTCAATTTATTTACTTTTTACTTTCCGCAAACTTTTACATCTATCTCTATCAGATCTAATCCTTGCAAATAACCGTGAAGGGATTGACAACCCCTTTATAGCGTTGGGTGCAAGAGTTCGATTGTTTGTGTAGGTGCATCCATTGGTTACTTGCTTGTTCCTCCTACTGGATTGATACCTTGGTTCTCATCAACTGAGGGAAATACTTATCTACTTTGCTTCATCACCCTTCCTCTTCAAGGGAAAACCAATGCAAGCTCAAAAAGCTCAAAAAGCTTGCGTTGGTTTTCCCTTGAAGAGGGAAGGGTGATGTAGCAAAGTAGATAAGTATTTCCCTCAATTGATGAAAACCAAGGTATCAATCCAGTAGGAGTAACAAGAAAGTAACCAATGGATGTACCTACACAAACAATCAAACTCTTGCACCCAACCCTATAAAGGGGTTGTCAATCCATTCACGGTTATTTGCAAGGATTAGATCTGATAGAGATAGATGTAAACGAGTACGTAAAGTAAAAAGTAAATAAATTGCAGCAAGGTATTTTTGGTATTTTTGGTTTATAGATCTGAAAATATATTATGGAAAGTAGACCCGGGGGCCATAAGTTTCACTAGAGGCTTCTCTCTTGAAGGAAAGTATCACGGTGGGTGAACAAATTATTGTCAAGCAATTGATAGAAAAGAAAATAATAATGTAGATATCCAAGGCAATGATTATGCATATAGGCATCACGTCCATCTCAAGTAGAACGAAATGATTCTGCATCTACTACTATTACTCCACACATCGACAGATTCCTGCCTGCATCTAGAGTATTAAGTTCATGAAGAATAGAGTAACACATTAGGTAAGATGACATGATGTAGAGGGATAAACTCAAGAAATATGATGAAAACCCCATCTTTTTACCCTTGATGGCAACAATACAATACGTGCCTCGCTATCCCTACTTTGTCACTGGGTGAGGACACCGCAAGATTGAACCCAAAACTAAGCACTTCTCTCATTGCAAGAATTACCAATCTAGTTGGCCAAACCAAACCAATAACTCAAAGAGACTTGCAAAGATATGAAATCATGAATATAAGAATTCAGAAAAGACTCAAATAATATTCATGGATAATCTGAACATAAACCCACAATTCATCGGATCTTTACAAACACACGGCAAAAGAGTATTACATTGGATAGATCTCCATGAAGATCATGAAGAACATGGTATTGAAGATCAAAGAGAGAGAAGAAGCCATCTAGCTACTAGCTATGTACCCGTAGGTCTGTGGTGGACTACTCATGCATCATCGGAGGGGTAATGGAGTTGATGTACATGCCCTCCGTGATCGAATCCCCCTCTGGCAGATTACCGGAAAAGGCTCCAAGATTGGATCTCTCGAGAACGAAGGCTTCTGGCGGCGGAAAAGTATTTGTGTGGCTCTTTGTGGTATTGGGGGGATATTTTGGTATTTATAGGACGGAGATAGGGCTAGGACTCCTGCCAGGGTTTCACAAGCCTGCTAGGCGCGGCCAGTGGGGGTGGTCGCGCCCCCTGGCTTGTGACCTCCTGGCAGCTTCCTTGCCTTGCACTCCAAGCCTGGTAGATCTCTTTTGTTCTAGAAAAAATCATCACGAAGATTTTATTCCGTTTGGATTCTGTTTAATATTCCATATCTGCAATACTCAAAAACAAGGAAAATCAGAAACTGGCATGAGGCTCTAGATTAATAGGTTAGTCCCAAAAATAATATAAAATATCATATTAATGCATATAAAACATCCAAAACAGATAATGTAATAGCATGACACAATCAAAAATTATAGATACATTGGAGACATATCAGAACCGCAGACTGATACGTCTCGAACGTATCTACTTTTCCAAACACTTTTGCTCTTGTTTTGGATGATTTGAATGAAACGAACCCAGATTGAGGATGTTTTCAACAGAACCACCTTGGTGTTATTTTTCTCTAGAAATAAAAGTCTCGGAATTGGAAGAAAGTTTTTGTGACTTTTTTCTGCGATTTATAATGAATTATGAAGCAAAGAACCACCATAGGGGGGTTGCCTGTGGCCCACGAGGCAACAGGGCGCGACTACCCCCTAGTTCGCGCTCTGTTGAGTGGTGGGGCCCACGAGGCTCCCCTGGCCCTATCTCCAGTCCTATAAATTCTCATATTCAGAGAAAAAACCAGAGAGGAGTTTTCATCACGATATATGATACAGAGCCGCCGCCACCTCCTGTTCTTCCTCGGTAGGGCTGATCTGGAGTCCGTGTGGGGCTCTAGAGAGGGGGATTCGTCGTCGTTGTCATCACCAACACTTATCCATCAACTATTCCATGATACTCACCACCAGGACTGAGTAATTCCTCTGTAGGATTGCTGGTTAGTGATGGGTTTGGATGGAATTGATCACGTAATCGAGTCAATTTGATAGGGTCTGATCCCTAATATCCACTATGTTCTGAGATTGACGTTGCTATAACTTTCTTATGATTATGCTTGTCACTTGGGACCCAGTGTCGTGATTTCAGATTTGAACCTATCATGTTTTCATGAATATAAGAGTGGTTTGGATCAGATCTTGCAAGTTGTATGCACCTATTACATGTCTTGATCCACATACGCCAAGGTGACAATAATTGGGATTCTTTCTGGTGATTGTCATAGTTTGAGGACTTCATGTATTCACCATGTTTTAATGCTTTGTTCGGGTTCTCTAATAAAAGGAGGACTTAATATCCCTTAGTTTCCAATAGGACCCCACTACCACGGGAGGGTAGGACAAAATATGTCATGCATGTTCTTATCGCAAGCACGTATGACTCTATACGGAATACATGCCTACATTGTATTGATGAATTGGAGCTAGTTCTGTGTCGCTCCAGTGTGTAACTGTTAAATGATTTATGCCATCCATGTCTTTCCATCACCACTCCATGGCCTACGCTTTACATATACTGAATCTTGCTAAGTTACTATTGTTGTTATCACTGTTACTATTTTTATAAAATTGTTGCTATCATTGTTACTGCTACTACTATTATTTGTCATGCTACTAAACCTTTGTTGCAGATAGATATCCTAGGTGTAGTTGAATTGACAACTCAACTATCAAGGCCGATAAATATTCTTTGGCTCCCCTTGTGTCGAATCAATAAATTTGGGTGAAATACTACTCGTGAAGACTGTCGTGATCCCCTATACTTCTGGGTTATCATGCACATCCATATCGATCCCTGTGACTACACAAATGATATTTGAGTGAACCATTGGTTACCATGTGGCATTCCCTTTGCTTCAGGATACTTTACAATACCCGCGAATCATCGATATCCTCTTAATTTATCCACATGCTCATTATGTCATTACTCTTGTTACCGGTTTTGTTCTTCTTTCTCGTTGATGTGTTTCGGCATCCCCATGACATAGTCACATATGTCTGGACAAACGATGATGGATGTCGTCACTCCGAGAGGCCCTAAGAATATCTCGACATCTTTAGAGGTGCAAATCCCACTCTCGAGTTTTCTGGTCCCTTGTCAAACTTTTTGATGAACTTGTAAGTTGTCGTTATGACCACCTACTAACAGACAGCGTTTGAGCAACCCCAAAGCTCATCTTAAGGTAATAAGTGACTATGATACTCTCACGGTTTAAGGAACATAATACACATGTGAACACTTTGTGTTATAACAATTGATTCCAGACAATATTATCTCAAAGTATAACAATCAAGTTTCGCTCTATTCAATACGACAGTTCTTCTAACTGTTGGGGAACGCTGCATGGGAAACAAAAAAATTCCTATATTTAAATATTTATCTTTGGACCATTCCGGAGCTCCTCGTGATGTCCAAGATCTCATTCGGTACTCTGAACAACCTTCGGTCACCAACACATATATCTCAATACTACCGAAACGTCACCGAACGTTAAGTGTGCAGACCCCGCGGGTTTGAGAACTATGTAGGCATGACCGAGAAACCTCTACGATCAATAACCAATAGCGGGACCTAGATGCCCATATTGGTTCCTACATATTCTACGAAGATCTTTATTGGTTAAACCTCTATGTCAAGGATTCAGTTAATCCCATATGATGTTCCTTTTGTTCTTCGATATGTTACTTTCCCGAGATTCGATCATCGGTATCTCTATACCTAGTTCAATCTTGTTACTGGCAAGTCTCTTTACTCGTTCCGTAATACAAGATACCGTGACTACCACTTTAGTCACTTTGCTTGCAAGGCTTGTTGTGATGTTGTATTACCGAGTGGGTGCTGAGATACCTCTCCATCACACGGAGTAACAAATCCCAGTCTTGATCCATGCCCACTCAACAGACACCTTCGGAGATACCTGTAGAGCATCTTTATAGTCACCTGGTTACGTTGCGACGTTTGATAGACATAAGGTATTCCTACGGTGTCAGTGAGTTGCATGATCTCATGGTCATAGGAACAGATACTTGACATGCAGAAAACTATAGCAATAAACTGACACAATCATATCCCGTTATCAAATGACACCTCATGTCCATGGCTAGGAAACCTTGAGCATCTTTGATCAACGAGCTAGTCTACTAGAGGCATACTAGGGACATAGTGTTGTCTATGTATCCACACATGCATTTGAGTTTCCAATCAATACAATTATAGTATGGATAATAAACGATTCTCATGAACAAGGAAATATAATAATAACCACTTTATTATTGCCTCTAGGGCATATTTCCAATAGTCTCCCACTTGCACTAGAGTCAATAATCTAGCTCACATCACTATGTGATTTACATTGTAATGAATCTAACACCCATACAGTTCTGGTGTTGATCATGTTTAGCCCTTGGAAGAGGTTTAGTCAACGGGTCTGTGACATTCAGATCCGTGTGCACTTTGCAAATATTTATGTCCTCCTCCTTGATGTAATCGCGGATGGAATTGAACCGTCTCTTTATGTATCTGGTCCTCTTGTGAAAGAGCAATGGTGTTGTCACAGAACAGAGTCATTGGATTCGGTGCACTGGGAACTACTCGAAGATCTGTCATGAACTCCTTCATCCATACACCTTCCTTCGCTGCCTCTGAGGCAGCGATGTACTCTGCTTTGCATGTAGAATCAGCTACCACGCTCTGCTTGGAACTGCACTAGCTTACCACTCCCCCATTCAGAATAAATACGTGTCCGGTTTGAGACTTAGAGTCATCTAGATCAGTGTCAAAGCTTGCATCGATGTAACCCTTTACGACGAGCTCTTGATCACCTCCACAAACGAGAAACATTTCCTTAGTCCTTTTTAGGTACTTAAGGATATTTTTGACCACCGTCCAATGCTCCATTCCTAGATCAATTTGAAACCTTCTGGCCATACTTATGGCAAGGCTGACATCAAGTCTTGTGCATAGCATTGCATACATGATAGAGCCTATGGCTGAAGCATAGGGGATGACACTCATCTTTTCTCTAACTTCTGCCGTCGCTGGGCATTGAGTCTTACTCAACTTCACACCTTGCAATACAGGTAAGAACCCCTTCTTGGACCGATCCATTTTGAACTTCTTCAAAACTTTGTCAAGGTATGTGCTCTGTGAAAGTCCTATTAAGCGTCTCGATCTATCTCTATAGATCTTGATGTCTAATATGAAAGCAGCTTCTCCTAGGTCCTTCATTGAAAAACTCTTGTTCAAATATTCCTTCATGCTTTCCAACATTTATATATTTTTTCCAATCATCAATATGTCATCCACATATAATATTAGAAACACTATAGAGCTCCCACTCACTTTCTTGTAAATACAAGCTTCTCCATAAACTTGTATAAACCCGAACGCTTTGATCACCTCATCAAAGCGAAAATTCCAACTCCGAGATGCTTGCACCAGTCCATAAATGGATCGCTGGAGTTTGCAAACTTTGTCAGCATTCTCTGGATCGACAAAACCTTCTGGTTGTATCATATACAACTCTTCCTTGAGGAAACCGTTAAGGAATGCTATTTTGACATCCATCTGCCAAATTTCATAATCGAAAAGTGCAGCTATTGCTAACATGATTCTGACAGACTTAAGCATCACTACGAGTGAGAAGATCTCATCGTAGTCAACTCCTTGAACTTGTGAAAAACCCTTTGCCACAAGTCGAGATTTATAGACGGTGACACTACCGTCCGCGTTCGTCTTCTTCTTAAAGATCCATTTGTTCTGATTGGCCTTTCGCCCTTCAGGTAATACTTCCAAAGTCCATACTTTGTTTTCATACGTGGATCCCATCTCGGATTTCATGGCTTCTAACCATTTTTTGGAATCCAGGACCATCATCACTTTTCCATAGCTCATAGGTTCATCGTTGTCCAACAACATGACCTCTAAGACAGGGTTGTCGTACCACTCAGGAGCAGTATGCGTTCTTGTCGACCTACGAGGTTCGATATTAACTTGATCTGAAGCTTCATGATCATCATCATTAACTTCCTCTTCAACTGACGTAGGCTCCACAGAAACATCTTTCTGTGCTGCGTTGCTCTCTGGTTGAAACAAAGGATCAACAACCTCATCAAATTCTATCTTCCTCCCACTCAATTCTTTCGAGAGAAACTCTTACCCAAGAAATGTTCTGTTTTTAGTGACAAAAACTTTGCCTTCGGATATGAGATAAAAGGTATACTCAACTATCTCTTTTGGGTATCCTATGAAGACACATTTCTTCGCTTTGGGTTCCAGCTTTTCAGGCTGAAGCTTTTTGACATAAGCAGCACATCCCCAAACTTTAAGAAACGACAACTTTGGCCTCTTGCCAAACCACAGTTCATATGGCGTCGTCTCGATGGTTTTCGATGGTTCCCTATTTAAAGTGAATGCAGCTGTCTCTAATGCATAACCCCAAAACGATAGTGGAAAATCGGAAAGAGACATCATAGAATGCACCATATCCAATAAGGTTCGATTACAATGTTCGGACATACCATTACGCTGTGGTGTTCCATGCGGTGTCAATTGTGAAACAATTCCACACTTTCTTAAGTGACTACCAAACTCAGAACTCAGATATTATCCTCCTCGATCAGATCGTAGGAACTTAATTTTCTTGTTATGATGATTCTCAACTTCACTCTGAAATTGCTTGAACTTTTCAAACGTTTCAGACTTGTGTTTCATTAAGTAAATATACCCATATCTACTTAAGTCACCGGTGAAGGTGAGAAATTAACGATATCCACCGCATGCCTCAATGCTCATTGGACCACACACATCAATATGTATGATTTCCAACAAGTTACTTGCCCGCTCCATTGTTCCAGAGAATGGGGCCTTAGTCATCTTGCCCATGAGGCATGGTTCACATGTGTCAAGCGATTCAAAATCAAGTGACTCCAAAAGTCCATCAGCATGGAGCTTCTTCATGTGTTTTACACCAATATGACCTAAGCGGTAGTGCCACAAAAAAGTGGTACTATCATTATCAATTCTACATCTTTTGGCATCAATGTTATGAACATGTGTATTATCACTATCGAGATTCAATAAGAATAAACCCCTCACATTCGGTGCATGACCATAAAAGATATTACTCATATAAATAGAACAACCATTATTCTCTGATTTAAATGCGAACCGTCTCGCAATAAACAGATCCAGATATAATGTTCATGCTTAACACAGACACTAAGTACCAATTATTCAGGTTCATCACTAATCCCAATGGTAATCGAAGAGCGAGCGTGCCAACGACAATCACATCAACATTGTAACCATTTCCCACGCGGATTGTCACTTCGTCCTTAGCCAGCCTCCGCCTATTCCGTAGTTCCTGCTTTGAGTTGCAAATGTGAGCAACCGAACCGGTATCAAATACCCAGACACTACAACGAGAGTTGGTAAGGTACACATCAATAACATGTATATCATATATACCTTGTTTGGTGTTGGCCGCCTTCTTATCGGCCAGATACTTGGGACAGTTCTGCTTCCAGTGAGCAGTTCCCTTGCAATGAAAGCACTCGGTTTCTGACTTGGGTCCATCCTTGGGTTTCTTCACGGGAGGGGCAACTGTTTTGCCACTCTTCTTGGAGTTACCCTTCTTACCCCTGCCATTTTTCTTAAAACTTGTGGTTTTATTGACCATCAACACTTGATGCTCTTTCTGGATTTCAGAATCAACGACTTTCAGCATCGCAAACATCTCGGCGACTGACTTGTTCATCCGTTTCATGTTATAGTTCAGCATGAAGCTCTTGTAGCTAGGTGACAATGATTAAAGAACTCTATCGGTGATCGCCTCCGGCGGAAGGGGCATCCCTAACTCAGCCAGACGGTTCGAATACCCAGACATTCTGAGAATATGTTCACTGACAGACCCATTCTCCTCCATCTTGCAAGCATAGAACATATCGGAGGTCTCATGCCTCTCTATCCAGGCATTCTTCTCAAATATAAACTTCAACTACTGGAACATCACATATGCTCCATGACGTACAAAACATCTTTTAAGTCCTAGTTCCATGCCATACAAAATTGCACATTTAACTATTGAGTAGTCTCCAAAACGTACCTCCCAGATGTTCACAATGTCTTCAGACGACACGGGACTGGGTGGATCACCAAGCGGTGCATCAAGGACATAAGACTTTTGGGAAGCCATGAGGATAATCCTCAGATTATGGGTCCAGTCTACAAAGTTACTTCCATCATCTTTCAACTTGGCTTTCTCTAGGAACGCATTGAAATTCAGGGGAACTGTTGCGCGAGCCATTGATCTACAACATAAATTTGCAAAGGTTACTAAGACTATTGTTCAAGATAATGAGTTTAGTTAATCAAATTCCTTAAAAAACACTCAAATTGACATCCCTCCAGTCATTTGAGTGATTCATGATCCAAATTCACCAACCCAAGTCCGATCATCACGTGAGATGAGGTAGTTTCAATGGTGAACATCTTCATCTTGATCATATCTACTATATGACTCATGTTTGACCTTTAGGTCTCTTGTGTTCCGAGGCCATGTATGTACATGCTAGGCTTGTCAAGTTTAACCCAAGTGTTCCGCACGTGCAACACTAGCTTGCACCCGTTGTATGTGAACGTAGAGTCTATCACACCCGATCATCACGTGGTGTCTCGAAACGACAACCTTTCGCAACGGTGCACACTCGAGGAGAACACAATTTTATCTTGAAATTTTAGTGAGGGATCACCTTATAATGCTACTGTCTTCCTAAGCAAAACAAGGTGCATAAAAGGATTAACATCACATGCAAATCATAAGTGACATGATATGGCCATGAACTTGTGCTTTTGATCTCCATGTACAAAGCACCGGCATGATCCCCATCGTCACCGGCATGACACCATGATATCCACCATCTTGATCTCCATCAACGTGTCGCCATGAGGTTGTCGAGCCAACTGCTGCTTCTACGACTATTGCTAACTCATAGCGATAAAGTAAAGCAAAAATGGCGAAAATAAATTCAAGACAACCCTATGGATCCTACCGGTTGACGTACTCATTGTCATGCAAGTCGTGATATTCTATACAAAACATGATCATATCATACATCACATATACCTCATCATGTAATTGGCCATATCACATCACAACATACCCTATAAAAACAAGTTAGACGTCCTCTAATTGTTGTTGCATGTTTCACGTGGCTGCTACGCCTATGGGTATCTAGCAAGAACTATTCTTACCTATGCAAAAACCACAACGGTGATACACAAATTGCTATTCAACCTTCTCAAGCACTGCCTTTGTCTAATCTGATCCAACTAGAGTAGGAGAGACAGACACCCGCCAGCCATCTTTATGCAACAAAGTCACATGTTAGTCGATGGAACCGGTCTCTCGTAAGCGTACGAGTAAGGTTGGTCCGGGCCGCTTCATCCCACAATACCACCGAATCAAGAAAAGACCAAGGGAGGAAGCAATCTGACCATCAACGCCCACAAACTCCTTTGCTTTCTACTCGTGATCTAATCTATGCATAGACCTAGCTCATGATGTCACTATTGGGGAACGTTGCATGGGAAACCAAATTTTTTTCCTACGCACACGCAAGATCTATCCATGGTGATAAGCATCTACGAGAGGAAGAGTGGATCTACATACCCTTGTAGATCTCTAAGCGGGAAGCGTTAAGAAACGTGGTTGATGTAGTAGAACGTCTTCGCGATCCAAATCGCTAGCCATCCTGCAATCCAATCATGATCCGTCCCGATCTAGCGCCGAACGGACGACACCTCCGCGTTTAGCACACATACATCTCGATGACGATCTACACATTCTTGATCTAGCAAGAGGGAGCGGAGAGGTAGATGAGAACTCCGGTAGCGCGACGGACCAGCGGTGGTGGTGGTGGAACTATTACGGTAGGGCTTCGCCTAAGCACCACCGAAAACTAGGGGATACAATCTAGTGGGGAGAGAGAGCTGCACCGTGTCTTAGGGTTGGGTGCGTCTGCCCTCTATCCCCTCCAATATATATAGGAGTTAGGGGAGGGGTCGGTGCCCCTAGGGTTTCCCCTAGGAGTCAGGCGAACAGGAGGTGGACGAGTCCACCTCCAATCCTACTCCAAGTAGGATTCCAATCCTACTTGGATTTCATTCCCCCACTTGGGGTTTTTCCCTTTCCCACACCTCTAACCGCATGGGCCCTTAGGGGCTGGCTTGCCCAGACCACTAAGGGCTGGTGCGCCACCTCTAAGGACCATGTGGCCTCCCTATGTGGGTGGCCCCTCCCGATGGCTCCCCGAAACCCTTCCGGCACTCTCGGCACACTACCGGTAATACCCGAAACTTTTCCGGAGACCAAACCGGGTCTTCCTATATATCAATCTTTACCTCCGAACCATTTCGGAGCTCCTCGTGATGTTCGGAATCTCATCCAGCACTCCGAACAACTTCGTTCACCAACACATATATCTCAATACTACTGAAACGTCACCGAACGTTAACTGTGCACACCCCGCGGGTTTGAGAACTATGTAGACATGACCGAGACACCTCTACAGTCAATAACAAATAGAAGGACTTAGATGCCCATAATGGTTCCTACATATTCTACGAAGATCTTTATCGGTTAAACCTCTATGTCAAGGATTCAGTTAATCATGTATGTTGTTCCCTTTGTTCTTTGGTATGTTACTTGCCGGAGATTCGATCGTCGGTATCTCTATACCTAGTTCAATCTCGTTATAGACAAGTCTCTTTACTCGTTTCGTAATACAAGATCCCGTGGCTAACACTTTAGTCGCTTTGCTTGCAAGGCTTGTTGTGATGTATTATTACCGAGTGGGCCCTGAGATACCTCTCCATCACACGGAGTAACAAAACCCAGTCTTGATCCATGCCCACTTAACAAACACCTCTGAAGATACCTGTAGAGCATCTTTATAGTCACCCGGTTACGTTGCAACGTTCGATACACACAAGGTATTCCTCCGGTGTCAGTGGGTTGCATGATCTCATGGTCATAGGAATAGATACTTGACATGAAGAAAACTATATCAATAAACTGACACGATCATATGCTACGTTCATAGTTTGGGTCTTGTCCATCACATCATTATCCTAATGATGTAATCCCGTTATCAAATGACATCTCATGTCAATGGCTAGGAAACCTTGACCATCTTTGATCAACGAGCTAGTCTACTAGAGTCATACTAGGGACACCGTGTTGTCTATGTATCCACACATGCATTTGAGTTTCCAATCAATACAATTATAGCATGGATAATAAACTATTATCATGAACAAGGAAATATAATAATAACCACTTTATTATTGCCTCTAGGGAATATTTCCAACACTAACATCATACTCTCGATGTTGTTTTAGGGCCATCGTTACACTTAATGATATCCTAAGATCTAGAAAACATGATCACTAACGACACTTGAGATAGTCATAGAGGCAAGACTAGGAACCTTTGTTTTACCGTTTAACATTCCACACATGCATATGAGTTTTCCACTTGATCACATATTCCATAATCATAACAGTTATTGCATGGAATATAAACTCTTAATTATTAATATGGAAATACAATATACAATATTATTGCCTTTAGGGCATATCTTCATCCGGCTCCCACTTGCACTAGAGTCAATAATCTAGTTTACATAGTCTCTCTAACACATATGGCTATCCGATGTTGCTCATGCTTTGCTCGTGGTCAAGCCTTCGTCATCGGACCTAACACATTCCAATACGTGTGAACCTTGAGGACCTTCACAAAACCCTTCTCAAGATACTATCAAATAATTTGATACTTGCGCTCGATGTGTCTAGTCTTCATGTGGGATCTTGGTTCCTTTGGTTGAGCAACGACACCACTATTATCACAATAGATTGCCATCGGATTCATTGCACTTGGGACCACACCAACTTCTTCAAGAAATGTCTTGATCCAGACCGCCTCCTTCGTAGCTTCTAGAGCCACAATATACCCTACCTTTGTCATAGATCCACAATATTGTTCTATTTGAAACTTTTTTGAACTACTACACCACCAATCAGGGTATAAACATAGCCTGGTTGAGATTTATGACCATCTATATCAGTCATGAAGCTAGCATCGGTGTAACCATTTACAACGAGCTCTGTCCCCCATAGACAAGGAGCATGTCCTTTGTCCTTTTGAGGTACTTAACAATATTTTTAACCGCTGCCCAGTGAGCCACCCCAGGATCACTTTGATACCTGCTACTAACACTTAGTGCATAAGAAACATATGGTCTAGTACATATCATAGAATATGTGATGGATCTAATTGACGAACCATATGGCACTCCACCCTTCTACACTCTTTCATAAATTGTTTTGGGACATTGATTTCTACTGAGTGTTGTGGCATGTGACGTCGCGAGTAAACCTTTCTTTGCATTCTCCATTTGAAACCTCTTTAAAACCTTTTCAATGTATGTTCTCTCGCTTAACACAATTAGACATCTTGATCTATCTCTATGGATATTTATGCCCAATATATATATATGCTCCTTCACCTAAGTCTTTCATTCAAAACACACTCTTCAAATGGCCTTTTATTGTGCTAAGGAATTTTGTATCATTTCAATCAATAAGATGTCATCTACATATAGAATCAGAAAACTATAGAGCTTCCACTAAACTTCTTGTATACACAAGTTTCTTCAACAAATTTAATGAAGCCACACTCTTTTACCACTTCATACAAATGTTGATTATAGCTCCTTGATGCTTGCTTAAAACCATAGATAGATCTTTGAAGCTTACACACCTATCTGACATCCTTAGGATTGACAAAACCTTCTGGTTGTATCATATATACATCCTCTTTCAAATATCCATTTAGGAATGCAGTTTTGACATCCATCTACCATATCTCATAATCGAAATATGCAACAATATCCATCATTATCCATACAATTTCAACATAGATACCGATGAGAAACTTTTGTCATAATCAACTCCCTCAATCTACGAAAATCCTTTCGCGACTAGCCTTGCTTTATAGATAGCAGGATTGCCATCCGCATATGTTTTTCTTTTGAAGATCCATTTACATTGTATGATTTTCACACCCTATGGAGGATCAACCAACTTCCAAACTTGATTCTCATACATGGAATCCATTTCGGATTTCATGGTTTCCAACCATTCTTTTGAGCTAGGCGTCGCCATTGCTTCTCTATAGTGCGCATATTCATCTTCTTCTAGGATGAATAATTCATTGTGAAACCACTCAGGGGGGTCAATAACTCTGCCTAACCTACGCGGTTCAGTCACAACCTTAGGTGGAGTTTCTGCAACTGTTGCCGTAACTTCTGGTTCAGTTGTGTGGACAATTTCTGGAACAGATTCTGTTTCATTTGCACAATCACTTCTGGAGATTCTGTAATCTCATTAAGCCATACCAAAATAGCATGGTGCCCCCATGTGTGGTTTTGGTAAATGATGACAATCCATATGGACTAATGGTTGCCTTTAATTATTATTTAAGGTTTGTCCACAGGCATTACTTGAAGAGCATTCGTTGGTTTCAAGGCTATAAGAAGGAGGTTATGTGTTGACCAAGGTGTTATCAAGGAATTATCCAAAGTTGGTCATGTGAGCGTTGAGCCTATTGCAACTGTGTCTTGAAGAAGAAGAAGAAGAAGAAGATTGTGTGATCATTCATGTTTACCTTCGAGACATCATATTTATGAAGAGAGAAGACAATATACAAGGTTGATCAAGAGTAAGTACAAAGAGTGATTCAAGTTGATCAACACACAAAGCATAGAATATGTACCAAGTGGGACCAAGTGATCCCATGGTATGGTAAGCATTGTCCATTACGCTTTGTGTACTAACCCTGGTTTTTGTGAGGTTTCTATGTGGGTTAGTTATCCTTCCATGCGCCTATGTTGATAGGTCCATGGGATTGATTTGATAGGAATATCTCATACAACCCATGGAAGATAACATAAAGTGGTGATCGTCATGAAGGTTGCGGTGTGCAAGGTCAAGTGGAGGATCGTGAAGAGATCATGCTTGAAGTTTGATGTTCATTGTGGTGACAATGGGCATGTGAAGATTGTTGGAAATATGCCCTAGAGGCAATAATAAAATGGTTATTATTGTATTTCCTAGTTCATGATAATTGTCTATTATTCATGCTACAATTGTGTTAACCAGAAACCGTAATACATGTGTGAATACATAGACCACAACATGTCCCTAGTAAGCCTCTAGTTGGCTAGCTTGTTGATCAATAGATGGTCACGGTTTCATGACCATGGACATTGGATGTCGTTGATAACGGGATCACATCATTAGGAGAATGATGTGATGGACGAGACCCAATCCTAAGCATAGCACAAGATCGTGTAGTTTGTTTGCTAAAGCTTTTCAATGTCAAGTATCGTTTCCTTAGACCATGAGATTGTGTAACTCCCGGATGCCGTAGGAATGCTTTGGGTGTGCCAAACGTCACAACATAACTGGGTGGCTATAAAGGTACGCTACGGGTATCTCCGAAAGTGTGTGTTGGGTTGACACGAATCGAGATTGGGATTTGTCACTCCGTGTGACGGAGAGGTATCTCTGGGCCCACTCGGTAAGACATCATCATAATGAGCTCAATGTGACTAAGGAGTTAGCCACGGGATGATGTGTTACGGAACGAGTAAAGAGACTTGCCGGTAACGAGATTGAACAAGGTATAGGGATACCGACGATCGAATCTCGGGCAAGTACCATACCGATAGACAAAGGGAATTGTATATGGGATTGATTGAATCCCTGACATCGTGGTTCATCCGATGAGATCATCGTGGAGTACGTGGGAGCCAACATGGATATCCAGATCCCGCTGTTGGTTATTGGCCGGAGAGGTGTCTCGGTCATGTCTACGTGTCTCCCGAACCCGTAGGGTCTACACACTTAAGGTTCGATGACGCTAGGGTTATAGGGAAAAGGTATACGTGATTACCGAAGGTTGTTCGGAGTCCCGGATGAGATCCCGGACGTCACGAGGAGCTCCGGAATGGTCCGGAGGTAAAGATTGATATATAGGAAGTCCAGTTTTGGTCACCGGAAAGTTTTCGGGCTCATCGGTATTGTACCGGGAGTGCCGGGAGGGTGCCGGAGGACCCCCGGGAGGGGTGTGACGACCAGAGGACTTAGTGGGCCTTTAGAGGAGGTGTGCCAGCCCATATTGGGCCAGCCAAGACCTCCTAGAAGGGCCCATGCGGCTGGGATCTAGAGATAAGGGCAAAAGGGGTTTGAAAGGAGGAGATCCACCTCCCTTGTGGGAGGTGGACTCCTCCCCCACTTCGGCCGAACCTCTCCTCCTTGGAGGAGGGGCCAAGACAGCCCTCCCTCTCCCTCCTCCTATATATACTTGAGGTTTTGGCCCTTTGAGAACAGATCTGAACTCTCTCTCTCTCTCTCGGCGAAGCTCTACCTCTCTTCTTCCTCCTCCGCAGCGCTTGGCGAAGCCCTGCCGGGATACCTTGATACTCCACCACCACCATGCCGTCGTGCTGCTGCTGGAGCTCTTCCCCAACCTCTCCTTCCTCCTTGCTGGATCAAGGCGTAGGAGACGTCACCGGGCTGCACGTGTGTTGAACGCGGAGGTGCCATCCGTTCGGCACTTGATCGGATCTTCCGCGATCTGAATCGCTGCGAGTACGACTCCATCAACCGCGTTCTTGTAACGCTTCCGCTTAGCGATCTTCAAAGGTATGAAGATGCAATCTCTCCCCTCTCGTTGCCGGTTTCTCCATAGATAGATCTTGGTGACACGTAGGAAAATTTTGATTTACTACTACGTCTCCCAATAGTGGCATCATGAGCTAGGTCTATGCGTAGAATCTATGCACGAGTAGAACACAAAGCAGTTGTGGGCGTCGATTTTGTTAATATGCTTGTCGTTACTAGTCTTATCTTGATTCGACGGTATTGTGGGATGAAGCGGCCCGGACCAACCTTACATGTACGCTTACGTGAGACCGGTTCCACCGCCTGACATGCACTAGTTGCATAAGGTGGCTAGCGAGTGTCTGTCTCTCCCACCTTAGTCGGATTGGATTCGATGAAAAGGGTCCTTATGAAGGGTAAATAGCAATTGGCATATCACGTTGTGGTTTTGACGTAGGTAAGAAACGTTCTTGCTAGAAACCTATAGCAACCACGTAAAAACTTGCAACTACAAATTAGAGAACGTCTAACTTGTTTTTGCAGCATATGCCGTGTGATGTGATATGGCCAAAAGGATGTGATGTGATGCATTGTGATGTATGAGATTGATCATGTTCTTGTAATAGGGTTCACGACTTGCATGTCGATGACTATGACAACCGGCAGGAGCCATAGGAGTTGTCTTATTTATTGTATGACCTGCGAGTCAATCATAAACGCCATGTAATTACTTTACTTTATTGCTAAGCGTTAGCCATAGCAGTAGAAGTAATAGTTGGCGAGACAACCTCATGAAGACACAATGATGGAGATCATGATGATGGAGATCATGGTGTCGTGCCGGTGACAATGATGATCATGGTGCCCCGAAGATGGAGATCATAGGAGCAAGATGATATTGGCCATATCATGTCACTATATTGATTGCATGTGATGTTTATCATGTTTACATCTTATTTGCTTAAAATGTCGATAGTAAATAAGATGATCTCTCAATAAAATTTCAAGAGAAGTGTTCACCCTAACTGTGCACCGTTGCTAAGGATCGTTGTTCCGAAGCACCACATGATGATCGGGTGTGATAGGTTCTAACGTTTGCATACAACGGGTGTAAGCCAGATTTACACACGCGAAACACTTAGGTTGACTTGACGAGCCTAGCATGTACAGACATGGCCTCGGAACACGGAAGACCGAAAGGTCGAACATGAGTCGTATAGAAGATACGATCAACATGAAGATGTTCACCATGGATGACTAGTCCGTCTCACGTGATGATCGGACATGGGCTAGTTGACATGGATCATGTGTCACTTACATGACTAGAGAGATGTCTATCTGAGTGGGAGTTCACTGAATAATTTGATTATGTGAACTTAATTATCATGAACTTAGCCTAAAATTTCCTTTAATATCTATATTGTAGATCCAATGGCCAACGCAAATGTCAACCTCAATTTCAACGCGTTCCTAGAGAAAACCAAGCTGAAAGATGATGGAAGCAACTATGCGGACTGGGTCCGTGGCTTGAGGATCATCCTCATAGCTTCCAAGAAACTGTATGTCCTTGATGCACCGCTAGGTGACCCACCCCTTCTCCCAGCAGAACAAGACGTTGCGAACGCTTGGCATTCTCGCTGTGATGACTACTCCCTTGTTCAGTGCGGCATGCTTTACAGTTTAGAACCGGGGCTCCAAAACCGTTTTGAGAAACACGGAGCATATGAGATGTTCCAAGAGCTAAAACTGGTCTTTCAAGCTCATGCCCGGGTCGAGAGATATGAAGTCTCCGACAAGTTCTTTAGTTGTAAGATGGAGGAGAACAGTTCTGTCAGTGAGCACATCCTCAAGATGTCTAGGCTTCACAACCGCTTGACTCAGCTGGGAGTTAACATCCCGGATGACTCGGTCATTGACAGAATCCTCCAGTCGCTTCCACCTAGCTACAAGAGCTTTGTGATGAACTACAACATGCAAGGGATGGAGAAGTCCATTCCTGAGTTGTACTCGATGCTGAAATCAGCGAAGGTCGAAATCAGAAAGGAGCATCAAGTGTTGATGGTAAATAAGACCACTAGTTTCAAGAAAGGCAAGGGTAAGAAGAACTTCAAGAAGGACGGCAAAGCTATTGCCGCGCCCGGTAAGCAAGTTGCCGGGAAGAAGAAGAAAAATGGACCCAAGCCTGAGACTGAGTGCTTTTATTGCAAGGGTACCGGTCACTGGAAGTGGAATTGCCCCAAGTACTTAGCGGATAAGAAGGACGACAACGTTAAAGGTATATGTGATATACTTGTTATTGATGTGTACCTAACCAGCGCTCGTAGTAGCTCCTGGGTATTTGATACCGGTGCAGTTGCTCACATTTGTAACTCCAAGCAGGAGCTGCGGAATAAGCGAAGGTTGGCAAAGGACGAGGTGACGATGCGCGTCGGGAATGGTTCCAAGGTCGATGTGATCGCCGTTGGCACGCTACCTCTACATCTACCTTCGGGATTAGTTTTAAACCTTAATAATTGTTATTTAGTACCAGCTTTGAGCATGAACATTGTATCTGGATCTCGCTTGATACGAGATGGCTACTCTTTTAAATCCGAGAATAATGGTTGTTCTATTTATATGAGAGAAATGTTCTATGCTCATGCCCCGCTGGTCAATGGTTTATTTTTGATGAATCTCGAACGTGATGTTACACATGTCCATAGTGTGAGTACCAAAAAGTGTAAAGTTGATAACGATAGTCCCACTTACATGTGGCACTGCCGTCTTGGCCATATTGGTGTCAAACGCATGAAGAAGCTCCATGCTGATGGACTTTTGGAGTCACTTGATTTCGAATCATTTGACACATGCGAACCATGCCTCATGGGCAAGATGACCAAAACTCCGTTCTCCGGAACAATGGAGCGAGCAACTGACTTGTTGGAGATAATACATACCGATGTATGCGGTCCAATGAGTGTCGAGGCTCGCGGTGGCTACCGTTATGTTCTCACCCTCACTGATGACGTGAGCAGATATGGGTATGTCTACTTAATGAAACACAAGTCTGAAACCTTTGAAAGGTTCAAGGAATTTCAGAGTGAGGTCGAGAATCAACGTGACAGGAAAATAAAATGCCTACGATCTGATCGTGGCGGAGAATATTTAAGTCACAAGTTTGGCACACACCTTAGGAAATGTGGAATTGTTTCACAGCTCACGCCGCCAGGCACACCTCAGCGAAATGGTGTGTCTGAACGTCGTAATCGCACTCTATTGGATATGGTGCGATCTATGATGTCTCTTACCGACTTACCGCTATCATTTTGGGGATATGCATTAGAGACTGCCGCGTTCACTTTAAATAGGGCACCGTCTAAATCCGTTGAGACGACACCGTATGAATTATGGTTTGGAAAGAAACCTAAGCTGTCGTTTCTAAAAGTTTGGGGTTGCGATGCTTATGTGAAGAAACTTCAACCTGAGAAGCTCGAACCCAAAGCGGAAAAGTGTGTCTTCATAGGATATCCCAAAGAGACTATTGGGTATACCTTCTACCTACGATCCGAAGGCAAAATCTTTGTTGCCAAGAATGGATCCTTTCTCGAGAAAGAGTTTCTCTCGAAAGAAGTAAGTGGGAGGAAAATAGAACTTGATGAGGTAATTGTACCTCCACTCGAACCGGAGAGTAGCGCAGCACAGGAAGTTGTTTCTGTGGAGCCTACACCGGCTAGAGAGGAAGTTAATAATGATGATCATGAAACTTCAGATCAAGTTGCTATTCGAAGGTCCACTAGGACACGTTCCGCACCAGAGTGATACGGCAATCCTGTCCTAGAGATCATGTTGTTGGACAACGGTGGACCTTCGAACTATGAAGAAGCGATGGGGGGCCCGGATTCCGACAAATGGCTTGAGGCCATGAAATCCGAGATAGGATCCATGTATGAGAACAAAGTATGGACTTTGGTGGACTTGCCTGATGATAAGCGAGCCATTGAAAATAAATGGATCTTTAAGAAGAAGACTGACGCAGACGGTAATGTGACCGCCTATAAAGCTCGGCTTGTCGCTAAGGGTTATCGACAAGTTCAAGGAGTTGACTACGATGAGACATTCTCACCCGTAGCGATGCTAAAGTCTGTCCGAATCATGTTAGCAGTTGCCGCATTTTATGATTATGAGATCTGGCAAATGGACGTCAAAACGGCATTCCTTAATGGCTTCCTCAAGGAAGAACTGTATATGATGCAGCCGGAAGGTTTTGTCGATCCTAAAGATGCTAACAAGGTATGCAAGCTCCAGCGCTCCATCTATGGGCTGGTGCAAGCATCTCGGAGTTGGAACATTCGCTTTAATGAGGTGATTAAAGCGTTTGGGTTTGTACAGGTTTATGGAGAACCCTGTATTTACAAGAAAGTGAGTGGGAGCTCTATAGCATTTCTTATACTGTATGTGGATGACATGCTGATAATGGGAAATAATATAGAACTCTTGGAAAGTATCAAGGCCTACTTGAATAAGTGTTTTTCAATGAAGGACCTTGGAGAAGCTGCTTACATATTAGGTATTAAGATCTATAGAGATAGATCAAAACGCCTCATTGGTCTTTCACAAAGCACATACCTTGAAAAGATATTGAAGAAGTTCAATATGGATCAGTCCAAGAAGGGGTTCTTGCCTGTGTTGCAAGGTGTGAGATTGAGTACGACTCAATGCCCGACCACGACAAAGGATAGAGAAGAGATGAGTGCCATCCCCTATGCTTCAGCCATAGGCTCTATCATGTATGCCATGCTGTGTACCAGACCTGATGTGAACCTTGCCATAAGTTTGGTAGGGAGGTACCAAAGTGATCCCGGAGCGGAACACTGGACAGCGGTCAAGAATATCCTGAAGTACCTGAAAAGGACAAAGGACATGTTTCTCATTTATGGAGGTGCCGAAGAGCTCGTCGTAAAGGGTTACGTCGATGCTAGCTTCGACACAGATCCGGACGACTCCAAGTCGCAAACCGGATACGTGTATATTTTGAATGGAGGGGCAGTAAGCTGGAGCAGCAGCAAGCAAAGCGTCGTGGCGGCATCTACATGTGAAGCGGAGTACATAGCTGCTTCGGAAGCAGCAAAGGAGGGAGTCTGGATGAAGGAGTTCATCACCGACCTAGGAGTGATTCCGAATGCGTCGGGCCCGATGACTCTACTCTGTGATAACACTGGAGCTATTGCCCTTGCGAAGGAGCCCAGGTTTCACAAGAAGACAAGACACATCAAGCGCCGCTTCAACTCCATCCGTGATTACATTCAGGAGGGAGACATAGATATTTGTAAAGTGCATACGGATCTGAATGTCGCAGATCCATTGACTAAACCTCTCTCACGAGCAAAACATGATCAACACTAGAATGCTATGGGTGTTCGATTCATCAGAATGTAACTAGATTATTGACTCTAGTGCAAGTGGGAGACTGTTGGAAATATGCCCTAGAGGCAATAATAAAATGGTTATTATTGTATTTCCTAGTTCATGATAATTGTCTATTATTCATGCTACAATTGTGTTAACCAGAAACCGTAATACATGTGTGAATACATAGACCACAACATGTCCCTAGTAAGCCTCTAGTTGGCTAGCTCGTTGATCAATAGATGGTCACGGTTTCATGACCATGGACATTGGATGTCGTTGATAATGGGATCACATCATTAGGAGAATGATGTGATGGACGAGACCCAATCCTAAGCATAGCACAAGATCGTGTAGTTCGTTTGCTAAAGCTTTTCAATGTCAAGTATCATTTCCTTAGACCATGAGATTGTGTAACTCCCGGATGCCGTAGGAATGCTTTGGGTGTGCCAAATGTCACAACGTAACTGGGTGGCTATAAAGGTACGCTACGGGTATCTCCGAAAGTGTGTGTTGGGTTGACACGAATCGAGATTGGGATTTGTCACTCCGTGTGACGGAGAGGTATCTCTGGGCCCACTCGGTAAGACATCATCATAATGAGCTCAATGTGACTAAGGAGTTAGCCACGGGATGATGTGTTACGGAACGAGTAAAGAGACTTGCCGGTAACGAGATTGAACAAGGTATAGGGATACCGACGATCGAATCTCGGGCAAGTACCATACCGATAGACAAAGGGAATTGTATACGGGATTGATTGAATCCCTGACATCGTGGTTCATCCGATGAGATCATCGTGGAGTACGTGGGAGCCAACATGGGTATCCAGATCCCGCTGTTGGTTATTGGCCGGAGAGGTGTCTCGGTCATGTCTACGTGTCTCCCGAACCCGTAGGGTCTACACACTTAAGGTTCGATGACACTAGGGTTATAGGGAAAAGGTATACGTGATTACCGAAGGTTGTTCGGAGTCCCGGATGAGATCCCGGACGTCACGAGGAGCTCCGGAATGGTTCGGAGGTAAAGATTGATATATAGGAAGTCCAGTTTTGGTCACCGGAAAGTTTTCGGGCTCATCGGTATTGTACCGGGAGTGCCGGGAGGGTGCCGGAGGACCCCCAGGAGGGGTGTGACGACCAGAGGACTTAGTGGGCCTTTAGAGGAGGTGTGCCAGCCCATATTGGGCCAGCCAAGACCTCCTAGAAGGGCCCATGTGGCTGGGATCTAGAGATAAGGGCAAAAGGGGTTTGAAAGGAGGAGATCCACCTCCCTTGTGGAAGGTGGACTCCTCCCCCACTTCGGCCGAACCTCTCCTCCTTGGAGGAGGGGCCAAGCCAGCCCTCCCTCTCCCTCCTCCTATATATACTTGAGGTTTTGGCCCTTTGAGAACAGATCTGAACTCTCTCTCTCTCGGCGAAGCTCTACCTCTCTTCTTCCTCCTCCGCAGCGCTTGGCGAAGCCCTGCCGGGATACCTTGATACTCCACCACCACCACGCCGTCGTGCTGCTGCTGGAGCTCTTCCCCAACCTCTCCTTCCTCCTTGCTGGATCAAGGCGTAGGAGACGTCACCGGGCTGCACGTGTGTTGAACGCGGAGGTGCCGTCCGTTCGGCACTTGATCGGATCTTTCGCGATCTGAATCGCTGCGAGTACGACTCCATCAACCGCGTTCTTGTAACGCTTCCGCTTAGCGATCTTCAAAGGTATGAATATGCAATCTCTCCCCTCTCGTTGCTGGTTTCTCCATAGATAGATCTTGGTGACACGTAGGAAAATTTTGATTTACTACTACGTCTCCCAACAAAGATGTGCTGAAGGGAGGCTCAACCATAGTGGAGTATGGGGGATCAATCTACTAGCCTTCATCAAGCCAACGTAATCAAGAAAGGTGGTCCAAGTTGAGGAGGTCAAGCTTGACAACATCTAGCTCAAGTGGACTATGCGCAAGGCAAAGGTTTGTCCTTGATAGATATTTCATTTTACCAGTCTCATGGTGTTAGTTGGGAGACCGGGTTATAGGATTGATTACCGTACTATAAAGGGGGCTCTCGAGTGAGTAGCTTGATCGTATCGTTCGTAGAGAGCTCAAACCATTGCACTCTTGGAATCGTCATCTTTCTTGGTTCTTGGTTCGCTTTTCTTCATGTGAGTTTTGAAGCTTATGGTCATCTACATGACTAAGCTCAAGTTCATCGAAAACAGATTTCATTTGTATCATATTTGTGTTTTTGGTGTTGGAGATTTTGTCGGTTCATAATGGGGAAGGTTCTCTTCCTTATCCTATTGGCAATTTATTCTCCATTGTTATTTCTTAATATGCAATCCTGCAAAACCAAGTTAGACGTCCTCTAGTCGGTTTGGCAAATTTTAATTATGTGGTTTATAGGGTTTTTGGATAACACTAGCTAGCTACGTCCACCATTAAGGCGATAATCCTTGTCGCTAGATTAATTTTTGGGGTGTGTGAGGGAGGAGACTTAACTAAAAATCTCCAGCCCCACACTAAACTTTGTCAATACGCGTGACCCCTAGAAGATCGACCATCTTCATCACTCTCTCGTGTTTGAGATAGTTCACTATTCTTGACTATGATCAAGCGCAAAGAACTGTTAGCAGATCATTAACAACCAAAGCCGATTGATTATCAGAACTTCGTACAAAGCTACATCATGCCGTCAATGAACTAAACCGAAGCAACACTCGAGGGAAGAATAGCAAGAACACCAAACCCTCACATCCGCATGTGATCTAGATCACAACCTATATCTAGTCATAGAACCATTCATGATGCCACTATTGCGAAACATAGAAAACAAAAAAATTGCCCTATGACCAACCAGGAACACTATGAAGATACAATAATGGTTGGGATCATGATCATTACCGTCACCAAGTTGCATCAAAAGAAGAGCGTGATGATTTAGATCATACTTGAAATCACTCAAACCATAGATGAACGATCCCGCAAACCGTTCATAAACGATCCCTCAAACTAAAGACCAAAAGCACGACCTCTCTACTTGGTTGCAAGTATGTAGTCTTCACGATCTGGCAGCGCTTCGCCATCCAGAGCTAATCGTCGCCAGAGAATTAGAGGGGGGATATTAGAACCACACTGGGCTTCTAATTATGAGGATAAGAGGAACTAAACCTAATTCTAATTACTCAACTAGGACCAACTACAACTAGAACTAGAAGAAGTAGAGGAGGCTCCAAAACTTGTGTTATCAAAAGATCCCAATACCTCAAGTATATATACGTGGGAGGGGAGAGGGGGCATCCAAGAGGAGGAGAAGGACTCCCCTCTCTTTGCACCGGCCAAAGAGGGAAGGTGAGTCCTCCGCCTTCCCAATCTGGCCTCCTTCCACACGAAAGGGGACGCCTCCCCACTTGGGCCCTTGTGGCCCATGTTGCTTCCCTCCACTTGGCCTCTTTAGGCCCGTTGATCTTTAATTATATGTAAAATTGTTCTAAATACTTTCATACCATTTTATATATAATTTAACATCTCTGAAAACATTTTACACACACACACACATATATATATCGGTAATAGCCGGTATTACCCGATACTCTCCGAAACCCTTCCAGTGACCCTGGAACGCTTCCGAATACTCTCAAAACTATTCCGAATATCAATGAAACAATTCCGCAAATAAATCCTTGATACTCTCTTCATACTAACACTCATCAGATAGTGATTACTTTAACCTTGTGACCCCATAGGTTTGGTAACTCATAGACATGAACTGAACTCCCTTGTTCAATGACCGATAGCGGAACCATGGACGTCCATATCGATCTCTATGAGTATACAAATGATATTGGAATGAACCATTGGTTACCATGTGACATTCCCTTTCCTTCGCGATACTTTACAAGACCCGTGAATCATCAGTATCCTCTTGAGTCACTCACATGATCATTATCCCGTTATTCTCGTTACCAATGTTGTTCTTCTTTCTCGTTAATGTGTTCCGACATCCCTGTGACCTAGTCACCTATGTCTGGATAGACGATGATGGATGCCGTCACACCGAGAGGGTGCTAAGAATATATCTCCATCGTCAGAGGAGCAAATCCCACTCTCGAGCTATCTAGTCTCTTGTCAAACTTTCTGATGAACCTATAAGTTATCGTTACGACCACCTAGTTACAAATGATGTCTGTGCAACCCCAAAGCTCATTGTACAGTAAGAAGTGATTACAATACTCTCATGGTCCAAGGAACATAAAACACATGTCAACACTCCACGTTATAACAATTGATTTCAGACGATATTATCTCAAAGTATAACAAATAAGTTTGAGTTTATTCAATATGATCGTTCTTCTAACGACATACTCTTAATGTTGTTTTAGGACTATCGTTAGACTTAATGATATCCTAAGATCTGGAAAACATGATCACTAACAACACTTGAGCTAGTCATATATGCAGACTAAGAACCTTTGTTTTACCGTTTATCATTCCACACATACATACGAGTTTTCCACTGAATCGCATATTCGAGAATCATAACAGTTATAGCACAGAATATAAACTCTTAATTATGAATATGGAAATATAATAATACAACATTATTGCCTCTAGGGCATATCTCCAACAAGAATATCAAACCCTCGCACCCACATGTGATCCGAATCGAAACCCGCATCTACTCATAGAATCCCTCATCATATCACGGTTGGGAAACATACTTGAAAACAAAAAAATCATCCTATGATCAACCAGGAACACTATGAAGATGCAATAACGGTTTGGATATCGATTCCGAGGTGCAGCGAAAGAAGACGAGTTGGTGTAGATCGTACTTGGAGTCCCTCGAACTTTAGATGAACAATCCCATGAACAATCCCTTAAATGGAAGACCGAAAGTACAACCTCTCTATGAGCTCCAAGCGTACATTCTTCACGATCCGATGATGCTTCGACATCCAGAGTAATTGTCTCTAGAGAATTATAGGGAGGAGATTAGAACCACATTGGGCTTCTAATTATGAGTATTAGAGGATCTATGTCAATCTCTAGTTGATCAACTATAACTAGAGAATTAGAGGAAGCTCTAAAACTTGTATTGTTCAAAGGTGCAAAAGCATCTAGTATATATAGATTGGAGGGAAGATGAGGGGCAACAAACAAGGAGGGAAAGTTGCACCGGTCATATGGGGAGAGGAAACCCTCCCCTGGTCCAATTTGGCCTCCCCTCCAAGAAAAGGGGGGCACCGCCTCCACTTGGGCCCTTGTGGCCCAAGTTGCTCCCACCTCTTGGCGCTTTAAGGCCTGTTGATATTAAATGAAATATCAAGCAGTCTAACTATTATAACAATCTTTTATTACTAATTTAAAATCTTTGGAAGTATTTTCCACCTATATATTATTTATCGGTGCTACCCGGTATTGCCCGGTAGTTTCAGAGACCCTTCCGGTGACCCCGAAACGCTTTTGGATCCTCTTGAAACTATTTCTCATAATAATGAAACAATTTAACAAATATATTCTCATCACTCCCATCCTAATAACACTCGACAGATCATGATTACCTAAATCTTGTGATACTGTAGGTTTAGTAAAAAAATAGAAATGAACGAAACCTTTCCGTTTCATAACTGATAGCGGAACTGCTAACGTCCATAGCGATCCCTATGATTACACAAATGATATTCGAGCAACCTTTGGTTATCATATGATGTTCCCTTTACTTCACAAAACTCGATGTGAGATATACTGGTATCCTCTTGAGTCATACACATGCTCACTACACAGGTCTTCTTGTTACTGATTTTCTTCTTCTTTCTTGTTGTCGTGTTCCGTCATCCCCGTGATATAGTCACCTGTGTCTGACCAGGTGATGATGGATGCTGCCACACCGAGCGGGCCCTAAGAATATCTATCCATCGTCGGAGGAGCAAATTCCACTCTCGAGCTATCTAGACCCTCGTCAAACTTTCCGATGAATCTATAAATTGTTGTTATGATCACCATGTTACATATGGTGTTTGAGCAACCCCAAAGCTCATCATACGATATGAAATGACTACGGTACTCTCATGGTCTAAGGAACTAAATCACATCGTAACACTCCATGTTATAGTAATTAACTTCAAATGATATTATCTCAAAGTATAACAAACAAGTTTGGGTCGAGTCAATATGACCATTCTTCTGATGTCATACTCTCAATATTGTGTTAGTATCATCGTTACACCTAACGGTATCCTAAGATCCAGAAAATGTGATCGTCAACAACACGTGAGCTAGTCTCAGAGGCAAGACCGGAAACATTTATTTTACCGTTTATCATTCCACACGTGCATATGAGTTTTTCGCTGAATCACATATTTCAGGATCATACCAGTTATAACATAGAATATAAACTCTTAATTATGAATATGAAAATATAATAATACAATATTATTGCCTTTAGGACATATTTCCAACACCACATGATCCTACGGGGTGAAGCAGAACTGCCCACCTGTGAGGATAAAGTTGTTCTCCCAAGTGTACTAGTTTCTACTCTCGTGAGGGAGAAACACGAATGTACTCCCGTTGGTACACATTATTTTTTAAGAAAACCATGGAAGCACATGTGTGCTACCCAGTTATTGACTTGTGTTCCCATGGAGTGAATCACAACTTTGCTCACACATGTGCTCCACACAAAGAGCATGCATGTGCGTGAGAGCACAAATGTAATTCGCGATGTACCACACATGTTGGAGCACACCTATGCCTTATCAGTAAAGAACATATGTGGTGCATGTCATCGTTATAAATTGTACTTCCAATATGCAGCAAGAAACAACGACACAAAAAACAAAGATCCAAGTGGAAAAAACCACAAAAGAAATCAAGACCCCCCCCCCAAATTCAGCTTCATCCCATACCTCAATCCTCGTTTGTTCGCCTCCTGCTCGCTCGCAGCGTGCTACTTGCGCATCCTAGCTTGTTCGCGAGCACCCGTCAGAAGCCCAGCCAGGGGTACCCATGGATTAATTGCTCCCTATGCTACCCCGCACGCCACTCATGTATGGGCCAACCCTAATAAGTGTGTCGTTCACTCACGTAGTTAATCACCCCCTTTGTTCGCTCGATTGCCCAGTCGATCGTTGTCCGGTTGACCTGATGCACCATTGAGAAGTTGAATCCTTGACTCCTAAAAAACCATGAATCCGAAGAAAAAAACATGAATTAAAAAACTTGGATTTCATTTTTTTACATCATGAATTCAAAAAGAATTGCAATTTTGAAAAATTCACGATTTTTGGGTAAATATTGAATGTTAAAATAATTCATGACTTTCTAAAAGTTTGCTAATGTGGAAAAAGGTTTTGAATTTTAAAAAGTTAAGTAACTGAAGAAAACTTTGTGAATTTAAAAATGTTTGCAAATTCAAAAAAGTTCATCAATTTTAAGAAGGTTTACGAATTAGAAAAAAACAAAAAATAAGAGGGTAAAAATAAAAAAGAAAAGGAAAATTAAACTAAACTAAAAATAAAAAGAAAATAAAGAAAACCCCAGAAGAAAACCGGCAAACAAAGGAAGTGAAGTTTTTGAGCTCGAGCTCAAATGAGCTAGGTGAACAGTAAAACCGAATTTTAGAAAAATCTAATTTTTTATTGAAAACATTAATTTTTGTATATGCTCATAAAATTTCATCATGAAATGATACTCTTAGAAGTCTTGGCAAAACAAATGATACCTCAAAAGTGTTGTTTTCAAAAGCATTTTGAAGTGTTGATTTTTTTTCCGCGACTTCCATGAAGTTCTTCTCAAGATGAAATTGTGTGGTCCCATAAATTTTTTGTCAATGTTTGCATAAAAAGATCAGTAATTTTTTAATATTCTTTTTTTTCCTGATTTTACTGTCAATATTTGAGCTCGGAAGCATAAGATGACTTTTGCCAAACAAACACATAGGAAAACAGCCCAAAAAACCGGATGGAAGCATACATGCGCCAGCCATAGGGCGCGGGCCGATAGAATTCTCCAATCAGTTGCCGGGCCGAGGCTTAATGCAAGCATAGGCCACGCAGACTATTGAACCGGATTGCAGCTCACTGGCTGGGAATAGACGTTGACCACGACGACGGCGACGGCAGCAACGGCGCCACCCTTCCATTCCTTCCCTTCGTATCAAGCCGAAATCCCTTCACAAAGGCCCCAACCACCATGACGTCGCGAATGGCCACGGTGGTGCTCGCCGGAGCCCACCCCGTACCCCCGCGCGCTCCCGCGGCCGCGGCCGGCGGCAGCAAGTTCGTCGTGTGGACGAAGCGCCCGAGCTTCCACCACGGCATTCGCTGCGGCGTCTCCCGTGCCCCGCGCAGCCGCCCGCACCACGCCTCCTCCCCAAGCACGGCTGAGGTAGCTGCAACTCTATTCCAAACCATGTCTTCCGAGGTCTCCGGAGGCCTTATCTCCATGTGAATGGTCTGGTTCAGGAGGGGGTTCTCGAGCTGCTCAAGAGCGCCATCGCTGCGATTGCTATCATCTCCCAGATTTCCGTGGCGCTGCCGGCGAACGCGGTCCTCTACTCGCCGGACACGAACGTGCCCAGGACCGGGGAGCTTGCGCTGCGAAGGGCCATCCCTGCCAACCCAAGCATGAAGACCATACAGGTAAACTTCAGGATCGGCGTCGTGCCTTGTGTGTCCTGCGATTGAGCGTTGTCTCTCAGGTTCTGGGCGCACATTTTTCAGAACTCGTTGGAGGACATCTCGTACCTGCTGAGGATCCCGCAGAGGAAGCCGTATGGCTCCATGGAGGGGGATGTCAAGAAGGCCATGCAAGTAAATTGACTACCCTCACCTGATCTGAAGGACCATTCAGATTACTTATGTCATATGCCTCTTCATTGCCTTGTAAACCTCCAGAATCCCGATATATAGAACTCGCTCTGAATGCAGATAGCAACCGAAAACAAGGAGGCAATGTTGGCAAGCATGCCTGCAGAACTCAAGGAAAAGGGTTCGGAGCTATATACCACTTTGCTTGAAGGGAAGGTAAGTAAAAGCTATGTTAAGAGAGAAGTGGTTTGGCTCCCGGGTCTATTGGAGCCTCAATTTTTCAAAAAGAAATGAGAATAAATAAGTCATATTTTGAAGTTTCAGAAAATTCTGAAAAAAAATCCGACATATAGACCAAGATTTGATCTACATACCTGTAAAATTTGACTGATAAATACATTTGTTTTGCCTCGGGATCATTGTATGATATCTGAAGAGGGTGAAATTCAGGCTGTGAAACAAAAGTGAATTGTCTTAATAGATTATATGATAGCTGAGTTACTTTAGCATCTTTGCAGGGTGGTTTACAAACTCTCCTGAAATATATTAAGGATAAGGACAATGATAGACTCTCCATAGCGCTTGCTTCTTCTCTTGATACTATTGCTGAATTGGAGCTGTTGCAGGTTGGTCTAGTAAATTAGAAAGCATTGTTTTAAGATACTCAGAGCGGACTAATTCTCCTCCATTGAAGGTTTGATTGCTTAAAAGGGATTTTATTTTCTTTCAACAGGCTCCAGGTTTATCCTTTCTCTTACCTAAACAGTATTTAGAGTACCCAAGGTGATTTTCTGTTGGCGTCTCTAGTCTCCAAATGCATTTCCTGTCATTTCTATGACCAATTTATGTACGTAGACCTGCTTTCATGCTTCATTTCATAATCACCAGCACTTCTAGATCCAACAATTGCCGCGAGTATGGAACACTTGCAGGTCTGAAGATTAAAACTGATATGGAACTTGATTGTTCAGGACATAGAAAACATGCAGTTCTTATTTTCATTAGGGTAAGACTTAATCATGACTCATGAGAGAAACAAGTTAGACACTTATCTGCCAGAGCTGATTGGGAAATAGGCATTTACTTTTATCGTGGTGTTGAATATTCACTAGAAAAAGGAAATCACTGTAGGCAGTTACAAGTTTATCATTATTAGGACGCTGGTTGGTTATCGCGTCTGCTTCCTTGCTTATATTTCATTCTCCGAGTGGAAATTCTCGGATACAAACACTTAACCCCTCCTTCCTAATATGTAAGCCCCCCTTGAATTTTGATCCTAGGATCACGAATTTGAGTAATAAAATATGAGTGACAGTTGATACGGCACATGCCCATTTGATTCATTTATTTTAATATCAGGAAAAGACAAGAGAAAAAACACCTCACTTTCCATATCCATATAATAATGTTAAATGTTAAATTCCAGGGTGGTACCCAGTGGTCAGAACATCACACAAATATTTTTCCTTCGAAATTCCTGAGGCACAATAAGGAAAATTGTTCGCTTATGATTAGTTAATGCATAAGCTATGCTCCCTCCGTTCCTAAATATAAGACCTTTTAGAGATTTCACTACGGACTACATATGGATGTATATAGACATATTTTAGAGTGTAGATTCATTCATTTTGATCCGTATGTAATACATAGTGTAATCTCTAGAAGGTCTTATATTTAGGAATGGAGGGAGTACAATATATGCAGATTAGTAACAACGGATTCTGCAACCATAATGGTGGTTTGCTTTTTCTATTCCTCGGGGCGTGGGGATACTAATATTAATTGTTTTCTTTTTCCGCCTGATCTCTAAAGAAGATGTCTATGAAATTTAATTTAAATGTCTTGTCATTTATAGGCTAACAGGAAGAGCAGTTGTTGAATTCACAGTTGAGAAAGGTGATGGTTCAACATTCGTTCCAACTGCTGGTGGTGAACCCAAAAGTGTTGCTACAATTCAGGTAGCTGTTTGCCTGATTGTGATATCATAAACAGTTGACATCTTGCTACCTTACATGTACGCCAAGATAATGGAAGAGGTCTCCTTTTCCTTTCACTGTCAGTTTCTACAATCACCTGTGAAATGTTTTAGTGGCTACTTGATAGCTAGGTATCCTGAAGTGCATTCTTTTAACAACGATAAATAGGAACCATAGCCTGGATAATCCCATGTAGAGCTCGGGAGCATACACTCGCTTTTCAGTTTTTTTTCTTTTTTCCAAAAATTTCCAAAAGAAATCACAAATCTCATGTCATGACTTGGTAGTTAGTATTATATACGGATTTCAACTTCATGAATTTTCCCCCCGCAAAAGAAAAAAACTCCGTGGATTTTATTTCACTCTTGTAGCCTGTGAAGAAAAATACACTTAAAGCAGCTAATAATGATTTTTTAACTCCTGTTCTTGTCATTTTCATGCAGACTAAGAATCAGCAAATTTCTGAAGAGAACTTGAGGATACATAGTTCATTCTATTATCTGTATGACAGATTAGTTTTTTTTTAAATCATATAAATTCCTTCTTTCAATATTTCAAACAGTAAAAGAGGAAGTGCTCAAGAGCTCTAAAAATGCACGTCCAGGTAGCCCTAGTTACTATCTATTGTCATGCCATGACTTGCATTAGTATTTTCCACCCCAGAATCCCCGTAGAAAATCACAGATTTGTGTGTCAGTTGTTGATTTGTATACTACATGCAGGTTGTAGTTGATGGATATTCTGCCCCACTGACTGCTGGAAACTTTGCGAAACTGGTAAGGTAGCATTACTCTGACCCCATCTCATCATTTCCTGCCTAGTTCTGGTGAAATTTACAAATGCAAAATAAGAAGATATGATTGTCTTTATATAAGGGATATCTGCTAGAGCTTCAGTCTAACATATGCACTACACTGTAGTGTTTCAGTTTCTTGTTTACAACTACTTCCTCTTTCACAAATCTAAGATGTTTTGGATATTCCAGTATGAACTACATACTGATTGAAACGAGTGAACAAACACACTAAAACGTTAGACCATCTTATATTTGTGAATGGAGGGAGTGCTTGCTTTGATGTCTCAATAGGGTAAATTTTGCTTCAGGTTTTGGATGGGGCATATGATGGTACAACACTGAAATCTGTGAGTCAGGCAATCATTGTAGACAGTGAGACTGGGAAGAAAGGGTATACTCTTCCATTGGAGGTCATGCCTGCTGGACAGTTTGAACCGCTATACAGAAGCCCGCTAAGTATTCAGGTCACTCATTCACACTACTTCAACAATGAAACAAATCTGAGCTCATGTTCTCTATATCTTGACTTGTTTCCTTGGCTTCATACAATGTAGGATGGAGAATTGCCAGTCCTTCCGATGTCTGTATACGGCTCTGTTGCCATGTCACATAGTGAGGATTCAGATGAATACTCGTCACCAAGCCAGTTCTTCTTCTATCTGTATGATAAGAGAAATGTGAGTAAGGCTACATATTTATCCACTGACATAAACAATGAATAGTTGAAACATCCAAATACATATTTGCTCTACATTTTCTTGACGAGGTTGGATAAGTATATGGTTTTGGAAGGTCTGGATAAGTATATGTGACTCGAAGAATGCACCAACTTTCTTCTCCTTTTGTGAACCATATTTGCTGTCCTAGCTAGGGTTGTTTTGTGGTTTGTGCCATGTATGAAAAATTATATGATTCTCGAATACTACTATTAGTTAGAAATGTCTATGCAAATACTGCACTACCAACGCCACTCGAGTAACACAGTAGTTATAAATGCCCAATCTCCTCTACCATCTGCTTCGGGGTTACCGTGCTGTCCGGGAGTAGAAGCATCAACTGTCGAAATAGTTTGATTTGTGATAATTTCTCTGTTGCTTGCAGTCTGGTTTAGGAGGAATATCTTTTGAGGAAGGACAATTTTCAGTTTTCGGGTAAGTCATAGCTTAATATTACACTGCCATGACTAGATAGTACTCCCTCATAATTTTGTAGTGATGTAAACGATCTTATACTCCGTATTTCTTTACAGAAGGAGTATAAATGATCAGATATTATATGTCCCTAAAAGGAATTGATATTTTCGTGTGGAAACAAACATCTGCAGGTATGCCACGGACGGAAGAGATGTCCTCTCACAGATTAAGGCTGGAGATAAAATTCGCTCCGCCAAGCTGGTACAGGGCAGGGAACGCCTTGTACTGCCAGCGGCAGCTTCGGCGCCAGCACCAGCAGATCCAGCGCCGGCTCCAGCAGATTCAACGCCAGCTCCGGCAGAGAGCTGATACAATCAACCGGACGCGCCGCAAACTGGCAGCATTCTTTCATTGATCAGGAGACAACCATTTTGTATATCAAGATCATGTAAAGTTGACCCAAAGACAAAACATATATGTGTATAATATAGAGAAAGAGAATCGTTGCACATTTGCACATGAAAACAATTTCCGGTGTGTTGGTCATTGCACAATCCGAATAGAATGCTCTGTTTTCTTTTCTATGTTTGTCAGGAAGCTGCTGTCAGCGTGCATCTCTCGCTGAGCCAGGCGAGGATGTCGCCCCGGACGCGCTCGATGTTCTCCTCCGGCTCGCCGAAGAGCATGGAGTGGAGCATCCCGTCGTACATCTTGATGGTCTTGTCCTCGCTGGCCGCGGCCTCGTGCAACGCGCGGCTGACGGCGGGGTCGGTCACCTCGTCGGCGCTGCCGTGCACGACGAGGAACGGGACGGTGATCTCGCCGAGGCGTGCGCCGAGCTCGTCGGTGGCGCGCAGCAGCTCCACGACGGTGCCGAGCCTGGGCCGTCCGTTGTAGCGCATGGGGTTGCGCGCGGCGATCAGGCGCTTGGCGGGCACCTTGACGGACTTCTCGATGAGGTCGGCCGTGGGCACGATGGGGAGAGTCGGCGCGAACCGCGACACGAGGGTGAGGATCTCCGGCACCGGCCAGCGCGGCCGGATCCGGTCGGAGATCCTGCACATGGGCGCCACCAGCACGGCCCCCGCCCACTCCCTCGGCGGCGTGCGGAGGTGGATCAGCAGGCAGATGGCCCCGCCCATTGACTCCCCGAACAGGAAGCACGGCAGCCCGGCGTGCTCCTCGCGCCTCCGGACGGACCGGAAGAAGGCGAGCAGGTCGGCTACGGCGACCTCGAGATCGGGGACGAAGGCCTGCAGGCCGTGGGAGCGGCCGTGGCCGGGGAGGTCGGCGGCGAAGCAGGCGAAGCCGGAGCGGGCCAGGAAGACGGCCGTGGCCTGGAACGTCCAGCTGATGTCGTTGCCGTAGCCGTGGACCATGAACACGAGCGCCCTCGGCCGCGCGCCGGTGCCCCCACCCGCCGGGTGCCACGAGCGCGTGAAGAGGCGGCGCGCGCCCGCGTCGTCTGGCGTGGTGAAGTAGGACGACTCGCCCTCCGCGCCGTGTGCCGCGTAGTACTCCGGCTCCGTCGCCGGGTGCTCGCCCCAGAAGTTCACGGGCGCCGGCGCTTCTTCCTGAGTCATGGTGAGAGGCGCTGGGGCGGTGCGGGCGTTCGGATGGATGGGGAGGGGAGGGGAGGGGAAGTTGCTGCCTGTTGTGTAGCGCCAGGGGAGGCCGTTTCACTCACGCCAGGTTTGATAAATGATAAGAAGTTTCGGGGGTTGGTGGAACTGTTTGTGCCGTAGGCCCGAGGCGCCCCTATCTGGTTATAGCGGGACGTAGGGAAGCCCCGCTCAAGCTGAGAGCGACATGGCCCGGCCCAGGCGCGCTGGAAGCCGCAGCCTCGTTTTTTTTACGTTTTGTATTTTTCCTTATACTTTATAATATTACGAAGGAATATATTTCAAAACACTTTACATAAATCATTGAAAAATAATTCTGAACAAAGCATTTAGAAAATGTTAAACGTGTGTAGATAAAATGTTTCTCATGTATAAGAAAATTGTATACAAAAAATATACAATGTGTGTGAAATTTTTAATCATGTATTAAAAAATGTTAATCATGCATTTTCGAAAACTTAAACAATTATTTGAAATTTCAGTAAAGCATTTGAAGAATGTTAAATGTGTGCAGAAAAGTATTGACCATGTAATCCAAAAATATTAATGTTGTATTTGAATTTTTTTTAATCAAGGGCTTTAAAAATGGTAAATGTGCATAGAACAAAGGTTAATTTCGTATTTGAAAATGTTAAACAAGGATTTTTAAAAATGTTAATTGTGCATAGAAAAAAATGTTAATTTCGTATTTGAAAAATGTTAATAAATCAATTGAAAAAATGTTAAATGTGTGTACGGAAAATGTTGACCGTATTTAAAAAATGTTAATATTGTATTTGAATAATGTTAAATATGTATTATAAAATTTATTAGATACAAAGAAAAAAATGTAGAGTGTGTATGGGAAAAATAGACATAATAAAATATAAGTTCTAAAAAAAGTTAATCATGTATTTAAAATATATTAACCATGTATATAAAAAAGTTCATATGTATACAAGAAATGTTGAACGTGTACTGAAGAAAATTAATATGTGTTGAACCAAAAAAGAAACCGATGAAAAAATATATGAAGAAAACCCAATAAAAATCAAAGAGAAAAACGAAGAAACTGAAAACCCTAAAGAAACCGAAGAAAACCAAGGAAAACAAAAAGAAAGCAGAAAACCAAAAACCCCGTGAAGAAACAAAGAAAAACGAAAAAGCCAAAAGACCAAAAAAAAAAGGAAAACCCAAACGAATGAGTGAACTCACTCGATCGAACGAACCCAACTAGGAAAAAAATCGACGAAAGAGGGGTCGGCCCAGTAGCTACAGTGCGAGGGAAAAAGATTCATGCGGGATGGAAGAAACAGTTGAACCAAGCGAGATATAGTCCCCGCAGTCAACATGTGCATGCCCGGGTGCAGTCCTGCCCGTATGGTCTGTGCTTTTAAGATCATCTATAGCATGGATTTGTGGCCTAGCATGACACGCGGCAGCATGCGGTCCAAATTTACCCTTTCAACACTGTTTGGGGTCTGTTTTGGTCTTTTTAGAGCCTTTTGGCCTTTTAAAAAAACTGACGTCAAATTTTTAGGCATGACAAATCTGAAGTTTTTCATGGCAATTTATATTGGCGTGAGGATGAAAAATTTAGTTCGCAAGCACAACAATTTTTTGACCACTGAGACGGATTTGCCATGCTCGTGAACTAAACTTTTCATCCTAAAAGAACATAATTTACCATGAAAAACTTTTTATTTGTCATGGTAAAAAAATCTTACGGGAGATTGACCTGAATGGACGAAGCGACCAGAGGAGCAAAATAACCCATAAGGCCGAAAAGCAACGTGGGCCAAGCATTTTAGCTCGCGTGTTAGGCCGATCGTCGAGCTCGAGTCTTCGGGCCAGCATGACACTTTCATAAAAGGGCCTACATGGGTTGGGTCATGCAAGACCCATTTCTAGTCGTGTCGTGTGGTGCTGGCCGGCCATTGGCTAGGTTTGCTTTGGTGAAAATGCTATTGATTATCGGAAAAAGTACTCAATTTACAAATTGTCTTTTTCCTCTCTACGATCATATACTTTTTGTTTGCGAAAAAGCCTATGGCCATATAATAAGTATCACATGTCCTTACAAACACATCCATAGGGAAAAATAAAATTACATTCAAATCCTGCGGATGTTGAAGTCTTCTTACTCCTGCATCCACCGACCGTGCGCCATGAGCATAGCTCGATGTCACCTCTCAGCCTCTGCGTCAATAGAGCAAAACTTTTTTAAACTGAGAAGTTTGTAGAAGCAGCGGTTCAGAAGGTGGACCGGGAGATGCCAACCACCACAATATGTGAAGCAAATCGTTGCCCCGGAGGAGAAAATGCCAGTAAACCTATAGAAACTTCGAAGACCATGAACGATGGGCAAATCCAGATGGATCTACCGAAAATTGAAAACACGATAGGATCCTGGAAGACCCACTGAAAACATCGCTCCACACACCCTCTTGGGTGGTAAGGACACCAACAAAAATGGGGAAAGAGTAGGAAGAGCATTATTCTAAACGAGGACAATGTCACATGTTGGTTTGGAAAATTGTCGGTACCCTCGATAGGGTGGTGAATGTGGATGGAGATACCGAAGGCGGGATCTATCAAGGGGGTTACCCAGGTTCGGGCACTTGTTTAGACTTGGCTTGCGGTATATATCCCCGTCTAGACTAGGAACGAGTTCAGGTGAACCTGTTGGTACGTGACTTGCAATAGTAGCCTCCGAAAGTGGGGGCGGCAACATTGGAGGACTTCTTTGTTGGTGGTGCTTCTTTGAGTATCGAGGCATGATTTCCAAGGTGAAAACCCAAGGTATAACCTTTATTGGTTGTGCCTGGCAATGGCCTTGTTGAAGACATTGTTTTGGGGACATGGTCTTTCTTCAGGGTGAAAACCTATGATCTTTGACGGGGCAACGACAATGCTTGTGCATTGTATCCTTCCTGGAGGCGTTGTTGTTGGAGAACCTTGTTTCTAGTCGGGGTGTTGTCTTTGGTGGTGGTTAGAGTTCTACTACTGTGGGTGATTGATCATCGCGATAGGTTTTTTCTTTTCTTTTTTGGCTGTGTGCATCCTGGATGTTTTTTAGACAGCTTGCTGGTGCAGAGGCTGGGTGTAATTGGTATCTTCTTGATATTAATATATTCCCCTTTCCAAAAAAAGGTTCGGGCCCTCATGTTGAGGTAATACCCTACATCCTGGTTCTGATTGGTACTCATGGTGGAGTACCTTGTGCTAGGGAGTTACAGTGGAGATGTGAAATTGACTACGAAGAATTGAATCTATGTTGTAGATGTGTATTGCTACCCCTAGCTCGCCTTATATAGACGACATGGAGGCGTCATAGTTACCCAGTATGATGCCACACAAACCCGAGAAGGAGAAACCTCAGCATTGGGGGGCATCCGACTAACCTGGGAGGACGCGTCCATCTCCTCATAAGGTGTAGGGAGTGGATGAGGAGATGAGGAAAACAAAGGCAAAGGTGCGGGCGTCACTATGAAATTTAGGCGCCATGTGAGAGGAGGAGGAAGAAGGCTTGAGGGAGGAGAAGCACCATGTGGGATGAGGGAAGCCCCCTGTCCCCCTCTTATATATGTAGGGGAGGGCTCACACAATCGTCTGGTGGGTAATGGCAGGGAGCGATACCCTGCGTCGTACCACTGGGCAACGGAACGACACATCAACATTTCGCTTTGAGAAGCAAACCCGCTCATTGGTCAGAGTGGGCGCCTTGGGTCCTATGCCGGGGACTAACGCTTCGATGACCTGCCCTGCACTTCACTCTCTTTGGCCCTCTCCACTGTCAAAGTGTTGGAAATATGCCCAAGAGGCAATAATAAAGTGATTATTATTATATTTCCTTGTTCATAATAATTGTCTATTGTTCATGCTATAATTGTATTAACTAGAAACCGTAATGCATGTGTGAATACATAGACCACAACATGTACCTAGTGAGCCTCTAGTTGGCTAGCTCGTTGATCAATAGATGGTCACGTTTTCATGACCATGGACATTGGATGTCGTTGATAATGGGACCACATAATTAGGAGACTGATGTGATGGACAAGACCCAATCCTAAGCATATCACAAGATTATGTAGTTCGTTTGCTAAAGCTTTTCTAATGTCAAGTATCATTTCCTTAGACCATGAAATTGTGCAACTCCCGGATATCGTGGGAATATTTTGGGTGTGCCAAACGTCACAACGTAACTGGATGGCTATAAAGGTACACTATGGGTATCCCCAAAAGTATCTGTTGGGTTGGCACGAATCGAGACTGGGATTTGTCACTCCGTGTGATAGAGAAGTATCTCTGGGCCCACTCCATAAGACATCATCATAATGAGCTCATTGTGACTAAGGAGTTAGCCACGGGATGATGTCTTACGGAATGAGTAAAGATACTTGCTGGTAACGAGATTGAACAAGGTATAGGGATACGGATGATCGAATCTCGGGCAAGTAACATACCGATGGACAAAGGGAATTGTATACGGGATTGATTGAATCCCCGACATCGTGGTTCATCCGATGAGATCATCGTGGAACATGTGGGAGCCAACATGGGTATCTAGATCCCGCTGTTGGTTATTGACCAGAGAGGTGTCTCGGTCATGTCTACATGCCTCCCGAACCCGTAGGGTCTACACACTTAAGGTTCGATGACGCTAGGGTTATATGGGAATAGTGTACGTGGTTACTTAAGGTTGTTCGGAGTCCCGGATGAGATCCCGGACATCACGAGGAGTTCTGGAATGGTCCGGAGGTAAAGATTCATATATAGGAAGTGAGGATTTGGTCACCGGAAGTGTTTCGGGCATCACCGGTAATGTACCGAGACCACCGGAGGGTTCCGGGGGTCCACCGGGAGGGGCCACCGGCCCCGGAAGGCTACATGGGTCAAGAGTGGGTGGGAACCAGCCCCTAGGTGGGATGGTGCACCTCCCACCTCAGCCCAAGGCGCAGCAAGGTGTGGAGGGGGGAAAACCCTAGGCGTGGAGGGGCCTTAGGCCCACCCTAGGGCACCATCCCTCCTCCCCACCCTGACCGCCGGTCCTCCTGGCCATCTAGGGCTGCGGCACCCCCTAGGGTGGGAACCCTAGGGGTGCGCACCCTCCTCCTCCTCCTCCTATAAATAGTGGAGGGTTTTGGGGCTGCCGACACACATCTCTCTCTCTCGGCGCAGCCCTACCCCTCCTCCGCCTCATCTTCCGTAGCGCTTGGCGAAGCCTTGCCGGAGTACCACACAGCTCCACCGTCACCACGCCGTCGAGCTTCCAGATCTCTCCCTCAACCTCTCCTTCCTCCTTGTTGGATCAAGGCGTAGGAGACGTCATCAGGCTACACGTGTGTTGAACGCGGAGGCGCCGTTGTTCGGCACTTAGAGCGGAATCCACCGCGATCTGAACCGGTGCGAGTACGACTCCACCAACCGCGTTCCAGTAACGCTTCCGCTTAGCGATCTTCACAGGTATGAAGATGCTCTACCCCTTTGCTTGTTGCTGGTTTCTCCATAGATTGATCTTGGTGACATGTAGGAATTTTTTTGATTTACTACTACGTTCCCCAACAGTGGCATCATGAGATAGGTCTATGCGTAGAATCTATGCACGAGTAGAACACAAGTTGTTGTGGGTGTCGATTTCGTCAATTTGCTTGCTGTTACTAGTCTTATCTTGATACGGCGGCATTGTGGGATGAAGCGGCCCGAACCGACTTTACACGTACGCTTACGTGAGACTGGTTCCACCGCTTGACATGCACTTGTTGCATAAGGTGGCTAGCGGGTGTCTATCTCTCCCACTCTAGTCGGATCGGATTCGATGAAAATGGTCCTTATGAAGGGTAAATAGAAATTGGCATATCACGTTGTGGTTTTTGCGTAGGTAAGAAACGTTCTTGCTAGAAACTTATAGCAGCCACGTAAAAACTTCCAACAACAATTAGAGGACGTCTAACTTGTTTTTGCAGCATATGTCGTCTGATGTGATATGACCAAAGGATGTGATGTGATATATGTGATGTATGAGATTGATCATGTTCTTGTAATAGGATTCATGACTGGCATGTCGATGAGTATGACAACCGGAAGGAGCCATAGGAGTTGTCTTAATTTATTGTATGACCTACGTGTCAATCAAAAAACGGCATGTAATTACTTTACTTTATTGCTAACCATTAGCCATAGTACTAGAAGTAATAGTGGGCGAGACAACTTCATGAAGACACAACGATGGAGATCATGGTGTCATGCCGGTGACAATGATGATCATGGTGCCCCGAAGATGGAGATCAAAGGAGCAAGGTGATATTGGCCATATCATGTCACTATATGATTGCATGTGATGTTTTATCATGTTTTACATCTTATTTGCTTAGAATGACGGTAGCTTAAATAAGATGATCTCTCACTAAAATTTCAAGAAATTTGTTCCCCCTAACTATGCGCCGTTGCTAAGGTTCGTTGTTCCAAAGCACCACTTGATGATCGGGTGTGATAGGTTCTAACGTTCGCATACAACGGGTGTAAGCCAGATTTACACACGCAATACACTTAGGTTGACTTGACTTGACTAGCCTAGCATGTACAGACATGGCCTCGGAATACGGAAGACCGAAAGGTCGAACATGAGTCGTATAGAAGATACGATCAACATGGAGATGTTCACCATGGATGACTAGTCCGTCTCACGTGATGATCGGACACGGGCTAGTTCACATGGATCATGTGTCACTTGGATGACTATAGAGATGTCTATCTGAGTGGGAGTTCATTAAATAATTTGATTATGTGAACTTAATTATCATGAACTTAGTCTAAAATTGTCTTTACAATCTATATTGTAGATCCAATGGCCAACGCTAATGCACACCTCAACTTCAACGCGTTCCTAGAGAAAACCAAACTGAAAGATGATGGAAGCAACTATGCGGACTGGGTCCGTGGCTTGAGGATCATGCTCATAGCTTCCAAGAAATGGTATGTCCTTGATGCACCACTAGGTGACCCACCCGTTCTCCCAGCAGAGCAAGACGTTGCGAACGCTTGGCATTCTCGCTGCGATGATTACTCCCTTGTTCAGTGCGGCATGCTTTACAGTTTAGAACCGGGGCTCCAAAAGCGTTTTGAGCAACACGGAGCATATGAGATGTTCCAAGAGCTGAAACTGGTTTTCCAAGCTCATGCCCGGGTCGAGAGATATGATGTCTCCGACAAGTTCTTCAGCTATAAGATGGAGGAAAATAGTTCTGTCAGTGAGCACATACTCAAGATGTCTGGGTTGCACAACCGCCTGACTCAGCTGGGAGTTAATCTCCCGGATGACTCGGTCATTGACAGAATCCTCCAGTCACTTCCACCTAGCTACAAGAGCTTTGTGATGAACTACAACATGCAAGGGATGGAGAAGTCCATTCCTGAGTTGTACTCGATGCTGAAATCAGCGGAGGTCGAGATCAAAAAGGAGCATCAAGTGTTGATGGTGAATAAGACCACTAGTTTCAAGATAGGCAAGGGTAAGAAGAACTTCAAGAAGGACGGCAAAGCTGTTGCCGCGCCCGGTAAGCAAGTTGCCGGGAAGAAGAAGAACAAGAATGGACCCAAGCCTGAGACTGAGTGCTTTTATTGCAAGGGTAATGGTCACTGGAAGCGGAACTGCCCCAAGTACTTAGCGGATAAGAAGGACGGCAACATTAAAGGTATATGTGATATACTTGTTATAGATGTGTAACTAACCAGTGCTCATAGTAGCTCCTGGGTATTTGATACCGGTGAAGTTGCTCACATTTGTAACTCCAAGCAGGAGCTGCGGAATAAGCGGAGGCTAGCAAAGGACGAGGTGACGATGCGCGTCGGGAATGGTTCCAAGGTCGATGTGATCGCCGTCGGCATGCTACCTCTACATCTACCTTCGGGATTAGTTTTAAACCTTAATAATTGTTATTTAGTACCAGCTTTGAGCATGAACATTGTATCTGGATCTCGCTTGATGCGAGATGGCTACTCATTTAAATCTGAGAATAATGGTTGTTCTATTTATATGAGAGAAATGTTTTATGGTCATGCCCCACTGGTCAATGGTTTATTTTTGATGAATCTCGAACGTGATGTTACACATGCCCATAGTGTGAGTACCAAAAAGTGTAAGATTGATAACGATAGTCCCACTTACATGTGGCACTGCCGCCTTGGTCATATTGGTGTCAAATGCATGAAGAAGCTCCATACCGATGGACTTTTGGAGTCTTTTGATTTTGAATCATTTGACACGTGCGAACCATGCCTCATGGGCAAGATGACCAAGACTCCGTTCTCCGGAACAATGCAGCGAGCAACTGACTTGTTAGAAATAATACATACCGATGTATGCGGTCCAATGAGCGTCGAGGCTCGTGGTGGCTACCGTTATGTTCTCACCCTCACTGATGACTTGAGCAGATATGGGTATGTCTACTTAATGAAACACAAGTCTGAAACCTTTGAAAGGTTCAAGGAATTTTAGAGTGAGCTAGAGAATCAACGTGATAGGAAAATAAAGTGCCTACGTTCTGATCGTGGCAGAGAATATTCAAGTCACGAGTTTGGCACGCACCTAAGGAAATGTGGAATTGTTTCACAACTCACGCCGCCTGGCACACCTCAGCGAAATGGTGTGTCTGAACGTCGTAATCGCACTCTATTGGATATGGTGCGATCTATGATGTCTCTTACCGACTTACCGCTATCATTTTGGGGATATGCATTAGAGACTGTCGCATTCACTTTAAATAGGGCACCGTCAAAATCCGTTGAGACGACACCATATGAATTATGGTTTGGAAAGAAACCTAAGCTGTCGTTTCTAAAAGTTTGGGGATGCGATGCTTATGTGAAGAAACTTCAACCTGAGAAGCTCGAACCGAAAGCGGAAAAGTGCGTCTTCATAGGATATCCCAAAGAGACTATTGGGTATACCTTCTACCTATGATCCGAGGGTAAAGTCTTTGTTGCCAAGAATGGATCCTTTCTCGAGAAAGAGTTTCTCTCGAAAGAAGTAAGTGGGAGGAAAATAGAACTTGATGAGGTAATTGTACCTCCGCTCGAACCGGAGAGTAGCGCAACACACGAAGTTGTTTCTGTGGAGCCTACACTGGCTAGAGAGGAAGTTAATGATGATGATCATGAAACTTCATATCAAGTTACTATTGAATGTCGAAGGTCCACTAGGACACGTTCCGCACCAGAGTGGTACGGCAACCCTGTCCTGGAGATCATGTTGTTAGACAACGGTGAACCTTCAAACTATGAAGAAGCCATGGCGGGCTCGGATTCCAACAAATGGCTTGAAGCCATGTAATCCGAGATAGGATCCATGTATGAGAACAAAGTGTGGACATTGGTGGACTTGCCTGATGATAAGCGAGCCATTGAAAATAAATGGATCTTTGAGAAGAAGACTGATGCGGATGGTAATGTGACCGTCTATAAGGCTCGGCTTGTCGCTAAGTGTTATCGACAAGTTCAAGGAGTTGACTACGATGAGACTTTCTCACCCGTAGCGATGCTAAAGTCTGTCTGAATCATGTTAGCAATTGCCGCATTTTATGATTATGAGATCTGGCAAATGGACGTCAAAACGGCATTCCTTAATGGCTTCCTTAGGGAAGAACTGTATATGATGCAGCCGAAAGGTTTTGTCGATCCTAAAGATGCTAACAAAGTATGCAAGCTCCAGTGCTCCATCTATGGGTTGGTGCAAGCATCTCGGAGTTGGAACATTCGCTTTAATGAGGTGATTAAAGTGTTTGGGTTTGTACAGGTTTATGGAGAACCCTGTATTTACAAGAAAGTGAGTGGGAGCTCTGTAGCATTTCTCGTATTATATGTGGATGACATACTGATAATGGGAAATGATATAGAACTCTTGGAAAGTGTAAAGGCCTACTTGTATAAATGTTTTTCAATGAAGGACCTTGGAGAAGCTGCTTACATATTAGGTATTAAGATCTATAGAGATAGATCGAGACGCCTCATAGGTCTTTACAAAGCACATACCTTGAAAAGATATTGAAGAAGTTCAATATGGATCAGTCCAAGAAGGGGTTCTTGCCTGTGTTACAAGGTGTGAGATTGAGTACGACTCAATGCCCGACCACGGCAAAGGATAGAGAAGAGATGAGTGTCATCCCCTATGCTTCAGCCATAGGCTCTATTATGTATGCCATGCTGTGTACCAGACCTGATGTGAACCTTGCCATAAGTTTGGTAGGGAGGTACCAAAGGGATCCCGGAGCGGAACACTGGACAACGGTCAAGAATATCCTGAAGTACCTGAAAAGGACAAAGGACATGTTTCTCGTATATGGAGGTGCCGAAGAGCTCGTCGTAAAGGGTTACGTCGATGCTAGCTTCGACACAGATCCGGACGACTCCAAGTCGCAAACTGGATACGTGTATGTTTTGAACGGAGGGGCAGTCAGCTGGTGCAGCAGCAAGCAAAGCATCATGGTGGCATCTACATGTGAAGCGGAGTACATAGCTGCTTCGGAAGCAGAAAAGTAAGGAGTATGGATGAAAGAGTTCATCACCGACCTAGGAGTAATTCCAAGTGCATCGGGCCCGATGACTCTATTCTGTCACAACACTAGAGCTATTGCCCTTGCGAAGGAGCCCAGGTTTCACAAGAAGACAAGACACATCAAGCGCCGCTTCAACTCCATCCGTGATTACATTCAGGAGGGAGATATAGATATTTGTAAAGTGCACACGGATCTGAATGTTGCAGATCCGTTGACTAAACCTCTCTCTCGAGCAAAACATGATCAACACCAGAATGCTATGGGTGTACAATTCATCAAAATGTAACTAGATTATTGACTCTAGTGCAAGTGGGAGACTGTTGGAAATATGCCCTAGAGGCAATAATAAAATGGTTATTATTATATTTCCTTGTTCATGATAATTGTCTATTGTTCATGCTATAATTGTGTTAACCAGAAACCATAATGCATGTGTGAATACATATACCACAACGTGTCCCTAGTGAGCCTCTAGTTGACTAGCTCGTTGATCAATATATGGTCATGGTTTCATGACCATGGACATTGGATGTCCTTTATAACGGGATCACATCATTAGGAGAATGATGTGATGGACAAGACCCAATCCTAAGCATAGCAGAAGATCGTGTAGTTCGTTTGCTAAAGCTTTTCAATGTCAAGTATCATTTCCTTAGACCATGAGATTGTGCAACTCCTGGATACCGTAGGAATGCTTTTGGTGTGCCAAACGTCACAACATAACTGGGTGGCTATAAAGGTGCACTACGGGTATCTCCGAAAGTGTCTGTTGGGTTGGCACGAATCGAGACTGGGATTCGTCACTCCGTGTGACGGAGAGGTATCTCTGGGCCCACTCGGTAAGACATCATCATAATGAGCTCAATGTGACTAAGGAGTTAGCCACGGGATGATGTATTACGTAACGAGTAAAGATACTTGCCGGTAACGAGATTGAACAAGGTATAGAGATACCGACGATCGAATCTCGGGCAAGTATCATACCGATAGACAAAGGGAATTGTATACGAGATTGATTGAATCCCCGACATCGTGGTTCATCCGATGAGATCATAGTGGAGCATGTGGGAGCTAACATGGGTATCCAGATCCCGCTGTTGGTTATTGACCGGATAGGTGTCTCGGTCATGTCTACGTGTCTCCCGAACCCGTAGGGTCTACACACTTAAGGTTCGATGACGCTAGGGTTATAGGGAAATGGTATACGTGATTACCGAAGGTTGTTTGGAGTCCCGGATGAGATCCTGGATGTTACGAGGAGCTCCGGAATGGTCCGGAGGTAAATATTGATATATAGGAAGTCCAGTTTTGGTCACCGGAAAGTTTTCGGGCTCATCGGTAGTGTACCGGGAGTGCCGGAGGACCCCCGGGAGGGGTGTGATGACCAAAGGACTTTGTGGGCCCTTAGAGGAGGTGTGCCAGCCCTTTTTGGGCTGGCCAAGACCTTCTAGAAAGGCCCATGCGGCTGGAGATAAGAGATAGGGCTGAAAAAGGTTTAAAAGGAGGAGATCCACCTCCCTTGTGGGAGGTGGACTCTCCCCCTAGTTCGGCCGAACCTCTCCTCCTTGGAGGAGGGGCCAAGGCAGACCACCCTCTCCCTCCTCCTATATATATGCAAGGGTTTGGGATGATTTGAGACACGACTTCTTTCTCTCTCGGTGCAGCCCTACCCTTCCTCTTCCTTGTTCTCCGTAGCGCTTGGCGAAGCCCTCCCGGAATTCACATATCTTCACCGTCACCACGCCGTCGTGCTGCCGGAGCTCTCCCTCAACCTCTCCTTCCTCCTTGATGGATCAAGGCGTAGGATACGTCACCGGGCTGCACGTGTGTTGAACGCCGAGGCGCCGTTATTCGACGCTTAGATCGGAATCCACCACGATCTGAATCGCTGCGAGTATGACTCCACCAACCGCGTTCTTGTAATGCTTCCGCTTAGCAATCTTCAAAGGTATGAAGATGCAATCTCTCCCCACTCGTTGCTGGTTTCTCCATGGATAGATCTTGGTGATACGTAGGAAATTTTTGATTTACTACCACGTCTCCCAAAACCTCTCTCCTTTGCTGCGCCTTAGGCCAGGGTGGAGGGTGCACCAGCCCACTCTGGGGATGGTCCCTTCCCACTCTAGGCCCATGCATCCTTCCGGGGCTGGTGGCCCCTCCCGGTGGACCCCCGGAACCCTTTCGGTGGTCCCGGTACGTTACCGGTGATGCCCGGAACACTTCCGGTAACCAAATCCTCACTTCCTATATATTATTCTTTACCTCCGGACCATTCTGAAACTCCTTGTGATGTCCAGGATCTCATCTAGGACTCCGAACAACCTTCGGTAACGACGTACACTATTTCCCTATAACCCTAGCGTCATCGAACCTTAAGTGTGTAGACCCTACGGGTTCGGGAGACACGTAGACATGACCGAGACACCTCTCCGGTCAATAAATAACAACGAGATCTGGATACCCATGTTGGCTCCCACATGCTCCACGATGATCTCATCAGATGAACCACGATGTCGGGGATTCAATCAATCCCATATACAATTCCCTTTGTCTACCGGTATGATACTTGCCCAAGATTCGATCGTTGGTATCCCTATACCTTGTTCAATCTCGTTACCGGCAAGTCTCTTTACTCGTTCCGTAACACATCATCGCGTGGCTAACTCCTTAGTCACATTGAGCTCATTATGATGATGTCTTACCGAGTGGGCCCAGAGATACCTCTCCGTCACACCGAGTGACAAATCCCAATCTCGATTCGTGCCAACCCAACAAACACTTTCGGAGATACCCGTAGTGTACCTTTATAGCCACCCAGTTACATTGTGACGTTTGGCACACCCAAAGTATTCTTACAGTATCCGGGAGATGCACAATCTCATGGTCTAAGGAAATGACACTTCACATTAGAAAAGTTTTAGCAGACGAACTACACGATCTCCTGCTATGCTTAGGATTGGGTCTTGTCCATCACATCATTCTCCTAATGATGTTATCCCGTTATCAATGACATCCAATGTCCATGGTCATGAAACCATGACCATCTATTGATCAACGAGCTAGTCAACTAGAGGCTCACTAGGGACATGTTGTGGTCTATGTATTCACACATGTATTACGATTTCCGGTTAACACAATTATAGCATGAACAATAGACAATTATCATGAACAAGGAGATACAATAATAACCATTTTATTATTGCCTCTAAGGCATATTTCCAACATGGCCTCAGTTGACTGGGTTGACCCAGTCAACTGGGCTGGCTGGGTTGACCAGCCACTGACATGTGGGGCCCTGCCCCTAGTGTCTATGACATTGGGGCCCACCCTGTCAGTTGCTTAATTAGTGTAATTGATTAATTAAAACTAACTAAATTGTCTAATTAATCACTGACATATGGGTCCCACTCCCTAATTAATCTGTTTAGTTCGATTTAATAAACTGAAATAACCCACTGTCGATGACAGGTGGGGCCCACTAGTCAGGTTTGACCTGGCCAGCCCCCTGTTGACTGTTGATGTCAGCATTGCGTCATGTTGACGTCATCTTTTACTATTCTGGATAATGTTGATTCATTTAATTAAAATAATTCTAGAAAATCAATAAAACTTTGGAAAATCATATCTTTTAAACCATAGCTCAGATGAAAATAATTTATATATGAAAGTTGATCAGAAAAATCCCAGAAATCTAAATATGCCATCCATTCATCTATGAAATGCCCCTAGCATGATGAACATGGAACTTTCCCCTCTGATTCGACTATCCGATAAATCCGCAGACCCGGGAAATATCGTCACGTATTCTCCCGCTCCGTCTGATGCATGTAGTATTGCGTTAGTACATACCTAGCTCTGCATATTGCCATGTCATGCATCGTGTTGCACTTGTTTGCTTTATATTTATTGTTTCCCCCCCTCTTCTTACCGGTAGACCCTGAGGCTGACGCTGCTGCCGAGTATGACTACGCCCCTGACAACCAGCCTTTTTCAGCAGAGCGGCAAGGCAAGCAACCCCCCCTTGAGCATTCCGATATCGCCCATTATTTCCCTCTCATTCTTGCATTAGATTTTTCTACTGTATTAGTTAGCTCCAATTCTGATGCATAGCCTATTTTTGATGAGCTGCTACTACACCTGCAATCATATCAATTGCTTAGTATAGGTTGATCAGTGAATCCCCGGTGACCCCTTAGTCCCAGTTGCCCCTGCTTTCATTGACGACACCGAGGACTTGAAGACGGAAGAATCGGTCATCACAACCGACTGACAAACCATTACTAACTCATCACCTCACACCCCTTTTAGTATGGCACTGCAGAGCTACTACCGAGTGCTGAGGATGATACCTCACTTAGCACTCTCGGTGTTAATTCTGTAGCGTAGCTAATCGATCGTGGGTATCGAGGGTGATTCCTCCTCCCCATTTATCGATAGAGACTCTTGTCGTACCCATACCTCAAGTGGGATCCATCGAGGGTGATTCCTCAGATATTCACTTGGCGTATAACCACACAGTTACTATTGACTTGGCACGGTACTAACATGACAGGACTGAAGGGACAGACGGTACCACTCTGTTGAGGTGGACCTGAGTTCCCGACAGTTCTACGACGGGTCGGCCCCAAGGGTACCCGTGTGAGAAAGATTTGGTGGGATGCGCCGTAAGGCATCCGTAGACTTGGTGGGGTGCGTCGATAAGGCACCCGAGGGTTATTGGCGGGGCGACGGACTGCATTATGGTTCGCGCTTGCCCCACATTAATAAAATGCTACTGGGTTGGGTATTTGATCCGAGTTGGTCATTGACCTTTTATGCACTAAACCTTCACGTGGGAGAAGTTATGGGTACTCAGCGTCGTTGTATCAGCCGAAGCTCTTAGGACGTCAGCAATGGAGTGGCGCACGCCGGATTGGTCTGGAACGCATCGCGCTTGTTACTAAGGGGTGCTAGGACTGCTTCCGGCCACGTGCGCATCATGCAGGAGTGCAAGGGCAAGTGGGCCCACGAACCTGCGCGCTTAGGATTTAGACCGGCGGGCTGGCCTCTTCGTTGAGTCTAGATGGGGTGACGATGTTTTGGATCCCGAGGCCGGGCATTACCCCGGAAAGTGTGTCTGGCCGGAGGTGATCAAGCGTGTTGGAAATGCGGTGCACCCCTGCAGGGAAGAACTTATCTATTCGAATAGCCGTGTCCACGGTAACAGGACGACTTGGAGTTGTACTTGACCTACTACAACTAAAATTGTGACTTTAAATTGAAATGAATGTTGGCTCCGGGATTGCTTCCTCGCACGGAGTCGAGGAAGAATCTCTGGGCGTGGTTACTCAATAAAATTGCTACAATAAAATATTGCTATATGTGAGTTACCAGTCTACTCTCTTCTAATGCTGCAAGATTGCTGAAGATGCTAGTCTTCAATAGGACTAGGCCTTCCCCCTATTCTTGCTTTCTACAGTATGCCCAGATATAGCCCCACCCCTTGATAATGATGCATAGTTAGCATAGTTCTGATGTCAGTCTTGCGAGTACTTTGGATGAGTACTCACCGATGCTTTGCTTTCTCTTTCCCCCTCGATTCGATTCTGTGTTCAAACGACGGAGCCCAGGAGATGGAGTACACCGGAGACAACTACTACACCACCGCAGGAGCCTACTACTACATGGAGGCGGCCCTCGACCAGTAGTAGGATAGGAGGTACCCAGGCAGGAGGCCTCGCCTCTTTCGATCCGTTCTTATGTTTGTGCTAGCCTTCTTAAGGCAAAACTTGTTTAACTTATGTCTGTACTTAGATATTATTTGTTTCCGCTCACTCGTGCTTGTCGAGCTTTGTATTCGAGCCCTCGAGCCCCCTGGCTTGTAATATGAAGTTGTATGACTTTAATTTGTGTCTAGAGTTGTGTTGTGATATTGATTAGTGAGTCCCTGATCTTGGTCATATGCATTGCGTGTATGTTTAGCTTACGATCGAAATTGGGGGTGTCACAACCGGGAGGGGCCACCAGCCCCGGAAGGCTACATGGGCCAAGACTGGGAGGGAACTAGCCCCTAGGTGGGCTGGTGCGCCTCCCACCTCAGCCCAAGGCACAACAAGGGGTGGAGGGGGACAAACCCTAGGCATGGAGGGGCCCTAGGCCCACCCTAGGGTGCCGCCCCTCCTCTCCACCCTGGCCGCCGGCCCTCCTGGCCATCTAGGGCTGCCGCACCTAGGGGTGCACACCCTCCTCCTCCTCCTATAAATAGTGGAGGGTTTTGGGGCTTCCGACACACAGATCTCTCTCTCGGCGCAGCCTTACCCCTCCTCCTCCTCGTCCTCCATAGTGCTTGGCGAAACCCTGCCGTGGTACAACGTAGCTCCACCGTCACCATGCCATCGTGTTGCCGGAGCTCTCCCTCCACCTCTCCTTCCTCCTTTCTAGATCAAGGCGTAGGAGACGTCATCGGGTTGCACGTGTGTTGAACGTGGAGGCGCCGTTGTTCGACGCTTAGATCGGAATCCACCGCAATCTAAATTGCTGTGAGTACGACTCCACCAACCACATTCCAGTAACGCCTCCGCTTAGCGATCTTCAAAGGTATGAATATGCTCTACCCCTTTGCTCGTTGTTGGTTTCTCCATAGATTGATCTTGGTGACATGTAGGAATTTTTTTGATTTACTACTACGTTCCCCAACACAAAGATCCCCGTAGATCTTCACCGGGTGGGGGGGGGGAGGGGAGGACTACTGTTGGGGAATGTTGCATGGGAAACAAAAAAATTCCTACGTTCACGCAAGACCTATCCATGGTGATGAGCATCTACGAGAGGGAGGTGGCAGTGATTGAAGAACTCTATCAGTGATCGCCTCTGGTGGAAGGGAAATTCCCAACTCCGCTAGACGAGTCGCATACCCAGACATTCTGAGTATATGTTCACTGATAGACCCGTTCTCCTCCATCTTGCAAGCATAGAACTTATCGGAGGTCTCATACCTCTCGATCCGGACATTCTTCTGAAAGATAAACTTCAACTCCTGGAACATCTCATATGCACCATGACGTTCAAAATGTCTTTGAAGTCCCGGTTCTAAGCCATACAATATTGCACACTGAACTATTGAGTAATCTCCAGTACGTGCCTCCCAAGCATTCTTAACGTCTTCGGAGGTCATGCCTTCTGGTTGGTCACCAAGCGGTGCATCAAGGACATATGATTTCTAGGAAACCATGAGGATAATCCTCAGATTACGGGCCCAGTCAGCAAAGTTACTTCCATCATCTTTCAACTTAGCTTTCTCTAGGAACGCATTAAAATTCAGGGGTGCTACTACGCGAGCCATTGATCTACAACATAAATATGCAAAGGTTGCTTAGACTATTGTACAAGATAATGAGTTTAGTTAATCAAATTACTAAAGCTCCCACTCAAATTGACATCCCTCAGGTCATCTGAGTGTCACATGATCCAAGTTCACCAACTCAAGTCCGATCATCACGTGAGTTGAGGTGGCTTCAATGGTGAACATCATCATGTTGATCATATCTACTATATGACTCATGTTCGACCTTTCGGTCTCTTGTGTTCCGAGGCCATGTCTGTACATGCTAGGCTCGTCAAGTTTAACCCGAGTGTTCTGCACATGCAACACTAGCTTGCACCCGTTGTATGTGAACGTAGAGTATATCACACCCGATCATCACGTGGTGTCTCAACACGACGAACTTTCGCAACGGTGCACACTCGGGGAGAACACAATTCATCTTGAAATTTAAGTGAGGATCACCTTATAATGCTACCGTCGTCCTAAGCAAAACAAGGTGCATAAAAGGATTAACATCACATGCAAATCATAAGTGACATGATATGGCCATGAACTTCTGCTTTTGATCTCCATCTTGAAAGCACCGGCATGATCTCCATCGTCACCGACATGACACCATGATCTCCATCAACATGTCGCCATCGGGGTTGTCGCGCCCAACATGCTTCTACTACTATTGCTACCATTTAGCGATAAAGTAAAGCATTACATAGCGCTTAATGATGGACACGCAGGTCATACAATAATTAAAGACAACCCTATGGCTCCTGTCGGTTGCCGTACTCATAGACATGCAAGTCGTGATGATTTGTACATCACATGATCATCTCATACATCACATATATCACATCATGTAATTGACCATATCACATCACAACATACCCTGCAAAAACAAGTAGACGTCCTCTAATTGTTGTTGCATGTTTTTACGTGGCTGTTACGGGTATCTAGCAAGAACAATTCTCATCTACGCAAAAACCACAATGGTGATACACTAGTTGCTTTTCAACCTTCTCAAGGACCGCCTTTGTCGCATCCGATCCAACTAAAGTGAGAGAAACTGGCACCCGCAAGCCATCTATGCAACAAGTTGCGTTTGAGGGAACCGGTCTCTTGTAAGCGTACGAGTAATGTTGGTCCGGGCCGCTTCATCTCACAATACCGCTGAACCAAAACACGACCAAGGGAGGAAGCAATCTAAGCATCAACGCCCACAAACTCTTTGTGTTCTACTCAAGATCTCATCTACACATAGACCTAGCTCTTGATACCACTGTTGGGGAACGTTGCATGGGAAACAAAAATTTTCCTACGTTCACGCAAGACCTATCCATGGTGATGAGCATCTACGAGAGGGAGAGTGGATCTAGATACCCTTGTAGATCGCTAAGCGGGAAGCGTTAAGAAACGCGGTTGGTGTAGTCGAACGTCTTCGCGATCCAAATCGCCGAGCGTCCCGTGATCCAATCATGATCTGTCCCGCAATCCAATCATGATCCGTCCTGCGAACTTGATCACGGTCCTTCCGATCTAGCGCCGAACGTACGACACCTCCGCGTTCAGCACACGTACAGCTTGATGACGATCTCTGCCGTCTTGATCCAACAAGAGGGAGCGGAGAGGAAGAAGAGTTCTCCAGCAGCATGATGGCGCTCCGGTGATGGTGGTGGAGCTATTCCGGCAGGGCTTCGCCTAAGCACTGCAGAAATCCAATCTAGAGGAGAAACTATGCACTGGAGGAACGGGCAACACGTGGCTGAAAATTCTGTGCAAAAACCCTAAAACCTCCAGTATATATAAGAGGGAGGGAGGAGAGGCCTTAGCGCAAGGGCCAAGACCTCCTTGGTTCGGCCGAAGTGGGAGGATTGGAGGATTCCTCCTCCAATCCTAGTAGGACTAGGATTCCTCCTTTTTTGGCCTTTTTCCACCCTTTTCCCTTTGGGCTTTTCTTCCATAGCCGCATGTGCCTTGTGTGGGACTTCCACCAGCCCACAAAGGGCTCGTATTTACTCTCCCACAGCCCATGTAGCCTCTTGGGTCGAGATACCCTTCCTGATGGTCTCCCGGTACACTACCGGCACTCTCGGTACACTACCGATTAGCCCGAAACTTTTCCGGCGACCAGAACAGGACTTCCTATATATGAATCTTTACCTCCAGACCATTCCGGAGCTCCTCGTGATGTCCGGGATCTCATCCGGGACTCCGAACAACCTTCGGTCACCACCATACATAACTCTATACTACCGAAACGTCACCAAACCTTAAGTGTGCAGACCCTACGGGTTCGAGAACTATGTAGACATGACCGAGACACCTCTACGGTAAATAACCAATAGCGGGACCTGGATGCCCATATTGGTTCCTGCATATTCTATGAAGATCTTTATCGGTCGAACCTCTATATTAAGGATTCAGTTAATCCCGTATGATGTTCCCTTTGTTCTTTGGTATGTTACTTGCCCGAGATTCAATCGTCGGTATCTCCATACCTAGTTCAACCTCATTACCAGCAACTCTCTTTACTCGTTCCGTAATACAAGATCCCGTGACTAACACTTAGTCACATTGCTTTCAAGGCTTATTGTGATGTTGTATTACCGAGTGGGCCCTGAGATACCTCTCCGTCACACGGAGTAACAAATCCCAGTCTTGATCCATGCCAACTCAAGAGGCACCCTTGGAGATACCTGTAGAGCACCTTTATAGTCACCCAGTTACCTTGCGACATTTGATACACACAAGTCACTCCTCCGGTGTCCGTGAGTTGCATGATGTCATGGTCATAGGAACATATACTTGACATGCAGAAAACAGTAGCAATAAACTGACACGGTCATATGCTATGTTTGTAGTTTGGGTCTTGTACATCACATCATTCTTATAATGATGTGATCCCATTATCAAATGACATCACATGTCAATGGCTAGGAAACCTTGACCATCTTTGATTAACGAGCTAGTTCACTAGAGGCATACTAGGGACCAAGTGTTGTCTATTTACCCACACATGTAATGTGTTTCCAATCAATACAATTATAGCATGGATAATAAACGATTATCATGAACAAGGAAATATAATAATAAACACTTTATTTATTGCCTCTAGGGCATATTTCCAACAACTACTACCAACGACACAGGGGCATGATGGAAAGTAGTGCGAGCTTGGCAGGTCATGGGCGCGTCTCGATGACGGCCGCCAGGATGAATTGTGAAAGCATAACTTCTCCCTAGGTGGTTTTTCTAATTAATAACAACATATATTTCATTGGACTAATGATCCTATCAAGCATCTTTCAGGAAGAGTTCTATGAATGGATTGGGAAAGGATTGTGAGGAGATCCCCTAGATGCATGGAACATCAAATGGTAACAAGCTTCAAAACTCTACATTTTGCATTTTATGACAAATCACATTTGAGTCCATAGGAAAGCCAATACAATTAAAAGGGGATGAGGTATCTATGATGATGTTGTTGCTCAAGTGCTCAGAGTTAGTCACCAAAAACACTCATGGATTCTCCCACAAAAAATATTCTCTCCAAACCCTAAGCCTAAATTCGGTGCCACCAAGTTTACAAATTCGTCCCTACTGGGTTTTATCCTAGACAGAATCCAGAGCCAAACCTAACTTCTCGGTGACACCAAGTTCTTGTTCAGTGCAACCGAAACCGTGACCAACCTTCGGGTGTCCAGTTTCTAAGAATAGGAATTTCCGAGTTTAGGGACCGGTGCCACCGAAGCAAGGAACTGCCTAGGCTAGCCAAATCAGACTCACTGAGATTTATATATCGGTCTCATCGAAACACCAAAAGTTGCCACATTTTGCACTAGTCGGTGCAACTGAGTTTTTTTGCTTCGGTTCCACCGAGTTGGGCAATAATGTCGTAACAGTTGGATTTTTTGAGATGTATATATATATCCCTGCACCTCCCTCTCATTCATAGAGAGAGCATTCAGAACAAATCAACACTTCCCCATCCATTTTCTGATAGAGAACCACCTACTCATGTGTTGAGTTCAAGATCTTCCACTCCAACCATATGAAACTTGATTTCTAGCCTCCCCAAATTGCTTTCCACCCAATCAACCTCTTCTACCAAGCCAAATCTGTAAGAGAGTGATTGTGTGGTGAGGAGACTATCTTTTGAAGCACAAGAGCAATGAGTTCATCATTCATACCACATCTATTACCTTTTGGAGAGTGTGTCTCCTAAATTGGTTATGTGTCGCTTGGGAGGCTCCCACTTCATGTGGAGTTGAACCAGAAGTTTGTAAGGGCAAGGAGATCGTCTACTTCATGAATATCTACCCCGAGTGAGGCTAGTCTTCGTGGACGTAAGCCATGATGGTATGTACGAGGTTGCTACTTTGTGGAACCTTCATGGGTGGAGATCTCCGTGGACTCTCATGACCGCCACCCTCCATGGGTTGAAGTCTCCATCAACGTGGACGTATGATAGCACCACCTATCGGAACCATGATCTACTATTGCGTTTGATCTTCCTATCCCTACCCTCTACTTAATATGTGCATGCGTTTTCTTTCCGCTACTATACTCTTAGACTTGCATGTATAGGGTGTGCTTGACTTGATATAATTGCTAAAACTTGCCAACCTTTAACATTGAGAAAGGGCTAGATTTTTATTTTGGTCAAGTAGTCTAATTAGCCCCCCTCTAGACATACTTTGGATCCTGCAAATTGGTTCTAGGGCTCCACGGATAAGAAGGCCCCAAGCAGTGAAATCCCCAAGGACTTGACCTGGGGGATCCGCTTCCCCTGGAAAGCGTTAGGCCCCTCTCACAAGTCTTGATAGTAGGTGGTCAACTCCCATCAAGGTTGGACGGATGCAACTACTGTCATGGCAGCAGATGACGGTAACTCCTACCCGTTACATATTTGATGGCACACAATAGGATAACGATGTTATTGGGCTCTAAAAGAAAAACAGCACCACCAAGGGCAAGAAGGCCTTGTCTATCACCTGACGATAGCCGCTCATGACACACCCAAGCAGTTGCGAATGAACTGGGCAGGCTTTAATAGGCTTGAGCTTGCCCTATGCAAAAGAAAATTTTAGTAGTTAATAGTACATGTTTCGAGCAGTATTCTAGAAAATTTCAACCTTGTTTGCACAAAAGAACCGATGGTTAGTGATTTTTTTCACAATCGTTAGCTTTGAGCCTGCCCTTGATTTTCTTACAAGATTCGCCACTGCACCCAAGGCATGGTGATAGGACGACTGAGGGGTGTCCGTCCATTACGATCCATCCCTATGGGTTGCCAAAGGTCAACCCTCCACGATTCGAAGGAGGGCCACTCTCTCTTTACTATAGAAGGAGGGAGGCCAGCCATCTGTAAAAGGCTAGAAGAAACTAATATAAAGAACACAGGTGCAGGCTATTACACCTCAAAGATGGCCTGAACCTGGGTAAATTGCCTTGGCGTGTGGGTGAAGTGAATGGAGTGTTTTAACCCCTAACCGAACAATATATGAGTTGCATCATAGCTCCGATGTCGGCAATCAACCGCCGACACATGCACACTAAAGAGCAATACTAGAGCACAAGATTCTTTCGATAATGATTGACGTGTATCCACTCATAGGGGTGAGTATGTGTCCGTATATGTTAGCGTCATACCACGTTTCTCGAAAAATAAATGATGATGCAGTTGAAAAATGTGTGTGAATACGCGATGTAGTTGAAACACACGAACCAGTTGGTTCAATCGTGAACGGTTATTCAATTAGCATTTCACGTAAGAAAATGCTGACACGAGACTAACAAAGGTCAAATTAGGGCATGTTTGGCAACGGTTCACTCCAACGAAATCCCCCGCTCCGCTCAGCGCCAGAAGTGCTCTAGCGAGCGAAGTGAGCGGTCGTGGAGCGTCCTGCTCGCTCCGCTCCAAGAAAGCCTGGGCGGCCAGCCCATTGGAGGCAAACACAACCTGTTCGAGTGCGTGCGCGCGAAAGAGAGAGAGGGAGATGGAGGAGAGAGAGAGATGGAAGCATACCGGTTTGGGTCTCTCACTTGGCGGTGTCATTTTTTATAATTTCAAGCCGATCCAGATTTTGTCAAAACGAGGAGCGATGGAAGGGCTGCTCCGCTAAAATGAACTGTGTGCCGCTCCGTTCCACCACTTCAGCTCCACGAATACAGGAAGTTTAGGTCGCTCCGTCCGCTCTCATAACGGAGTTGGGAACCGGAGTGTTGCCGAATGGACCCTTAATATAAGGATTATGACATCTTCATTTACGGGACACCTTTGAATAAAGTTTTTTATCACGCAAAGAAGAGGAAATTCCATGCCAATCAAAATGTTCCTTCACCCATTGTGCCAAGATGCAGGCTATCAAAATATTTCCTCCACCTCTCCAAAGAAAAAGAAGAAAAACTTCACTCCACATGCAGATCAAAATTCACTCATGTTTTTTTCTTTGCGGAGGAAAAAACTCACTCATGGTGTACGTATGTCCTCCTCTAACTAGGGGTGGGCATAAAAATCGACTAACCGAACACCGAACCGAAGCCGAAACCGAAAAAAACGAATTTTCGGTTTTTGTCAATAATAGAGATAAAATCGGTTTCTGCTTTTACTAACCGAACTAGGTTCGGTTGGTTCGGTTAGCCGAAACAAAACCGAACTCGGTGTACGTGAGATACAGAGACAGTACGCACACACAAAACAACGGCGCCGTCCATATTTTCTGTACGCACTGCGCAGCCTGTCACACTTCGCTAGAGGCCTTGAGTTGCTTTTTTTAATAGGACAAGGCCTCGAAATTGCTAGCCAGTAGCCCATGTCCTGCAGGAAAACTTTGACGTGACTTTGACCATGGGCCGACCACATGCATACATGCTAGCCCGCGTGTGAACGTACAACCAGACACACCTTATTACTTTAGTCCCATCTCGCTTGGATGATGATATGAGGCAAAGATTTCTGGCTATATAAGAGTATGCCGTTGGGAGCCTAGGACAATTCCTCAAAGCAAGGTTTATTCGGTGCAAATCGAAAACCGCACCAAATTGTCGGTTAACCAAATTTTCGGTTAGTTATTTTGAGCTATCATTTTCGGTTTTTGATTTTGAAAACCGAATTTAAAAATAAACCGAATGATAGAAACCGAATTTTCTTCGGTTTATACCGAACGCCTAGCCCTACCTCTGACCATCACTCCATGCAGCAACCAATGACTACCGGCCCTTCCACCATACCTACCCCCGGCTACACCACATTTGAACTGGCTTATCTGATTCCCTGTCATCGTGTCCTACTCCTATCTCGTCACCGAGCGAGCTGAAAAGGGGCTCCATCGCTGAACTATCATTGGCACAAGTGTACACAGCAACCACCGCCGTGAGCCACGTTTCCGGTGCATCCACTCAATTATTACGCTATCTTCGTGTACTCCCCGAGCTCTTGTGTCAGTTCCGTGCTGCACATATAACACTGTACGATGACGATATCAAACCTAATCGATCATGCATAATTCTTCGTCATTAAAAAAAACTTACTGAACTGAAACACATTACACTGGCAACAAGATACCAAGCGAGACATGCGATGGATGCTTCCTACGCATCCATCCATACCCCATGCACACGTACACTTCAACCAAAACACGAGGTGATTCTAAAAAAAACAATAAAAAAAAAACACGAGACGTCGACGGCGCGCACGCAGTCTCGCAGCCACATGCATGCATGGCTATCTAGGAGCAACTATTTTTTTGTAGCAACCAAAAAAGCTAGCGAAATTGATTTATGGCAGGCTAGCTACGAAATAGATGGATGGGTGCAGCGTGTGGACGGACGATGGGCGTAACGTGGACGTGCTGGCCGGCCGGCTAGCTCGAGGTCGACCCATCAGGGAGACTCGGAGCCGGGGCGGAAGGGGTTGGGCACCTCGAAGCCGGGGTTGGGCACCCAGGTGTCGTCGGCGCCGGGGATGAACTGCCCGTGGGCGGCGGCCGGGATGCTGTGGTCGAGCCCGCCGATGTCCGGGATGTAGTGGGTGCCCAGCTCGTACCGTCCGATCCCCGGGATCAACACCGTCCCCTCCTGGAACGTGTCCGGCCGCTTCACCGCGTCCTCCGCGGGCACGTGGCGCGCCGCCGATCCCAGGCCGGCGAGGCACGCCGCGGCCACCAGCGCCGCGAGGATCAGCAGGGACGCCGACTTGCTGGCCATGCCGGTCGCGTCGAGTGACTGGCTAGCTCGCTGCGATCGGGATAGTGGGCAGTGGTAGCTGAGTGAGCTTCTTGCTGTCTCGATCACTGGCTGTTGCTTTCGTTATGTGGTGGATGGTGATGGCCGTGCCGAGCTTATATAGATCGCGTGGCGGGGTGGAAGGATCGGGAGGGAAAAGGCGGTGCTTTCAATTCGACCGTATGGATGGATCGATCGCGCGGCACAAGTTTGTTACCAACGCCGCGCCGGGCCGCGCCGCGCGTGCGCTATTTTCCCCTTTCGTCGTGGGGACGAGCATAGGCGGCGCGATGACGAGGGAAAATGGCCGTGACCATTTGGCATGAATGGTGAGCTATCAAGAAAAATGGCCGTGGACGGGCAAAGTGGACGTACGGGGCGGTTGGGTTGGCTAACCTGGGTACAATGGGGCGCGAGGGACCCTCCGTGGTTATTAATCTGGTAGCTATGCCTAGGTTCCAACTACTCTGTCCTGCTCTTTATAACACTGCTGCATGGGGAGGCTACTTAGGGCACTTTGTATAAGTTTTCACCCTGCCTGATTGAGTAGGAACAGACAACAACCAACATTTGGATGTTGTTGGGTTGCATGCATTGCTCAATGAGTATTTTAGGGACGGCTGTTTGGTTACCCGCATAAAGAATGAGCAGATATACACAGCTGTTTGATTGCATACACGTTTATGCTTTGCTCATCTCATTCAAATGTGATGACATCACAACAACATACAGAACACTAACTAAGCAACAAACGGCGGATAAACAACAAACGGCAGATAAACAAGCAACAAACAATAGGTTAAACAATAGATAAACATGCGTACTACTAGTAGGGCATAAGTTTTGAGATGACAAGGACATCCCATGCCCCTGCTTTATCCCAGGGTGCTGATCTCTGACCAAAATATTAACAGTTTTAGAGCATAAGGTCAGACCATCATCACAAACTAGGTAAAGAGTTTATAATAACGACTTCATACTAGCTGACCATCTAGAGCACGAGGAAGATGTCGCCGATGAAGTTGTGCCTGGTGCAGCACACACTGGACATGATCAAGCCGTCATGGTTGCAGATCTGCACCTTTGGGCCAAGGCCAGAGATCCGCAGGACGATGAGGTCGCCGGGGACGATCCTATGGTGGCGACAGAAGTGTTGCCAGCCCCGGCCAAGCACCATTTGCCCCTGGAAGTTCTGGACTTGAATCCAGAACTCGCACCACTTGTTGGCCGACAGCCTAACGACATGCGGGAGCTTCACCGCCAGACACTCCTTCATCACCTCCACGAACTTCGGAGGGATGACGAGCATGGCGAGATCCTCCATCTCCATGATTTGCATGTAGAAGCGCAGTGACTCTCGGGGCTCCTCCTCGTGCCCGGTCCTTGGAGCTCGTCCCCTTGAACGTGTCAGGCTCATGAAGACGACCCTGCCAGGAAGGTTCACCCTCTTGAGCTAGCGGTTCGTGGGGATGAGATCCTCGACGCCCTCAACGCCAACCACGACGTGGGCTCCTCCACCGGTTATGTCCCACTCCGTCTTCAACACTTGTCAGGTAAGATGACATGGGTTAGTAACATGGCATTTTGATCACACATTGATCAGTGGCACTTGCCAAAGAGTAAGTGTCACTGATGAGTGGCACCTGCTCTTGGGAACAACCATCAGTGCAGTTGCCAACAGATCATTGCCATGATCTAAAGCTAGCAGTGTAAGTAGTGACCACTTCCACATTTGGCAGCATGCTACATTGGTAGTATTACCTAAATGAGCAAACAAAATGGTCCTACAATGACGGGGTTATTACCACTGGGTAGGCCAAAGCAATGGGGTCTTTCCCCTTTCGCTTCAAAGAATAACTACGCGGCCGGCTGGCCGTGGCCGGCCGGAGGACGTCCGGCACAAGCCGGTGCCGGCTGGCGCCCCGGACGGTTGGTCGGGGAGCCGGCTGGACCCTCGGCCGGCTGGGCGTGGTCGGCTGCCTCCGGTCCGCCTCTTCCGTTGACCTTGGGACGGACGTGCGATGTCCCGTCCCTCTGTGCGCGGGTACAAAGACACGATGCGACCGGCACGACGGGCGGTCCTGTGGCTACAATGGCCGCTGACGCACTACAACGCGTGGCTATAGTCCAACCGTCCCGGCCGCTGACCTCGGTGAGCGCGAGTGGGCATAGGAACAGTGCCGGCACACCCTTGCCACTCGATTACTTACCCCGGCATGGCTACAACACGGCCGACCGTACTAGAGACTTTGGTCGGCTGGCGCTAGACGACGCCCCCCGGGTGACCCGTGTCGCGGTAGGTGGACGAGGGCCAATCGCAGAGCCGGCTGGCGGGCCCCAACGGGAGATGGGAACGCTCGGCCGGCGGATCCCACCAACGATGAGACGACACGATGGCGGGACCCTCTGTCTAGCCGGAGAGACTGCTAGCCGGGTCCCCCCACCTTTGTACTTAGTGTTGGAAATATGCCCTAGAGGCAATAATAAAATGGTTATTATTGTATTTCCTTGTTCATGATAATTGTCTATTGTTCATGCTATAATTGTGTTAACCGGAAACCATAATACATGTGTGAATACATAGACCACAACATGTCCCCTTAGAGCCTCTAGTTGGCTAGCTCGTTGATCAATAGATGGTCACAGTTTCATGACCATGGACATTGGATGTCATTGATAACGGGATCACATCATTAGAAGAATGATGTGATGGACAAGACCCAATCCTAAGCATAGCACAAGATCATGTAGTTCGTCTGCTAAAGCTTTTCAATGTCAAGTATCATTTCCTTAGACCATGAGATTGTGCAACTCCCGGATATCGAAGGAATGCTTTGGGTGTGCCAAACGTCACAAGGTAACTGGGTGGCTATAAAGATGCACTACGGGTATCTCCGAAAGTGTCTGTTGGGTTGGCACGAATCGAGATTGGGATTTATCACTCTGTGTGACGGAGAGGTATCTCTGGGCCCACTCGATAAGACATCATCATAATGAGCTCAATGTGACTAAGGAGTTAGCCACGGGATGATGTATTACGGAACGAATAAAGAGACTTGCCGGTAACGAGATTGAATAAGGTATAGGGATACCGACGATCGAATCTCGGGCAAGTATCATACCGATAGACAAAGGGAATTGTATACGGGATTGACTGAATCCCCGACATCGTGGTTCATCCGATGAGATCATCGTGGAGAATGTGGGAGACAACATGGTTATCCAGGTCCCGCTGTTGGTTATTGACGGGAGAGGTGTCTCGGTTATGTCTACGTATCTCCCGAACCTGTAGGGTCTACACACTTAATGTTCGATGACGCTAGGGTTATAGGGAAATGCTATATGTGATTACCGAAGGTTGTTCGGAGTCCCGTATGAGATCCCGGATGTCACAAGGAGCTCCGGAATGGTCCGGAGGTAAAGATTTATATATAGGAAGTTCTGTTTTATTCACCGGAAAGTTTTCGGGCTCATCGGTAGTGTACCGAGAGTGCTGGGAGGGTGCCGGAGGACCCCGGGAGGGGTGTGACGACCAAAGGACTTCGTGGGCCCTTAGAGGAGGTGTACCAGCCCTTATTGGGCTGGACAAGACCTTCCGGAAGGGCCCATGCTGCTAGGGATAAGAGATAAGGCTGAAAAGGATTCAAAAGGAAGGGATCCACCTCCCTTGTGGGAGGTGGACTCCTCCCTAGGTTCGGCCGAACCTCTCCTCCTTGGAGGAGGGGCCAAGGCAGACCTCCCTATCCCTCCTCCTATATATACCCAAGGTTTTGGGCTGATTTGAGACACGACTTCTCTCTCTCTCGGCACAGCCCTACCCTTCCTCTTCCTCGTTCTCCGTAGCGCTTGGCGAAGCCCTGCCGGAGTCCACGTAGCTCCACCATCACCACGCCGTCGTGCTACCGGAGCTCTCCCTCAACCTCTCCTTCCTCCTTGCTGGATCAAGGCATAGGAGACGTCATCAGGCTGCACGTGTGTTGAACGTGGAGGCGCCGTTGTTCGGCACTTAGATCGGAGTCCACCGCGATCTGAATCGCTATGAGTACGACTCCACCAACCGCGTTCTTGTAACGCTTCCGCTTAGCGATCTTCAAAGGTATGAAGATGCAATCTCTCCCCACTCGTTGCTGGTTTCTTCATAGATAGATCTTGGTGACATGTAGGAAAATTTTGATTTACTACTACGTCTCCCAATAGTGGCATCATGAGCTAGGTCTATGCGTAGAATCTATGCACGAGTAGAACACAAAGCAGTTGTGGACGGCGATCTTCTTAATTTGCTTACCACTACTAGTATTATCTTGATTCGGTGGTATTGTGGGATGAAGCGGCCCAGACCAACTTTACACGTACGCTTACGTGAGACCGGTTCCACCGCCTGACATGCACTTGTTGCATAAGGTGGCTAGCGGGTGTCTGTCTCTTCCACCTTATTCGGATTGGATTCGATGAAAAGGGTCCTTATGAAGGATAAATAGCAATTGGCATATCACGTTGTGGTTTTGGCGTAGGTAAGAAATGTTCTTGCTAGAAACCTGTAACAGCCCGGGACCGACGCTCCAGAAGAATCTAGAAGATTCCCGTTTCTTTTTGTTTTCGTCTGTGATTCGTTTGGTTGTTGCATTCATCATCGCATCATTCGCGTCATCTTCATAGCATTGTCACTCGTTTTCAACTTGCATCCATTCATAGTTGCCGGTTTCTCTTCGCTCTTGTCGCTGACCATTTTGAGACCAACCACACATGCACGTGCCCGCGACATCATTGTAAAATGTTTTTAAAGTGAGCGCTAAAAATATTCTTGGATTGGGTCGAAACCTGGCGTGCGGTCTTATTATAGTGTAGGTAGACCGCCTGTCGGATTTCGTCGCGTTTCGAGTTCGTTTGATATCCCTTCAGCCATCTTGGGCGTGCGGGTCATCGTTTATTTATCGGACGTTTGTCGGTGTTTTAAAACCTTCGTGTCACGGGCCGCACTTCCCTCTCTTCCCCACCTAGCCCCTCTACACAGTCAGCGTAGCCCCCCCTCCGCTTCCGGGCCGTAGAATCGACATCCGACGGTCCAAAAACGGACAGAGACTGTCATCCCTAGCCCCTAAAGCTATATATAGACCCCCTCCCCTTCCTAATTGGGCAGCAAACCCTAATCCCCCTCGTTCCCCGTGCCAAACCTGCCCCAGCCGCAGCTCCTCCCTCCTCCAGCCGCCAGGCCTGCCCAGGCCCAGATCTGAGCCCGGGAAAGCCCATCTGGGCCCGACCCCGAGCTTCTCCCGAGCTCCTCCCATGGCCGCAGCTCCTCCTGAGCGCTCCCGCCGCCGCCAGTTGCCGCCGGAGCCAGGCCGTACCCCTGCCGCCAGACCTCCTCTTCTCTCCCTCCGGTTCTCTCTCTCCCTCTAACCCCCCGTTGGCCTCTCTCCCTGCAGGTCGCCGCCGCCGCCGTGAAGCTCCGCCACCGGTCGCCAAGCTTGCCGCCGGAGCTCCCTCGCCCCAAGCCTCTGTCGGGGATGGCCGGATCCGGGCCGGCGCCGCCCGTCCCCGCCTTCGCCGGCCTCCCCCAGCATCGCCCCGCGCCGATGCCCAGCCGTCGTCGCCCTGGCTCGCCTCCTCCGCTCGGGAGGAGGAGGACGCAGCCTCCCGCGCGTGTTGACCCGTGGTTGGGCCAGCGTCAGCCCAGCCTCCCGGCCCAGCTCCCCTGCCTGCCAAATGGGCCAAGGCCCAGGGTGAGCCAGCCAGCGCCCCCCTTGAGTTTTTTTAATTTCAGGCCCTAGCGATTTTTAAAACGTCTATAAATATTTAACTGTAAGTCATATAAAAATATTTTATACATGTAAAATGCTTTAAAAAATATGTAGATTAATTATATGCCATTTGCATCCATGTTAAAAATATCTAACATGCCTTTTCAGCTATTTTGCATAATTGCCATATGTTGCTTTGACATATTCATTTAACGTGCATCGGGATTTAATCCAACCGTATATTAAAAATGTTCATATCATCGGCATCGCATTTTCATGCATGAGAAAAATGTTGGCATGATGTTTGCATTTTATTTGCATATATGAATTGCTATAAGGTGATTAGGCCATAACTTGCATATTTAATTGTGATTAATTTTCCACATGAACCTATGCATATTATATATGTTTTCGGGGTAGAAAAATCCATAGGATTTATCTGTGCATTTAGTTTTGTCATTTGAGAAATTTGTGTGCATTTCATTTTTGTCGTGATGCCCTTTTGTTATTTTCATGTGATTTAATGCATGCATGATTTGAGATAAGTTTGAACATGAGATGTGCCCTTTGATATGTGTCCTAGCCCCTGGACATTTTGCTTGCCATAGAAATGCATGTTTAGGTGTTGTTTTCTTATTGTCTACTTGCTATAAAATTCTGCTGTTTTGAGGGTCCAAAATATTTCTAAGTCTCGAATCTGTATTATTTTGTTGCTGTCTTGCCATGTGATTTGCTAGTGATCTAGAACCCTTTTGTGGTTGGTGTAATGGAGTTATTTGTTGTTGATATTGTCCTCTAGCATGCTGTTAAGTTCTATGCCATAATATGACCTGTAACATATAGTTTTACTGCTGTCAATATGCCTTCGTGATAAAACTGCACTGTCAAAAACTGCTATTTCACTTAGTCTGAAACTGTTTTCAAGTAGCCACCTTGTGAGCTTCCTACCATGTGATCCATGCAGGTTTTGAATATGATATTTGAAGATGAAATAAAGTGTGTGTTATATGCTACGGCCCCATGCTTGGTTTGTGCACTTTAAGATCTTGTAGCTTGTTGTTTTCATGTGTGCAAAATGCTAAGTTGTTGTTTTGGGCAGATTTCGACTATTACTTGTGTTGGTTGTAATTGTTGAAACGTAGCTCCGTTTTGAACATGTTGCATCTGAAACTTGCTTAGAATCTCATGTAGTTTCATAATAACTTGCTGCATTCATGATTTGAAATGTTTGTGATTGTATTTTCCATGCATTTGCATTCATGACATGTGCATCTTGTGTTGTTCATATCTTTTAGACAGTAGCTCCGTTTGAGATGTTCTATATATGTAAATCGACTAGAATGACGTGTAAAATCACATGGTATATTTTATTCTGTTGTTTAACAAATATAAAATATGGTTAGTTCAGATCTGGACCAATTTCGAAATTAACATATGGGGTCATTTCGGAAATACTATAAGTTGTTTCCGACCTCATTTAAGATGCCTAGATAGATAGTTTACTTATGATTCACCTCTTGCCATGCCTAACAACATTTAACGTTGATGTGTACCTAAACGGGAATGAACTAAATAATTCGAACGTGGAGTTTCGTCTATATGCAACCCGTTGCATATTGAACTTCACTTAATGTGTAGTAGTTGGTTGTTGCTCTTGATTGTTATGCCTTGCATAATTAAACCGGACATGCATCATATTTGTTTGCGCATCATGTCATGCATATGTTGTGGTGTATATTGTGTTGATTGTTTGTTTCGGATTGCTTCTTCTCGGTAGAGTTTCGAAAGCATTCGGAGTGTGAGGATTCGTTTGACTGCGTTGGCCCAACTTCTTCATGGATTCGTTCTTCTTACGAGCGGGATCTCAGGCAAGATGACACATTTCCTTGGATACCATTACTATCATTGCCATGCTAGATGTCTCTTTTTCTATCGCTATGTCTCGCTACTTACCACTTGTTGACAAGCCTCCCAACATTGCCATGATAAGCCTCTAACCCCTCCACATCCCAGCAAACCTTTGTTTGGCTATGTTACCACTTGCTCAGCCCCTCTTATAGCGTTTCTAGCTGCAGGTGCAATTGCTTCCATATGTCAACATGGACATTCTTTTGTTATCACAATATTATTGCTATTTAATTTAATGCACTTATACACTTGGTAAAGGGTGGAAGGCTTGGCCTTTTGCTCAGTGTTTTGTTCCACTCTTGCCGCCCTAGTTACTTGTGAACCGGTGTTATGTTCCATAACTGAGCGCTCCTAACATGCTCGGGGTTGTTATGGGGACCCCCTTGATTTTCGTTTGGGGATAAAGCTTATCTGGCAAGGCCCTACATTGGTACTCCATTTGCCTAATAACTTAAAAATTGCATAGGTACCTGCCGGCACCCATGGATAATTAATCAACCCCCGGGCCAGTGCTCCTCATGAGTGTTGGTCCAACCCAGAGCAACTTATTAACGCTACCCGTGGCAACTCGGTGTTTGGCATGGTAACCATCGCTCATCCGATTGTGCCCTGAGAACGAGATACACGGATCCCATCGGGATTGTCGGCATGTCGGGCGGCCTTGCTGGATTTGTTTTACCTTTCTCAAACGTCTTGAGTGAGGAACTCTGATCTTCTTCGGGCTATCTTGAGGTGTCGGATTTCCTTTGGAATTGCCTAGGAAGATCACGAGATCCGTGGTTGAGGTTATTCCCGCTGCGTGTGGTTAATTTGTGATGGATGAGTTGGAGCACCCCTACAGGGTTAAATCTTTTCGAGAAGCCGTGCCCGCGGTTATGTGGCAAACTTGGATACTTTGTTTAACACCCGGTCATAGCAAACTTGAAGTAAACTCTAATAAAATACACCAACTATGTGCGTAACCGTGACTGTCTCTTTTCGTGAGTTCTTATCCGAAAGAGAACACGGTGGGGTTATGTTTGACGTAAGTAGGTGTTCAGGATCAGTTAGTGATCATTACTAGTTCACGTCCGTTATGTGTAGACCACCATACTTTACTTTCTGTATTCGTAAGTTAGCCACTCAAATAAATGCTTAGTCGCTTGCTGCAGCCTCACCACTTAACCATATCTCACCCATTAAGCTTTAATAGTCTTGATACCCTTGGAAATGAGATTGCTGAGTCCCTGTGGCTCACAGATTACTACAACAACAGTTGCAGGTACATGTAATGCGATGATTTGACGTGAGCACGATGCTTGATTTGATTTGGAGTTCTTCTTCTTCTTCATCATCAATGTAGGATGGGTTCCAGGCGGCAGCCTGGGATAGCAAGGATGGATGTCATTTTATCATTTGATTTCGTTCGTAGTCGGACCCTGCTCTTCTGTATGATGTTTGAGTATGTTATTGTATTGGTGTGACTCTGATGTAGCTTGTGGCGAGTGTAAGACAATTCCATATACTCATCTCTTCTGTACATGTACTTGTAAGGATATCCATTCTTGCAACACGACGAGATGCGCTTCTATCCCTGTCGAGGCCCTCGTGCCGAAATAAGGATAGGACCACATCTTGGACGTGACATGCACTTGTTGCATAAGGTGGCTAGCGGGTGTCTGTCTCTTCCACCTTAGTCGGATTGGATTCGATGAAAAGGGTCCTTATGAAGGGTAAATAGCAATTGGCATATCACGTTGTGGTTTTGGCGTAGGTAAGAAATGTTCTTGCTAGTAACCTATAGCAGCCACGTAAAAACTTGCAACTACAAATTAGAGGACGTCTAACTTGTTTTTGCAGCATATGCCTTGTGATGTTATATGGCCAAAGGATGTGATGTGATGCATTGTGATGTATGAGATTGATCATGTTCTTGTAATAGGATTCACGACTTGCATGTCGATGAGTATGACAACCGGCAGGAGCCATAGGAGTTGTCTTATTTTATTGTATGACCTGCATGTCAATCATAAACGCCATGTAATTACTTTACTTTATTGCTAAACATTAGCCATAGTAGTAGAAGTAATAGTTGGCGAGACAACTTCATGAAGACACAATGATGGAGATCATGATGATGGAGAGCATGGTGTCGTGCCGGTGACAGTGATGATCATGGTGCCCCGAAGATGGAGATCAAAGGAGCGAGATGATATTGGCCATATCATGTCACTATATTGATTGCATGTGATGTTTATTATGTTTACATCTTATTTGCTTAGAACGACGGTAGTAAATAAGATGATCTCTCAATAAAATTTCAAGAAATGTGTTCACCCTAACTGTGCACCGTTGCTAAGGATCGTTGTTCTGAAGCACCATGTGATGATCGGGTGTGATAGGTTCTAACGTTCACATACAACGGGTGTAAGACAGATTAACACATACGAAACACTTAGGTTGACTTGACGAGCCTAGCATGTACATACATGGCCTCAGAACACGGAAGACCGAAAGGTGGAACATGAGTCGTATAGAAGATACGATCAACATGGAGATGTTCACCATGGATGACTAGTCCGTCTCACATGATGATCGGACACGGGCTAGTTGACATGGATCATGTGTCACTTGGATGACTAGAGAGATGCCTATCTAAGTGGGAGTTCATTAAATAATTTGATTATGTGAACTTAATTATCATGAACTTAGTCTAAAATTGTCTTTACAATCTATATTGTAGATCCAATGGCCAACGCTAATGCCAACCTCAACTTCAACGCGTTCCTAGAGAAAACCAAGCTGAAAGATGATGGAAGCAACTATGCGGACTGGGTCCATAGCTTGAGGATCATCCTCATAACTTCCAAAAGATTGTATGTCCTTGATGCACCGCTAGGTGACGCACCCATTCTCCCAGCAGAGCAAGACGTTGGGAACGCTTGGCATTCACGCCGCGATGATTACTCCCTTGTTCAGTGTGGCATGCTTTACAGTTTAGAACCGGGGCTCCAAAAGCGTTTTGAGAAACACGGAGCATATGAGATGTTCCAAGAGCTGAAACTGGTTTTCCAAGCTCATGCCCGGGTCGAGAGATATGACGTCTCCGACAAGTTCTTCAGCTGTAAGATGGAGGAGAACAGTTCTGTCAGTGAGCACATCCTCAAGATGTCTGGGCTACACAACCGCTTGACCCAGCTGGGAATTAATCTCCCGGATGACTCGGTCATTGACAGAATCCTCCAGTCGCTTCCACCTAGCTACAAGAGCTTTGTGATGAACTACAACATGCAAGGGATGGAGAAGTCCATTCTTGAGTTGTACTCGATGCTAAAATCAGTGGAGGTCGAGATAAAAAAGGAGCATCAAGTGTTGATGGTAAATAAGACCACTAGTTTCAAGAAAGGCAAGGGTAAGAAGAACTTCAAGAAGGACGGCAAAGCTGTTGCCGTGCCCGGTAAGCAAGTTGCCGGGAAGAAGAACAAGAATGGACCCAAGCCTGAGACTGAGTGCTTTTATTGCAAGGGTACCGGTCACTGGAAGCGGAATTTCCCCAAGTACTTAGCAGATAAGAAGGCCGGCAACATTAAAGGTATATGTGATATACTTGTTTTTGATATGTACCTAACCAGCGCTCGTAGTAGCTCCTGGGTATTTGATACCGGTGTAGTTGCTCACATTTGTAACTCCAAGCAAGAGCTTCGGAATAAGCGGAGACTGGCAAAGGACGAGGTGACGATGCGCGTCGAGAATGGTTTCAAGGTCGATGTGATCGCCGTCGGCGAGCTACCTCTGCATCTACCTTCGGGATTAGTTTTAAACCTTAATAATTGTTATTTAGTACCAGCTTTGAGCATGAACATTGTATCTGGATCTCGCTTGATACGAGATGGCTACTCATTTAAATCTGAGAATAATGGTTGTTCTAGTTATATGAGAGAAATGTTTTATGGTCATGCCCCGCTGGTCAATGGTTTATTTTTGATGAATCTCGAACGTGATGTTACACATGTCCATAGTGTGAGTACCAAAAAGTGTAAGGTTGATAACGATAGTCCCACTTACATGTGGCACTGCCGCCTTGGTCATATTGGTGTCAAACACATGAAGAAGCTCCATGCTGATGGACTTTTGGAGTCTCTTGATTTTGAATCATTTGACACGTTCGAACCATGCCTCATGGGCAAGATGACCAAGACTCCATTCTCTGTAACAATGGAGCGAGCAACTGACTTGTTGGAAATAATACATACCGATGTATGCGGTCCAATGAGCGTCGAGGCTCGTGGTGGCTACCGTTATGTTCTCACTGATGACTTGAGCAGATATGGGTATGTCTACTTAATGAAACACAAGTCTGAAAGCTTTGAAAGGTTCAAGGAATTTCAGATTAGGTAGAGAATCAACGTGATAGGAAAATAAAGTGCCTACGATCTGATCGTGGCGGAGAATATTGAAGTCACGAGTTTGGCACGCACCTAAGGAAATGTGGAATTGTTTCACAACTCACGCCACCTGGCACACCTCAACGAAATGGTGTGTCTGAACGTCGTAATCGCACTCTATTGGATATGGTGCGATCTATGATGTCTCTTACCGACTTACCGCTATCATTTTGGGGATATGCATTAGAGACTGCCGCATTCACTTTAAATAGGGTACCGTCAAAATCCGTTGAGACGACACCGTATGAATTATGGTTTGGAAAGAAACCTAAGCTGTCGTTTCTAAAAGTTTTGGGATGCGATGCTTATGTGAAGAAACTTCAACCTGAGAAGCTCGAACCCAAAGCGGAAAAGTGCGTCTTCATAGGATATCCCAAAGAGACTATTGGGTATACCTTCTACCTCAGATCCGAAGGCAAAGTCTTTGTTGCTAGGAATGGATCATTTCTCGAGAAAGAGTTTCTCTTGAAAGAAGTAAGTGGGAGGAAAATAGAACTTGATGAGGTAATTGTACCTCCGCTCGAACTAGAGAGTAGCGCAGCACAGGAAGTTGTTTCTGTGGAGCCAGCACCGGCTAGAGAGGAAGTTAATGATGATGATCATGAAACTTTAGATCAAGTTACTATTGAACGTCAAAGGGCCACTAGGACACGTTCCTCACTAGAGTGGTACGGCAACCCTATCCTGGAGATCATGTTGTTGGACAACGGTGAACCTTCGAACTATGAAGAAGCGATGGCAGGCCCGGATTCCAACAAATGGCTTGAGGCCATGAAATCCGAGATAGGATCCATGTATGAGAACAAAGTATGGACTTTGGTGGACTTGCCTGATAATAAGCGAGCCATTGAAAATAAATGGATCTTTAAGAAGAAGACTGGCGCGGATGGTAATGTGACCGTCTATAAGGCTCGGCTTGTCGCTAAGGGTTATCGACAAGTTCAAGGAGTTGACTACGATGAGACTTTCTCACCCGTAGCGATGCTAAAGTCTGTCCGAATCATGTTAGGAATTGCCGCATTTTATGATTATGAGATCTGGCAAATGGATGTCAAAATGGCATTCCTTAATGGCTTCCTTAAGGAAGAACTGTATATGATGCAGCCGGAAGGTTTTGTCGATTCTAAAGATGCTAAGAAAGTATGCAAGCTCTAGCGCTCCATCTATGGGCTGGTGCAAGCATCTCGGAGTTGGAACATTCGCTTTAATGAGGTGATTAGAGTGTTTGGGTTTATATAGGTTTATGGAGAACCCTGTATTTACAAGAAAGTGAGTGGGAGCTCTATAGCATTTCTCCAAAGTACACTCGACAGCGGTCAAGAATATCCTGAAGTACCTAAAAAGGACAAAGGACATGTTTCTCATATATGGAGGGGCCGAAGAGCTCGTCGTAAAGGGTTGCGTTGATGCTAGCTTCGACACAGATCCAGACGACTCCAAGTCGCAAACCGGATACGTGTATATTTTGAACAGAGAGGCAGTCAGCTGGTGCAGCAGCAAGCAAAGCGTCGTGATGACATCTACATGTGAAGCGGAGTACATAGCTGCTTCGGAAGCAACAAAGGAAGGAGTCTGGATGAAGGAGTTCATCACCGACCTAGGAGTAATTCCAAGTGCGTCCGGCCCTATGACTCTATTGTGTGACAACACTGGAGCTATTGCCCTTGCAAAGGAGCCCAGGTTTCACAAGAAGACAAGACACATCAAGTGGCGCTTCAACCTCATCCGTGATTACATTCAGGAGGGAGATATAGATATTTGTAAAGTGCATACGGATCTCAATGTCGCAGATCCGTTGACTAAACCTCTCTCACAAGCAAAACATGATCAAAACCAGACTGCTATGGGTGTTCGATTAATCACAATGTAACTAGATTATTGACTCTAGTGCAAGTGGGAGACTGTTGGAAATATGCCCTAGAGGCAATAATAAAATGGTTATTATTGTATTTCCTTGTTCATGATAATTGTCTATTGTTCATGCTATAATTGTGTTAACCGGAAACCATAATACATGTGTGAATACATAGACCACAACATGTCCCTAGTGAACCTCTAGATGGCTAGCTCGTTGATCAATAGATGGTCATGGTTTCATGACCATGGACATTGGATGTCATTGATAACGGGATCACATCATTAGGAGAATGATGTGATGGACAAGACCCAATCCTAAGCATAGCACAAGATCGTGTAGTTCGTCTGCTAAAGCTTTTTAATGTCAAGTATCATTTCATTAGACCATGAGATTGTGCAACTCCCGGATACCGTAGGAATGCTTTGGGTGTGACAAACATCACAACGTAACTAGGTGGATATAAAGGTGCACTACGGGTATCTTCAAAAGTGTCTGTTGGGTTGGCACGAATCGAGAGTGGGATTTGTCACTCCATGTGATGGAGAGGTATCTCTGGGCCCACTCGCTAAGACATCATCATAATGAGCTCAATGTGACTAGGGAGTTAGACACAGGATGATGTATTATGGAACGAGTAAAGAGACTTGCCGCTAACGAGGTTGAACAAGGTATAGGGATACCGACGATCGAATCTCGGACAAGTATCATACCGATAGACAAAGGGAATTGTATACGGGATTGACTCAATCCCTGACATCGTGGTTCATCCGATGAGATCATCTTGGAGCATGTGGGAGACAACATGGGTATCCAGATCCCGCTGTTGGTTATTGACTGGAGAGGTGTCTCGGTCATGTCTACGTGTCTCCCGAACCCGTAGGGTCTACACACTTAAGGTTCGATGACGCTAGGGTTATAGGGAAATGGTATACGTGATTACCGAAGGTTGTTCAGAGTCCCGGATGAGATCCCGGACATCATGACGAGCTCCGGAATGGTCCGGAGGTAAAGATTGATATATAGGAAGTCCTGTTTTGGTCACCGGAAATTTTCGGGCTCATCGGTAGTGTACCGGGAGTGTCGGGAGGGTGTCGGAGGACCCCGGGAGGGGTGTGAAGATGAAAGGATTTCGTGGGCCGTTAGAGGAGGTGTACCAGCCCTTATTGGGCTGGCCAATACCTTCCAGAGGGGCCCATGCGGCTAGGGATAAAAGATAAGGCTGAGAAGGATTCAAAAGGAAGAGATCCACCTCCCTTGTGGGAGGTGGACTCCTCCCTAGGTTCGGCCGAACCTCTCCTCCTTGGAGGAGGGGCCAAGGCAGCCCTCCCTCTCCCTCCTATATATACCCAAGTTTTTGGGCTGATTTGAGACACGACTTCTCTCTCTCTCGGCGTAGCCTACCCTTCCTCTTCCTCATTCTCCGTAGCGCTTGGCGAAGTCCTGCCGGATTCCACGTAGCTCCACCGTCACCATACCGTCGTGCTGCCGGAGCTCTCCCTCAACCTATCCTTCCTCCTTGCTGGATCAAGGTGTAGGAGACGTCATCGGGCTTCACGTGTGTTGAACGCGGAGGCGCCGTTGTTCAGCGCTTAGATCGGAGTCCACCGCGATCTGAATCGCTACGAGTACGACTCCACCAACCGCGTTCTTGTAATGCTTCCGCTTAGCGATCTTCAAAGGTATGAAGATGCAATCTCTCCCCACTCGTTGCTGGTTTCTTCATAGATAGATCTTGGTGACACATAGGAAAATTTTGATTTACTACTACATCTCCCAACACTTAGAACATATTATAAGAGCTGGGGGGTTGGCCTATAAAACCCCCCGACACCCCATGCAACGGGGACAAACGATCACCCCTCACCCACACACACAACCCCTTCTAGAAGTGGAGGAAGAGGAGCCAGCTACCCCTTCTTCCTCCTCTAGACACAGCTCCAGGAGCACCATTGTATTTATACCCATCCATCCAACTAAACCAAGCAGTACTAGGGGTATTACCTCCTCCGGAGGGCCCTGAACCTTGGTACATCGTGTGTTGTCACCGCTTGTGCCCAATCTCGCACCCACGTCCCGTCGGTGTCCTTCGTCCCAACCACCTACGATAAGCCACCCTATGGCATCTGTCGTTAGAAAACAACGACAGTTGGCACCCACCGTGGGGCCGTACACGGCGCCGGCCGGATTCATGCTCCGGGTACCCCTTGCCATTCCCCACCGTCGCCGCTCGTCCAGGCAAAACCGTGGGGGGCTCGTGGGGCTTGCTCCGGCACGTGCTGCGAGAGACTCCGTCGGCCTCACGGCCGACATCGACGCGCTCACCGAGCGCTTCGGCAGGCTCAGCCTCGCCGAGCCTCCGGCCGCTGACGAGTACCCCACGGGGGTGCTCGTCTGCGCTGGTCCGCCGACAGTTGTGGGCGCACTCATTGTGACTCAGTCCAGCGGCTCCCACGATCGCGTGGGAGTAATGGCCATCACCTCCTCCACTGCCTCCGTACATGCGCGAGCCACAGCTAGCGCTGCCGCTGCCCGCGTCGGCACCTCCGACCCGCTTGGCGCGACCCTCCGGGGCTTGAGCACTTCTATCGCCCCGACGGCGAACCCCGACACCGCTGCGGCCGATCTCAAGGCGGCTTCTCGCGTCCTATTCGAGGACGCCACCGCCCTCGCGGCCACGTGGCACCTCATGGAGGCGGTCCAGCGGGAGTACGCTTCCGCCTATGGCCTTACCACGGCTGGCGCCGAGCCCAGCTGACGTGGGGCTGTGCGCGACCGTGGTCGCGTCGTCGCCGAAATCCTTGGTGGCAAAAGCCCCGTCTACGACACCCCCGTAGCCAACCTGCGGGCCCTCAAGGTGGCCTACGATGAACTTGCCACCTTGGAGGGCGAAGAGCGTGCCGCCCACGAGCGCCACATCAAGGAGCTCATCGATGCTGCTGATTCATAGCAGCATCTGCTTGCACCGGGCGGCGCTGCTGCCGAAGGCCCCCGGCCCGAGCGTGAGGGCACGAGAACTACCGCCGTCAGGCAGCCTAGTACTCCTGCACCCCTCGTGTTTCCGTCCGCCGAACCGGAACAAACAACCCCCGGCCCTCTCAGACGCCGGGGAGCGAGCAGCCGGCTGCCAACAGCTGGCGCACCAATGATCCGCGTCGAAGCGGCCGCCACCACAAAGCGCTGGCATCCGTCAGCCGGCGCAGCCACGGGCACATGCCGCCCCCATGGCACGAGTCGGGGCAGTCAGTGCCACCTACCGTCCGTCCCGAGCTCTCGGCTCGGCTCGGACCACGCGTCCCCCGCAACGAGAATGACGCCCGCAACCGCCTCGACAGACTCGCGCAATCCGCCCTCCTCGAGGAGGAGGGCTCGATTGGTCTGGCTTGCTTTGGCCCTCGGATCCGCACCGAGGCATTCCCAACCGGCTTCACGCTCCCTAGGGACACCTCAAAATACAACGGGGCCACCAAGTCCGAAGACTGGCTGATCGACTACACCACCGTGGTTGGCATCGCTAGGGGGAATAAGTGCGTAGCCGTTCGCTACGCCCCCTCATGCTGACCGGCTCGGCCCACACCTGGCTCAACAGCCTGGCGGCCGACAACATCAACACCTGGACGGACATCGAGGAGGCCTTCGTCCGCAACTTCACCGGCACCTACAAGCGTCCTGGCCGTCCCCGTGAACTTGCCATGTGCGTTCAGGGGCCGGACGAATCCCTCCGCTCCACAATTCCTACGAGGGGGTGCATGAGGTGCAAGCCGTGCAGTACTTCATCGAGGGCTTCCGGGATGGCACTCCTCTCAAACATAAGCTTCTATGCTCCGAGCCGGCCACGCCTGCTGAGCTCATGACCAAGGCAGACAAGTACGCCACGGATGACTCAGCCATCCGGGTCAAGATGACCCCGCCCGCCAAGGCGATGACAACGCCGGCCACGTCATGGCCGGTTGCCGACAACCGACAGCCGCCGAACAACAAACGCAAGAACGACCAGCCGGATCCCCGCTACAGGAGCCGGCAGGTCAACACCATCGAGGAGCAGGAGCCGGCTGCCCAGCCTTCCAGCCAGCGCGAGCGCACTGGCAAGGCTGCCTGGCACTCGAAGCTCACCTTCGAGAAAATGCTCGATCTCCCTTGCAAGAACCACTCAGGGGCCAAAACCTCTACCCACAAGCTTCGGCAGTGCAGCTTCTCACAGCGACTGGCCCGAGGGGACGGCCTTCCGACTCCCCCAGCGCCGCCCATCCGCGCGCCGGCCCTAGCCCAAGCTATCGCCCCAACGCCAGTTCCGGCTCCGGCCTAGAACGACGATCGTCTAACCAACCAGTTTCCCAACCAGGATGGTTGCTACGTCGTCTTCACCAGTGAAGAGATGGGCAAACACGCTCAGCACCAGCTCTACCGTGAGGTGAACGCCACCATGGCGGCAACTCCCCAGTTCATGCACTGGTCGGAGAAGCCGGTCACTTGGAGCCAGGCCGATCACCCTGCCGTGATGCCGAATCCTAGCAGCTATGCTTTGGTCCTCGACCCCACCATCGCCACCAAGGAGCGAACTTGTCGCTTCTCTTGGGTGCAGATAGATGGTGGCAGCAGCATCAACATTCTCTACCTCGACACGCTGCACAAGCTAGGGCTGAAAATAGAAGACCTGCAGGCGAGCCGGCCGGTCTTCCACGGCATCGTGCCTGGGAAGTCCTACTCCCCTGTCGGCAAGATCACGTAGACGTCCTCTTCGGTGGACCCGGCCACTTCCGCCGCGAGCCGGTGCTGTTCAAGGTCGTGGACCTTGCGAACTCCTACCACGTGATGTTAGGCCGGCTGACCCTCGTCAGCTTCATGGCGGCCCCCCATTATGCCTACCTCATGCTCAAGATGTCGCGCCGTAAGGGAATCATCATCATCACGGGTGACTACAAAATGTCACTCGGGTGCGCTCGAGATGGCAGCCGGCTGGCTGAGGCCCTGGAAATCGCCGAGGAGAAACGACAGCTTGACCGGCTCATGGCCCTTGCTGCCAGCCAGCCGGCCGTGTCGGCTCCTCCCTCGCAATCCGTCGGCGAGGCCTCCTTCCAGCTGTCCAAGGACACTAAGCAAATTCCGCTTGACCTGGCCAACCCGGCTCAATGCGTCACAATAGGCTCCCGCCTCAACAGCAAATAGGAAGGCAAGCTCGTCGACTTCCTCCATGAGAATCGAGACATCTTCGCATGGTCCCCCAAGGACATGCTAGGTGTTTCGAGGAAGTTCGCCGAGCACAAACTACACGTCCGGCCGGACATCAAGCCAGTCAAGCAACCCCTACGCCGCTTCTCCGAGGAGAAGAGGCGTACTATAGGCGAAGAGATCGCCCGACTGCTTGCAGCCGGGTTCATCATGGAAGTATTCCACCCGGACTGGTTGGCCAACCCAGTCTTGGTCTTGAAGAAAAACAAGACCTGGTGCATGTGCATCAACTACACAAGCCTAAACAAGGCATGTCCCAAGGACCCCCTTCGCCCTACCGCGGATCAATCAGGTCATCGACTCCACGGCCGACTACGACTTGCTGTCCTTCCTGGACGCCTACTCAGGCTACCACCAGATCAAGCTGGACCCAGATGACCGGCTCAAGACCTCCTTCATCACGCCCTTCGGGGCCTACTGCTACATCACCATGTCCTTCGGCCTGAAGAATGCAGGCGCCACCTTTCAACGGTGTATGCAAAAGTGCCTCCTGCCTCAGATAGGCAGGAATGTCCACGTCTACGTCGACAACATCATCGTCAAGACCAAGAAGCATTTCAGCCTCATCGACGATCTCCGAGAGACCTTCGCGAACTTGCGCGAGTACAAGATCATGCTCAACCCGGAGAAGTGTGTCTTCGGCGTCCCAGCCAGCCAACTCTTGGGTTTCTTCATGTCCGCTCGCGACATCGAAGCTAACCCCGAGAAGATCAATGCGATCGAGCGCAGGCCAAAGCCGACCCGGCTCCACGACGTCCAGAAGCTCACCGACTGCCTCGCCTCGCTCAACCGGTTTATCAGCCGGCTGGGGGAGAAGGCCCTGCCCCTCTACGTGCTCCTCCGCAAGACAACTCTGATCGAGCCGGGCCACAACAAGAAACCGGGCATGTTCGATTGGCCTGACGAGGCAAACGAGGCCTTCCGCGGCCTCAAGAAGGCACTAACCCGTGCCCCCATCCTGGCCGTGCCGGCTGAGAAGGAACCGCTGCTCGCCTACATCGTGGAGACCACCCGCGTCATCAGCATCATCCTGGTGGTCGAGCGGCCGAGGAGAGCAAGTCCCTGCCGGTCCAACGACCCGTCTACTATCTCAGCGAGGTCCTCTCCGCGTCCAAGCAAAACTACCCCCACTACCAAAAGATGTGTTATGGCATATACTTCGCCGCCAAGAAGGTCAAGCAGTATTTCCAGGATCATACCATTACCGTGGTGAGCACGGCCCCGCTTGGCGAGATCATGAGCGGCCGGGACTCCACCGTCCGGATCGCCAAATGGGTCATCGCCCTTGCCGATCATGAGATCCAGTACGAGCCAATAACCGCCATCAAGTCACAGGCATTGGATGACTTCCTCGTCGACTGGGCGGAGACGGAGTTCGTCTCGCCTCCCCCAGACTCCACGCATTGGCGCAAAGACTTACCAGGGGAGGCCGGTTGATGCGGTCATACAGCTCCATGCCGAACGACCACGAGGCAGGCTTCAACTTGAACGTCGTGAGGGTGTTCACCCCCTTCTCCACCTGAGCCGGCGTTAGCTCGACGATGGACAGTCGGCAGGGGTTGCGCCGGCTGGACATGTCACAAATCCGGTGCGACCTCAGTTGGAGGGGCAACACCCGGCGCGAGGTGAAGGCCGCCACCAGGTCGGCGGCGACCAGTCCTTCAAAGCTTTTCAGTTGCGTGAGCCGGCCGAGCTCCTCTAGGGCCACGCCACGCAAGGCGGACGCCAACTAGTTGACCTGGGTGGACTGCCTGTCGTCAAACGGCGACAACCGGATATAATCCGTCTTTGGGTTGGCGTTCTTCACGGAGAAGAACATCCGGTGACACCCCTTGATGGAGTCGATAAGGGAAAGAGGAGGAAAGTGAGCGACACCGCCGTAGCATACCACCGTGCCCCCGCAGGCGTCGCTTTTCAACGGCTTGAGATAGAAAAGCGCGTTGAAGAAGTCGATGAAGGGAAGAATGCCGAGGTACCCCTCGCACAACGTCACAAAGGTAGAGAGGTATAGAATCGAGTTCGGGCCGAGGTTGTGCGACTGGAGGTCGAAGGTATCAAGGAGGAGGCGAAAGAAGATACTAACTGGGAGCCCAAAGCCCCGGGAGAAGTGCCAAATGAACACGACGTGTTCCCCTGGCTGTGGCACCGGCGCTACCTCGTCGCCCGGCGCGCGTGTGACCACCCGCTCCTCATGCGGCAGCATGCACGCGTGGCAGAGCTCGGCGATGTCCGCCTCAACCACAATGGAGCCAACCCAGCTTCCACCGCGTCCATCGGCCATCGCGGTGGCGGTACGACGTGCGGGCGCGGTTGCGTGCTTGGGTGCGGTGTCGCGCGAGGAAGGTAGGGAGGCAACGAATGCTGGCAGCAAGGGGGAAAGTGAGGCGCGGGTACCTCCGCCTCCTGCCCTTCCTCTCCTTTTATAGGGGAGGCCATAACCGGGGGACGTGGGATTGATTGCGCCCACTCCCGTCGGAAACTCCGCGCGCGTGTGCGTGGCCCCGGGCCGTAACAGCTGCTTCGGGGCGCAAAGGATCCTAGCCTGCGCCCCGAGGCCTACCGGGCTACGCCTGGGGCCTAGCGGGCTAGGCCTAGACGACGTCCCGTCTCCCCGCATGCGCAGGACCCACCACATCATCACTCGCCACGTGGCGCACCGCGTGTCGGCGCGGGTCCTAGAGCGGCGCGCCGGTACCCGAGGCATAGGGTCAGACGGCCGACCCAGCTGCCCTTTCGCCTTCGAGCCGAAGGCGGGTATCGCTGAGGGGAAGCCGCCGGCTCCCCACCGTCTGCCAGACACGAGCCCCCGCCGGCTTCGAGGAATACCGACGGGGTTATTACCCCTGGGTAGGCCAAAGCAAGGGGGTCTTCCCCCTTTTGCTTCGAAGAATAACTACGCGGCCTGCCGGAGGACGTTCGGCACAAGCCGGTGCCGGCTGGTGCCCCGAACGGTTGGTCAGGGAGCCGGCTGGACCCTCGGCCGGCTACCTCCGGGCCGCCTCTTTCGTTGACCTTGGGACGGACGTGCGACGTCCCGTACCTCTACACGCGGGTACAACGACACGACGCGACCGGCACGACGGGCGGCCCTGTGGCTACAGTGGCCGCTGACGCACTGCAATACGGGAGCGCGACCTGGCGTAGGAACAGTGCCAGCACTGCCTCACCACTCGATTACTTACCCCGACATGGCTACAGCACGGGCGGCCGTACCGGAGACTTCGGCCGGCTGGCGCTAGACGACGCCCCCTGGGCGGCCCGTGCCGCGGCAGGTGGGTGAGGGCCAATCGTAGAGCCGGCTGGCGGGCCCCAACGGGAGATGGGACCGCTCAGCCGGCGGACCCCACCAACGACGAGATGACACGAATGGCGGGACCCTCTGGCCAGCCGGAGAGACTGCCAGCCGGGTCCCCCCACCTTTGTACTTAGAACATATTATAAGAGCCGGGGGTTGGCCTATAAAAGCCCCCGAGCCCCCATGCAACGGGGACGGACGATCACCCCTCACCCACACACACAACCCCTTCTAGTAGTGGAGGAAGAGGAGTCGGTTGCCCCTTCTTCCTCCTCTAGACATAGCTCCAGGAGCACCATTGTATTTATACCCATCCATCCAACTAAACCAAGCAGGACTAGGGGTATTACCTCCTCCGGAGGGCCCTGAACCTGGGCACATTGTGTGTCATCACCGCTTGTGCCCAATCTCGCACCCAGAGCCCGTCGGCGTCCTTTGGCCCCAACCACCTATGATAAGCCACCCTATGGCATCTGTCGTGAGAAAACGACGACATACAACATGTATGAGCATGCAAATTTGTCCTACCTACTCTGAACACCATGCACGTAATAAAATCATGCAACATACCCTGCGTATGCCAGCACCAGTATATCTTCAATATCAAGCACATACTTTGCCTATGCACAACGGCGACCCAATTCGGACAGCGCAGGTTTTTAAGTTCAAACTTTAGCTCAAAATAAGAGGGGGGCTAATAAACCCGGACGAAGGGAGTACTCTTTTAAGTTCAAGAGGCTGGTAACCCATCGCTATTGGATGCGGTTGCTGCCAGTGTTGATGAGGGTGAGGGAACGACGCAACGACGGGCGAGCCATTGAAGGGGAGGAGAGCAAGGGGCAATGAGGAGAGTGAGGGAGAGTGGTGTGAATGGAGTGTGGACAGTACCACGAGAGAGAGAGAGAGAGAGGGAGAGAGAGGAAGGGAGAGAGAGAGGAGTTATGAGACATCCCGTTCATCTCCCTTGCTCCCCGAGGTGTGTAGCTAATAGCCACACATGGCCTCAGCGAGCCTGGCTGCAGAGGAACCGCCGATTCGGTCATCGAATGCGGGCTTGACCCGCGACTGCTTTAAGTTTCGTGCGGCCCGAAAAGTAGATGCAGCCCACACAATAAGACAGATGTTTTCCCTCTTGTGCGGGTCTGGTTTAGTGTAATGCAGGCAACCAAACACGCCCTTATTTCTCCGCTCTCTGTGTATCTCTTTGCAGGCGCCATGCGTAATGGGGAGTAGCTTTCTATTTTTTCGGGGAGTAGCTTTCTTTCGACAGTAGGAAGCGTGTGTTCCGAATATCTATTTCTGAACCCAGTTTCATTTACAACCGATGAAGAGAAAATATTAAAATATTAAAAATTATAAAAAATGATATTTTGCATGAAATATAATTTGGTGCATGAGGTGCTTTCCAAATTTCAAATCATTACACGTATGAGTATCTCTTAGTCAAAAAGACAAATTGAACACATACCCTAAATTTATCATTTTTGCCGAGAGCTACTCATCTTTACCTACGAATAAAGGACATATTGCTTCTGTCCGTATGTCGTTAGAACTACCTCAAAGTTGACATAAATTACCCACAGGACCGGCCCATAGGCCGGGGCAACGGGACGACCGGCCCGGGCCCCTAGGAGGTAGGGGCCCCGACCCAGGTAATAGTACAATATACTTATTAGGATATTTCTTCTTTGGTTCCAGAAAAAGGAGGGGAAAAAGGCCTAAGACCGCCACATAGCTGGCACACGGGCTGAAAGATCACTAGTTCGAAAATTAGGGAAGGAGGCGATCGCTAGTTCGCTACGCTACTGCAGCAATACATTGATCTCCTCCAGTCTCCTCGCCTCCTCGGCTCCTCCGCCAAATTCTCCAATCACAGAAAACAGCGCGGACGCTCCTGTGCACTTGCAAATGCAAGCACTTCTCCCGTGTATCTGTTAATGGAGACCGATGGTGTTATTCCCTTCCCCAATCATCTTTCTTTGCATGCGCAGTGTTCCCCATCAAGTAGACGTTTGAGGCATCACCGCATCAAATATGGTACATATCCCTCCATCCCCTAATCAAGTACTAGCTTTGTCTGGGTTTATTGAGCCTCTTCGTATTTTGAGTCCTACTTTGACCATCTATAGACTATTAAAATATAAAGTATATGTTATGAAACATTATACTGTTGGATTTATATGTGAAAGAGCTTTCTGATAATATAATTTTTGTGACATGTAGATTACATTTTCTTAGTTAAATTTATAGGTTAAACTTTAGCTCAAAATAAGAGGGGCCCTAATAAACCCGGACGGAGGGAGTACTCTTTAAAGTTAAAAAATACTCTTTGGATTCATTGTTAAATAGCCTGGCTCTCCGCCCCCGATTGCTCCATCTGACATCTCCAATTCTTCTCTTCCAAGTTCCTACTCTTCTGTTGGCATATTCTTCAAAGCTTCATTAGATCCAGGGATGAGAAGGGGGGGCGGGGAATGAGTGTTGTAGTCTTGCAGATCTGGGAAGCTACATCGACAGTGTGACGTCAAGCCATATGCCCATATTCAGGTGCTTTTGTTCCCTGTATTGGCTGTTTTTCTGAAATTGTTTGGTGACATGCATGATGATATTTACTATGTGTTTATGAATAAAATAGTCCTTGGACATTATCAGTGATGTGTATTAACAAGTACGTGACTTGTTTGTGAGACTATGCATTGTATGATAACTGTCCTAAATGGTCCCTAGTCAAAAGGGTTGTGTGGACGCACAACTAATTAGGCTAACATATGACACGGTGGATAGTCTCGTCTCACTGACCATGTAGCATTAGATGCTAGCCAGATAATATGGACTCATAAAGGTCTGGTCGGATTCAACATAGTCGGATCCGAGTCGAGATAAGGTCTGAGTTGGACAGACCCAACTATGAGACGCAACGATAGGTCATCTGTGAGTCTCTAGTACAAGACACGTTCTATGTTTTAAGACCTGAGTTGGCGTACGTACTCGGGATGGTGACAAACTTGCTTTGGCCCGACCAAACGCTACTCCATGACTGGGTAGTTACAAAGGTAGTTTCGGGCTTGTCCAGACCCATGCCGTGAGACATGGTCGAGCAAGATGGGATTTGCCCCTCCGGTCAGGAGAGATATACTCTAGGCCCCTCAGGTGATCGAATCTGGATAAGCATGGCCATGCGATGAGGATTATGAGATAATCCGAAGTGTTGGTCGGATTCATCAGAACGAGAAAGAGGGCGTGCTGCAACAAGGATGACCATGTCGCCTTGTGCACGAAAACATATATCGTGTGACAAAGGGAATAGAAGTGTGAAGTACAGGTCCGCCTAACTAGCTTCATCAGACACTTGGAGTCGGCACACCTTGTTAGAGGCCGCTACCGGCTGGTTGAGCCGGATGCGACCTGACTCGCGACCAAGTGAACGAGAACCTAAGGGGTCACGCGCTTAAGGGAAGGAACAAGTGGGCTTTAGGATCCGTGCGAGTCCCAAGAGTTGAGCCCGCGCCGGATACCTATATATAGTGGACGTGCAGCACACCCATCCGATTGATCGCTTTGGCGCCATCATTAGGGCTTTGCATGTGTTGCAACTAGCCACCTCCACTTGTCGTCGCAGACTGTGTGATCGGACCTAGTAGTCCGCCGCACGGTGTTCCTCCTGCACGCACGGATACCGTTAGAGGCGGTGCACTTGCGCCGCTCCGGCGAACCTGTACGTGGGATCCGGCGACCGGCTGCGCGAGGAAGATTGGATCGGCTGTTCTTGGAAGATTGGACGAGGAGGAGACGGATGACACGAACGCGCTGCCCCAACTCTACTTCCGCTCCACGACACTGCGCGTCTAGTGGTAACAATCTGTGATCCATCTCCGTAGCATGTTTTTGGTTGTTCTGCGCGTAGGAAATTTTTGATTTGCATGCGATGCACCTACGGTAGAACCCAACACTTTGTGCCACATAGAAGAGTGATCTTTTGTAGAACTATATTATTTTCATACTATTATGATGTAGTTTTGTGGACTGTTACAAATAAATAATTTGTAGCATGTGTTTTTTAGTTCAAAGACCATCAATCTATGCTATGTACTGAATTACATTTGAAATGCAATATATTCTGAATTTTTATTTGTCCACAAGAGCCCCTTTTTATCGTTTCGCCCGAGGGCCCACAATATGTATGGATCGGCCCTAATTACCCACTATACCACCCATAAGTAAAAAACGATTTGCTTTGCTACATGGGCCATTGTTTTTCGTTTATATTGAACGTGGCCCCTAATTGCAAAACAAACACACAGCTAGCCCAATGGCCAAGGTCTTGTTCCACCACCTGGGCAGCCAGAGTTGGACTCCAGCCCTGCCCTTTTTTCTTTTTCACTTTTTTTTCAAATTCATATGCTTTTTAGAATACTTATATCTTTCAAACACTAACTTCAAACCTACCATGTTATACATGAAAATCGCTCAGAAAATTGTATAGATTTCAAATATGCTATTATGTTGCATGTTACTCATTTTTAGAATAAAGTATATGTTGTAACCTTGATTAATATCTTTGCTATATTGGTTATTTCGATAATGCCTATTGCATATGTTTTCTATGTCATTTAACTTGAGTAGATATGATGGTTTAATGTTCTTACAAAAGATAGTCTTGGCACTATAGTGGTTCCTACTAGCTACCATATGCCAAAGGTTGCAGTTGATACACATTCATCCTATTTTTCATCTTGCAGAATAACAAACCAATATAGAATGATGTACAGTAAACTGTTGATACAGGCGTTATGTAAACAAGTGGATTAATGTTGATCTTCATATTTTTTGAAATTGTACGCATAAAGATTTTTAAAAACACCTTGAATACATTTCAAAAATCATCCAATCATTACGTTTTTACACAACACCAGTTCTCATTGTTTGTTGTGTGGAGACTTCAAGGGATTTGCTAATATCATTCATTGTGTACGAGGAGTTGATTATTTTTTCTCCCGTTGCAATGCATGGACATGTTTGCTACCTGTAGTATGTCCAAATGATCTGAAATTTAGAATGCACCTCACGCATCAAATTATTTTTCCATGCAAAAACTTGGATATTTGTGAATTTTTTCTAGTTTTCTTTGGAATTTTCTGTTCATCACAAGTGCAGCTGAGCCTAGGCAACAAATCACCTCGTATGTGGCTGTTCCTAAATCGACGTAGTATACACTTCTTATTTTCAAGTCGACGATCTCAAGTTCCCAACCTTGAGTTCTTAGCCATTAAAAGTCATTCGTCAACTTTATTGTAGAGATGCACATCACCGTAAATTATACATGATCACTTTTTACAAGTCTACGTTGTTGAGTAAATAGGCAATTTTTCGATCAGATTAATCCACGAAATAATAACTAGCACGACATTGACAAAACACAAACATACTGATATTCGATCATGCACGCACATACTACGCTAACAGTAGATCCATCTACACATAGCGCTAGTAGTGCTACAAATAAAATAAATATGAGCGGGATAAACAATTCATACCCTCCAATAGTTCAGGTGGCCGTAGAAGAAGCATTGGTTGTCACGCCCAAGATGCACGTCTATCCATTTTAAGGCACGGGGTCCTCACAAGGGATAGATGCGCATCTTACCGTTAGCAAGAATAGTATCATCACAACATACAATACTGAAAGGGATGAGTATACAAGATTGGCTTACACTCGCCACATGGTAACTTACAATGTCACTCAAATTCATATCATCAAGTTGAACACAGGGTCCGACTACGGATGAAATCAAACGAGAAAAATAGTTGCAAATGATAATATCAAGCTATCCCAAAGATCACGACAAGGTCCTCTACTCATCCGGATACGTCACGTACATCCTGCCCCTTTCCTCATCATATTCCCACTGGAGCTGGGTAAGGTCATCCTGCACGAACTCATCTGAACCTGTACCTGGAGTGTTGTAGTAAACTGTGAGCCACAAGGACTCAGCAATCATGCGCCCGGGTACCGAGACTATTCAAGCTTAAGGTTGGGACGGGGTAAGTGTTTAGTTTGCAGCGACACTAAGCATTTATGGTGGCTAACTTACGCAACATGAAAATAAATATGAGTGGCCTACGATGAACGATCGAATCTAGTATGATCTCTATGGGATCCTGAACACTTACTTACGTCAATCATAACCTCACCATGTTCTCTCTTGGATCATGTTCACGAGTAGAGACGATTACGGTTACTCACATAGTTGGTGTATTTTATTTAGAGTTTACTTCATGTTTACTATAACCGGGTGTTAAACAAATATCCAAGTTGCCACATAACCGCGGGCACGGCTTTCCGAAAGATTTAACCCTGCAGGGGTGCTCCAACTAGTCCATCATAAATTACCACACTCCACGGGAATAGCCTCGACCACAGTTCGTGGCAACTTGGATATTTGTTTAACACCCGGTTATAGTAAACTTGAAGTAAACTCTAAATAAAATACACCAACTGTGTGGGTAACCGTGATCGTCTCTGCTCGTGAACATGATCCGAGAGAGAACACGGTGGGGTTATGATTGACGTAAGTAAGTGTTCAGGATCTCATAGAGATCATACTAGATTCGATCGGTCATCATATGCCACTCATATTTATTTTCATGTTGCGTAAGTTAGCCACCATAAATGTTTAGTGATGCTACAAACTAAACACTTACCCCATCCCAACCTTACGCTTGAATAGTCTCGGTACCCGGGCGCATGATTGTTGAGTCCTTGTGGCTCACAGTTTACTACAACACTCCAGGTACAGGTTCAAATGAGTTCGTGCAGGATGACCTTACCCAGCTCCAGTGGGAATATGATGAGAAAAGGGGCAGGATGTACGTGACGTATCCGGATGAATAGAGGACCTGGTCGTGATCTTTGGGATAGCTTGATAGTATCATTTGCAATTATTTTTCTCATTTGATTTCGTCCGTAGTCGGACCCTGTGTTCAACTTGATGATATGAATTTGAGTGACATTGTAAGTTAGCATGTGGAGTGTGTAAGCCAATCTTGTATACTCATCCCTTTCAGTATTGTATGTTGTGATGATACTATTCTTGCTAACGGCAAGATGCGCATCTATCCCTTGCGAGGCCCTTGTGCCTTAAAATGGATAGGCGCGCATCTTGGGCGTGACATTGGTGGTGGCCGCGTCCTCAGCCGCCTTCCTGTTGGCTTCGTGCTTCTCAGCGGCAGCAACATGGTCGACATCGGTTGGGGACGACATGGTGATGATGACAAAGACGATGCGGACATAGATGAAGCAGACGAACGGAAGCGAGCAGTCGCGTAGTCGCTCCACAAAAACCTAATCGCCCCTCTCCCCGTACAGGACCCGGAGAGGCGTGGTTTCGGAGGCCTGCTCTCCCGTCGACCATGTACGCGGTGAACGGGACGGAATCGCCGGCGACAACATCATCAAAAGGAACGACATGACGGTGCACGCGTGGAGGCAGATGTGATCTGTTTTCTGTGGTGGCTAGGGTTGGCCAAAGCCCTACTTATGTAGGCAGCGTCTGGGTGGAGATATGTGGGCTGGACCCCACGTCCGAGTCGGTAGCCCACGATCCAACGTCTCATATCGTGGCGTTATGTATTCTTCGTTCTCGACCGGCAAAAATAAGCGCGTACGTATGAGTTCGGCTCGGCTCAATCCCGCAACCCGCGTCACGTCGTGATGAGCGCACGGCGTGGCAAGGCGGGCGGCGGAGGAGTGCGCGAGGGCCTCTTCTCTTCTCTTGCTCCAATAGCATGTAGATGAGAGACCCTTATAAAGAGGTCCAACTCCCTCTCCACTAGCAAGGTGGTACTAAACTTCCCACTCCCCTTGTCATGCCACCTACATGGGCCCTTAGAGATTTTTCTGAAATTGTTTTATGGGCCCAAAGCCCATCTCAGATTTCAACAATCCCCCACCAGATCTCAAGGACCCATTTCATCCTCTGTTTCAATTACTGTTTTGATATACCAAAATTTCATTGAAGACCTGTTAAGGTTGAGCTTCACCTAGAGCAAGTAGCTTCACTCCTTCACAACCACAGGCAAGTCCATCAAAATATCTCGAAGAAATTCTTCTTCAACACCAGATGTGTCTAATGCTGTTAATTCTGCTTCCATTGTCGATCTCGTTAAGATCGATTGCTTGCAATACTGAAACAACACCACCTCCAAGGGTAAACATATACCTAGTAGTAGTCTTCATCTCATCAGCATCAGAGATCCAATTCACATCACTATACCCTTCAAGTACTAATAGGGATTCGGTATAGTGTAGTCCGTGGTTCATAGTACCTTTCAGCTAACGCATAACTCTTTCAAAATCATGCCAATGAACATCACCCGGATTGGCAACAAACCGGCTCAGTTTGCTCACAGCAAACGCGATGTCGGCCTCGTTGCGCTAGCTAGATACATAAGTGAACCAATGATTTGAGAGTATGTCAATTGATCTTTAGTTGTGCCTATGAACTTGCGCACCGGCACACTAGGATCATATGGTGTTTGAGAAACTTTTTAGTCCGAATACCCAAATCGACTCAAAATCTTCTCAACATAGTGGGATTGCTGAAGTGTAATCCCACTCTCATAATCTCTCAAAAGCTTGATTTTCAAGATAACATCAGCCACTCCGAGGTCCTTCATCTCAAAGTTCTGAGACAGAAATGATTTAACCTCCTCAAAAACTTTGAAGTTGGTTCCAAATATCAGTATGTCATCGACATACAAGCACAATATAAATCCTTTGCCCCCACCATGGCGATAGTATACACATTTGTCAGTTTCATTGACAACGAAGCCACAAATGTCAGAGTTGTATTAAACTTCTCACGCCATTGCTTAGGTGCTTGTCTCAGGCCATATAAAGATTTCAACAACTTGCACACCTTTCCTTCCTGACCATCTATCACAAAGCCATCTGACTGTTGCATGTAGATTTCCTCGTCTAAATATCCGTTCAGGAAATCCGTCTTGACGTCCATTTGATGGACGAGAGGATTATGTGAGGCCGCCAATGAGAGTAGTACTCGAATGGTGGTTAGTCTTGCCATGGGTGAATAAGTGTAGAAGAAATCTTCTTCTTCTTTCTGGGCATAGCCCTTGGCCACAAGCCTATCATTGTAATTTTCAATTGTACCATCGAGTCTCTTCTTTTTGAACACCCACTTACATCCCAATGGTTTGGAACCATAGGGACGTTGATTAATTTCCCATGTTCCCTTAACCATGATGGAATCCATCTCGCTATGGACTGCATCTTTCCAGTAGTCAGCATCAGGAGATGCATAGGCTTCTGAAATAGACGTGGGATTATCATCCACGAGGTACACAAGAAAGTCATCACCAAAGGTCTTTGCAGTTGTCTCTTGCCCCTACCAAGGGTTTCCTCATCATCCACCTTGGGAGTTTCATCATGTGTTTGTTCATAATATTCCATAGGAATAGCAGGCTCATGAGTCTCCTCACATTCCTGTTTAGAAGTGCTATGCATATCTCTCATGGGTAAAATGTCCTCAAAGAATGTAGCATACTTAGACTCCATAATTGTACCGACCATCACGACAGGTACCTCAGATTTGACTACTAGAAATCTATAGCCAACACTATTCTTAGCATAGCTCAAATTAACGCAGTCCACGGTCTTTGGTCCAAGCTTATGCTTTTTGGGGATCGGCACATTGACTTTCGCCAAACAGCCCCAGGTACGTAAGTAGGATAGCGTTGTCCTTCTCTTCGACCACTGCTCATATGGAGTGACCTCATTATCTTTTGTTAGAAACTTATTCAGAACATGACATGAAGTTAATATAGCCTCCCCCACCATGCCCTGGATAAACCCGATGTATCTAACATGGCATTAACCAAATCAGTTAGAGTACGGTTTTTTTGCTCGGTAACCCCGTTTGACTGGGGCGAATAGGGAGGTGTCCTCTCATAAAAAATGTTGTGTTCCGCACAAAAAGAATCAAACTCATTTGAGATGTACTCTCCACAACGATCTGACCTTACTCGTTTAATTTTCTTTTCAAGTTGATTCTCAATTTCTGGCTTATAGATTTTAAAGTAGTGTAGAGCCTCATCTTTAGTATTTAATATATACACATAGCAATATCTAGTGGAATCATCTATTAATGTCATGAAGTATTTATTTCCACCTTTAGTCAACACACCATTCATCTCACAGAGATCAAAATGTATGAGTTGTAATGGCACCAAGTGTCTCTCCTCAGCTGCCTTGTGAGGCCTGCGAGGTTGCTTTGCCTGCACACACGAATGGCACTTAGAAGCTTAGGCTAAAGTGAAACTCGAGATTAAATTCAGTTTTGCTAGCCACGACATAACACCGAAACTAATGTGACAAATATGTGAATGCCAAACTTCAGATTCATTAATGCTCGAATGAATATTGTTCATGACTTTATTACAAAAATGTGCAAGGGAAAGGCGGAACAAACCTCCACATTCATAAGAAAAGTCCATATTTCGTAACAACTACTTTATTAGACTCGAAGACCAACTTAAACCCTTCTCTACACAGAAGGGAGCCACTAACGAGGTTCTTCTTGATGGCGGGGACATGTTGCACGTTCTTCAGCTGCACGATCCTTCCTGAAGTAAACTTCAGATCTGCCGTGCCAACACCAAGAACAGAAGCACTCGCGCCATTTCCCATCAATATGGACCCGTGGCCTGTGACTTGATAAGAAGAGAACAGTGAGATGTGAGCACACACATGAATATTTGCACCCATGTCCACCCACCAATTGGTGGACTGACAAACTGAAAATATAGTAAATAAATTACCATACCCAGATGCACCACTTTCATTCTTGTCCACAATCATATTGGTAGACTTGGAGTCCTGCGTTGGCTTCTTGTACTTGTTTGGGCACTCGTTGGCCCAATGTTCCTATGAACCACAAGGGAAGCAGCCATCACCCTTCTTATTTTTCTTGAAGGTCTTATTTACCTTCTTATTGAATTCGGTATTCTGTTGGAGAGGATTCTTTCCCTTGGGCTTGCGAGAATTGAAGTTCCTCTGATGTACCATATTGGCAACAAAAGAGCTTTCAACCGCTTTTCCATGCGAGTCCTTTGCTCTCGAGTTCTGCTCAACACTCAGATGGCTGATGATATCCTCTAGTGAGAATTCATGCCTCTGATGTTTCAGAGTGGTAGCAAAGTTCCTCCAGGAATTAGGGAGCTTAGCAATTATACACCCCGCGAAAAATTTGCCCGGTAAATTGCACTTAAGAACCTCAAGTTCCCTAGCAATGCATATTATCTCATGAGCTTGTTCCAACATAGAACGGTTGTCAACCATTTTGTAATCATGGAACTGCTCCATAACATACATCTCGCTCCTAGCATTAGTGGCCCCGAATTTAGATTCGAGCGCCTCCCACAAATCCTTGGTGACACCCACATGTAAATATGCGTCAACCACCTTATATCCGATCATGCTAAGAACTGCTTCGATAAAATAGATAGTGGCCTCCTTGAACGCCTTTTCCTTTTCAGGAGTGATCGTTCTTGTGCGAGTGACACCGGCTACCCAGAACACGTTCATAGACTGAGCCAAAATGTGGTTCTTGTCCACCAACGTTTAAAATTTTTATCGGTAAACTTGTCCAGTTTTAGTGCAGCAGCAAAACTATTACTCGAAAAAATCCTACACAGATTGGGTTTTTGGATTGTTGAGTAAATAGGCAATTTTTCGATCAGATTAATCCACGAAATAATAACTAACATGTCATTGACAGAAATACAAACATACTCATATTCGAGCATGCATGCACATACTATGCTAACTGTCGTGGTTTTGTCATGACAGATGTCTGAGGACTTAGATTCGAGGCCATCGCTAAGGTGATGGACTCAAAGGGGTTGGTTGGGACGAAGGACATGAATTTACCCAGGTTCAGCCCCTCCGGAGGAGGTAAAGGCCTACCTCCTGCTTGAGCTATATTGATTGGAGTATCGATTACAAGGGAGCGAATTCGCTTGACCTAGTTCCCGATTAGTTGGTTTCTGCCTAAGTCACCCCGGGTCTTGCCCTTATATAGGATGTCAAGACCACGGGTTACACAAGTCTCATGTTGACTCTTACAATGTGTCGGACTCTAACTCTATGTCGTCTTGCCTTCCGGAGCAAGCCGTCTCCGGGCAGCTTATCCGCCCGGGTCTTCTTTGCCTTCTTTGCCTGGGCCTCACCTTGGCCCATCTTAGTGAGCCGTTGTACGTCCGAGCTTATGTCTCCAGGCCTACCCTTGGTCTAGCCCATGAGCCGCCGGTCATGACCCGGCCCCACCTGGGCGGGTCTTACCACGGGGTTATATCCCTAACATTAGGCCCTAGATGATTTGAGCTTGCTCATTTCAATCTTCCGTCTTACTTGGCGGCGAGTCTTGCTCAATCTTCCATCTCACTTGGAGGCGAGTCTTGCTCAATCTTCCGTCTCACTTGGCGGCGAGTCTTGCTCATTACCACATGAAAGTAAGACAAAGTAACTCGCCGTGACGTCATGGCAGCGATATCAAAAAGATTCCCTGATGACCGCAACGGATCTTTCCGCTATTAAACTAATATCCCGAAAATCGAGGCGTCTGTCTCGGTCAATTAACCTCCGTCGCGTGGATTCTCGCGCCCATTTCCACCTTTTGCCTATTTAATAGGACAGCGGAGGGCAGTTTCATTTCCTTCTCCGCTCGCGCCTCTTCTTCTTCCTCCCGACGCCGTCGCTCTAGCGTCCATCCGCTCCGGTGAAGCTTCCACGCTGTCATCTCGCTAGGCCGCTGCATCAACCTGGTCGGACCAGAACATCGCCCGCATCTGTCGCGTCATCTCCAGTGAGTTCTTCTCAGCTTCTGAGATCTGTAGCTTCTGGTAGGTTTTTCATGGTGTTCCTCTGCCGCTAGAGCATGAGCTTCTCGCAATGTCCGGTAGTAGGTAGATCAGTGCGCTTGAAAATGCCCCCCTTTCTAGTGCGGTAGATCGCAAGAAGTAGATAGTAGCACCACGCAGATCTGCAGTTGTACTATTTACCGTCTTCAAACATCACTGGTTCAACTGTTCGTCACTAGGTTTGGAATAAACCTGATTTTCCCCTGTTTTGTAGATCCGTAATTGCATAGATAGTATGTGAAACCTGTTTTTCCACACTTAGTAAATTTTTCCTCTTTTCCTGCCACCTGACTCACCAATGACTTTCCAACTCTCAGCAAAAACTGTCCCGGCGACTTAACTTTATGAAACTTAGGCTTTTTAACCGCCCTTAGTTGTTTGTCACCTTCTGACTCGCCGCACATTGTTACTTTGCACAGTTTTAAGCCGCCACCATGTCTCGTGCGTCCAATTCTTGCAATTGGGTCGGCTCCGCTGTCACCGAAGAATTCCTGATGGATTTTGTAAACGCGGGGACCTTACCGGCCAAAGATGTCATCCATTGGCGAGTTCCAGGCAACGAGCCGAGGCCCTTTCCCCAAGAGGGTGAAGTAGTTGTGTTCGCGAATCATCTCGTGAGCGGGTTTAGCCCACCTGGCTCAAAGTTTTTCCGAGACGTCCTTCACTTCTTTAAACTGGGTCCTCAAGATATCGCTCCCAATTCCGTCTCCAACATGTGCAACTTCCAAATACTCAGTGAAGTTTACTTACAAGAAGAGCCATCTGTGGGTCTCTTTCGTGAGTTCTTTTACACGAATCGCCAGACGGAGGTGAAAGCTGGTCCAAGCCTAGAGATCGGTGGGATCTCCATTCAGAGGCGACGGGATGTGACCTTTTTGGCTGTTCGGATGCCTAGTCATCCGAAAGAATAGAATAAAACCTGGTTTTACTGCAAAGACACCTCTCCAGAAGGAGAGCATTCCTTGTCGGGTTACCGTTCATCTCGGCTCAAAACAACAACTGAGCTCCCTGGCCGGCAGTCAGCCGCTGGGCGGGCGAAGTATGCTCCGGCTCACGCAAAGATTAAAGCCCTTATGGCCAATGGACTGACGGGCCTGGATCTAACCCGACGCTGGATTTCTATGAGGGTCATGCCCCTGAGCCGGCGAAGCTGTCTCAGGTGCGAGTATACAGGTGAATCTGATGACTCTCTTGGCCATTTCTTCATGCTCCTTATTGACAATAATAATCCATAGGACGAAACAGAGACAAGCCACGCCAACGTTCTCGAGGTAACTTACGTTTCATCCGACTCAGAACATCTTGCACCTTAGAAGATACGGCGGGTCATCCGAAAGGTCCCACTTTCTCATCCTCTTGCTTACTTAGACCCCCAATTTCTTTTGAAAAAGCAACAACAACTCTCCTGATGCCAGACCCGGAGCACCAGCTCTAACGACCTTATGGCCGGGTTATCTCATTATCCAGCTTAATGGAAGCGGCTGGCTCAGGTATTTATTCAACCTGGCTTTGTTTTATCACCCTTGCTTTTATAACTCAGCATTGTCTTATATTGTTTTAACCGCTTTCAGGACTCACCTCCGTCCTCCGGCGACTCTACCGAAACTCCTCTGCCGCCACTGAAGATCAATCCAGAGTACGTGCCTTTCATGCTTATGTTTAAACTTGTATTATCTGTAAAGCTCAAAATGACTTTTGTGTTTTTCAGGGCCCAGGAAAAACGAAGGAAGACCGGCGGGTCTACCCCTGCCCCCAAGGCTCGAGAACCGGAGCCTGCCAAACCGGACTCTCCTACATCGCGCGCTGATCCCTCTACGGCCTCCAAGGACACGCCTGAAGAAGCTTATCACTCTGATGAGCCGGCAGCCGAGGATATAATCTCTGAGAGTCCTCCGAAGGACAATTCTAAGTTGCCGAGCCCTTCACCAGCTGCTAATGATTCGGGTACTCCGGATGTTACCATTACAGGCACCGGCTTTCACTCTCCTCAACCTCATGTGTTAACAAAGCACACTGAGGCGACTGAAACCTCGAAGAAGCTGGAGTTTGAGCTCCCCGCGCTAGAAAAGCCGATAGCTGATGAGCTTCACGCTGGTTATCTGAACCGCCTGTCTACAAGGCGGAATATGGAGCCCAAGCTTGTGAACTTGATGACGAAGAAATATGAGGTACTCTCGCTTTATTTCCCTTATATCATTACGTAGCCCCCAAGGGCTGGCTTAATATCTGCCAATGGTAAGCTAGGTATTTGCATCTTGATATAAGTAGAAACACTTAACCTGTAGTATTCCATGATTAGCTTTAGACTTAACGCATGAATCGATGTTTGGACACGTAAGTAGTTGTTTGAAGTGCCATCTGTAGCCCCCAAGGGTCGGCTTGTCTTAATAAAAGATGAGACGGAACTTTGGTGTAAATAGACCAAAAAGCCCGATGTAGCCCCCAAGGGTCGGCTTAATTTCGATGAAGATGAGCCGAAACTTTAATATAGATAGATCAGAGAGCCCGATGTAGCCCCCAAGGCTGGCTTAATTTCGATGAAGATGAGCCGGGACTTCCTTGTAGGTAGAGCAACGAGCCATATGTAGCCCCCAAGGGTCGGCTTAATTTCGATGAAGATGAGTCAGGTCTTCGTTGTAGGTAGAGCAACGAGCCATATGTAGCCCCCAAGGGTCGGCTTAATTTCGATGAAGATGAGCCGGGACTTCCTTGTAGGTAGAGCAACGAGCCATATGTAGCCCCCAAGGGCCGGCTTAACTGTAATGAAGATGAATCGGAACTTTCTTGTACCCTTGGAGAACAAATAGACATTAGTCCCCAAGTGTCGATCATATTGCTTGCAATTTGCTTGACACTTGCCTTATATCGTCTTACTCTTAACCATCTTGCAATATACCATCCTGGCGACTGAACCTTCATTTTTGTTTTTGATATGTCACAGGAGGCGTTGAACGAGGCTGGGTCTGAATTGGTCGGCTTAAGGAGCCATCTGGCCACCCAGCAAGCCGCCTGAGGCGAAGCACATGAGAAGTGCCGACTCGCCGTTGAGGAACTAATGAAAGTTCAAGCCGAATTTGCCGCCTTCAAGAAATCGGCTGAAACAGAGCAAGCCACCCTTACCAAACGAGCAGACGATGCTGACCAGCGACTCATGGCTGTGTCTGATGAGCTTTCTGCCTTGAAGAGACATATTGCAAAGATGTCTGCTGCCATCTTTGGTAAGTACTAAACACCTAGCCATTACTCTTTCCTGAATACTTAAACCGGCGACTGATAATTGAAAATCCGTCTTATGCAGGTCCAAGGAGCCGGCAACTTGCTAGTGACAGCTTGCTGCCATTGAAAGCCGTCTACACTTTGACAGAGCAACTGTACTGCGGCACTCTTTGCACAATCAAGGCGGTGCTCTATAAGGATACCATTCCTCCCACTATGAAGGGAGTCATAGAGTTGTTGTCCACCCTACCGAAACAGATCTAAGAACTTAAGAAATCAGCCGCACGAAAGGGAGTTATCGCAGCCATAAGTCGGGCGTTGGCGTTCGCCCCAGAGCTAACTCCCGAAGACATGATGGACGGGTTTCCAAGAAATATGACGGCTCAGAGTTCACGGAGGCTGACTTCGCGCGGTGCATGAAGGCTTCTAGAGTCCTTGCCTCCGTGTTAGCAGAAGAAGTGAACTCGTCACCCTACCAGGCGGCTTATGATGCCGAGCAGAAGAGAGTACACGGCCCAGCTTTTTAAGCCAAGGACTTGACGCCTGCACGCCGTAAGAACCTCTTCGCTTTTGATCTTGACCCGTCCCCCCTCTTTGAAGAGGCAAATTTTGCGGCTTTAACCAACTGCAATTGGGATGTGGACAATCTTCAGATCGTGGAGGTCGAAGACCCGCCGCAGGTTGACCTGCCATCCAACTGACGACCCTGGTACCATCATGGATAACCCGGCCTTATGACCCACCATAGGGCAGTGCAAAAAACTTAAAGTCATAACTTTTGAGCTCTGCTGAGAGCATTGTAATAGGCTTTTAGTAAACTTTGCCATGCCTGAACTGTGCCATCGTGCACATATGAGTTTGTCCGGCTTATAATATGACATCTGTCTTGTGCCTTCAACTCTTTCAAAATGTTGTGGCGGCTCTTGGCAATTAACCAAACTGCAAAAATAGAATGACTTTCACATTGTTAAGAGGGCGGCTTATAATAGCGCAACCCAAAAAGATGTTGTATCTTTCCTGACTTGCGTTTTTGCAATAACTCATGTACCGGCTCTACTGGGTTGAGCCGCCACTTAAAACTCCTTAACAGTACAGGGTCTCTATTGAGATTAGCCGTCAACTCATTTGAGCGGCTCAGGGTCTCTAAGCGAGATTAACTGAAAGGAAGTGTGACGGCCCAATAGAGACTCGGCAGGGCATGAGTACCCTGATAGCCCATGAACTGCCTCTCACGTGACATAAATTCGTCGTTTTAGCCTTAAAAAGTATAGGGTCCTTAAGGATTAACCGTCTTAAGAGTATGAACAGGCCACACAGCGGAGAGTCGGCAGCAGATGGGAGAGTTTATCCTTGCTTTCCGTAAGCCGGCCCTCATGTGACAAGAGCCGCTGTTTTAACCTTTAACCAGTACAAGGTCTCTATCGAGATTGGCCGTCAACTCATTTGAGCCGGCTCAGGGTCTTCAGGCGAGATAAACTGGTAAGAGTTTGGCGGGTCACCTAGCGGAGTAGCATCAGCTTACAGGCAGGTTTAACCCTGTTTGGCTTAAAAGTCGATCAAGAGGGTGTGTAAGCTAAACCCGGTGGGTTGGAAGCCCCGAAGTGACCTTTGTTGATGGAATCAACTGTTTTGGCTTAAGAGCCGACCGATAGGGTGTGATAAGCTAAACCCGGTGGGTTGGAAGCCCCCTGGATGATCATGTTGATGGAGTCAACTATTTGGCTTGAGAGCCGATCAATAGGGTGTGATAAGCTAAACCCGGTGGGTTGGAAACCCCCTGATTGACCATTTTTGCACAGATTGAGATATGCGAAATGGCAGAGGCCCTGGCTTGCAGGGATGCCAACTTCATATATATATATATATATATATATATATATATTATATGTACAATGGAGGTGTACAATGTCAAGTCTTGACAACTTAAGTATAATAAGGCCATAGATGCGCTATGTTCTACGGCCGGCGGGTCTCCTGCCCAGAAGTATATGAGTCATCTCGGACGTCAATGAGGTAATATGACCCATTGTTGAGATTTTTGCTAACCATGAAAGGCCCTTCCCATGGAGGAGATAACTTGTGTGCATCTGTCTGATCTTGAATCAACCGCAGCACTAAGTCGCCTTCTTGAAACGTCTGGCTCTTAACCCTGTGGCGATGATAGCGATGCAGGTCTTGCTGATAAATCGCCGATCGAGCCCCCACCAGATCACACTCTTCCTCCAAGGCGTCCAACGCATTTTGACGCGCCATTTCATTAGCTGTCTCAACGTAAGCCGTAACTCGGGGCGAGTTATGACAGATATCACTGGGTAACACGGCTTCTGCACCGTAAACCATGAAGAAAGGTGTATAACCTGTGGATCTGTTGGGAGTGCTCCTGATGCTCCATAAGACGGATGGCAACTCCTCCACCCAACAACCCGGCGTTCTCTGTAGAGGAACCATGAGCCGGATGAAAGGACGTGGATATCGCCTAGAGGGGGGGTGAATAGGCGCTTTAAAATAATTACGGTTTAGGCTTGAACAAATGCGGAATAAAACTATCATTTAATTAGTCAAGCACAAAACCTAAAACAACTAGGCTCACCTATGTGCACCAACAACTTATGCTAAGCAGGATATACAACTAAGTGATATCAAGATATATAACAAGAAACAATATGGCTATCACAAAGTAAAGTGCATAAGTAAAGGGGCTCGGGTAAGAGATAACCGAGGCACGCGGAGATGATGATGTATCCCGAAGTTCACACCCTTGTGGATGCTAATCTCCGTTCGGAGCGGTGTGGAGGCACAATGCTCCCCAAGAAGCCACTAGGGCCACCGTAATCTCCTCACGCCCTCGCACAATGCAAGATGTCGTGATTTCACTAAGGGACCCTTGAGGGTGGTCACCAAACCCGTACAAACAAGGTTGGGGAAATCTCCACAACTTGATTGGAGGCTCCCAACGACACCACGAAGCTTCACCACAATGGATTGTGGCACCGCGGTGACCTCAAATGCTCGGGGCAATCTCCACAACCTAATTGGAGACCCCGAAGCTTGCCTGGAGCTTTGCACCACAATGATTGAGCTCCGAGGCACCACCAACCGTCTAGGGCGCCAAAGCACCCAAGAGGAACAAGCTCTAGGGTGCTCAAACACCCAAGTGTAATAGCTTCTCAACTTCTAACTTCCACGTATCACCATGGAGAACTCAAACATATGCACCAAATGCAATGGAAAGGGCACACGGAGTGCCCAAGTCCTTCTCTCCCAACTCCCACCAAAGCAACTAATGCTAGGGAGGAAATGAGAGGAAGAACGAAGAATAACACGAAGAACTCCAAGATCTAGATCCAAGGGGTTCCCCTGACTTAGAGGAGAAAGTGATTGGTGGAAATGTGGATCTAGATCTCCTCTCTATTTTCCCTCAAGAACTAGCAAGAATCATTGGAGGGACTGAGAGTTAGCAAGTTCGAAGAAGGTCAACAATGGGGGAAGAACACGAGCTCAAGAGATAAGGTTCAATGGGGAAGAAGACCCCCTTTTATAGGCGGGGAAAAAATCCAACCGTTATGCTCACAGCCCGCGCAAAGCGGTACTACCGCTCCAAGGAGCGGTACTATTGCTAGGGCGGTAGTACCCCTTTGAAAAACAACACCGAGGAGGAAAAAGGCCAGTAGAACCGCCGGAGCGGTACTACCGCTCGTCCTCACCGTACTACCGCTATGGATACCGGTACTACCGCTATGAGTAGCGATACTACTGCTTGCGAGCGGTACTAAAAAATTACATCCGTGCCTACCATGGCTGGACTTAACACGAAATTTTGGTCCGGAGCGGTAATACCGCTCTTGGAGCCGCGGTAGTACTGCTCTGGAGCGGTAGTAAAAAATTACATCCGCTCTAGCCACGGTAGTACCGCTGCAGCCTTTTAAGAACACCAAAACTGCCACAACTTTTGCAAACGGACTCCGAATTCAACGAAACAAAGTTTGTTGGAAAGCTAACGACATGGGTAACACAATATTGATTTAAATATCAATAAGAAGCAAATGAGAAAAGGCCCATAATAAAATGGTGAGAACCCTTCCTCGAATAAGACCGATAAAACTTCCAACACCGAAAACGCAATAGACGAAGCATATGAAATCCGTTTTCGATGTACTAGAGCTTGTCACGAAGATAACCAAAATCTCAAGAACCCACATAGAGAAAAGCCAACCAAGAACCAAGAAAGATGATGATGCCAAGAATGCAATGGTTTGAGCTCTCAACGAACGATACGATCAAGCTACTCACTTGACAACCTCCCTGGATAGTACGACAATCGATCCTATAACCCGGTCTCTCAACTACCACCATGAGACCGGTAAAATATAAAACCCTATCAAGGTCAAACCTTAGCCTTGTGCATAGTCCACTTGAGCTAGATGATGATGATCTTGACTTCCTCAAGATGACCACCTTTATTGATTGCGTTCGCTTGATGAAGACTAGATGATTGCTACCCCATACTCCACTATGGGTGGGATGCTCTTCGGCACATCTTCACAAGTCCATTGACACCACAATGGATGGCAAGCTTCAAGCCTGATATCTCCGTGATGCTTCACTTGAACTTGCACACCTCAACCTTGATAACGATCACCACTTGATGCCATCTTCCATGGGTTGTATGGGATCTTCCTCTTGATGTAATCCCATGGAAATATGCCTAACCCCACAAAGAACTCTCCCAAGGAACATGGGTTAGTACACAAAGCATAATGGACAATGCTTACCATACCATGGGATCACTAGATCCCTCTCGGTACATCTTGTATGCTTTGTGTGTTGATCACTTGATTCACTCTTTGACTTAGTATTGATCAACCTTGTATCTTATCTTCTCTCTTCATAAAGATGATGTCTTGAAGGTAATCATGAATGCTCACACATTCTCCTTCTTCAAGACATGCTTGCAATAAGCTCAACTCTCACATGACCAATATTTGGAAAACCTTGAATACCACCTTGGTCATCATATAAACTCCTTGAAACCAAACAGATGGACTTCAAGAAGTGTCTGTGGACAAATCCTTCGAATATAACTCAAGGCAACTATTAGTCCATAGGGATTGTCATCAATTACCCAAAACCACACATGGAGAAATGTGCTCTTACACCGGGGCTTGATACCTCTCAAGATTTCTTGGTTAGCACGCTCAGCTTGACCGTTGGACTGTGGATGAGCAACTGCAGAAACATCAAGTCTGATGTGCTCACTTTCATAGAACGCTTTCATAGCCCCCTTGGAGAAGTTTGTACCATTATCTGTGATGATGCTGTGAGGATAACCAAAGCGGTAGATAAGTTTCTTAACGAACTGAACCGCCATAGCCGCGTCACACTTGTCGACTGGCTCAGCCTCCACCCACTTGGTAAACTTGTCAACTACCACCAGTAGGTGGGTCTTCTTGTCCTTGGATCTATTGAAAGGCCCGACCATATCAAGCCCCCAGACCGCAAATGGCCAAGTAATTGGGATCATGCGCATCTCTTGAGCCAGGACATGAGCACGCCGGCCAAACTTCTGACACCCATCACACTTGCGGACTAAGTCTTCCGCATCTTTATGATCCGTCAGCCAGAAGAAACCATGTAGAAAGGCCTTGGCCACCAGAGACTTTGAGCCGGCGTGATGACCACAATCGTCGACATGAATTTCATTTAAGACTCTTTGCCCTCTTTAGGTGAGACACAACATTGAAACACGTCGGTGACGCTGCATTTATGTAACTCGCCATTGACTATCGTCATGGACTTAGACCGCCTGGTGATCTATCTAGCAAGATTTTCATCATTAGGTAACTGGCCACGAGTTAAGTACACCAAATAAGGCACGGTCATTTCAGGAATAGCATGTAGAGCCGCCACCAGCTGCCCCTCCGGGTCAGGAATAGCCAAGTCTTCCTCTAAAGGTAACTTAACCGACGGGTGATGTAGCACATCCAAGAAAACGTTAGGCGGCACCGGCTTTCGTTGAGAACCTAGCCTTGACAGAGCATCAGCCGCCTCGTTCCTATGACGATTGATATGATCCACCTGATAACCCTTGAAGTGACGCGCAATGATATCAACCGCTTGGTTGTAAGCTACCATCCGTGGGTCCTTGGAATCCCAAGTGCCTGAAACTTGCTGGGCCACAAGATCTGAGTCGTCGAAGCATCTAACTCGTCTCAGGTTCATCACCTTAGCCACCCGGAGGCCATGAAGCAGAGCTTCGTACTCAGCTGCATTGTTAGTACAAGGAAACATCAACCGTAGCACATAACCGAACTTATCACCTTTGGGGGAGGTTAAGACAACCCCTACCCCTAATCCTTCCAGCTGCCTGGATCCGTCAAAGTGGATTGTCCAATATGTGTTATCCGGCTTTTCCTCGGGCGCCTCACACTCAGTCGAGTCGTTGATGAAATCCACGAGGGCTTGTGACTTAACCGTCGTGCGAGGCACGTATCTCAAATTGAGAGGTCCAAGCTCCAGTGCCCACTTAGTGATCTGGCTCGTGGCTTATCTGTTTTGAATTATATCTCCCAACGGGGCAGAGCTAACTACTGTAATCTGGTGCCCCAGGAAGTAGTGCTTCAGCTTGCGATTGGCCATGAACACCCCATACACCAGCTTCTGCCAGTGTGGATATCTCTGCTTGGATTTGGTTAGAACCTCACTGATATAGTAAACTGTCCACTGAACCGGATATTCCTTCCCTGACTCCTTACGCTCAACAACAATTGCAGCGCTGACAGCCCGATTATTAGCCGCCATGTACAGGAGCAAAGGTTCTTTCTCAACCGGAGCGGCTAAGACCGGTGGCTCAGTGAGCTGCCTCTTGAGCGCCTCAAATGCTTCACCTACCGTCATACTCCAGACAAAGTTGTCTATCTTTTTCATCATCTGATACAAAAGGGATAGGCTTCTCGCCAAGGCGGCTTATAAACCGGCTTAATGCAGCAATCCGTCCCGCCAGGCGCTGAACATCATTGATGCATGCCGGCTCAGATAGGGAGGTGATAGCTTTAATTTTATCCGGTTAGCCTCAATGCCATGCTCAGATACCAGAAATCCCAAGAGCTTGCCTGTCGGAACGCCACAGACACACTTAGCCGGGTTAAGCATCATCTTGTAGACCCGTAAGTTGTCGAAAGTCTCCTTCAGGTCGTCAAGCAGAGTCTCCTTCTTTCTTGACTTGATGACAATATCGTCCACATACACATGAACATTATGCCCAATTTGGCTGTGAAGACAGTTCTGTACGCAACGCTGGTAAGTCGCCTGGGCACTCTTGAGCTCGAAAGGCATAGACACATAGCAGAAAGCACCAAAAGGCGTGATGAAAGTCGTCTTCTCTTGGTCCTTGACTGCCATCTTGATCTGATGATAACTAGAATAAGCATCTAGGAAGCATAAACTCTCACAACCCGTTGTCGCATCAATGATCTGGTCAATGCGAGGGAGAGCAAACGGGTCTGCCGGACAAGCTTTGTTAAGATCCGTGTTGTCCACACACATACGCCACGTGCCGTTTTTCTTGAGCACTAGCACCGGGTTAGCGAGCCACTCCGGATGAAAGACCTCGACGATGAAACCCGCCGCCAAAAGCCAGGCTACTTCCTCCCCAATGGCCTTGCATCTCTCCTCGTTGAATCGACGTAGAAACTGCTTGACTGGTTTGAATTTAGGATCCACATTAAGGTGGTGCTCAGCAAACTCTCTCGGTACACCTGGCATGTTAGAAGGTTTCCACGCGAAGATGTCCCAATTCTCACAGATGAATTCGATGAGCGCGCTTTCCTATTTGGGATCCATGTTAGCTCCGATAGTGAACTACTAAGATGAGTCGCCCGGATTGAAATCCACCAATTTGGTATCATGCGCCGAAAACTTCAGGGGCGGCCCAACCTCTGTGGTAGGCTTTTTCAGCGGAGTCATGTCCTCCGGGTCAATGTTCTCCTTGTAGAACTTGAGCTCTGCCTTAGCACCGCTGGATTCTGCATAAGCTGCATCTCCTTCCTCGCACTCAATGGCCGTCTCGCGATCACCATGCAGCGTAATCGTACCTTTGAGACCCGGCATCTTGAGCTGCAAGTATACATAGCAAGGCCTAGCCATGAATTTGGCATAAGCCGGACGTCCGAACAGAGCATGATACGGACTTTTGATCTTAACCACCTCAAAACACAGGGTCTCCATCCTGTAATTGTATTCGTCACTGAAGGCGACTTCTAGAGAGATCCTTCCCACTGGATACGCTGACTTGCCAGGCACCACGCCGTGAAAAACTATGGAAGACGGCTTAAGATCCTTATCAAGCAACTTCATCCGACAGAAAGTGCCGTAGTATAAGATATTGATGCTACTGCCACCGTTCATAAGCACTTTAGTGAACACGTAGCCTCCAACCTGGGGAGCGAGTACCAATGCCAACCGTCCCGGGTCATCAATGCGCGGCGGGTGATCCTCTCAGCTCCAAGTTATGTCATACTCAGACCACTTTAAATATTGTGGTAGAGCCGGCCTGACCATATTAACCGCCCGCTTGCGCAACTTCTGATCTCGCCTGTCAAGGCTAGTCGTAAAAACATGATACTGACCCGAGCTGAGCTGCTTCAGATTACTTTGATATCCCGACTGGTTATTCTGTTGCTGATTGTTGTCGTCTGAGTGCGGATGATGTCCTCCCTGGTTTCCATGGCCTTGATGGCCGGATCCTGAGCCACTAGACCCTAAACCGGCTCCTGACCCGCCCGGTCCTGAGCCGTCGGGCGGGCCATCATCGTTGTTATGCTGTCGTAGGCTGTAGTCCTCGAATTTTTGCATAACGTGGCAATTACCCCACGTGTGACCTGCCGGTCTATCGGGTCGACTATGCTCCGAACAAGGTTTATTGAGCATTTCCTCCAAATTAAAGGGAGTCTTACCTTTATTGAAAGGCTGCTTAAATTCCCCGTTGCCCTTAGCACGGTTGTTGCCGGTGCTGGCGTTGGCCACCAGCTCTGACCCGCCATCCGGGTTCTTCCTCTTTCCTTGGTTACCATTGCTTGCCGCACCCTTGCCGTTGCCGCTCTTATTATTATATAGACCAGGCTTCTCTTCATCAGAGCCCGGATCCTTCGTATTATCAGAGTCGGCGTATTTCATGAGAGCTGCCATGAGCTCCCCCATGTCTTGACACGTGCGCTTGAGCCGGCCGAGCTTCTGCTTCAAAGGCATAAAGTGGCAATTCTTTTCCAGAATCAAGACCGCTTGAGCCACCGTAATCTGCTCAGACGAGTGGATGATAGTTGAAACCCGCCGGGTCCAATGATGAGCCGACTCATTTTCCTGCTGTACACAGTGGTCCAAATCCACAATCGTCATGGGCTACTTGCGCGTCCCTTGGAAGTTTTTGATGAACCTTGCCTTTAACTCGGCCCAAGAATTGATGGTATTGGGTGGCAAACCCTTCAACCACATGCGAGCCGGCCCTTCTAGCATCATTATGAAATACTTCGCGCATACCGCGTCATTGACGTCCAACATCTCCATGGCTAGCTCATAACTTTCAATCCAGGCCTTCGGAGGCAGGTCAGCCGTGTAATTCGAGACCTTGCGAGGGCCCTTGAAATCCTTCGGCAGACGCTTGTTCCGCAGAGCCGGCACCAAGCATGGTACACCCACGGCCCGGGTGGCTACTCCCGCTCCAACCGATACTAAGGCGCAAACTCTTGATGAGCCGCCGCTGCCAGAGCCGCCACCCCCATGTTGTGCCCTCGCCCGATCTACGAGCGCCTGAGCATCCAAGGCCGCCTCATCTCGGGGCGGTTCCCGGTGCCGATCACTGCTAGAAGCCGCTGGCGATTCATAGCGCCGGCTGAAGCTGTGGCTGGGGAGGGACGGTGGAATGCACGCGACTCTGGCTGTGGGTATACTTCTCTTGTTGGGCCATCGCCGTCTATAGGTATCCAATGGCGTTCCGCACCTCCTCAGCATAAGGTGCCTCGTCAAGAATATGAATTGTTTCAAGCCGGGTGGCCACAGCCACCATGTTCTCCGCCGGGTTTGAGTAATGACCCGCCGGTGTTGGGCAAGCAATTGGTGAGGTCTGGTTCTGTCAGGGCGGGTTAAGCTGCTGTCGAGCCACCGGGCGACTTCCATGTGCTTCCATTGTCCGACCCATTCCTGGCGTGTTAAAAAGGTTTCGAGCCTCATACTGCTCTGGCAGGCGGGATTGATGCCTCATCCGCCGCACCGCGACCGCCGACTGATGTTCCAGTTCAAGGCGGAAGGCGTCCGTCTTAAGGTGCTCTGCCTCCGCGTCCATCTGAGCTTTTAACGCGCTGATCCTCTATTGGACCTCCACATCTGATCCTTTAGTCTCGCGATCTCCAGGTTCTGGGCGGCTTGATTGTCAGGCGTGACTTCCGTTGCCATCGAGGTTGTGAGCTCGTTCATCAGATCTAGGAGAACCTGAGCCGGCGGCGGGTCAGGCCCCATGTCTGCTGCCCCGGCGGCTGCACCGCTTGTGCCCGACTCTATCCTTGCCATGAACATGGCTGCATGAGTCGGCAACGTAGGATCGTCCATCTCAGACCGCTCCAACTCAGGGTAAAGCTCGTCGTTGTAGCCCCCCAGCCCGCCATCGTGAAGTTGGTAGATTGATCCCGCCTCTCTGCTCAAAGATCCATCTTCTGAACAGATGAGGGTCTCCTGCGACTTAGAAGCCTCAAGATCCATACCTTGAGTGAAGCCAACAAAAACATGCTTCTTGCCCGGGTTAGCACGGGCGAGTTGCACGTGCCGGGCAGGTTGCGTGCGCTGAGCCGGCTCGACGATGTTGGTGTAGACATTCGGCCCGAGTGTAGATCCGCCGACCTTGACGATGAAGACGTGGATTCTGCCGAAGGGAACCTGGAACCCATACTCGATAGAGTTGGCCTCAGGGTCCCAGTCGGCGTCGTCGATGTAGAGCCGGTCGCGGCGACTCTTGTTCATCCTTCCGACCATGTAGCCTTCGAACCCCAGAAGAGAGCCCTTTGAGAACTCAACACCACTGAGTGCTAGCCCCACGGTGGGCGCCAACTGTCGTGGTTTTGTCATGGCAGATGTCCGAGGACTTAGATTTGAGGCCATCGCTAAGGTGATGGACTCAAAGGGGTTGGTTGGGACGAAGGACACGAATTTACCCACGTTCAGCCCCTTTGGAGGAGGTAAAGGCCTACGTCCTGCTTGAGCTATATTGATTGGAGTATCGATTACAAGGGAGCGGATTCGCTTGACCTAGTTCCCGATTAGTTGGTTTCTGTCTAAGTCACCCCGGGTCTTGCCCTTATATAGGATGTCGAGACCACGGGTTACACAAGTTTCATGTCGACTCTTACAACGTGTCGGACTCTAACTCTACGCCGTCTTGCCTTCCGGAGCAAGACGTCACCGGGCGGCTTATCCGCCCGGGTCTTCTTTGCCTTCTTTGCCTGGGCCTCACCTTGGACCATCTTACTGAGTCGCCGTACGTCCGGGCTTATGTCTCCAGGCCTACCCTTGGTCTAGCCCATGAGCCGACAGTCATGACCCAGCCCCACCTGGGCGGGTCTTACCACGGGGTTATATCCCCAACACTAACAGTAGATCCATCTACTCATAACGCTAGTAGTGCTACAACTAAAATAAATAGGAGCGAGATAAACAATTTATACCCTCCAATAGGCCAGTTGGTCGTAGCAGCAGCATTGGCGGCGACCGCGTCCTCGACCACCTTCCTGTAGGCTTCGAGCTTCTCAGCAGTAGCAGCACGATCGACATCAATTGGGGATGACATGGTGATGATGACAAAGACAATGTAGACGTAGATGAAGCAGGCGGATAGAAGCGAGCAGTGGCGTGATCGCTCCCCAAAAACCTAATCGTCCCTCTCCCCGTACAGGACCTGGAGAGACATGGTTTCAGAGGCCTACTCTCCTATCGACTGTGTACGCGGTGAATGGGATGGAGTCGCTGGCGGCAGAAGTAGCAAAAGGAATGACAGGGTGGTGCGCGCGTGGAGGCATATGTGATCTGTTTTCCATGGCGGCTAGGGTTGGACGAAGCCCTGCTTATGTAGGCGACATCCGGGTGGACAGACATGGGTTGGACCCACGTCCGAGTCGGTAGCCCACAATCCAACATCTCAGATCGTGGCGTTACGTATTCTCCGTTCCCGACTTGCAAAAATAAGTGGCGGCTAGGGTTGGCCGAAGCCCTGCTTATGTAGGTGACATCCGGCTGGAGAGACGTGGGCTGGACCCACGTCCGAGTCGGTAGCCCATGATCCAATGTCTCAGATCGTGTTGTTCCGTATTCTCCGTTCCCGACTGACAAAAATAAGCGCGTAGGTATGAGCTCGACTCAATCTCGCAACCCGCGGCATGGCGAGGCAGGTGGCGGAGTAGGAGTGTGCGAGGGCCTCGTCTCTTCTCATGCTCCAATAGCATGTAGAAGAGATACCCTTATAAAGAGGTCCAACTCCCTCTCCACTAGCAAGGTGGTACTAAACTTCCCACTCCCCTTGTCATGCCACCTACATGAGCCCTTAGAGATTTTTCTGAAATTGTTTTATGGGCCCAAAGCCCATCGCAGATTTCAACAATCCCCCACCAGATCTCAAGGGCCCATTTCATCCTCTGTTTCAATTATTGTTTTGATATACCAATATTTCAGTGAAGACCTGTTAAGGTTGAGCTTCACCTAGAGCAAGTAGCTACACTCCTTCACAACCATAGGCAAGTCCATCAAAAGATCTTGAAGAAATTCTGCTTTGACGCCAGATGCAACTAATGTTGTTAATTCTGCTTCCATTGTCGATCTCGTTAAGATCGTTTGCTTGCAAGACTTCCAGGAAAAAGCACCACCTCCAAGGGTAAACATATACCTAGTAGTGGCATTCATCTCATCAGCATCAGAGATCCAATTCGCATCACTATACCATTCAAGTACTGACGGGTATTTGGTATAGTGAAGTCTGTGGTTCATAGTACCTTTTAGCTAACACATAACTCTTTCAACATCATGCCAATGAACATCACCCGGATTGGCAACAAACCGGCTCAGTTTGCTCACAGCAAATGTGATGTCAGGCCTCATCGCTCTAGCTAGATACATAAGTGAAGCAATGATTTGGGAGTATCTCAATTGATCTTTAGTTGTGTCTGTGAACTTGTGCACCAGCACACTAGGATCATATGGTGTTTGAGAAACTTTGCAGTCCGAATACCCAAAATGACTCAAAATCTTCTCAACATAGTGGGATTGCAGAAGTGTAATCCCACCCTCATCATCTCTCAGAAGCTTGATGTTCAAGATAACATCAGCCACTCCAAGGTCCTTCATCTCAAAGTTCTAAGACAGAAATGACTTAACCTCCTCAATCACTTTGAGGTTGGTTCCTAATATCAGTATGTCATCAACATACAAGCACAGTATAACTCCTTCGCCCCCACCATGGCGATAGTATACACATCTGTTAGCTTCATTGACAACGAAGCCATCAGATGTCAGAGTTGTATTAAACTTCTCATGCCATTGCTTAGGTGCTTGTCTCAGGCCATATAAAGATTTCAACAACTTGCACACCTTTCCTTCCTGACCATCTATCACAAAGCCATCTGGCTGTTGCATGTAGATTTCCTCGTCTAACTCTCCGTTCAGGAAAGCCGTCGCGATGTCCATTTGATGGACGAGAGGACCATGTGAGGCCGCCAACAAGAGTAGTTCTCGAATGGTGGTCAGTCTTGCCACAGGTGAATAAGGGTCAAAGAAATATTCTTCTTCTTTCTAGGCATAGCCCTTGGCCACAAGCCTAGCCTTGTACTTTTCAATTGTACCATCGGGCCTAAGCTTCTTTTTGAACACCCACCTACATCCCAATGGTTTGGAACCATAGGGACATTGAGTAATTTCCCATGTTCCGTTAACCATGATGGAATCCATCTCGCTACGGACCGCATCTTTCCAGTAGTCAGCATCAGAAGATGCATAGGCTTCTGAAATAGACGTGGGATTATCATCCACGAGATACACAAGAAAGTCATCACCAAAGGTCTTTGCAGTCCTTTGTCTCTTGCCCCTACCAAGGGTTTCCTCATCATCGACCTTAGGATTTTCATCATGTGTTTGTTCATAATATTCCATAGGAATAGAAGGCTCAGGAGTCTCCTCACATTCCTGTCTAGAAGTGCTATGCATATCTCTCATGGGGAAAATGTCCTCAAAGAATGTAGCATACTTAGACTCCATAATTGTACCGACCTTCATGCCAGGTATCTCAGATTTCACTACTAGAAATCTATAGCCAACACTATTCTTAGCATAGCACAAATTAACATAGTGCATGGTCTTTGGTCCAAGCTTACGCTTTTGGGGGATCGGCACATTGACTTTAGCCAAACAACCCCAAGTACGTAAGTAGGAGAGCATCGTCCCATTAATGGTGAACTGGTTCCTACCCAGTGCCTGCACATACCAAAATAGATGAATCGAGGATACTGAACTGTACCGAACGTAACCGTGCCCACTAGTTTTTCCGGCACCTTTGGGCCCACCAGTTAACAATGGAAGCTTCACATGTTACAGATCATCGAACCCTACCTACGGCGTGCCGGTGTTTTTTTCGAAACGGAGGAAAAACATTTACCTCATCCATCAATTAAGAAGAAGTTAAGAGTTGCTTTTACAATCAAAAGCAATAAGATTAGTACAAAGTCACTACTCTCACGGCATGATGTTTCTCAAGTGCTTTGCGCCAGCGGTAACCCAGAGTGTAGCCTCGTTCTTGATGTTGGAGAGGATAACATACGGTAGCGTAGACTTGTGCCTAAAAACTCTAGCATTCCACTCACACCAAATCGTCCAACAAACTAGCATGGTGAGGGGCGCCATCGCTTTCCGGTTGCCGGTATTCTTCTTAGACATATTGATCCACCAATCCTTGGTGGAGCAGTCATATGTTCAATGAGTAGTGTCAATGTGCACCAGGTTTAGCCAAGCCTTTATCATGCCCCAAAGCCTCAAGGTGAATCGACATTTGAAGGATATGTGGCTCACTGATTCCTCGGTTTGCTTGCAGAGGGGACAAAGGACATGATTTGGCCAACCGCGCCTGTCAAGCCTATCCGCGATCCAAATTTGGTTTTGAATAGAAAGCGAGGCACAAAAATTTACCTTGGGAGGAGCCTAAGTCTTCTAGACCGCATAGGTCATGGGTGAGTGAGTGGTGTCGTGGAAGTGTGCTTTGTAAGCTGAGGCGGCGGAGTAGTGGGCACTAGCCGTATGCTTCCACATGATGTCATCATCTATGTCTTCCTGAAGGTGGATGACAAGTGTACAAGCCCATAGGATCACAATTTGTTGGATGTGGTTCATTGTCCAATTAGTGGGGAGCTTGATCTTAGATAGCCAAGCGTCACCATGCATGGCTTCCCTAACCTTCCATTACTTTCTCGTGGATGCCTCAAAAATGAGTGGTGCCAAGTCAATAGGCCTTTTCCCATTCATCCAAGGTGAGTCCCAGAAAGGTGTGCACGCCCCATTGCCCAAGATAATGTGCGTGGACGCATAGAAGAGATGTCGGTCGAGGTCGTCACAAGGGTCTTCTAAACCAACCCACATCTTTGTTGGTTCCTTCCATTTGAACCACAACCATCTAAGTCTCAACGCCCTCGCGAATTTAGTGAGGTCGATGATGCCGAGTCCTCCAAGATCCGTAGAGCGGCACACCAATCGCCAGTTGACCTTGCACTTTGCACCGGAGGTTTTCTTAGTGCCCGACCACAAAAACGCCCTTTCGATCTTGTTGAAGTTGTTTAGGGTGCTTTGAGGAGGGTTGAGAGCAATGATGTGGTAGATCACTTGTGAAGTTAGCACCGACTTGACGAGTGCGCATCGGCCCGAGGAAGTGATATTTTGACCATCCCATGGCACAAGTCTCTTAGCTGCCTTGTCCTCAAGAAACTGAAAATCACTTGTCCGAAGTTGCCACACTGATAGCGAAAGGCCCAAATATTTGATGGGGAAGGAGGCATGCGTTGCAGGTAGGCTAGCAAGAATAACATCCAGATCAAGGAGGCACGTGTGCCGTTTTGGTTTCGTCGACGCCACACAATTCCGAGAGCATCTACAACATCGTATTCCTAATTTGGTCCTCAAACGTTTGCTGACGCCCAAGCATATCCTCGGACAATGAATGGTCATTTTTTGAATTTTCATTTATACAACCATGTTCCCCCACTTTTCCTCTTATATGTCTGATCACATGCATGTGATTGATGGAGATGACAAGGGAATGAAGAAAATGAATAAACAAAGAAAACTTATGATTCATATTGGGTCAAATTCTAGGTGACAGACACATGACCATTTATCGGACACGTTCGGGCACTTCTCATATTGTCCCCCAATTTCGGTATCAATATGAGGAGGGCCGGACAACCCACACGTTTAAAGAGGCTTTGAGGGTTCTTGGATCAACATGTTTCTTCTCTCTCATGTTCGATTAGTGGTCCTCCATTCGCCGGTCAATAGCAGAGTCCAGTTGTAGATGTTGTGACATCTTGAATTATGGACACCTTTGAAAAAAGTTATTTCTCCAGCAAAGAATAGGAAATTCCATGCCAAACAAAATGTTCTCTTCACCCATTGTGCCAAAATGCAAGCCACTAAATCTTTCCTCCACATCTAAAAGGAAACTTTACTCCACATGCAGATCAAAACTCACTCATGTTGCACGTACGTCCGCCTCCGACCATCACTTTCTCCATGCAGCGACCAATGACTATAGCCCCTTCCATCATACCTACCCCAGGCTACACCACATTTGAACTGGCTTATCTGATTCCCTGCCATCGTGTCGTAATTCTATCTCGTCACCAAGCGAGCTAAATAAGGGGCTCCATCGCTGAACTGTCATTAACACAAGCGTACACACCACCATCATCGCGACCCACGTTTTCGGTGCGTCCACTTACACTATCTTCGTTTATTCCTTGAGCTCTTCTGTCAGTTCCGTACTGCCCATGATTTTGGTTCGAGCTGTCGATCGGCAGCAATTGACGAGTATATATTTGTACGGATTTGCTAAATCTCATCTAGATGAGAAATAAGAAAGTCTCGTCTAACTTCTACCTATCATTTGAGTAACCAAACAAAAAATAAAAATAATAAATCCGCATGAATCTCCATCAAAATCAACAGCAGCCGACCCCCGTGTCGTCCCCAGGGCGGCTCGGGAAAACCCTAGGTTCGCCGTCGCCATCCCCCTCCCTACAGCACGTCCCCCTCCCGCCGCTGTCGGATGAGTCCGTCGGGCGAAGCCCGCGCCGAAGGACGGTGGCGGCAGGGATCTCCGCGCGCGTGGCGGCCTCGGTTGCCGACGTGAGCCCGTGGTGGTGGGAGACTCGTCCTCGGCGTTTCCGGCCGGCGTGGTGGCTGCCCGGCGCGACGTCCTCGTCCTCTCGCGGGTGATGGGCTGCCGCCTGCTCGTGGCTGCCTTGACGCAACGGCGTCCCGAGGTTTCAGATCTGGCCGTGGCGGGCTCGACCGATCTGGCCCGTTAGCTTCGGCCGACGGTGAGGTTGGTGGTCGTGTGTGGTGATGGCGCCGCCGCCGCACAGGAGGTGCTTGGGCCAGTGGGTTCGCATGCTGGCGGCGCTGGGGTTCCCCCATCCTCGTCTGGCAGCGTGAGGGTGTGGAGGCAGGGTTGCTCCGGGCGAAAGCCGACAGCGCGGCGTCTGCAGATGTCGCTCTCCTCCTGGGGGCCATTGTGGAGCTCTCCGACCTCCTCCGCTCTCGGGTCACTTTCTTCGGGTGAAAGCCTAGGACCTGCGGTGCAGGACCGGACGATGGCGTGATACGTCGCTTCCCCTCCTGAGGGCGTCGTCTTGAAGATTGTGATTCCCTGCGTGCTTTCACGGGGCTGGACTTGCACGACATCGCGACAGGTGGCCGGCGATGCGCCCTGAGGTGGAGCGGTGTTTCCTCCTCCGCATCGAAGACGGCGGATCTCTGCGGCGTGGCGCAGTGGAGTCTCGGCGTTCGATGCGTGTGGATGGACTCGCACAGGAGGTTCGAGCTATCTGGCGTCGTGGTGACGTCGATGGTAGGCCTCGCAAGGTCGATGCGTCGGTAAATGCTCTGAAGATGGATCGGTGGAAGACGACGGCGGCGGCCTCTGAGAGTGTGCCGGACCGGTGTGTGTCCCAGACCCAGCAGTGGCTTGGCTGGGGCCTCCGGTTTTAGATGTTAGGCTTTGTTACGAGGTCTGTTTGGTATTAGGCTCGGACTATCAGCACCTCTTCATCAAGTGGATAGGAGTAGCAACAGATGTTGTCAGGACGGTGGCTTCAGACTTACTGATGTATTATTTTGTAAGGTCTTCGTAAATAATCAATAAAGTGGTCGTATGCATCGCTCAGATGCAGAGGCCGGGGTCTTCCTCCTTTTCTAAAAAAATCAAAATCAAATGGTGTAAAAGTTTGATGTGACTTGATTAAGTCTCAAATCTGGATGAGATGAGAGATAGACACACCCATATTTGTATATTGCATATGACACTGCACGATGGCGATATCAAGTTTAATAGATCCTGCATAATTCTTCATCATCACAAAAACTTACTGAACTGAAAACACATTACACTGGCAACAACAAACCAAGCGAGACATGCGATGGATGCTTCCTACGCATCCATCCATACCCCATACACACGTACACTTCAATCAAAACACGAGACGTCGACGGCGCGCACGCAGTCTCGCAGCCACATGCATGCATGGCTATCTAGGAGCAACTATTTTATTGTAGCAACCAAAAAAGCTAGCGAAATTGATTTATGGCAGGCTAGCTACGAAATAGATGGATGGGTGCAGCGTGTGGACGGACGATGGGCGTAACGTGGACGTGCCGGCCGGCCGGCTCGAGGTCGACGCATCAGGGAGACTCGGAGCCGGGGCGGAAGGGATTGGGCACCTCGAAGCCGGGGTTGGGCACCCAGGTGTCATCGGCGCCGGGAATGAACTGCCCGTGGGCGGCGGCTGGGATGCTGTGGTCGAGCCCGCCGATGTCCGGGATGTAGTGGGTGCCCAGCTCGTACCGTCCGATCCCCGGGATCAGCACCGTCCCCTCCTGGAACGTGTCCGGCCGCTTCACCGCGTCCTCCGCAGGCACGTGGCGCGCCGCCGATCCCAGGCCGGCGAGGCACGCCGCGGCCACCAGCGCCGCAAGGATCAGCAGGGACGCCGACTTGCTGGCCATGCCGGTCGCGTCGAGTGACTGGCTAGCTCGCTGCGATCGGGATAGTGGGCAGTGGTAGCTGAGTGAGCTTCTTACTGTCTCGATCACTGGCTGTTGCTTTCGTTGTGTGGTGGATGGTGATGGCCGTGCCGAGCTTATATAGAGCGCGTGGCGTAACGCGGGGATCGGTGGCGCGCAGCGGGGTGGAAGGATCGGGAGGGAAAAGGCGGTGCGTTCAATTCGATCGTATGGATGGATGGATCGATCGCACGGCACACGTTTGTTAGTTGTTACCAACGCCGCGCGTGGGCTATTTTTGCCTTCCGTCGTAGTAGGGACGAGAGCACAGGGGGGCGCGACGACGAGGGAAATGGCCGTGGACGACGGGCAAAGTGGACGTACGGGGCGGTCGAGCTGGTTAACCTGGGTACAACGGGGGCGCGAGGGACCCTGCGTGGTTATTGATCTGGTAGCTATGCCCAGGCGGGTTCCAACTACTCTGTCCTGCTCTTTATGCACCGCTGCATGGGGGAGGCTACTTATTTCTCCTCTCGTTGCATATCTCTCTGCAGGCGCCATGCACAATTGGGAGTAGCTTCCTTTTTTTGCGGGGAGTAGCTTTCTTTCGATGGTACAAGTCGGCGATCTCAAGTTCTCAACCCTGAGTTCTTACCCAGCAAAAGTCATTTGCAACTTTAGTTGAAGATACTTTTTACAAGTCTACATAAAGCTCCGTCTTGCATTTCAGTGATACATGTAGTAGTACATAATATGCGAATATGGTCTTGCAAATGGCAAACCCTATTGGACCCTTACTCGTGAGAAACCTTTACTCTTCTCTTTCAAGCTCGGTGCATGCATGCCGATGGATGGATGCATTCATGACGGTCAAATGTGGAAACCATTAATGGTAAACTGGTTCCTACCCAGTGCCTGAGCGCCAAAATAGACGAATCGAGGATACTGAACCGAAGCTCATACTGAACTGTACCGCACGTAGCCGTGCCCACCCGTTTTTCCAGCACGTGTGGGCCCACCAGTTAACAATGAAAGCTTCGCATGCCGCAGATCACCGGACCCTGCCTACGGCGCGTCGTTTCGGTTTCGTCGACGCCACGCAATTCTGTCAGATTCACCCAACGGTAGTTGAGTGCATGATACTCGCCTCGTCTCAAAATAATTGTCTCAACTTTGTACTAGTTTTAATATAAAATTATACTAAACTTAAAATATTTATTTTGGAACAAAGAAAATACTATGTAGTGGTAGCACAGTAGTAGTACATGCATGGTCTCCTACCTAAGCTAGCGCCCAAGCAGAGTGCCAGGGTGCCTAGGGTTCATGTCTTCATGAGACGTAGGATACGTGGGACTTGTCGCATTGGGCGCCTGCCGGCTCCGGCGGGTCACGATCTCAGGCCGTCGGAAGTTCGCCGTGTCACCAAGGCCTGCCGGCACCGGCGGGTCACGATCTCAGGCCGTCGGAAGTTCGCCGTGTCACCAGGCGGCCGGCTCGGATGAGGCCGCCGGGGCTATGAATGAACAACCAAAAGTACTTTCGAGCTTCTCCCGTGGACGCCCAGTTGTTACAAACAGTCTAGTGACCGACTAGTGAAGCTTCTCCCGTGAACGTACGACCGGCTAGTGAACCGAGCAGCTGGTCCGGAGAAGGAAAACGTCAACAACAAACGCGGCCATAATCTGCATTTATTCGGAACGGTGCTCGGCTCAACTGAATCATGCATGCATGATGCCGCGCATCCACATGCACCGTGAATGTTGGGCCATGCCGGCCATGGAATGGAAGTTGCGATTGCACGAAATGTTGGAACTCCATCTTTCTTCGTCTTATATTAGGACCAGTGTATCCCGTGCATCGCTTCCATACACGCACGTACCTTCCCGGCGGTGCATAATTTATCGCCAGCGCGATCGACCATCCCGGTGTACAGTAAGAGCATCTACATCTGAAACTTATAAATCCAGACTCCTAAACGTTCGCGAACGCGTCCGGATCATACCTGGTCAAACGGGCCGGTCCAACACGAATATTGGTCGGGCCGTGTCGTGCCGGCCCACGTGCCCAGCCTTTAGGCCCAGACACGATCTGTTTACTAAACGGGCCGACACATTGGCTCGTTTAGCACGCTGGGTTGCATATTTTAGTTCGTTGGACTTATTTTTAGGTCTGTTGGGCTGTATTTTTTTAGGATATAATCAGCAGGAGAGGCTCCTACTATTTTGTATTAAAAAAGAAGTTTACATACAGTGTTACACAACCCATAATGGGGGGCCTGCCAGCCCCTCAGGTTGGGTTAATGACAAACCAGAAAAGTACCAGAAGACTAGGATACAAAGGGTGGTGGATTAGAATTCTAAGTATAGTCTAAGTATAGTCTTACAAGGAGAGAGCAAGTAAGGTAATGTAGTCCCAATACTCCTTAGAAAGTCTATACTTGAGATTTAGGAGGTCACCCTTGGTCCTCTGCCTCCAAGCTACCAAAGTGGGTTGAATGTTTCTGAAGATGAGGTTATTACGCTCCTTCCAGATGTTCCAGACAACAATACCAAAAACCTCCAAGAAAAGATTCCCAGTGAAACTCTGCTTGGCAGCTTGGATGGCCTGATGTCGGGACTGGGAATAATCCCAAGACATACCCACAGCTGCCCAACAAGCAACACTGAATGGGCACAAGAAGATCAATTGATCAATCGTTTCCTCTTGATCAGTTGTACACAAAACACAATTAAAACCATCCTCTGTCTGAAAATGCTTTCTCCTTAGCAGATTCCTAGTGTTTAGCCTGTCCACCATGAGAAACCATAGGAAAACTTTGTGCTTCATTTGTAAGTCCGAACTCCAAATCCAGAGAATGGGATCAGGAGAAATAATTTCCTTGTGACAGTTCATGTAAAACTTCTTTGCAACATAGTCCTTACCCCATTGAAAAGTCCAAGTGTCAAAGGCCCCCTGCTGATCCAAAGTGTTAGGTTTGAGGGCTTGCACCTATTGGAGTTCATCGAATGCTTCTAGAGACATAGGTAAGTGGAAAAGATCTGCCAGGTTGGTAGAGGAAAAAAGGATGCCACTGAGCAGTCTTCCAATTTAACATATGAGAAAAGGCAGGGGAAGCGAGGAGCCAAGGGATCTGTGCTCCAATTATCATGCCACATAGCAATGTCAAGTCCATTCCCAACTACAGCCTTGGAAACTCCTCTAACATGGGCATGAGCTTGCATAGTTGCTTCCACCAAAAGGAACCATAGCTTGCAGTAGCATGGGGGATGGAATTAGGGTAGTATGTATCCCAAACAAGCCTGGCCCAAGGGAGATTCACTCTATTGTAGAATTTGTTAAGAAACTTCAATAAAAGAGCTTTGTTCTGGACTGTAATGTTGATCACTCCTAAACCCCTCGAGGATTTTGGGCAGCAAACCCTCTGTCAAGCAACCAAGGAGTTGCATGAAGTACCTTGCTCAGATTTTTTGGTCCAAATAAAGCGTCATCTAACTTTATCAAAGTACTTAATGAACTTGGGATTTAGCTGCAGGGTGCACATAGCATAGCTCAGCATGGATGTGGCAAGAGAGTTAACCAAGGTGATTCTGGAGGCATGGAAGAGCAAGGAACATGTGCTAGAAAGCTTTCTTACCACCCGGTCCACCAATGGAAGCAAATCAGTCATTGAAGGTTGGGTGGTGCCCATAGGTAAGCCCAAGTAAGTGAAAGGCATTTTGCCCACAACACAACCAAAGTTGGCAGCTAGGGTGGCCATAGAAGCATCATCAACATTAATGGGGATCATCATGGACTTGTGAAAATTAATTTTTAGACTAGAGGAGAGGGCAAAGTCCTGAAGTACTGTTTTCAAATGAGATAGCTGAGCATTACTAGCAGGAAGGACAATGATCGTGTCATCAACACATTAGATAATAGGAAATTTTCCTTGCCTGGGGATTGGTAATGATAAATGACCAAGCTCAAACTCATGATTAATCACATATTGCAGCAGTTCCACTGCAAGCACAAAAAGAAGAGGTGACACAGGATCGCCTTGACGCACTCCTCTCTTACAATGGAAAGATTGTCTTGGGACACCGTTGAGTAAAACAAAGGAGTTACCAGAGGACAATAAAGTTCTGATCCATTGAATCCAGCGATCAACAAAACCTAGCTTTTGCATCATTGTTAAGATAATCTCATGCTCCACCAGATTGAAGGCCTTTTCAAAATCCAGTTTTAGAAGAACAATTTCATTTCCTGACTGTTGGCACTCGTGAATGAATTCAAATGTCCAAGCCAGAAAATCTTGGATGGATCTGCCTTTGATAAACCCATATTGGTTGTCATGGATAAGTTGCAGAATCTCCTTTTGAAGCCAATCAACCAATAGTTTAGTTAACAGCTTGAGGCAACAATTAAGCAAGGAAATTGGCCGATAGTCATTAACCGTAGATGGATTTAGTTTTTGGGAATCAATGTAATTAGGAAAGCATTAAGACAATCCAGGGTGGGATTACCTTCCCAAAATTGAAAACAGAGATCATAAAAATCTTCCTTAATGATATCCCAACAACCCTTTAAAAAACATCCATTAAATCCATCCGGACCGGTGATTTATTGCTTGGGATTTTGCTCACCGCTCCATCAATTTCTTTGCGAGTGAAAGGGGCAGAGAGACTATTCAGATCAAGATTAGCAGAGATAAGCACATCTAAGTTGAATTTCATATCAATAGGAATGAATGCACCAAGCCTTTCATGAAAAGCAGTGAAGATGGCCGCCGCTTTGCTATCATGATCATCTAAAATAGCCCCATTCTGTAGCGTCAATGTGGCAATGGAGTTGGTTCTATGCCTCTGAGTAGCCATTCAATGAAAGAATTTGGTAGGTTCATCACCAAATTTAATATACCGAATCGTACATCGAGTATGCCAATATTGGTTTTTGTAGGCCAATAAACGAACAATATGATTCTTTAGGATGACTCAAAAGTTCCATTCCTCAAGAAGCAGCTGCCTTTGTTCCTCAATGTTATCAATAAGCTTCAGCGCATTTTCAAAGTTAGAAATCATTAATGACAGTTTGGATAGATTTCTACCCCACAGGTTTAAGGCAGAACGAAGCTGGTTGAGTTTGATACTAAGCCTCTTGGCCGGATCTGATGATCGAATTGGATTACTCCAGGTTTGGCGAACCACTTCATGGAAACCTGGGTGTGACACCCAAAAAATTTCAAACCTGATCAGTTTAGCGCGCGCAATATTTGACTGAACAGAGAAAAGGCATGGAACATGATCAGAAACTGGTTTAGCTAAAGCTTTAACAGTTGTGTTTGGGTATGCCGATGTCCAATGATTCGAGGTTAGGAACCAATAAAGCTGTTCCAGGATTGGGTCATTCTGCATATTACTCCAAGTAAAGGAGGCGCCACGAAGCTGAATTTCCACGAGGTTGAGGGCACAAATAATATCATTGAATAGCAACATATCAGAGAAATCTCCTCCTGGTTTATTTTTGTTCACAGAAAATTGCATAAAATTGAAATCGCCAAGAAGAACCCAATCATCATTAGAACCGATATTCAGATCGTATAACCATGAGACGAATTGGGATCGTTCCTCTCCCGCACAAGGATCATAGGTATTAGCTAACGTCCAAGAAGCCGAAGAATGAGAAGATTTAAACGAGATAACTGGGGCCCATTGCAAGGATTGAATCACTGTGCCTATGAATACCGCGCTGTTCCAAACAACAAGTAGTCCATCTGAATTTCCAATCGAGGGGACAAATGCAAATTTATCGAAGCGCCGAGGACAAAATTTTCGTATGTACGAATGATCAAAATGATCACGTTTGGTTTCCTAATACAGATAATGGCGTAGCCCGAATTATCAATATGAGAACGTATTGACGTGTGCTTTTTCTTTGCCCCAATACCACGAATATTCCAACACAAAATATTTCAAGGTTTAATAACTTGATTCATTACCAGGGAATATAAAATCCAAGGACCAACTAAGCAAACGCCTGAAATATAGCTGCATAAAACCTGAACGAGCAGTAAACTAAAGATCACAGATAAAGAGTTCACATAAAGTAGCAGAACAAAAGAACCTAGCAAGCGAAGGAGCAAGATCAAATGAAGAAAAGGCCCTCAGTCCCGAGCTTGATCGTTGTCCCTAGGAGCCAACAGCTTCTCTTCCATCAGTTCAAAGGCCGGGATACCACACTCCACCGTGCCTATGTGCTACAATTTTGCCATGGAGAGGGGTTCAGGAGCAGAGTTTCTCAGTGCAGGATCCGAGACAGTCATCACAGTGGCCAGGACAATTGCAGACTTACGCTTGCGTGTATCAGTGGGCTGAGGCACCCTGAACCCACGATACATGTTGGACCGACAACTTCTGCGCACCTCAGATGTTGTAATTGGTGTAGAGGCATTCTTAAGCTTCCTTTTGGAAGCACTGGCAACTTCAATGGACATAGGGCCAACAGTTGAGAGACCAGGCACATTGCTTGGATCAAGCACTGCAGCAGAAACAACCCAAGAACTGTTATCCAAACCATCATTAGCATCAGGTCCAGAGAAGCAAAACCCTGGGGAATCCTCGAAGCAAAGCTTCCTTGCCACTTTCCTCCCAATGCTCCCAGGAAGTGAGCATTGATCAAGCATGGACTGAACATTCAGAAACCTGACTAAACTGAATGGAAGAGGGAGCTACAAACTTATTGGGTTCTTGACCAGAAGAGGCCTAGAAGCTGCTTTAAACACTCATAGGATCACATCCAGAGAAGCAGTAGAAGCACACATCTTTTGTGAGAGAGTACAACGATTGACTTGAACCCCCAAATCTTCTTCCATGGGAGAATTCTCATTGGAGGCAGAACCTATGAATTAATCGTAATAAGCAGTGAGAGGACTGTCCATAATGTTCTCATCTGGAACAAGTCCATCAGAGAAGCTAACACCTTGTTCCCTCAATAGGCGCTGGAAGTTGATCAGACCATTGGATGGGATGAACTATGGTGAAGGAGGAACTTGAAGTATCTGATGCTGAGCATGATTACCTCCATTAGCGCCCATACCTTGGGGTAGCACAGTGTTGCGGGACAGCCATGCTTGCAGTCTCACTTGGAAGGCTTGCTCGGCCGTAGTGTGAGGCCCGAACAGAGGGTGTGCATCACCATTGGGAGGGAGGGGGTCTTCCCCATCCAAAGGCACATCTTCCATAAAGATGTTGGCGTCATCTGACCGAAGGAGCACCACTGGGACCGTCCATGATCTCCTCTACCCCCGATCTCGCACATCACGAAGTCTTTCGGTACGAGAGAAGGGCTCATGATCCAAGCCTGCACAAGGACTCCAGACAAAGGTTCCCTCGGGCTATGCCAAGACAGCAACAAACCAAACTGGGAGACCGCTTTATCCACCCAGAATTGGGTCTAGTAATCCTGTGGAAAAGCGAGCAAGAGCACCCATGAGTAGCTCCTGAGCACCGACATACACATGTTGATAGCCTCATCATGCTTAACAAAGGTTGCCTCAACCTCCTCATACAACATATAGGTTTTACCCAGGACCGCATCACGGAGCAGAGGAGTGCGCAGACAGAACAGACCCAGACCCAATGGAGAATCCTCGAAAAAACGAACAAAATAGCCATCATGGTTGAGCATACTAGCAAGATCAGATCTGGCCTCCGCCTACAGATGAACATGGATGGCCCGACTTGTTTCTGCAATGAGGAACCTGTCATGGTTGAGAGGCATCTGCTCAGAGAGCGCCAAGTAGGCACGAACCCTTCGATCAGCCAGACCATGGTCCACCATCATGCCATGGAGGAGGAAAGAGAATGGGTTGACGGAGAAGTTCGCCATGGCAAGCATAGCAGAGAAGGTAAGTCTTGGGGTAAATGCGAGCGACGCAATGGACAGGGAACGCGAGGAGGAATAGGGAGCGGCGGGAGCTGGAACAGATTGTTTAATAGAAGCTACCTTGGGAATCCAAACCGTCGCCCCTGAAAATCTTGGTCGCTTACAACCAACAATCGTGTGCCCATAGGTCCAGCAAGGTTGACAGTGTGTAGACCCGCGACAAGCCGATGACCGATGGCCCACCGTTAGGCATTTAACACAAAATCGTTGCGAACAATCTGCACTCAAATCTGGCGAAATAGCCGGGGCATGGTTTATCTCTTTAAACTGAACCTCCTTGAAAACCTCAGATCGTAAAACCCTCAACGGACTGCATGACGTGGAAGTATGGCCAGATGAACAGTTATTCAAACGTGATGAACGACTGTGAATCTCCTAACAAAATGATGCCGTGTGCCCAAAGGAAAGACAATTAGAACATGCATTGTAATGATATTCCACAAACCTTACAATATCAGAATCTGAATAACCAGCTTGAGATAAATCCTTAAGCAGATCAATAGAAAAGGCCAGTTGAAAATTCAAATCCGTCATCTTTGTTGCGATGCCAAATTTCCTGGGCTTGAACAGAGGTGGGCATGAAGGAGAGGACCATGCACTGGGGCAAAAAGAGAGACTTCCAATAGCAAAAGGGAGAGCTAGAATAGTCTCATCCTACGAAGAGAATGAAACATCACAAGAGACATCAGAAACCGGATCATCAATATTACGAACCAATTGTTGCTTTGATGGGTTAAAGGCGGAGATCCAATACAAGCAATTTCATTTGGTGAAGATGTAACATCCCAAACTTTGGAATGTTATAATAAATATTAGAATGAATTGTTTGTTTGCTTGAGTGATTGAAAGTGAGTGAAATTTGAAACTTTTGAAAGTTGAATGAGAGGAAATGAAATGACTTTCCCAAACTTTCACTTTGCATTTTCTCACCAAGAATTCAAATTCATTTCATCACAGAACCCTAGAGTGAAGATGACATGACTTCTTCCATTTAAAGAAATGAAAAGGGATTTGAAAAGAATTTGAATTTCATTTGAAAAATATTTCAAATTCAGAAAACTTTATGCAACTCAATGATTTTCATGAGAGAGGATAATATGACTTCCTCAAATTTTAAGAAATATGAGTTGGAAGTTTAAAAGAAGGAATTGAAAGAGCTTTTGAAAACCTCTGGATTATTTTGAAAATCCATTTCATATTTGGTCTCTATTCAAAATTTTCAAAGTATTCAAACCCCTGACAAAAATTTGAAAGGAGTAACATGACACTCCAAGCCAGGGGGTAATTTGAGAAGTTTTTTTTTTGAATCATCAAACCCAAAAAGTTATTTGAAAAATATTTGCAAAATTAAATAAAGCCAATTAAGGCATTTTCTGAAAAAATGATTTTTTAGTGTATTCAACTGCCAGAATAAAAATGTCCATTAAATGGCATTTATTATTCTGTTAATTTTGATATAAAATTTGACTATATTTGGAATTTATTGGAACGCTTTAAATAGGTTTTATGGCTCTGGAAAAATCATAAATAGAAGAAACGGTAACGGTTTTATAATAAAACGGCCGGCCCAACGGCTTTAAAGCCGAGAGCGTTACCGGTCGGTCAACCGACGCGCTCAGCCCCTACTCCCCTCTCACTGACAGCGGGACCCACCGCCCGGTTTTCTCTCTCGCCGGTCACCTCCTTCCTCCTCTCGCACCCGTTGACCACACCGGCGACCTATCGCCGTGGATCTCGCCCCCTTCCATTCCCCGACCCCCTGAGCCCGCCTATATAAAGCCGCCGCTCCCCTCGTCTCATTCCCCCTGTTTCCCCCTCTCCCCGAGCCCTCTCCTCGCCGGAACTCCTCACCGGAGAAACCCACGGCCGCCGCGCCATTTTTGAGCAACTGCTCCACTCCGATTCCCCCGAGCGCCACCGAGCCCTCCATCCACCTTCTATCGCCCGTGCGCACCTTCCCCACCCCTCTGATTCACCGAAGACCCACCAGAACGGCACAACCATCACCTCGCCGGAGCTCCATTTTCCACCGAACTGCCCCCGAGCTCGTGCCGCTCGTCACCGTCGCCCCCTCGCCTCTCCGACGCTGCCAATCATCGCCGGAGGATCACCGCCATCATCTGGAGTCCTCCGACGCCTCCCTTGACCACCGGAGCTCCTCGCCGACGTCCTCGCCGCCTTCGGACCACCGGAGATCTCCATCGCCGGCGACCTCCATCTACGGTGAGCACCCTCCCCCGTCCGATCCCGAATCAACGGCACAGATTAGAATAGCCGTACCCCTTCGGTTTTAGTTAAGTGAACCGGCCAGTTTTTTTTTCAGTTTAAATTTAGCCGAAGCATTTTCTTTAAGTCGCGGCCGTTCGCTCGAAACACTAGATCACCCGCAACCGCAACCAATCAGGAAACGACACGTGTACCCCCTGTCCGTTAGAAACCTTTTTTCTTTTTCTGTTTTAATTTCAAAAACAGAATAGTTTCAGATTTGTTTTGCTTATATCTTTTATGTTTTTAACTATTTTAAATTGATTCTTTTTGCATTAGGTCACAATTGTATTCTAGTTTCTGTATATGCCAAGTTTGACCATGTTTGAATAATTAAATTTGAATTTAAACAGATTTGATTTAAATTTTGTTTTCTGAATAACTTGAGTTTTAAAATGGATTTTTGATTGATTCTTTTTCCTACTTGTCACTAGTGACCATAGCTATCATTTGGTAGAGTTTGAGAAATTCTAGAGTAATTATAAATAGAATTTTCAAACAAAACAGAATCTGTTTAGTTTCCTATTAGTTTAATTAAATTGATTTACTTTGTTTTATTTTGAAAATCTGAATATGATTTACATTATGTTTTAGATTTCATTTAGTTCTGTTGTTCTAAATTTAGGATTTATATTTGCTGTTAAAAAAATAATTTGCTTAGTTTATTACTATGTTGTTATAGGAACATTATATTTTTAACTAAGCATAGTTTGATAAAAACAAACTAGTTAGTAATAGTTTATTCCAACAAAGTTTTATATAATTAAATTCTGTTTTCTGAGAAAAAGTTTTATTAAATCTTTTCTGTTAAGAAATGTTTTGGTTAATAAAAATAGTTTAGTTACTATAGGAATCTATATCATTAGGTGATGTTTTATAAAACAATTTAGTTTTAGTAGAAATCCTTTTCACAAAAGTTTTAGATGAATCAATTCTGTTTTATAATATAGATTTTTATTAATTACTTTATGTTAACTTAGTTGTTTCATAATTTTCTTTCTCTTAGTTTAAGGTTGAGTTCATTAGGCAAACACTTATGTTGTTTAGGATGTTGTTCTCATAGTTTTACTTGTTCTTCAAAAGTAATTCTTTTTGCTAGAAAAATATTTACTAAAATTCTTTTGTTATACTTCATGCCCCGAAGCTTACCTGTGTAGCCACAAGTCATTATGGGCTCTGGCTTGGTTGATCTTTGTTGTGACTCTGCTAGGCAGTGCTACGAGATGTAGTCGACGTTAGGATTGGATGGGCACTGTCGGACAGTCAGGGAAACACTCTGAAAGACCATGTTTCTTTCATCATGTTCTCAAACACCAGGCAGTGCGAGGAATTACCAGGAGGGAAAGAATCTTGTGGGTAAAGTACACAACACTCTGCAGAGTTAAACCTAATCGATTAGCCATGTCCCCGGTTACGGACAATTTGAGCTTCTAGACTTGGATCTATCTCTGAACTCTCAACACTGGACTGATAACTTAATGGTGGGCAACTTAAGATACTTGTGGGTATTGAGACATTGGTTGGCGGAACCATGTCATGATAGGTAATTCCATAGTGAATTTCCTGATATTCCTTTGTTGTAGGGAAAATAAAATCAGCTTTTACGCAAAAACTTAGACACAGAGCCACAAAGCCTTTGCATATAGAATAGTCTTTATTCTTCTGTTCTTCTATGGTGATCTTGCCAGTACATTCAATGTACTGACCTACACGGCTGCAACGTCTTATGTTGCAGATACTCTTCTACGACGGGTAAGAGTACGATTCAGGGTTACGGTCCGCACTCAACTTGCCGTTGGTGTTATTGGGACTCCACTCCCGTTGACTGTATCTGCTGCTATTTTAAGGTATATATCAATTTTACGTTAATTACATGTGATTGCACTTTGATATATACATTGATGTACTATGTGTGCCAGCATACTGATCCAGGGATGGCACAGAAAACACAGAGGCTTGACTCGTTTTGAGTCGGGTCGCTACAGAAATGGTATTAGAGCACATGTTGACTGTAGGACGTGACCCTAGAAACTGGAAAGCCCTTAGGAAATGATTTCTCGAAAACTTTGTTTTCAAAAAGATATTATACTTCTCATCCTTTCTGAGTTTTATCAAATAGTTAGACAATACTTTTTCCCTTGACCCCACTAAGGATCAACTGAAGCCACTCCAAGAAGGACAAGATATCGGACAACTGGTGACCAACTCCGACAAAGATGTATTCCATTATGGAAGAGCTACAAAAAGGATTGAAGATTATATAGATCTGAAGAAATTGAAGACCATGAAGGATTACTAAGAATATTATGCCCCTAGAAGACCAAACCCCTGATGTAAACTTACGTTAGATACGATGATTTGTGAGCTGTCATTTGTGTGTAATTTTCGACGGCCACAACTAAAATCTATTTTCAAAACCATTGTTTGTATTGTGTGTATCCCCTCCTTTCTCTCTCTTGCTTCTCATCCCAAAACCTTGACCCCAATAGATGACGAATGAAGCTGGACTTGTGTATTCTGGATCAATGACTCGGTTAGAGACAGAAGAATGGATTCAGAACATGGAGGATCACCTAAGGAGTAACCTTGTTACAAGGAACGAGATGGTCCAGTATGCTATTCGATACTTTGCCGAAGGAGCTACACATTGGTGGAAGATGCATGAAGCGATCCATGATAGGCAAGCATCCAACACTTGGGAAGAATTTAAGATGACTCTGCAAGGATCTCATGTTGTTAACAACACCCAGAAGCCCCGTGGCAACGATGTGAAGAAGATTTGTGCATGCAAGATATGTGGAGAGATAGGACACACCCAGGCAGAACACAAGTATGGATGCCCTTACTGTGAAGAGAATCACCCTGCTGAGGACTGCCCAACTGGGCAAGTGACATGTTTCTTGTGTGAAGGAACTACACATTACCCTGCTCAATGTCAAGTGTACCCCAAGGTACAAGAAGTCATCAAACAGCAGAAGAAAGCCATGAAGAAAGCCTTCAGAGAAAAATTTGGAGAACTTGTGAAGAAGGAAGATGATGAAGACCCTAATGGAGAAGGATTAACCAGATTTTTCTCCAATGCCTGCTATACATGTGGAGAAAAAGGACACTTCTCACAGGACTGTACGAAGGAAAGAAAAGAGTATCTGGGAAACTTCCCGGTAGAAGAAGTGGAGTTTGATCCACGGGAAATTGAAGTGTTGATCGGAACAAAGGAACCCAAGAAGAGAAACCAAAGATGTCCTCTGAACAACCCAATTTCTACGAAGAAGGATCTGAGTCAGATCATGTGTTTCAGGTGCATGAATTTAGGCCACTATGCCTATAAATGCCCAAAGAAGAAGGTTAAATATGAGTAGTTGAGTTTTGGATTCTGGAAGTAATAAATGTAATAGGTAGCACTCTTACAATTTTGGAGTTATGTAATGGAAGTCTCAGAGTTTGTAATAAATTCATGAGTCAATGGAAATTATGGTGTCATGATTTATCTTATGTTGAAATATGTGAGTTTTTACTCTATGACCCAAGATCTCCAACCATTTTCGAGGATATGAGAAAATTTGGTCTAAGCAGACCTGAGTGCATTTCATTTTAAGTGAGGTAGTGACCACAGGTACCTCCCGGTTAAGGAATTTGGATAAGTGAATACAAATGAAGAGAATGTGGAATCATATCCAAACTGTGTGGATGATAACCTTTGTGACAAAGTGATTTTGAAGTTGGAATATTGAGAAAAAGAATGATTGTGATGAAACCATACCCAAGGTTAAACAGACCAATGGAAAGGAAAATGAATTCAGCTGAGTGGATTCTAAACATACGACTCACATCCATAATATCATACCATAATTAACCCATAGGACAAAAGAGATCTATTCAAACATCATAGGATAGCCAAATATCATTTGGAAATAATATATGGAGTTGAGCACCATGTGCAATTAGAGATTATAGTGGGGAAGAGAGGTGTTGCACCACCACAAGAGGGCGAAAGAGTTGGTGTTGACGGCGGCAAGATTGTTGATGTAGATTGCCATCATGATGCTTGCTCCGGTGGCATTCCGGTGCCACTGGGGGAGAGGGGGAGAGATCCCCCCTTCTTATTCTTCTTCCTTGGCCTCCCCCCTAGATGGGATGAGAGTTCCCTCTCTGGTCCATGGCTTCCATGATTCTGAACGGACTATGCCTCCCCGTCCTGCACACGTATAGCTCGATGACGATCTTCACCTTCTTGATCCAGAAAGAGGGAGCGGAGAGGTAGATGAGTTCTCCGGCAGCGCGACGGCATGGCGGCGATCGTGGTGGAACTATACCGTCAGGGCTTCGCCTAAACTCCACCAAAATTAGACTAGAGGAGAAAACGATCTACAGGAAGTAGAGGAAGCACGTGACAACTAGGGTTAGCTTTCCCCTCTAAATCCTCTAGTATATATAGGACGGAGGGAGGCGAGGAGGCAGCCCCAAACCCTCAAGAGTTGGCTGAAAATGGAGGTGGAGGAGTCCTATGCCAATCCTATTAGGAGTAGGATTCCTCCTTTCCACTTGGAAACTCTTTCCACCTCTCCACCTTTGGGTTTTCCCCACCCCTAGCCGCATCGGTCTTAGTGGGGGGGGGGCTCATCCAGCCCACTATGGGCTGGCTTGTCTCCTCCTACAACCCATGAGGCTCTTTGGGTCGAGACACCCCTCCCGATGCATGGTCCCCGGTACCCCTCCCGGCACTCTCGGTACACTATCGATGAGCCCAAAACTTTTTCGGTGACCAAAATAGGACTTCCTATATATCAATCTTTACCTCTGGACCATTCTGGAGCTCCTCGTGATGTCCGAGATCTCATCCGGGACTCTGAACAATCTTTGGTCACCACCATACATAGCTCTATACTACCGAAACGTCACCGAACCTTAAGTGTGCAGACCCCGCGGGTTCAAGAACTACGTAGACATGACTAAGACACCTCTACGGTCAATAACCAATAGCGGAACCTGGATTCTCATATTGGTTCCTACATATTCTATGAAGATCTTTATAGATAAGAACCTCTATGTCAAGGATTCAGTTAATCCCGTATGTCGTTCCCTTTGTTCTTCGGTATGTTACTTGGTCGAGATTCGATCGTCGGTATCTCTATACCTAGTTCAATCTCGTTACCATCAAGTCTCTTTACTTGTTCCGTAATACAAGATCCCGTGGCTAACACTTAGTCACATTGCTTGCAAGGCTTGTTGTGATGTTGTATTACCGAGTGGGCCCTGAGATACCTCGCCGTCACACAGAGTAACAAATCCCAGTCTTGATCCATGCCAACTCAACAGACACCCTCGGAGATACCTGTAGAGCACCTTTATAGTCACCCGGATACATTGTGATGTTTGATACACACAAGGTACTCCTCCGGTGTCAGTAGGTTGCGTGATCTCATGGTCATCGGAAGATACTTGACATGTAGAAAACTATAGCGATAAACTGACACGATCATATGCTATGTTTATAGTTTGGGTCTTGATGAGGATACATACCTAGGGTAGGGTCCTAGGCCTGACTTACATACCCTACCTAAGGACACTACATTGGAGGACTTGAAGATCACAAGTAAGCTTCCGACTGAATTCCCACTGACGCTCAAGTCACTCGACAGGAAATCTACTCAAAGACTTCTTTCTCCACTCGACAGTCTCCTGTCACTCGGAAGACCTCATTTCCAGTCGATGCCAGAAGACCAGAAGCCACCCCCAAGAGGCCAACAAGCAGGCGTTAGGCCTTTCATCATTAGTAGCTTTTATTATGTATGTTACCACTAACGCTAGTCTTTAAACCCATGATCGGACCCTTGGATGCCGGGTAATTATGAGGGGCAGCGAACTCTATATAAGTCGCCCCTCCCCTCTGGCACAAGGGTTCGCAACCACCGTAATCTAAAATTCCACACGACAAAGCTCCAAAGCACTAAGACGTAGGGCTGTTACCTCCACGAGAGGGGCCTGAACTCATACATTCGTGTGTACATCCTCGCCGTAGCTAGGACTCTACCCTATCCTTTCGTACCCCTACCTTCTACTGTCAGGCTCGTTTCCACGACAGTTGGCACCCACCGTGGGGCAGGCGTCTAAGCGACTTCCGGCGAGGTTGCGTTTTTTTTCTCCTTCGACATGTCTTTTGGCAGTGTTTTTGCTCTGGGCCATGAGATCCGTTTCGGAGCGCTCACCTTCATCGCCGATGATTCGGCATGGATACAAGAAGTGCCTCTTGACGTTGAGGCGCTCCCAGTCCGTGGGGCTGCGCACTTCCGCGCAAGTTCCTGCGGCGTGCTACTGCGTCAGCCGTCGACTCCCTGTGCGTTGGCGCCCCTCACTCTCCGTTGTCGCAAGCGGTCCGGCCGCTCACGACTCCAGCGTTGGGTCAAGCATGCAGTGGCGCGCCAAATTGCTTCTCCGCAGATTGCAGCGATCGAGCCTGCCGAGTCCCTCCACGGCGTGTTTGATTCGGACTCCGATCAGTCCAATGTTTCTTTCGAGTGTGAGAGCTATGATCCAGCAGCGGAGGTCCTCATGGCGGGCTCTCATCAAAGCCCGCCGCCTGGCTTTGGCCACAACAAGCGGGAGGTTGGTGGCCTGTCGAGTGAACAACCGCATCGTGATGGTGAAGTCCTTCATACTCCCATGGTCGGTATGACCGCCGAGGCCCAGGCCTTGTAGGCCACGTGTATTCGGCGTGAAGAGCTCCAGAGGGAACTTGACGAGCGCGCTTGCCAGCGCCCACTAGTTTCCGGTCGACGTCAGCGACAGTTGTTTCCGACTGGATCTCACAACAACATTGAGGTATATCGTATCCCTGTGTTAAATGTTGTAGCTGCTGATAGGATAGAAGATTCCATTCAGCCATCGCGGTCAGAGGCTGGAAGAGGGTTGATGCAAATCAGAGCTTTGCTAGATGCAGCGCAGCATCAGAATTCTGTCATTTCATAGTCGCGTAACAGGATACACAACAACTCACCCAGGGCAGAAACCGTCCAGTCGGCACACAACCCTGGATCGCCCTTGCACCGAAGGGGCGGAGGCTTTCGTGAGGATCAGGTCAGAGATCAGTTTCACCGCGAAGACCACCGTCGAGTGCCCACTCCTCCACAGGGTGGTCCATGCGTGCCCCGGCACCCGAACGAAAGGCGCTCGTTCGGTGACGAGCGGAATGCGGAGTTTGATGCTCATGATCTCCTCACTCAGAGGCAGATCGACAGGGGTAGAGCCCATAGAAAAGGACAAGACAGAGATTTTCAAAGTGGCAGCTCAGCTATGATTTCTGGTCCTGAGTGTTTTAGCAGGGTCATCCGTTCTACAGAGATTCCTCCCAACTTCAGGTTGGCGGCAGGGATTGTGAAGTTTTCTGGCGAGTCAAAGCCAGAGACTTGGTTGGATGATTACCGAGTGGCTGTTCAGATTGGTGGCGGCAATGATAACGTCGCAATGAAACACCTGTCCTTGATGTTGGATGGTTCAGCTCGTGCGTGGCTAAACCGCTTGGCTCCATCCAGTATATATTGCTGGGAAGATCTTGCCCGAGTGTTCCTCCGAACCTTCGAGGGCACTTGCAAGCGTCTTGCAGGGCTGGTCGGCTTACATCACTGTGTCCAGAAGCCAAATGAGACCTTGAGGGATTACATTCAGCATTGGTCCACTTTGCATCATCCAGTGGAGAATGTTTCCGAACATCAAGCTGTGTGTGCCTTCAAGGTTGGTGTGAAATACAGATAGCTTTACTTGAAGTTCGGTCGAATGGGCGACATATCGCTCAGCAAGATGATGGAAATTGCTACTCGGTATGCCAATGGCGAGGAAGAAGACCACCTCCGTAGCGGTAATGGAAAAGCAGTCGTCAGTGATGCTGGCGGTATTTCCAATCGTAAACAGAAGCAGAAAGCTGATGGTCCGGTCCTACCAGAGGCAGCCGCACTAGCGACCCAAGCGAAGAATAAGGGGAAAGTTAAAGGATAGTTTGCCCCTAAGAAAGGAAAGAATTAGTCAGGGACTGATGTGATGGATCAGCCGTGTGTAATCCACACGAGGAAAGATGACGAAGGCAATGTGATTTTCCCCAAGCACACCACTCGGCAATGTCGGATGCTTATCCAACAGTTCAAAGAAACTCCGCCGAGTGATAAGACACCTGAGAAGGATGAAGATGAAGATAAAGAAACATTCCCAGATGTCACCGCTACGCTTATGATTTTCACTGATGTAGAAAGCAAGAGTCGACTAAAGGTTATCTACAGGGAAGTTAACATGGCTGTTCCTACCACCCCCACCTACCTCAAGTGGTCCCAGTATTCCATCACATTCGACCAAATAGATCATCCTGCTCATGTGGCCACTCCTAGTCGACAGGCTCTGGTGGTCGATCCGGTGGTGAGGGGCACTTGACTCCGAAAGGTCCTCATGGACGGTGGCAGCGGCCTGAACATTCTATATGCAGATACCCTTAAGGGGATGGGCATTCTGATGTCCTGACTGAGTGAAAGCAACATGCAATTTCATGGAGTCATCCCAGGGAAGAAGGCCAAGTCACTCGGCCAGATTGCATTGGACATGACATTCGGGAACGATAAAAGTTGACGTTTGAAGTCGTGGATTTCCAGAGTGCCTATCATGCCATTTTGGGTCGACCCGCGTATGCTCGTTTCACGGCCCGTCCATGTTATGTGTATCTCAAGTTGGAGATGCCCGGCCCTAAGGGTGTGATCACGGTCACTGGGAATTGACAGGGGGCTGAAGAATGCCTCCAGCAAGGCTCCAAGATTGTTGATCATCAGATGGATATGGTCGAGCTGGAGGAATACAAAAAGAGCACTGACCCTGCTGATTTGCTCTGCGCAAAGAAGCCCGCTTCTGAGTAGCATTTCAGTCAGCAGGGGAAGTGAAGAAGGTGTACATCGACCCGACGGATCGAACTGCTGCCCCGACCAATATATCATCACTCGACAGTAAATAGGAAGCTGAGCTCATCCAGTTCCTCCGTGAGAACTGGGATATCTTCGCATGGAAGCCTGCTAACATGCCGGGGGTTCCCAGGGTCTGGCTGAGCACCGTATGAGAGTTGATCCGAAAGCTAAACCCGTCAAAGAGCATTTGCGTCGATCGGCGGCGGAGCAGCGTAAAGAGGTGGACCGTCTCTTGCAGGCCAAGTTCAGCCGGGAGATTTACCACTCCGAGTGGCTCTCGAATGTTGTCATGGTGCCCAAGAAGGATAAGTCGTTGCGTATGTGCATCGACTTCAAACATATCAATCGGGTCTGCTCGAAAGATCATTTTCCGCTCCCCCGCATAGATCAGATTGTTGACTCGACTGTGGGATGCGAGCGTTTGTCGTTTCTAGATGCTTACTCTGGGTACCATCAGATCCGTCTGTATGGTCCAGATGAAATAAAAACAGCCTTCATCACCCCATTCGGGTGTTTTTGCTACATCACTATGCCATTCGGTCTGAAAAATGCCGGCGCTACTTTCATGCGCATGATTCAGAAGTGTTTACTCGACCAGATCCCTCTGAATGTCGAGGCGTACATGGATGATACAGTTGTCAACTCCCGCAAAGGTTCCGACCTGCTGGCCGACTTGGCCAAAACATTCGCCAACCTGAGGAGATACGATATAAAGCCGAATCCGGCCAAGTGTACTTTCGGCGTCCCTGGCGGCAAGTTACTCAGTTTTCTCGTTTCCGAATGAGGGATTGATGTCAACCCTGAGAAAATCAGCGCCATTACCGGAATGAAGACTCCCGTGCGAGTGCACAATGTTCAGAAACTCACAGGTTGCTTGGCAGCATTGATTCGATTCATTTCTCGTCTCGGTGAGAAGGTACTGCCTTTGTACTGACTAATGAAGAAGTTCGACACGTTCGAGTGGACTCCTGAAGCCGAAGCAGCATTTGTTGAGCTCAAAGCCCTGCTCTCCACCCAGCCAGTGCTCGCCGCTCCTTGCAGCAAAGAACCCTTGCTCCAGTACATCGCGGCTACTAATCAGGTCGTCAGTACAATGTTAACTGTCGAGCGGGAGGAGGAGGGTAAAGCTTACAAAGTCCAATGACCAGTTTATTACATTTCTGAGGTTTTGTCTCCCTCGAAGCAAAGATATCGGCACTACCAGAAGTTGGTTTATGGTATTTACCTATCAGCGAAGAAGGTGGCACATTCTTTTGAAGACCACTCGATTTCAGTCCTTAGTGATGCTCCGTTATCCGAGATTCTCAACAATCGGGACGCATCTGGTCGAGTGGCTAAGTGGGCAATCGAACTCTTATACTTTGACTTTAAGTTTGAAGCCAAGAAAGCGATCAAGTCTCATGCACTTGCTTATTTTATTGCCGAGTGGATTGGACAACAACAGCCAACCCAGATTCACTCGGCACACTGGACCATGTTCTTTGACGGCTCTAAAATGTTGAATGGGTCCAGCGCTAGTGTTGTCTTGATATCTCCAAAAGGCGACAAGCTCAGTTATGTTTTGCAAATTCACTTCGATTCCTCCAACAATGAGGCAAAATATGAAGCACTTTTGTATGGGTTGCGCATGGCTATCTCACTCGGCGTCAAGGACCTGATGGTTTATGGCGACTCAGATTTGGTGGTAACTCAGGTGATGAAAGAGTGGGATGTTCGAAACCCCGCTATGACTGGGTACTGCAGTGCTTTTAGAAAGTTGGAAAAGAAATTCGAAGGCTTGGAACTTCATCATGTTCCCCGACTGAAGAATCAAGCTACCGACGAACTAGCAAAGATTGGTCCACTCGACGGCCCGTTCCCAGTAATGTGTTTTTAGAGCACCTGCATACTCCTTCGGTGCAAGGGGATCCTTTCACCGAATATCCCCCACAAGCTATGAGTTCCACCGATCCTATTGAAGTCGATGTCCCAGTGGTAATTTATTTGGTTATGGAGATTTTGGTCGTCATTCCCGATTGGACGGTGCCCTACATTGCCTATATCCTTAGACAAGAACTCCCTGAAGATGAGACTGAAGCTCGACAGATCGTGCGTAGGTCGAAAGCCTTTACTGTGATTGGTGATCAGCTATTCAGAGAAAGCGCGACTGGCGTGACGTAGCGTTGCATCTCCCCCGAAGAAGGTCGAGTGATTCTGAATGAAATCCACTCAGGAACTTGCGGCCATCATGCTTCCTCACGGACAATTGTCGCTAAAGCATACTGAGCTGGTTTCTTTTGGCCTCGGGCCAATGAGATGGCTAAAGAAATTGCCGATCATTGCGACGGATGCCAATTCTATGCAAGCTTGTCCCACAAGCCAGCATCTGCTCTGAAGACGATTCCCCTTGCCTGGGCATTTGCTGTTTGGGGACTCGACATGGTTGGTCCCTTTCGGACTGGAAAAGGCGGATTTACTCATTTACTGGTTGTAGTCGACAAATTTACAAAATGGATAGAAGCCAAGCCAATCAAGAAGTTGAACTCCCACACGGCGGTCACATTCATGAGGGAAATAATTTTTCGATACGGCGTTCCTCACAGCATTATCACGGATAACATCACCAACTTTGACTCGGAAGAATTTAGAAACTTCTGCACCTCCCAAGGCACTCGGATGGATTATGCGTCTGTTGCACATCCTCAAACCAATGGACAAGTCGAGCATGCCAATGGCCTCATCTTGCATGGTCTGAAGCCTCGCCTCATGCGTGACTTAGATCATGCGGCCGGAGCTTGGATAACTGAGCTGCCATCTGTTTTATGGGGCTTGAGAACTATGCCTAATCGGTCGACTGGACGGACTCCTTTTTTCCTGGTCTACGGAGCCGAAGCTATCCCGCCGAGTGGTTTGTTTCACAATTCTCCCTGAGTGGAAATTTATTGTGAAGCTGAAGCTAAACAAGACAAGCAAGATGGTGTTGAACTCCTAGAAGAAGAGCGAGCTATGGCTCTGATTTGGACTACGACTTATCAACAAGATCTGTGGCGCTTCCATGCGAAGAATGTCAAGAGTCAGTCATTTCATGAGGGAGATTTGGTACTGCGAGTGGATCAACATTGACCCCATAAGCTTGCTACAACGTGGGAAGGTCCCTTCGTCGTCACCAAAGTGTTGAACAACAGAGCCTATCACTTGTACAACCTCAAGAAACAGATGGACGAGCCACGAGCCTAGAATGCAGATATGCTCCGATGCTTTTATACTTAGAGACAGAAAGGTTTTTGATGTAATAAAAATACTTCATCTATGAAAATCATACCATCACAATTTTTTGTCGATTCGGATCATGCAGTTTCACACTTGGGAATTCTCTGAGTGTCGAGCAATCCTCACACTCGGGGGCTTAGCTGCGAACATGTTTTTGCCTAAGTTAAAAACCCCGTCAGGTGGATAGCAGTCCATTCACTTGAAAACTTAGCTACGAACCAGATTCGTCTAAGTTCAAAACTCCTCTCCAAATGTCAAGCAATCCTCACACTCGGGGGCTTAGCCGCGAACATGCTTTCACCTAAGTTAAAAACCCTGTCGGGTGGATAGCAATCCATTCACTCGACGACTTAGCTACGAACCAGTTTTCGTCTAAGTTCAAAACTCCTCTCCGAGTGTCGAGCAATCCTGACACTCGGGGGCTTAGCTACGAACTTGCTTTCGCCTAAGTTAAAACCCTAGCTGTGTGGATAGTAGTCCATCCACTCGACGACCTATTTGCTAATCAGTTTTCGCTTAGGTTCAAAGATACTCTGAGTGTTGAGCGATCCTCACACTCGAGGGCTTGGCTGCAAACATGCTTTCACCTAAGTTAAAACCCTTGCCGAGTGGATAATAGTCCATCCACTCGACGACATATTTGCGAATCAGTCTTCACTTAGGTTCAAAATTACTCTGAGCGTTGAGCGATCCTCACACTCGGAGGCTTAGCTGCGAACCAACTCTGCCTAAGTCAGAAAACAAATTCAGTCGAACAAACGATTGAAAGCCAAATGCGGATAAATCCAAAGGTTTAATCGCGGATAAATGTTTCGCGAGAAAGCAAACGTGCTTGGGCTTAAGGCATGAATGGAGTTTTAAAGCTGATACAATTCCACTCGGCATACCAAGGCACATAAAGTTTTTCTCAAAGATCAAGTTTTTCAAGCACCCGACGGGCTGGCTAGCTCGACGAACGTGTCCAAGTCAATGCCATATGCGATCCTGGTGGCTGCGTTGATGAAAGTCTCCATGAAATCTTCAAGCTGAAGTTTCTTTGTGTTAACCACTCGGAGCTCCCTCAATTTGTCTTCCCTCGCTTCCTTGCAATGGACCCTAATGAGGGAAAGTGCCACGTCATCTCCGCAGCGAGTAGTAGATTTCTTCCAGGCCTGCACTTGACTGGGGAGGTCGTTCAGGCGTGCCATCATTGATGTGAGGTCAAACTGAAGAGTGTCTTTAGGCCACAGTTCCTTGTCGATTCTCTCCATCGCAGATTTCAGTCGGATGACATATGCTTGAACACCCTGGAGCCTGAAGTTGAGTCTGAGCATGTTCATGGCCACCGCATCTCCAACATGTGACTTGGTGGGATCCAAATTTGGCTCAATCTCCTCAGTCTCTTTTTTCAGAGTCCTGGCAGAATTCTGTTGGGAAGAAGGAATGGGAGTAGGTTTGATGAGATACGGTCGTCAAAGATTTTATGAAGTTCAGTCGAAAGAGATACTCACCATCAAGCATGATGTACATCTTCCTCGAGAACTCCCCCAAGTGCTTCTCCAGGCCATTGCTCCTCTTGGTTAGCTGCTTAGTTTTCTTGATGAGATTGACATGCTCTTGCTTCAATTTCGAGTTCTCTTCCTCCATCCTCTTGGCAGCAGTCAGCTTTTGGTCGGCAGCTTCAATTTTCTCCTTCGCCACCTGTTGGGCGTCAGCAAGCGCTTTGTCCTTGTCCTCCAGCGCTTTCTTCATGGTATCTAAAGAAACAACATTGTTGAGTCGCACTTGGAGTCGACGATTTTCATTGCGTACGTCTGTTCGAGTGAAGGCACTCGGTTCAAAGCATGGAAAGTGAGGATGAGAATGCAGTGGGTCGACAGAAGTTACCTCCCAGAGTTTTCAGCTCAGTCCGCACTCATTCCAAAGCATTGTTGGAGGCCTCCAAGTCCACGCGCAGCCGGTTCCTTTCATATTCAAGTTCCTTGTACTACGTGCCAACTTCACAAGCCGTCTGAAACCAATAAAGAAAGAAATTCAATCGATAAGAAATACTAGCACTTCGAAGTGCAGAAGACCAAAGATGGTCGACTGGGCGGCGCGCACCGCCCCGCCCATTATCCTGGAATAGCATCATATCATGGTTGATCAATGATATCCATGAAACCTGCATCCAGGGGAAGGAGAATTCAACCAAAACTACACTTGACATGTCGAGTGGATCGTGTACTCTGCATACCATAAACGAATTCAAGACAGTCTCTATCAGACCCCCACCAGTGCAAGCACTCGACGGCGGTCTCGGGGACTACACCCAGTGGGTGCACTCAGAGTGCCCCCACTAGAACGGTTAACACTTGATCTGTCGAGTAATCTGTCGACCCCGTTTCGCACCTTCGAAGCAGCGTTAAATAATGGTTGATCAAATATGTCCATAAAACCTACAAGATAGCTTCGGTGCGGGACGGCTAAGAAAAAAAATACACTCGACATGTCGAGTGACAACCGTACTCCGCGTACAAAAAAAATTCCGATTTCAAGTTTTCAAGACTACTGCTCATCGCCTGCGATCAACAGTAGCCTTGGGGACTACACCCAGTGGGTGCACTTAGCGTGCCCCCACTAGTTACTAAAACATTCGGCAAGGTCTGCCCTGTCAATTCTCAACGGTCTCTATCTGACCCTCGCTAGTGCAAGCACTCGGCAGCGGTTTCGGGGACTACACCCAGTGGGTGCACTTAGCGTGCCCCCACTGGATCTGCTAACTCTCGACCTATTGAGTGGTAGAAGAAAAAAACATGCGCAAGCATAACCACATACATCACTCGATCTGTCGAGTGCCATGCCAGCCCACTCCGCACCCTTGGAATAGCATCATATGATGGTTGATCAATGATATCCATGAAACCTACAAGGTAGCCTGGGAGTAGTGGGATCAACGGCAAGTGTATCCCGCATACGACAAACTCTAAGACCTCTGCCGGTGCAAGCATTACACAGCGGTCTCGGGGACTACACCCAGTGGGTGCACTCGGAGTACCCCCACTGGACCAAATCCTACTCGATTGAAGACCTGATCTATTCGAGTGGAGAACCTTGAAACATTCTACAAGCAGAAAACAAACACCCACTGGGTGTACAACCAAAGAAGACAGGAAATCAATCGGAAATGTACTTACAATCGAACTTACTCGGACATTGGTGCGAAGCGCTGTGCTAGCGTCATAGGCCAACTTGCTGGCCTCGTATGCTTCCTTGGTGCGCAACATCATCTGCTCCACCTGGATCATGGCCTCTTTTGCAGCTCCGGTCTGGTCTTCCGGAATGCAATGCAGAGGAAAAGCCGTCACTGGCGGGATTGGCGTAATGGCTGGGGCAGTCAAGGTGATGCGAGCAGGTTCGGTTGGAGTTGATGTCACGATAGTGAAAGCAGCTGGTGGGGCACTCGACAGAGGCATTGCGGGGTCAACTCTGATCCGTGTCGAGTCGCTTATCCCGTGGGAAGATACGGTGGTCGACCGCTGAGGCGTCTGCACGGATGAAGTTCTTCGAGTACGTATGCGCGGGGTGCCTAGGGTCTCGCTTCCGCCTCCCGTGCCCCCAAGGTGTTCTTTGTCATCTTCCATCTGGATGATTTCTGCAGTTATCAATCGGTAATATTTGCTTTTGCAATCGACAAACCGTATTCAAGAAGCAAAACCGAAGATTCGGTTACCTTTGTGGGAAGTGGCTGCATCAGCAGTGTCTACGTCCATTGCTTCCCTTCCGTCACATTGAGGTGACATCATTGAACTAGAAGCTCTGATAGATCAAATGACACTTAGTTAACAAGAGTTCAAAGTCACAATCGACAGCGAAAATTCGAAAGTAAATACTCACGTGGAGACGACAGGCACAGCCATGCTGATGCGTGGCAGAGCTTTGCGAGGTTTGGTTACATTCGGCTTGGGTTGCTTTGCCGATCGCTCACTCGACTCGACGGTCAAAGTTCGACTCCGTTTTGGCTTCTTCTCACTTGGGACTAGTGCCTTCTCTTCGGTAGTTGCAGGGTCTTGGCGAGACTTAGAATGGCGTTCGACGCGAGGAGGAGACTCGACTTCCTCCTCGTTCTCACCTGAGTCTTCACCTTCGTCTTCAGATTCAGAAGAGCTGACGGCGTCCACACTGCTGCCCTCGCTCACTCCTCCATCTTCTGGCTAGTTTCCATTGGGTATAGGCGAATTCATATGTGTCTATTCCTGCATGAATCAAACAAGGAAGTCAGTCAATTAATCAATCGATCACTCGACAATACAAGTACTTCAATCAACAAAGTCCAACTTACCAAATTCTTTGACGGGTTTTCAGCCGAGTAAGGTCGGATCCTCTTGGCTCCTAAGGGATTGTCGCATGCCCCGATGATACTGCGAAGCCATTGCTCGACAGTCTTTTGTGGAACCTCTTCTGGGTGCGTCCTAGTCGAATCCTCGGGCCCTGCATAGTGCCACATGGTGTGATGCCTGGCCTAGAGCGGCTGGATCCGTCGACTGAGGAATGTTTCCAAGAGATCCATGCCGGTCACTCCGCCCCGAATAAGTTTCACCATGGTGTCCACCAAGATTCCCACCTGGACTTGTTCTTCTTCGGACACCTTTAGAGACTTGGGGACGGCTGGACGATCGGATGTGAAAGGGGAAAGACTAGTTGACATGTTGGGAGAAGCTATATCTTCGCAATAAAACCATGTCGACTGCCAGCCTCTAACAGATTCAGGAAAGGTCATAGAAGGGAAAGAGCCATGAGCTCTGTTTTCAAGTCCTAGACCCCCACACAACTGCGGTACATGAGTTTTCCCATCCTCGGGGAGGGATTTCTTTACAGTCTGACATCTAACCGTGAAGATGTGCTTGAATAGCCCCTAGTGAGGAGGGCAACCCAGGAAGCACTCGCACAAAGTGATGAAAGCAAACAAGTAGGAAATTGCATTAGGGGGAATTGGTGGAGCTAAGCACCAAAGAAGTTCAAAAACCCTCTAATCAATGGGCGGGGAGGCATAGAAAAACCTCTTTCAACATGGGAGAGAAGGAGAACCAGCTCTCCTTCGCGTGGCTCCGGCTCACACCCTCCCTCCGACAACCTCCAAGCGCCTTCTGCCACAAACCCGTCAGCAACCAGGCCATCGATGTCCTCTTGAGTGACCACCGACGGGAGGAAGTCTCCCTGGATCCATCTCGGCGGCGCAGTGAACCAAACGGTCGATGGCTTCTTGCCCTTGCTTTTCACCGCCCCCTTCTTGGCACGCTTTAACTTCTCCGTTGTACCCTTCGTCATCGCGGTGGCTGCGCTCGTCAGAGAAGAGCAGAGTGTTGCGCTGAAGATAGAGTAGGCGAAGGAAAAGAGGAAGATTGGGGAAGATTACTGTGCAATCCACGGCTCTTCAGGATTTATACCCCGCCGAGAGCCTCACTAGCGGGTGGGCCCGCAAGATCACTGCACATGCCAACCGCTGACGACGTCCTAAACATGGTGAAATGACCAGCGCGAGAATCGAGGCATCATGCCCCCACTTGCCCTGATCATGGCGTCGTCGTCGCTGGCATGCGTGCTTCCCAAATTTTTGTATCCCGCAAGGTCCGGGTCTGACAGACCGACCCGTCACCTCCAAAGATTCCTTCAGATCACTCGGAACAAAATTGGCAGTGAACATTCATTCGGGCACTTCCAAGGCTGAATTGATCGGGGCGAATGATTAAGAGTTCAGTCGACGCAAGTTTCGTTGAAGCCCCGAATATCATTCGGAGATTTGGTGTCTTGTTCTAAACTGACATCGATATCCCCCATTCACCACTCGAACCCTGATCCATTCGGGGGCTAATGACGAGGATAGGTACCTAGGGTAGGGTCCTAGGCCTGACTTACATACCCTACCTAAGGACACTACATTGGAGGACTTGAAGATCACAAGTAAGCTTCTGACTGAATGCTCGGTGATGCTCAAGTCACTCGACATGCAATCCACTCGGGGACTTCTTTCTCCACTCGACAGTCGCCTGTCACTCGGCAGATCTCATTTCCAGTCGACGCCAGAAGACGAGAAGCCACCCCAGGAGGCCAATAGGCAGGCGTTAGGCCTTTCGTCATTAGTAGCTTTTATTATGTACGTTACCAGTAACGTTAGTCTTTAAACCCATGATCAGACCCTTGGATGTCGGGTAATTATGAGGGGCAGCGAACTCTATATAAGCCGCCCCTCCCCTCTGGCACAAGGGTTTGCAACCACTGTAATCTCACATTCCACACGACAAAGCTCCAAAGCACTGAGACGTAGGGTTGTTACCTCCACGAGAGGGGCCTGAACTCATACATCCGTGTGTACATCCTCGTCGTAGCTAGGACTCTGCCCTCTCCTTTCGTACCCCTACCTTCTACTGTCAAGGTCGTTCCCACGACAGGTCTTATCCATCACATCATTCTCCTAATGATGTGATCCCGTTATCAAATGACATCTCATGTCCATGGCTAGGAAACCTTGACCATCTTCGATCAACGAGCTAGTCTACTAGAGGCATACTAGGGACACAGTGTTTGTCTATATATCCACACATGTATTTGAGTTTCCAATCAATACAATTAGAGCATGGATAATAAACGATTATCACGAATAAGGAAATATAATAATAACTAATTTATTATTGCCTCTAGGGAATATTTCCAACAAAATACTGTGTAAATAATTCAAAAACTTCTAACCATCCAGTAAAAAAATGAAAATTCACGCACTACAGCCAAAGTTTCTATTTTTACACCGCACATACCAACAAGCAATCTAATTATCCTCAAGGAAAATCTTGGCACATTATTTTTATAATACAATGGATTTGTACAAGGGTATAATTATTTTTGTAGGCAAATTTTCCGTGATTCAAGATTCACAAAGTTTCCATGGGCATGAACAAAAGTTCAAGGACGTCCCCCACTTCAACGATGCTCATCATCTCTCTCACTTTAAACTTTCTTTTTGTGAAATTTAGGGTTCCTGTCGTGGATTTGTCACGGTAGATGTCCGGGTGAACGGATGTAACATCCCAAATTTTGGAATGTTATAATAATTATTAGAATGTTTGTTTGTTTGCTTGAGTGATTGAAAGTGAGTGAAAATTTGAAACTTTTGAAAACTTTTGAATGAGAGGGAATAAAATGACTTTCCCATGTGATTTGAATTTCATTTTGAAAATATTTCAAATTTAGAAACTTTATGCAACTCAATGATTTTAATGAGAGAGGATAGTATGAATTCTTCAAATTATATGAAATATGAGTTGGAAGTTTAAAGAAAGGATTTGAAAGTGCCTCTGAATTATTTTGGAATCCATTTCATATTTGGTTCCTATTCAAATTTTCAAAATATACAAAACCCCTGGACAAATTTTTGAGAGGAGTAATATGACACTCCAAAATCAGGGGGTATTTTCTGAAGTTTTTGAATCATAAAACCCAAGGGGTTATATGAAAAATAATTGCAAAAATAAATCAAAGCCAATTAGGCAATTTTCTGAAAAATATATTTTTTAAAAGTGTTTAATGTGGCCGGGGAAAAATGTCCATTAAATGGCATTTATTCTCCTGATAATTTTGGTGTGAAACTTTTATTTTTAGGAATGCCATTATTGTCATTAAATGGTTTTGATTTCTTTGGTAAATAGAAAAGGGAAATGTTTAAAAGGCTTTTAAAGCCACCGGCCCACTTTCCTTTCCTTCCACCCCGACCTTCCTTCCGACCGGCCGCCCGCTCCTTTTTCCCTCCCCTCTCTCTCACTGTCTGGTGGCCCCCACCACCCGACCGACACGCCGCCGCGGTCGCCCCTCTCCTCCATCCCCTCCTGAGGATCTCGCCGGAGCAATCACCGCGCCTCTCGCTCCCCTGCCGATTCGGACGCCCCGACCCATCCCTATAAAGTCCGAGGCCCTCTCCCTCCATTCCCCCGCTTTGCCCTCTCTCCCATCGCCTCTCCTTGCCAGAATTCCTTGCCGGAGACCACCACGGCCGCCGCGCCATTACCGCGCCACCGCACCACCCTGCCTCCCCCGCACACCCCCGAGCCCACCACCGACCACCCCGCACCCGTGCGCACCTCCCCATCCCTTCTCCTTCATCGGAGACCCACCAGAGTGCCGTCACCATCGACCTCGCCGGAGTCCGAACCGCCCCCGAGCTCGTGTCGCTCGTCACCGTCGCCCCGAGGCCTCACCGACGCCACCATCGCCATCGCCACGCTCCCCTGCGCCGAACGGAGCCAACACCATCGCGGGAGACCCCCTGGAGCCGACGCACGCTTCGATCCCGAGCCGCCGCCGTCGACGATGACCTCGCCGGACTTCACCCCGCCGCGGTGAGCCCCTCTCTCTCCCCCACCGTCCGATCTTAATCAACGGGCGAGATTAGAACCGTTTTATTTAACGAACCGGTACGCGTTATATTTCGGCCGTCTGCTAGTTAGTCCCCGCACGCACACACCCATAGCCAATAGCAGAGCGCCAGGTGTACCCCTATCCGTTCGAAGCAATTTTTTTCTTTTTTTGTTTTAATTTCTTTTTCTAGAATAGTTTCAGATTTGTTTTGCTTATATCTTTTATGTTTTTAACTATTTTAAATTGATTCTTTTTGCATTAGGTCACAATTGTTATCTAGTTTCTGTAGATACCAAGTTTGACCATGTTTGAACATTTAAATTTGAATTTAAACAGATTTGATTTAAATTTTGTTTTCTGAATAACTTGAGTTTAAATATATATTTTTGATTGATTATTTTTGCTACTTGACACTAGTGATATTAGTTATCAGTAGATAAAGTTTGGAATTTTTTAGGATGATTTTTCTTAGTGTTTTGGCTATAAACAGAATATATAGCATAGTTTTATTTATTTAGTTTTAGTTAGTTTAAATCAGATTTAGTTTAAATTTGATTTAGTAGGTTCTGTTAGTTAAACTTTAGGTCTTTTACTTATTGTTAATAAAAATATAAATTTGTTTAGTTTATTTCTTTATGGTTATAGGAATCTCAAATCCTTTTGAAATAGGTTTAATTTGTTATAAAACAAACTAGTTAGTAATAGTTTATTCCAACAAAGTTTTATATATAATTAAATTCTGTTTTCTAAGAAAAGTTTTAGTAATCTCTTCTGTTAAGAAATGTTTGTTAATAAAAATGGTTTAGTTTTACTCTATTATAGGAAACTATATTCTTTATCATTAGGTAATGTTTTATAAAACAACTTAGTTTTGGTAGAGATTATTTTCACAAAGTTTTAGATGATCTAATTCTGTTTTGTAATAAAGATTTTTATTAATTACTTTCTGTTAACTTAGTTGTTTCATAATTGTTTTCTCTTAGTTTATGGTTGTGCTTGTAGTTAAGTTCATTAGGCAAACACTTATGTTGTTTAGAAAGTTGTTTTCATAGTTTTACTTGTTCTTCAAAAGTAATTCTTTTTGCTAGTAAAATATTTACTAAAATCCTTTTGTTGTATTTTACTTTGTTTTTGTTTTGTTACTATTGAAAATAATTGTCATAGGGGAAAACTACCTTAGTTGCTTTTATGAAAACTTTGTTGACTTTGAGTTTTGTCTTAAGTATTTCCTGCATCATCACCTCAGTTGTGTTGATGTAGTTTTGTTGATTTTAACTTTGTCTTAAGTATTTCCTTCATCAACCTTGTTGCTTTTGTTCTTGTGTTACCTTGTTATTGTTAGAATTGATTGCTAGTATGATTGCTTATATGTATGCAATGTTTGTTATATAGATTTTCATCGGAGAGTGACGAATAGTCTATCAAGTTATTTCTGAGAGCAATCTTTATCTTCATCTACAGTACAGGAAAGTTCACTTTGACCATCTATTTCATACCTATTGTTTTATTGCATGTAGTGACATCATTCAACAGATCCCTCCCGTAGTGTTATTGAAACTCTTGTAGTTGAGTAGAATGCATGAGGTAGGAACCCACCACGTGTTACTAAAGCCCCGGGAACGCTAGTTAGTGCAATGCTATGTTAAAGTAGACGGGGTCTGGTATGAGTGTTCGCGAGTGGTGTGAAGAAGGACTCCACGTCAAAACGACGACTTCATGAAGACATCTTCAAGACCTGCATCTTCAAGACCTCAAGACTTCGAGACTCGAGAAGCAAGTTTTCAATACACACTGCTGGGTGAGGGATGGAATTGATGGGCACCCTGGAGAAACCAGTGAGTGGCCGGGATGCATGGAGAAGCGCCATGACATCTTGCGGAAAGCCTCACCCAGACTCAAAGAGAAGGATGAATACTTCATGCCCGGAAGCTTACCTGTGTAGCCACAAGTCATTATGGGCTCTGGCTTGGTTGATCTTTGTTGTGACTCTGCTGGGCAGTGCTACGAGATGTAGTCGACGTTAGGATTGGATGGGCACTGTCGGACAGTCAGGGAAGCACTCTGAAAGACCATGTTTCGTTCATCCTGTTCTCAAACACCAGGCAGTGCGAGGACTTACCAGGAGGGAACGAATCTTGTGGGTAAAGTACACAACACTCTGCAGAGTTAAACCTAATCGATTAGCCGTGTCCACGGTTACGGACAATTTGAGCTTCTAGACTTGGATCTATCTCTGAACTCTCAACACTGGACTGATAATTAATTGTGGGCAACTTAATGATACTTGTGGGCATTTGGACATCGGTTGGCGGAACCATGTCAGGATAGGTAACTCTATAGTGAAAATTCCTGATATTCCTTTGTTGTAGGAAAATAAAATCAGCTTTTACGCAAAAACTCAGACACAGAGCCACAATGCCTTTGCATATAGAATAGTCTTTATTTTTCTGTTCTACTATGGTGATCTTGCCAGTACATTCAATGTGCTGACCTACACGGCTGCAACGTCTTATGTTGCAGATACTCTTCTACGACGGGTAAGAGTACGATTCAGGGTTACGGTCCGCACTCAACTTGCCGTTGGTGTTATTGGGACTCCACTCCCGTTGACTGTATCCGCTGCTATTTTAAGGTATATATCAGTTTTACGTTATTTACATGTGATTGCACTTTGATATATACATTGATGTACTGTGTGTGCCAGCATACTGATCCAGGGATGGCACAGAACACACAGAGGCTTGACTCGTTTTGAGTCGGGTCGCTACAACGGACTTAGGTTCGGGGCGGAAGCGCAACGATGTGGCGGCTTGAAGGGGTTGGTCGGAATCGAGAGACGCGAGTTTAGCCAGGTTCGGCCCCTCGAGATGAGGTAAAAGCCGACATCCTGCTTGTCTTGTATTGATGATGATGACGATGATCTCGGTTACAAGGGTGCAAACTCGCTACCTCTAATCTCGAGTGTCTCTAATCTGTCTATCTCTCATGACTTGTCTATCTAAGACCTGTCTATTGAGACGTCTAAAAACTTGACCCTCTCGGGGTGACCCCCCCTCCTTATATAAGTTGAAGGGGTGGCTTATATGTAGAGTCTAAGTCGGATTGAGACTTAACTTATTATAACTTCCCATCGTGGGCTTCTCTTCATGGGCTTTTGAGTCCCCACGGCTTAACCGAGCGACTTAACCAAGGCTTATCTTCAATACTCATATTCCGAGACTCGTCCCTGGGACTTAACCTATCTGACGGGTCATAACTTTTTGCCGGCTTAGAACTTGTCTGCCGGCTTAGAACTGTTTGTCGACTTAGAACTTGTCTGCTGGCTTAGAACTGGTTGCCGGCTTAGAAACTGTTGGCCGGCTTAGAAGTTGTCTGCCGGCTTAGAACTGTTTGCCGGCTTAGAAGTTGTCTGCCGGCTTAGAACTGTTTGCCAGCTTAGAAACTGTTAGCCGGCTTAGAACTTGTCTCCAGATCATACCACGAGGTATATCCCCGACATTAGCCCTCAAGTTAGCTTGAATTTATTCATGGTAACCTCCTGAAATAAGAATATGTAAAGAGACTAGTCCACTCAAAAAATACCAGTTGACCACCTCCTGAAAATTCTGAAACTCTGTCATATCAATACACTAACGATGGCTCCTTGGAGAAAAAAATAACCCTCTTTATCTTCGTCAGCCTTTGTCTTGATAAAAATTCGTCTGATTCCCTCATAACTGAGAATGTCGAAGGCACATCTTCCTCGTATCTATATTACCTGTAGCCCCCAAGTCTTAAGAGGGGAACGTAGTGATAGACTTAAGACTTGCTCCAATGTAATTCTGAATTGTTCGTCCAAATGACCAGTCATAAGTTGAATGTTCCACATATGTAGCCCCCAAGTACCAGGTTGTCTTGCCTACAACAGCCTGGGACTTGTATTTGTCTTATACCTTATAAAGCTTTAGCGGGTGTATCCCCCAAGGGCCAGCTTATCATAATGTGATGCGCCAGGTCTTCTATTTGAACCTCTTAATCTGTCAAATAGCCGAGTGCTATAGCCCCCAAGTGTCGGGTCGCATGCCTGCAGCGACTTGGGACTTAAGAAAATTTGAACTGAGCACTATAGCCCCCAAGTGCCGGGTCAGTAAGAATTACTAGGCTGGGACTTAGAAAAATATTGAAAGGCTGGCTCATCTCCTTGAGACAACAGGATCTGTTGACCATGTAGTGATTTGAAGGGCAACTTGCATTAGCCCCCAAGTGTTGGGTCGCATGCCTGTAGCGACTTGGGACTTGTATATTTGATATAAACTAGACTTGAATAGTGTAGCCCTCAAGTGTCGGGTCGTCTGCCTGCGGCGACTCAGGACTGTATGAGAATAATATGGCTCATCATAATTTTTTGAATGAATACTTGACCGTGGTTGTAACCTGGTATTTTGTCGAATATCCTGGAATAATGCCTTTATCCTTGATATGAAAGTCCTTGCTTGTGGTTGTGGTGCAACCCGACAAACATATATTTGATAAATCCATGAGTGTTGTAGATTACTACATAGCACAATTGAAGAAATCCGAGACCCTGTAAATTAGATGACACAACATTATATCTGATAGGGCGTCTCTTCAAGAATAATCAACTTTACAATCTAACGGTGACTCATCTTAATAGATAAGACCTGCAAAAATAAACAAGACAGAATATGTTCTGTATTGCTATAAGGGTGGCTTGAAAAAGAAAAACTCGGAGATGTTAAATCTTTCATAGCCTTGCTCCTTATTTCATAATCTTGCTCTGAACCGGTTTGATAAGCCGACATGACATGTGAATATGATGCAATGTATGATGCTATGTATGATGTTCTTGCTTTTTCTATAACTCATATGCCGGTTCTTCTGGGTGGACTCGCTACTAAAACTCTTTAACAACACAGGGTCCCTATCGAGATTGACCGTCAATTTCTTTGAACGGATCAGAGTTTCTAGGCGAGATTAACTGATAAGAGCATAACAAACCAGAAAGAGACGCAGCAGGGCATGAGTACCCTGATGGCCCATAAACTGCCTCTCACGTGACATAAATCCATCATTTGAACCTTAAACAGTGCAAGGTCTTTTAAAGAGTAACAGTTTAAGAGTACGAAACGGGCCACATAGCGGAGAGTCGACAGCAGATGGGTGAGTTTGCCCTCGCTTTCCGTAAGCTGGCCCTCACGTGACAAGAGCCGCCGGTTTAACCTTGACCAGTACAAGGTCTCTAGCAAGAGTGGCTGCCAAATATGTTTGAACAGCTCAGGGTCTCTAATCGAGATTAACTGGCAAGAGTTCTGCGGGTCACATAGCAAAGCAGCATCAGCATACAGGCAGGTTTAACTCAAACTTGCGATGGCTTAAGAGCCAATCAAGAGGGTGTGTAAGCTAAACCCGGTGGGTTGGAAGCCCCCAAATGACCTTGTTGACGAAGTCAACTTTTGGGTATATAACCTGCCTTACTACGGCTGAAGAGCCGGTCAAATGGTGTGTAAGCTGAACCCGGTGGGTTGGAAGCCCCCAGATGACCTTGTTGACAGAGTCAACTTTTGGGTATATAACCCACCTTACTATGGCTGAAGAGTCTGATCAAGAGGGTTGAAGCTTAACCCGGTGGGTTGAAAGCCCACAAACGACCTTGTCGATGATATCAACTTGTGCACCATCTTGTAAGTCACTATCTTGTAAGCCGCCATCTTGTATGAAGAAACGGCAGAAGCCTCCAAGTGATTTTATGATGATCCAATATATCCGGGCACCCATGTCTGAACGGTGTATCTCGGCGGTTCGTCCTCTTGGGCAACTTTTTAATTCTTCCGCCAATGATGCGGTAGCCCCCAGGATCAGGTTAACTTTGCAAAGACCCGGGGTTCTCGTTGAAAAATGACCAAATGTTTCTCGCCATGTCTGTATCCCCCGAGTCTTAATGTGACTCAAAGAGGCGGCTTGAGAGTCTCTACTGAAGGTTGAGGTTAACCGTGGCGGGTTATAGACAACCCCATATGAATTGCTTCAATAATCTGGTCGATGGTTCTTCCCAGCTAGTTGTTTGAAGTTAACCAAGCTGCAGTGGCGGCGACTTGCGCGCTTGTCTGTTTGGGGGCTCGTATAGACGAACACTGCACCAATATGTTGATGTAGAATCAGACTGTGGGCGGCGTCTTGCGCGTGTCCGTTGGGCGGCTCGTATAGGCGAGCCCGACACCAGTATGCCAATGTAGATTGGACCGCATGGCAGCGATTCAGAACCGTCCGTTGGGCGGCTCGTACCGGTGTATGCGGCTTCTGGCTTGTTAACGTAGATGTAGAAGTTAGCCGCAACGTTGTAACCCGGTGCGGTCACGAGAGACGGCTGTGGCGTTGTTGGTGAAAACCATGCCGTGACTACGGTGGCTTGCTGCACTCATTGGGAAGCTTGTATTGGTGGGCGAGCATGCGCGATACCGACGTGTTGATGTAAACGCGGGATTCACCCGTGGCATTGTAAGCCAGCGCAGACGCGCGAGTCGCCCACGGCGTTGTAGGCCAGCACGAACAACGAGTTGGCCGTGGCATTTGTACCCCGACACATACGGTGAGTCGGCAACGACATCTGTAAGACGACACGAACGACGAGTCGTCGTGGCATTGATTCGCAAGAACTCGCAAAATAACGCCACCTTCGTAGTGAATAATTCTCCTGCGTAAAAAATATTGTAGGCAAAGTAATCATTTCTTAAAGGAAATAATATGTATAGATAAAATAAATAGGCTGGATAGCACCTGATTTTTTTATCGGATGACCGCATACGCTGGTCTTGGATAATTCTGGACATATTCAGATGAAAATAATATAGCAGATGTATGTCTAGCTTCAATTGATCTGATGCAGCGTCAACGCGCACATAGTCTTCTTTTGTCTTTCATCTCTCTTCTCTTCTATTTTAAACCGACTCCTCCAACACTTATCCATCCAAACCGACCTGCCACTTGCCCTCCGTTGACAGTAAAATCCAGGGCACCGCGGGGGGGGGGGGGGTCATGGCAGAGGCAAGGGAGTGGCCGCCCATGGGGGGGCTCTTGTGGGCGAGGCAGAGGCGACCAAGCAACGGTTGGCAGGACGTGGCGCAGCCAAGGCGACTGGAGCAGTGCGGGGTTGTGGCGAGCTGGCGGCAGCGGGCGAGGCGGCTCGTGCAGAGGCGATGCCGCGGCGGCGGCTCAGAATCGCCAGCTCGCGCAGAGGTGGAGGGAGCGGCGGCTTGGAGCGCTGCAGCTGCGCGGAAGTACCGCGAGAGCCGAAACGATGTGGTGCGGGTGAAGCATTGGGTGGAGCAGGGACAAAGGCCGACCGCGGCTGCGGAGGCAGATGAGTAGGGCACGGTGCAAGGCGGCTCGTGCGGTGGGTCGGCTTAGAACTGTTTGTCAGCTTAGAACTTGTCTACCAGCTTAGAACTGTTTGCCGGCTTAGAAACTGTTGGCCGGCTTAGAACTTGTCTCCGGGTCATACCACGGGGTATATCCCCGACAGTTCCCCTATAAATTTTTTGTTTAAAACTTTATAAAAGCACACAACAGAAATAAATGACTCTCTAAAATTCTGGATTGTCTCCCTGACAACGATTTCTTTAAAGCCATTAAGCTAGGCATAGAGTGCTCAAGTAATTGATCCACCAAGAGCCCAAGGTATATTGATACTTCTCCATCATATCAATAATTTTTGATTTTTTCATGCCAATATTCTACAACTTTCATATACTTTTGGCAACTTTTTATACTATTTTCGGGACTAACTATTAATCCAGTGCCCAGTGTCAATTCCTGTTTGTTGCATGTTTTTTGTTTCGCAGAAAATCCATATGAAACTCAGTCCAAACAGGATAAAAACATATGGAGATTACTTTTGGAATATATGTGAAATTTGGGAAATGGAATTAACAGAAGGCGGTGCCCGAGGGGCCCACAAGCCTGCCCGGCATGCCCTGGGGGGTAGGGCGTGCCCTGAGGGCGTGTGGCTACCCCTTAGGTCGGTTGGAGCTGTCCTTCAGCCGCAAGAAACATATTTTTATAAGGAAAATCCTCTCAAAATTTCAGCCTGATCGGAGTTACAGATCTCTGGATATTTATTAAACGGTGAAAGGCCAGAATCGGAGAGCGCAGAAACAGATGGAAACAAAGAGAGAGATACAATATCGGAGGTGCTCTTAGCCCTCCACCGCCATGGAGGCCATGGACCAGAGGGTAAACCCTCCTCCCATCTAGGGAGGAGGTCAAGGAAGAAGAAGAAGAAGGAGGGGGGCTCTCTCCCCCTCTCCCGGTGGCACCAGAATGCCGTCGGGGCCATCATGGTGACGACGATCTACTCCAACAACTCCGTCATCTTCACTAACACCTCCACCACCTTCCTCCCATCTATCTATAGCGGTCTGCTCTCTCGCAACCCGATGTACCCTCTACTTGAACATGGTTCTTTATGTTTCATATTATTATCCAATGATGTGTTGCCATCCTATGATGTCTGAGTAGATCTATTTTGTCCTATTGGTTGATTGATGATCATGATTGGTTTGAGTTGCATGTTTTATTATTGGTGCTATCCTATGGTGACCTCCATGTCGCGCAAGCATGAGGGATCCTCGATGTAGGGTGTTGCAATGTGTTCATGATTTGCCTATGGTGGGTTGCTTGAGTGACAGAAGCATAAACCCAAGTAGGTGGGTTGTTGCATATGGGAGTAAAGAGGACGTGATACCTTATAATGCTATGGTTGGGTTTGACCTTAATGATCTTTAGTAGTTGCGTATGATTGCTAGAGTTCCAATCATAAGTGCATATGATCCAAGTAGAGAAAGTATGTTAGCTTATGCCTCTCCCTCATATAAAATTGCAATAATGATTACCGGTCTAGTTATCAATTGCCTAGGGACAATTCCGCAACCCCTACCACCACTTTTCCACACTCGTTAAACTAACTTAGTTGTCTCTTTACCTTAGCAGCCCCTAGTTTTTATTTACTTGCTCTTTATTATCTTGCAAACCTATCCTATCACACCTACAAAGTACTTCTAGTTTCATACTTGTTCTAGGTAAAGCGAACGTTAAGCATGCGTAGAGTTGTATCGGTGGTCGATACAACTTGAGGGAATATTTGTTCGACGTTTAGCTCCTCATTGGGTTCGACACTCGTACTTATCGAAAGAGGCTACAACTGATCCCCTATACTTGTGGGTTATCAAGACCTTTTTCTAGCACCGTTGCCGGGGAGCAATTGCGTGGGGTGAATATTCCTGTGTGTGCTTGTTTGCTTTATCACTAAGTATATTTTATTTTCTGTTCTAAGTTGTTCTCTATATTTAGCTATGGATATGGAACACGAAATAACAAAAACATTAGGTGTACTTGCTACTCATGGAGATGGGGAACCTGCTAAAACCCTCGATGCTCGTTATGTGAAAGATATTATGCACTACTTTAATAATCCTGAGAAAACCCCATTCAATTATATAATGGGAGACAGGTTGGGTCAATGTGAATACCTTAGGGATTATTGCTTGACTTAAAAAGGGAAATTGTTATGGGATGATATTTATATGTTGAAATGGTATGCTTGGAATCTATGCCAGAGATATGATTATACTTGTTGCTCTAGGATGAAGGCTCAATACCTTCCTTTTTCATGTAAATTTAATGATAATGAAACCTTGGCTTCTTATGCTAAAGGTATTTATGATTACTATGATGTGGAACGAATAGAGGAATTCATTGCTTTTAAGGGTGCTTATGAAATTGAATCTTTGTTTGAGAAGTGTGAAAATTATGATGATGCTATTTATAGACCTGAAATTTTTTCTATACTTAAATATTTCTATGAGAATTATGAATATAATTCCGATATTGATGCATTTATTGAGAGAATGTTTGCTACCTTGGAAGAGACTAATATTTTGTAGGAATCTATGGAAGAAGAAATTGATGACACTGTGAGCTCATTAGATGAAAAAATGAGGAGGCGAGCGAGGAACAAAAGGAGGAAGAGCGGACTAGCTACCCGTGCCCACCTTCTAATGAGAGTAACTCTTCAAATCATACATTGTTTAATTTCCCTTCGTTCTTACCGAAGGATGAATGCTATGATAATTACTATGATCCCTCGGATTCGTTTGAAAAATTCGTTTTTGATGAACTTGATGCTTGATGTGCTTGTGGCCATGATGCCAATATGAATTGATCTTATGGAGATGAACTTGCTATAGTTCCTTATGTTAAGAATGAAATTGTTGCTATTGCACCCATGCATGATAGTCCTATTATGTTTTTTAATTCTCCCAACTACACTATATCAGAGAATTTGCACTTATTAAGGATTATATAGATGGGTCGCCTTTTACTATTACACATGATGATTTTGATAGATATAATATGCATGTGCTTGCTGCTCCTACTTGCAATTATTATGAGAGAGGAACTACATCTTTGCCTCTCTATGTTTCCAATATGATAAAATTGCAAGAAACTGCTTATCTATGTATTGGCCTTTACTTTATGTGCATGAATTGTTCTTTTATGACATGACGATGCATAGGAAGAGAGTTAGACTTTGTTGTTGCATGATATATGTTACATTGTGCTCAATACTAAATTACAAATCATTGTTAATTAAAATTGGCTTTGATATACCTTGGGATCCGGGTGCATCCATTACTTGATCACTTTATGCCTAGCTTAATGGCTTTAAAGAAAGCACTGCCAGGGAGAAACCCGGAAGTTTTAAAGAGTCATTTAATTCTGTTGTGTGATTTTATATAATTTAAAAACAAAAAAATAAATATGGGAACCTAAATTTTTTTCAAAAAGAAAGTGAAAGTGAGAGAGATGAGCATTGTGAAAGTGGGAGCTAGCCTTGAACTTTGTTCATGGCCATGGAAACTTTGGAAATCTTAATTACAGAAACTTTTCAACAAAATAATTATCCCCTTGTATAAATCCATTGTATTATAAAAATAATGTGCCAAGATTTGCCTTTAGGATGATGAGATTGCTTGTTTGGTGTGTGCAGTGCAAAAATAGAAACTTTGGCTGTAGTGCGTGAATTTACATTTTTTTACTAGAATGTAAAAGGTTTCTAAAATTTTTACACGGTACTGCTATGCAAATTGTTTATTTTTCCTATTTTTTCAAAAAAATTAGAGTTACAGAAGTATAGTGAATGTTCAGATTGCTACAGACTGTCCTGTTTAAGACAAATTCTGTTTTTGATGCATTGTTTTGCTCGTTTTGATGAAACTATTGATTGTATCGGTGGTATAAGCCATGGAAAAATTACAATACATTAGCTAAAATGCAAAAATAAAATATGACTTAGTTTGCAACAGTACTTAAAGTGGTAATTTTCTTTATTATACTAACAGATCTCACGAGGGTTTTGTTAAGTTTGTGTGACTGAAGTTTTCAATTTTTGGGTGAGATCACGATGGATGAAGGAATAAGGAGTGGAAATAGACTAAGCTTGGGGATGCCCGAGGCACCCCAAGGTAATATTCAAGGACTACCAAGAAACTAAGCTTGGGGATTCCCCACAAGGCATCCCCTCTTTCTCCTAACAACCATCGGTAATTTTACTTGGAGCTATATTTTTATTTGTCACATGATATGCGTAAATCTTGGAGGGTCATGTGCTTTTTATTTTTCTTTCAATAATGCACCATGATGGTATGAGAAATCCTTGGTTGATTTATAGAAGGCTCTTTGCACCTCACTTACATCTTTTGAGTATGGCTTTGTAGAATGCTTCACGTACTTCACTTATATCATTTGAAGTTTGGATTGCCTGTTTCTCTACCCATAGAAAACCTATTGGGGAACGTTGCATTGGAAACAAAAAAATTCCTACGTTCACGCAAGACCTATCCATGGTGATGAGCATCTATGAGAGGGAGAGTGGATCTACATACCCTTGTAGATCGCTAAGCGGGAAGCGTTAAGAAACGCGGTTGGTGTAGTCGAACGTTTTCGCGATCCAAATCGCCGAGCGTCCCGTGATCCAATAACGATCCGTCTCGCGATCCAATCACGATCTGTCCCGCGAACTTGATCAAGATCCGTCCCGCGAACTCGATCACGGTCCTTCCGATCTAGCGCCAAACAGACGACACCTCCGCGTTCAGCACACGTATAGCTTGATGACGATCTCCGCCGTCTTGATCCAGCAAGAGGGAGAAGAGAGGAAGAAGAGTTCTCCAGCAGCGTGACGATGCTCCGGCGATGGTGGTGGAGCTATTCCGGCAGGGCTTCACCTAAGCACTGCAGAAATCCGATCTAGAGGAGAAACTATGCACTTGAGGAACGGGCAACACGTGGCTGGAAAAACTGTGCAAACCCCTAAAACCTCTAGTATATATAATAGGGAGGGAGGAGAGGCCTTGGCGCAAGGTCCAAGACCTCCTTGGTTCGTCCGAAGTGGGAGCATTGGAGGATTCCTCCTCCAATCCTAGTAGGACTAGGATTCCTCCTTTTTTGGCCTTTTTCCACCTTTTTCCCTTTGGGCTTTTCTTCCCTAGTCGCACGGGGCTTGTGTGGGACTTCCACCACCCCACTAAGGGCTGGTATTCACTCTCCCACATCCCATGTAGCCTCTTGGGTCGAAATACCCCTCCCGATGGTCTCCCGGTACACTACCGACACTCCCGGTACACTACCGATTAGCCCGAAACTTTTCCGGCGACCAAAATAGGACTTCATATATATCAATCTTTACCTACGGACCATTCCGGAGCTCCTCATGACGTCCGGGATCTCATCCGGGACTCCGAACAACCTTCGGTCACCACCATACATAACTCTATACTACCGAAACGTCACCAAACCTTAAGTGTGCAGACCCTGCGGGTTCGGAAACTATGTAGACATGAACGAGACACCTCTACGGTCAATAACCAATAGCGGGACCTTGATGTCCATATTGGTTCCTACACATTCTACGAAGATCTTTCTCAGTCGAACCTCTATGTCAAGGATTCAGTTAATCCCGTATTATGTTCCCTTTGTTCTTCGATATGTTACTTGCCCGACCAACCTCGTTATCTACATACCTAGTTCAACCTCGTTATCGGCAAGTCTCTTTACTCGTTCCGTAATACAAGATCCCGTGACCAACACTTAGTCACATTGCTTGCAAGGCTTATTGTGATGTTGTATTACCGAGTGGGCCCTGAGATACCTCTCCGTTATACAGAGTAACAAATCCCAGTCTTGATCCATGCCAACTCAACAGACACCTTCGGAGATACCTGTAGTGCACCTTTATAGTAACCTAGTTACGTTGCGACGTTTGATACACACAAGGCACTCTTCCGGTGTCCGTGAGTTACATGATCTCATGGTCATAGGAACATATACTTGACATGCGGAAAACAGTAGCAATAAACTGACACGATCATATGCTACATTTGTAGTTTGGGTCCTGTGCATCACATCATTCTCCTAATGATGTGATCCCATTATCAAATGACATCACATGTCAATGGCTAGGAAACTTTGACCATCTTTGATCAACGAGCTAGTTTACTAGAAACATACTAGGGACAAAGTGTTGTCTATTTACCCACACATGTAATGTGTTTCCAATCAATACAATTATAGCATGGATAATAAACGATTATCATGAACAAGGAAATATAATAATAAACACTTTATTTATTGCCTCTAGGGCATATTTCCAACAGTCTCCTACTTGCACTACAGTCAATAGTCTAGTTCACATCACTATGTGATTTACATTTTAATGAATTGAACACCCATGCAGTTCTGGTGTTGATCATGTTTAGCCCTTGGAAGAGGTTTAGTCAACGGGTCTGCAACATTCAGATCCATGTGCACTTTGCAAATATTTATGTCCTTCTCCTTGTTGTAATCGTGGATGGAGTCGAAGCGTCGCTTTACGTGTCTGGTCCTCTTGTGAAACCTTGGTTCCATGGCCAGAGCAATGGCACCAGTGTTGTCACACAACAGGTTCATCGGATTCAGTGCACTGGGCAGTACTCCAAGATCTGTCATGAACTGCTTCATCCAGACACCTTCCTTCGCCGCCTCCGAGGCTGCGATGTACTCGCTTTGCATGTAGAATCGGCTACCACGTGTTAGTGCAACTAGTGCCCCTTAGTGATTTTGGTGTATTGAAGACTTATAGGTTAAGGTACTAATGTGTTTGTGAGTGTACACAGACTCTATAAGTCTATGAGGAGTTTGATATATCCGGAGATTATCGACCCCTAAAAATGTATGTCTTCAAGTGGAGACTTTCTGAAGACTTTGGTGAAGACTTTGTGAAGACTTTGAAAATGAAGAAGTTGGTGTGACCTTGAATATATGAACAAGGAACATGAAGCGTGAAGGCTTTTGTTTTCGTAGTTTCATTTCCTTTTCTTTGAGTCATAGGAAACACCATACTGTTAAAGGGGGCCGAGGTAATACTAAGGAAAATTTCCAACTCATGCTCAACTCCAAAATCCTCAACCTATACAATCATTCAAGTGAAGCCTTTGAAAGTCTCTTACGGCTCAAACAAGTTCTTTAGTGACAAAGACGAAGTTCTTCTGGTCTCTGAGGAAATTGATCTGACTAAGGAGTTAGGATTTCGCTAGTGCGAATTACCTACAAGTGAGGAACATGATAAGCTGAGGACTTTCATAGTTCGAAATTCCTCTTAGCGTCAGCTGTCCCCAATCATTCTTATCCACATAACGGTCATATCATTGGGGGCATTCATGTCTTATCATGTCAGGTTGCACCCTGGCTATAAATAGCCACCCCACAACCACTAGTTGGTTGGCTGCTCCGAGAGAGAACTGACACTTGTCATTTGAGAGCAACCCATCCTCCGAGGACTTTTGAGAGAAAATCATCAGTGAGGAAAAACCCACAACCAAACCACCAAACCCAAAGTGATTGAGCATCACTGAAGAAATTCCTGTGTGGAACCGACACTTGTTACCTTTGAGGACTATGCATCCTCCAGACGGTTAGGCATCATGGTCTAGTGCTCCTTCAGTTAATTGGGGATCACGAAGTGACCTTGGTCTAGAGCATCCAGCAGTAAATTGTGGATCGTCGGGTGACCAGTTTGTGAGGGTTTTGGAAGTCTACCCTGAAGACTTACCATGAGTGTTGGGCGAGGACTGTGTGACCTTAGCTCAAGGAGAGTACGGTAAGGACTGTGTGTCCTGGGACTCTGTGTCCTCTGGTTTAAATACCAGGCGCTCCAAACCAGACGTACAACTGCCACAACAGTTGGAACTGGGTCATCAAATCATTGTCTTCATCAAGCTACCTGGTTCAATTTCCTCAACCCTTCCATTTCCTCGTATAACTGTTGATGAAATTGAACTTTGCTGTTTGAAGAATTTGATTGAAGTCTTTCCCAAATTCCTCACCTCAAATTCTTCAGTTACCTTGTTCATCACTGCTTATCCTGTCTCACGCTACTTGTAATCTGTGCATGTTTTATTTCATCATGATGACTATGATGTCGCTATGTTCCTCATGCACTTGAGTACTTATTCCGCTGCGAGTTGTTCATCACATTTCAAATTCCTAAAAGTTGAAATTCCTCAAGTGATGAATTTGTAAAAATTGCCTATTCACCCCCCTCTAGTCGATATAACGTACTTTCAATTGGTATCAGAACAGGTACTCCCTTGCTATGTGTGATTTTGGTTCAACCACCTGGAGTTCCAATTATGTCGACTGCAGGTATGATCAAGGTTTCCGCGGGGTGTCCTACCTTCGATGGGACAGACTACCCCTACTGGAAGAACAAGATGCGTATGCACCTTGAAGCTATTGACAATGATCTCTGGTATGTTGTGGAAAATGGTGTGCCCTCTGTGACTCCCACTGTTACTACTGCTGATGTGAAGAGATTCAAGCAACTCGATTCTCAAGCAAAGAATATCATCTGTGGCCATCTGAGCAAAGGTTAGTATGGCAGAGTGACTTCTTTGGAGTCTGCTAAGCTTATCTAGGATAGGCTGTCCAAAGTCAACGAAGGTATTTCCACTCAATGTGACTCTCGTGTTGATGTTCTTCGCAATCTCTTCAACCACTTCAAGAGACTTGACAATGAAAATGTTCAGTAAACTTTTGATCGTCTCACTGATATCTCCAATGAGCTTCAAGCACTGGGTGCCACCGATATCACTGACCATGAAGTGGTGAAGAAACTGCTAAGATCTCTTGACTCCTCATTCATACATTGGCTTTGATGATTCAAGAACGTGGTGACTACAAGTCACTTGATCCTGCTGATATTCTTGAGAGACTCAATACTCATGAATTCCAACAAGCTGAGAAGAGAGACCTCTACGGGCCAAGCTATGGAAGATCTCGTGCACTGAAGGCAAAAGCAATTTCCTCATCTAAAGAAGAAGATTCTGACAGCAGCCTTGGTGATCCTGAAGAACTAAGTCAGGAACTAGCAATGCTTGTGAGAAAATTCCAGAAGTTCTCAAGGAGAGGTGGATTTGGAAAGTCATCAAAAAGTGGCTTGAGGAAATCAGATTCCTCACAAGACTACAAGAAAAGAACTTGTCATCGTTGCAAGAAGTCTGGTCACTTTATCTTTGACTATCCTCTCTGGGAAAAAGATTCAAAGAAAAAGAAGAAATATAAGGATGATAGTTCTGATGACCTGAAGAAAAAGAAGAAATCTTCAAAGTCCTCATCTGCAAAGTCCTCATCTTCAAAATCCTCAAAGCACAAGATGAATGGTTCCAAAAAGGCACGAGCGTTCATCGGAAAGGAAATGGACTCTGAGGAAGAATCTGAAGAATACGAAGAAGAGGAAGAATCTAAGGAGGAATCAGAATCTGGTGTCGCTAGCCTTGCTCTCGCTACTGCTTTCGTCGGCAAGTCCATCTTCAATGATGAATAATAGACTACTCCAATGACTCTGACGTCATCAATGATGATTATGCTCCCACCTATTGCTTCATGCCAAAAGGCTCAAAGGTACACAAACATCATTCCTCATCTGAATCAAGTGAAGGTTAATCTGATGAATATGCGAAACCTAGCTATGCTAAACTTGTTAAAATTGCCACTAAGCAACAAAGTGCACTTGAAAAGCTTCGGAAAATGCTAGACAAAAGCAATGATCTGTTGAACCATGAAGTGGATCAGACTCAAACTCTGTCTGTCGATCTCAAAACTCTTCAGACGAAGTATGATAACCTACAGAGTCATCATAACCACCTCTTAGCTGATCATGAGAAGCTTTCTTATGAATTTATTCAAAGAAAGCAAGATCTTGAGAAACTGAGGGTGTCACATGAGGATCTCCAAAGGGAAAATGGTTCCTTACTAGCTCAACAGATCAGTACCGCTCAGGAAGATTTCGTTCCACCTTGTTTGAAATGCATCGAACATGAAACTGTAAATTCTTTACCTGAATGTTCAAATGCTTCTATTGCTGCAATTTCTTCAACTATTCCCGTGGTCTTAAATTCCTCATCTAAGGATACCACTAGTATCACTGATGACAATGCAGGGTTGAAGGAATTGTATGTGAAAGACATGTACAAAAGTCTCAAAGGGCATCAAACCCTTTGCGATGTCCTCAAAAAGTAGATTCTAAACAGGAACCCTAGGAAAGAGGGTATAGCCTTTGTGAGGAAACTCAACGCTGATGGATCCTACTGGGCACCTGAGCAGTACGCCAAAACCTCATGGATTGCTGCGAAAGAACCTCCTGTAGATCCATCCACCTTATCTGGCTTTACGTGTGAAACTTCATATTTCTCTGATGAATCACTTGACTCAAACTACAAATTCTTCAAAAATCAGAAAGGTGAGGTATTTGCTTGATTTGTTGGAACTAACTGCAGGAACTGTTCTCCTATGAAGAAAATCTGGGTTCCCAAGAGCTACCTACAAAATCTTCAAGTGAATGTCCTCACGACAACACTCATGAAGAATAGGAACCCCAGATCAAATTCCTCACATGGACCAAAGTCCTCACTTGGACCAAATTCCTCAAATGGTCAAAATTATCATTCTCATACTAATGCCTCTGTTTCGCAGGGAAAACCTAAGAGTTATGAATATGTGCATTATTCTTGAAACCATTATGTTCATAAGTCCTCGAAGAATTTCTCTGCTTATTCATTTGAGTACTCTAATCCTCGCCCTGTGAAACGAAGCGCACTTGCTTCAATGCCTCCTTTGTCACATGGTGCTCGCAGAATGATGAACTCTTTGCCACCCCTCCAGATGTGGGTGGTGAAGAAATTGAACTAATTTCTTACGTAGGGACAGGTCTCCAGATGAAACTAAACATCTGATGAACTTGCTGGAGACCTGAGGAAATGCTTGAAAGGAAACAAGCTAACTATGCAGAAATGAATTCCTCATTTCTCTCGTCCTCACACTACTTGCTTACTATCTTGTGTGATGAAATTATGTATGATGAAATTGATGTCATATTGTTCACTCTAAAGCATATGAGTTCGTAAGTTGTACTAATTCATCTGCAGGATGATACTCTAAAAGCTACTGAGTGGGTCCTCGATAGTGGATGCACAAACCACATGACGGGTGACAATAATCTACTGATGAATTTTCCATTCACTCCATCTCCTCTAAAGCATATCACCTACGCAGACAAAGGAAAGAGCAAGGTATTGGGACTTGGTAAGGTTGCTATCTCAAAGGACCAAACCATGGATAAGGTGATGCTTGTTGAATCCCTTGGGTTCAACCTTATGTGTGTCTCAATGCTTTGTGATCTTGATATGGTTGTCGTGTTTGGAAAATTTCGTTGTGTTGTCATCATGGAATCTGACAATTCCAAAGTCTTCGAAGGCTTTAGGAGAGGAGACTTGTATATTGTTGATTTCTCTACAGGTCCTCAACGTGCCACTTGCTTACTTGCAAAGTCTTTAGAAGGCTGGCTGTGGCATCGACGACTTGGACATGCTGGTATGAGGAACCTGCACACACTCGTGAAGAAAAAGCACGTCATTGGCATCGAGGGTGTCAAAGTCCTCAAGGACCACCTCTGCGGTGCATGTGAATCTGGGAAGATGACTAGATCCAAGCATCCCTCGAAGACAATCATGACCACGACTCGACCCTTTGAATTGCTTCACATGGATCTCTTTGGCCCCACTCATTACTCCGTACTAACAAATGCATCAATTTTGTATGGCTTTGTCATTGTTGATGATTACTCTCGTTACACATGGGTGCATATTATTCTGTACAAAAATGAAGTGCAGGATGTCTTCAGACGATTTGCTTCAAGGGCCTCCTCCAACTTCGGCGTCAAGATCAAGCATATTAGGAGTGATAATGGGACTGAATTCAAGAACACTAATCTTGATGAATATCTTGATGAACTTGGTATTACTCATGAGTGATCTGCCCCGTATACTCCTCAACAGAATGGCATTGTGGAGCGCAAGAACATGACTCTCATTGAGATGGCTTGCACCATGCTTGATGAATACAAGACTCCTCATCGCTTCTGGCCTGAGGCAATTGATACTGCATACCACATCATCAACAGGGTATATCTTCACAAATTCTTCAAAAAGACTTCATATGAACTTATGACTGGCAAGAAACCCAATGTAAGTTATCTCAAAGTCTTCGGTGCAAAATACTGGATCAGAGATCCTCATCACAGTTCTAAGTTTGCACCAAAAGCACATGAAGGTTTTATGTTTGGTTATGGAAAGGACTCACACGCCTACAAAGTCTTCAACACCTACCATCACAAGGTTGTTGAAACTGTAGATGTGCAGTTCGATGAATCTGATGGCTCGCAAAGAGAGCACCTGCCTTCTGTGTTAGATGAACAGACTCCTGAGGAATCCATCAAGCTGAAGGCAACTGAAGATATCATACCCAGTGAGGAAGTCATTCCAACGAATGAAGATATTCATGCCAATTCACCTGAAGAAAATGGTGCTGATGAAAATCCTCAACCACGTCAACCTGCTCATCCTAGAGTTGCAAATGAAGTACAGATTGAAAAAATCATCGATGACATCAATGCACTAGGTCCCCTCACTCGCTCAAAAGCTTCACATTTAACTAACTTTTGTGGGCACTTTGCCTTTGTCTCTATAATAGAGCCCACCAAAGTTGATGAAGCATTCAAGGAGCCCGAGTGGATTCAAGCTATGCAAGAGGAATTGCATCAGTTCAAGCTCAACAACGTGTGGGAACTTGTCAAGCGACCAGATCCTTGCAAACATAACATCATAGGTACCAAGTGGATCTATCGCAACAAGCAAGATGAAAATGGCCTTGTGGTGAGGAATAAGGCTCGTCTTGTAGCTCAAGGCTACACACAGGTTGAAGGAATTGACTTTGATGAAACGTTTGCACCTGTTGCTAGACTTGAAGCTATTCACATATTACTTGCTTACGCTAACCATCATAATATCATCTTATATCAAATGGATGTGAAAAGTGCATTCCTCAATGGTAAGCTTGAGGAATAAGTATATGTTGCTAAACCCCCAGGTTTTGAAGACCCTAAGCATCCTGACAAAGTCTTCAGACTAAACAAGGCCCTCTATGGCCTCAAGCAGGCCCCTCGGGCATGGTACGACACTTTGAAGGAATTCCTCATGAAGAAAGGCTTCAAACCCGGTTCACTCGACCCAACTCTTTTCACAAAATCCTATGACAATGAACTGTTCATATGCCAGATATATGTAGATGATATTATCTTTGGCTATAGTGACAAATGTTACAATGATGAATTTGCCTATATGATGAGTGAAGAATATCAAATGTCTATGATGGGAGAGTTGAAATTCTTCCTAGGTCTTCAAATTCGTCATTAAGACAACGACATCTTCATCTCACAAGAGAAATAATTCAAAGATGTTCTGAGGAAATTCGACATGCAAGATTGCAAAGGCATCAAAACTCCAATGCCTTCAAAAGGCCACCTCTGCACTGATGAAAATGGTAAAGATTTCGATCAGAAGGTATACCGCTCCATGATTGGTTCATTATTGTATCTATGTGCATCTAGGCCTGATATTATGCTAAGTTTTGCATGTGTGCCCGATTCCAAGCAACACCGAAGGAATCACACCATAAGGCTGTGAAACATATTCTTTGATACTTAGCTCACACACCAACACTTGGATTGTGGTATCCCAAGGGCTCAAATCTTCACCTCGTCGGATACTCTGATGCTGACTATGCTGGAGATCGTGTGGATCACAAGTCAACCTCTGGCACATGTCATTTCCTCGGACGATCCTTAGTCTGTTGGTCCTCGAAGAAGCAAAAATGTGTTTCACTCTCTACTGCTGAAGCTGAGTACATTGTTGCCGGGTCATGTTGCGCTCAGCTACTATGGATGAAGCAAACCATCAAGGACTACGACATCAAGCTGAAGAATGTGCCTCTTTACTGCGACAACGAGAGTGCCATTAAGATTGCTTATAACCCAGTTTAGCATTTCAAGACCAAGCGCATCCAGATTCGTCATCACTTTTTTTGAGATCGTGTACTCAAGGGCGACATCTCCATCGACCACATCCCCACTGAAGAACAGCTAGCCGATATCTTCACTAAGCCCTTGGATGAAAAGAGATTTTGCAAGTTGCGGTGTGAGCTAAATATCTTAGAATCTTTGAATGTTCTTTGAAGAAAGACACACATCCTAACACTTATGCAAAATTGATGACCTTGATGTGCAACACACGAAGAAACGTTTTTCTTCAATCAATGAAGAATAACCCTCTAAGTGTGAACAAATTAATGAAGAATTTGATACTCAGAACCCTACGACAATTGTACGCGGTGTCTGAAATCATCACTCTCATACGGTGGGTCACCCCACCAACCAAAGTTGAAATTCTTCAAAATTGAGTTTTTCGTCATTTTTGGAAATTCTTCAAATTATCAGATTCCTCAAATGTGCAAATTCCTCAAGTTTTCAAATTCCTCAACTTTTCAAATTCTTCAAACTTTGAAACTCATGTTCTTCATTGACTATATATATATATATATATATATATATGTTTGAGTTTTCAATCTCCTCAACAACATTCACTTATTGCTAATTCTTCAAGTTGTTTTCCATCTAAGTGAATGTGATCGGACCGTTACCCCTCTATGCTAAACTCAACCCAGTCTGTTCACAAATTCTTCATATGCGTTCTACTTTGAAACTCGTTCAAAGTCTTCACTGTGTCCTTGACAGCTGAAGAATTTGCAAATGGAAGATTTGAAATTTTCACTATCAAAATATTCAGCGGTTCTCGCCCAAATGATTCTGATTCCCGTGCCTGGATAACCCACGATCCCCCCACTATCGCCACCGCTAAGTATGTGGGTGACAGCTATCACGTGGAGAGCAAGGGTCAGGGGCAATCCTGTCCAAAATCTTAGGGCGGATTTGTTTTCACTTCCTCTATAAATACCCCCTTCCCTTCAACTATGCTCGGTTACTCCTCATCTCATCCCTCTCCCGAGCTCCAACCTAGCGCTGCCACTAAAGTCATCATCGCCGGTGAGGAAGAGCTTCACTGCCTCAACCTCGTCGTCGCTGTACTCGCATCAGCCGCAGAAATCCTCATCCCTTCGTCGCTGTAGCTGTCTCCCTCTGCCAAGCTAGGGCGTGGGAGATCTGAACGGACGAACCTCCAAATCTCATCTGTTGTTCGTCGTGTTCTTCACCCGGGTAAATAAAATTATTTTTACTACCCCAGTTTGATCCTCAAATGCTCTACATAATCCTCAAAAGGTGTTTATTCTTCATGAACCTTATTCTAAACACACCTTACATCTTCACAGTCTTGATGTTTTTCCCTAAGTAGTGATTTTCTTCATGATTCCTCAATTGTGTGAATCCTCAAAATTTGCACAACTCTGGAACCTAAGACAAAAGAACACTTAGTGAAATTCCTCAAGACCCTCACGGTCAAATTCCTCACACCTATTTTGTTCAAAATTTCTGAGAACGCATATGACCTCTTCAAATTCCTCGCACCTATACTCTGTTCACAGGTACAACATGTCCACTGATGAATCACTAGGTTCTCATCAACTTAACTCATTTGCAGCACTTCGTGAAGAAAAACTGTGTACCTCTTCAGAGTCCTCAAGAGTTTATATTCCTCAAGTGAAGAAAATGGCTCACAGAAAGAAACCTCAGAAAGGTGGAAAGAAGCCAGACGTGCACACTGCCTTTGAGATTCCAGATGATGTGTATGAGGAATACTGCACATCTGATGAAGAAACTCATGACAAAGAGACTACCAAGCAGAGAAAGATTTGTCTGCAAAAGATTGAGAGGAGATGGTCAAGGGATGGAAGGAATATCGTTATGTAACCCCAAAATCCATGATGAAATTCGAAGTAAAACCTCCTTGCAGCAGGCCTGCCCTTGCACCAAATCAAATTGCTGATCCCACTAGCCTCAAGACTAGTGAGGACTTTCCTCACAAATGGGAGAAGGAGCAAGCAAAGCTGGCGAAGAAAGCCAAGGAAGCAGTGATGAAATTCAATGAGGATTCTGCTGCTGCTGTTACCTCTACTGGAGCCTCTGCAAGTGCTCCGAAGAAACTCAAGATGAAGAAATCTGCAGTGAAGACAAGTTCTTCAACCTCAAAACCTTCACAACAGATTCCTCAAGGTCAAAGGCCTCAGCCTACAAAACCTTTAGCTGCTGGAACAGTTGCTGCTCAGTCTTCTGCGGCAATTACAAAGTCCTCAACGCCAGTCCATCTGGCAACATGTAATAGGACTGAGGGATTCTCCAGAGTTCTGATGATCACAACAAGCCCCTCCAACACTGCAAAGTCTTCAACCAACCCTTCTGCATTGAGACTGAAGAAAACTGCTGGATGAGGTCAAAGACCAAGTCCCCACTCAAGCAAGGCTGTGGTGACCATTCCCCACTCAAGCAAGGCTGTGGTGACCATTCCCCACTCAAGCAAGGCTGTGGTGACCATACCCTCAGGTTCTGAGGATAATGATGATGAAGCCGATGATGAGGAATTAGAAAAATCATCAGGCAAAGTCAGCAAAGGGCTGCTACAGCAAAGGGAAGCTCTGTTCCTCTCATGCTGGATCCCAAGATGATCCTCAACTTCATCGACATATGGCATGATGACCCGAGCACCCCACTTTCTTCACTAAATCTGCCTCATGGAGTGGATCATGTCCTCACCCACTTCATTTCTGAAGAAAAATGGAAGAGAGAGAAAGCTCTGAGAGAAAACAGGAACAAGGTTCGAAAACAAAAGTTCCTAAGAGACAATGTGATGAATTTGACCCCAAATCAACTCGTCATTGTTCAGTCTGAAATTCGCACACTCTCCAAGGATCAAAAGAGATATGATGCTGAATGGAAGGTGTAACATCCCAAAATTCCATTTTGGAATGTTATGAATATAGCTATGCATCTATTATCATCATTGCTTGATTGTATGAAATAGTTGAAATGCCTTTTCTGGTTTTCAGAAAGTCCCCTTCTACTTTTTCCCTATGTTGCTTTCCCTATTTGAAATTTTGGTTAAATGTTCAAAATAAGAGAGGAGTAACATGACACTCCACACCAGGGTCAAATTGGTGAATTATTTGAACAAAAATAACCAGGGGTTATTTTGAAAAATATTTGCAAAAAGGATTTAAAAACAATTAGGCAATTTCTGAAAATAATATTTTTTTAAAGTCTTCAAATGACAGAATAAAAATGTTCATTAAATAGCATTTATTATTCTGTTAATTTTGATATATAATACCCCTATTTTTGGAGACGATTTGAATGCTTTAAAAGCTTTTGAATGTCTCTGTAAAAATATTAAAGAAAAACGGTAACGGATTTTGCATTTAAACCGGGCCGGCCCACGACAGTTAAAACGCGCATTTACTACCGATCGGCCGACCGTGCGTAACGGACACGTCTCTCTCTCACCGACAGGCGGACCCCACCCCGTCCGACCGTTGCGCGTAACGGTCATCACCTTCCCTCCCCCGCGCTCGCCGGATCCGTCGCCGGCAGTTTTCCCCCTCGCCGGATCTCTCTCTCCCTTTACTCCCTCGCACCCCGAGCGCCCCTATATAAACCGGACCAACCACGCGTCCATTTTCCCCCCCCGAGCCCCTTCTCTCTCTCGCCGAGACGCCGGTAATTGCTCGCCGGAGCTACCCCAAGCCGAAGCTCGCCGTCGACCGTAGCCACCACCTCCGACCACCATTCGCCTCGCCGTCGCCACCAATCGCCTCCGGAGGACCGTCCCCGTCGCCCGGACCACTTCCCCGTCCTCCCCGACCACCGGAGCACCTCGCCGTCGCCGTCGCCGCTACCGGACTCGCCGGAGTACCCCGACGCCGGCAACCACCTCTCTGTAAGCCCCCTCGACCATCCGATCCAAATCCCACGGTCCAGATTAGAACGGACTTAAGTCCGAACCGTTATCTTCTATCGATCGGTCGTCCGCTCGGAATCACCTACCGCACGCCCCCTTAGCCAATCGGATCGCGCCACGTAGCCCCCTGACCGACGCAAATTTTTTTTTCATTTTCTGTTTTGTTTTAATTAACAGAATGTATTCCAAATTTTGTTTTGCTTATATCTTTTAATCTATTTAGTGTTTTGAGTTGATTCTTTTTGCAATAGCTCACATTTTTCATGTAGTTTCACCCTGTACTTTTAAATTTCAAATTTGAACTATAAAATTTGAATGTAATCAAATTTGCTCAAAATCTTCAAATCTGAATAACTAGAGTTTGAAAATAGATTTTGACATGATTCTTTTTGCTACTGTTTGGTATTAGTTAGGACTATCTTCATGTATAGTTTGAGGATTTTTCATGATCTATTTAATTACTGTTTTAACCAAAAACAGAATCTGCTTATTATTATAATATAGTTTTATAAACTTAATTTTGATTAGTTTGATTTAGAATTTGGTTTTATTTGTTTATTAGGTTCTATTAGTAAACATTTAGTGTTTTCACTTACTGCTAATAAAAATATAAATTTGCCTAGTTTAATTTCATTTAACATAGGAATCACAATTTCTTTTCAATTAGGCTTAATTTGACTAAAACAACTAACTAGTAATAGTTTGTTTTCAAACAAAGTTTTGTATAATTCTGTTTTCTAAGACAAATTTATGTGTAAGTTATTTTCTGTAAGAACATGTTTTGCTAATAAATAATAAGTTTAGTTTTCATTCTTTTTGTTAATATAACTATAGTTGATTCATATAGTGTTTATCACAAACTAGTATAAACTCTACTAAAGTTTTCCCAACAAACTTAAATTGATTATATTCTGTTTATTAATAGAATATGCTATTGTTTCTTTGCTGACAACAATTGTCTTGTCATTTCAAAATAGTTTTATTATGTCAATAGTGTTTTCATCCCTCACCTTTTGGAAAACAAAACTTTGTGTGTTTTTCTTGCTAGAGGCTTCTGTGCATTGGTTGCCTTGTTTGTTTAGTACTTCTTTGCTGAATGTTATGAGTACTTATTTTGGTTGTATGCTTATTTTGAGTGCATTGTTTGTTTCGTTAGATTATCCGGAGTGCGAAGCTTGTTACTTAGAGTCACGCACGTACGAAGATCATCAATCAGGCAAGTCACTTTGATCATAACCTTACCCATGTTTTATATGCATTAGTTCTACCATCTTCCCCAGTTGCATGCAAGATAGGTTAGTTGGAAACTTGGTTACCTTGTAGTAGTATCATGTGGTAGGTATCCCTCTCAACCCCTTTGACAACATTTGCCCCGGGAAACGTTGTTTTACTTTTGCTATGCTACTAGTAGACGGGGTTGGTTGTGTGAATCATGAGAGTTGAGAGAGTTAATAATTTCAAGACCTGCATAATGATCAAGATTTCAAGACTCCAAGTTTTCAACATACCTCTGGGTGGATGATGGTTGAACGGCGCCCTGGAGAAACCAGTGGTTAGCCTAGGTGATGCTGGAGATGGCCAGTATTCATGCGGAAAGGTCCACCCAGGCACAAAGGGATGGATGGGTGCTTCAAGACCCAAGGCTTACCTGCACAGCCACAAGTCATTATGGGCTCTGGCTTGGTTGGACATCGTGGGGACCCTGGACAGGCGGTGCTACGAGAGGTAGAAGAACGGTAGGAAAGGATGGGCACCGTCAGTAGTCGCAGGGAAACCCTTTGGAAGACCATGTTTTGGTCATCCGTTTCTCAAACACCCTGAAGTGCGAGAAATCAAACGGAGGCGACCAAATCTTGTGGGGAACGTGTGCAAAACTCTGCAGAGTACTTAAACCTAATCGATTAGCCGTGTCCACGGTTATGGACGACTTGAGCCAAAGGAATTGGAACTTCCGGAACTCTCAACACAAATAATATGATGATGTGGGTATTTAATAATTTTGGGTATTGGTTGGCGGAACCATCTCTTTAATCAACCAACTTAGTAATATTTTGCTTAACCCCCTTCGATGTAGGAAAAACTTGGCTTTACGCAAAACTTACACCACCACCTGCCATATAAGCATATAGACTAGCTGATTATTTTCACCCCTCTCTTGTGACTTTGCCGGCATATTCCATATGCTGACCTACACGGCTGCAACGTATCATGTTGCAGAGTATTGTTCCGACCAGGAGTGAGGACGCGTTCTATGCTCAGTGAGATGCCCTTGGAGTCAGATGGACTCACCTACCTTCGACGCTTCCGCAAGACTTAGTTATTCTCATGAGTTGGCCTTCAGCCACTTTATTGAAATCTTTATTGTAATAAAGGACTCGATATGAGATTTCGATTAATATAATGCTGTGTGATTTCCCTTTGATATATACATTGATGTACCGTGTGTGTACCAGCATGATCTTGGGATGGTACGGAAACACCGGAGACTTGACCTTTCAGGTCGGGTCGCTACAGAAATGGTATCAGAGCACACGTTGACCGTAGGACGTAACCTCTAGGATTGGAAAGCCTTAGGATTGTTTCTTTTTGTCTTTAAATATCTTATACTCTCATCTATTCGTTTCTGACTCCTCTCCGATTATTTCAAAATTTATAGATGGCCACCTTCATCCCAGTGTTGATCACAGAGTTTTGCCAGCCTGACGCAACGATGCCCTTTGGTAAGGAGCTGATGAGGATCGTCAAGGACATAAGGATTGCTTTGCCGAGCATCACTGGGATTCCTATCATGTCATTTCCCCAAGATGGACGCTACAGGATCGAGGTGCATATTCCAGGGAAGACCTTTGGGAATCGGAAGGAACCCATAGATCTCAAGTTCGTGGCACCCAGTTGGATACTTGGAAGAGACATGGCCATTCATCGTGCCCTTGGACGTATTCAGCAGGAATACAGAGGTGGAACCATTTCACCAGGACTCAGCATGGTTTGCCGCAGGGATGCCCATGGCAACATCATCACCAATCCCACTGCAGACACCACTATCTCCTATATCCAGACCTTGGAGACTCACATCAGGACTCTGGAGCTTCGAGTTCGTGCTGACACGAAGACTATCAAGAATCTGATGAATCGTGAGCTGGACCTTGAAGCTGATCTGCGAGAAGCCAACTATGAACACGAGCATGAAGTGAAGGACTTCCTAGAGAGGATTGATGAGCAGAATGCACGCATTTCAACTCTGGAGGAGCATCTAGACATGGGAGAAAACCTTCACCCCGAAGGAGACATGGCACCCTTCGTCAGCGACGATGAAGACTATGAGGAAAGCACCACCGGAGGACCTACGACTATGCACTTCTGAGGAAAAACATTAGTTATGCCCTCCATGTATCTTTTATTTTAGTCGTTAAAGCGTAGGTCGATGTTTAGTTTGTCTGAGATTGTATTTCCGATGCTTGTCATTGATTGAATAAATGAATGAGTGTTTGGTGTGATATGTTTGTTGCATTGCATATGGGTAGTGAATTTCTTCTAGACCCTTGTTCTATTCTAATTCTCATCCCTCTGAAAACAGCAAGATGCCTCCACGACGTGAGACCGATTTCACTTTTCCGCCGGAACTCACTCAACTCCTTCAGCAGCAGAATGCACTGATGCAACTATTGATTCAGAATCAGACCAACAACCAGAACAACAACAACCACCATCCACCCCAGACTGACAATCTCACCCGTTTTCTGAGGTTGAACCCTCCAACTTTCTCCAGCAGCAATGAGCCCATTGTGGCAGATGACTGGCTCCGCAAGATGGAGAGAGAACTTGTCACCGCTGGATGCACTGACGCTGAGAAAGTGCGATTTGCCGCACATCAACTGGAAGGACCAGCAGCATCATGGTGGGAGAATTACACCACCTCTTATCCTATTGCAGATGTGACTTGGGAGCAATTCAAGCTTGCTTTCCGCACAGCTCATGTTTCAGCTGGAGCCATGAGTCTAAAGAAGCGCGAGTTTCGCAACTTGCGCCAGGGTAATCGTTCCGTGGCCCAATATGTGGACGACTTCAACACATTGTCACGTTATGCCCCAGGAGATGTGGCCGATGATGCGGCCAAGCAAGAAAAGTTTCTGGAAGGACTCAATGATGAGTTGAGCATACAGCTGGTAGTGGCTAATTTCAACAACTACCAAGAGCTGGTGGATAAGGCACTTATTCTGGAAGGTAAACAGCAGCAGATTGAGAACCGCAAGCGGAAGTACACTCAGGGGAAGTTCAACTCTGGAGCTCATCAGAAGCCTCGTTACTCCCCGTACTCCGGGAATACCGGATCAGGAAACGGTAAGTTTGGAAAGCACACTCATGCTGTGCACAACCATGGAGGTCACCATCATGGAGGAAATGGGAACAACCGTTCCAACCATGGTAACTTCAAAAGTGACAATGGGAATGGGAACAACAACCAGCACCGTCATGTTCCTGCTCAGAAGGATCTGAGTCACATCACCTGTTTCAAGTGTCAGAAGACAGGACACTATGCTAATGAGTGTCCCCAGAGCAAGCAAGGTAATGGAAACGGCAACAACAACGACAACGCAGCAGTTAAGAAGCCCAATCCGTTTCCTCGTGCTCAAGTGAACCACCTTGATGTGGAAGAAGTCTATGATCAACCCGAGACTGTGGTTGGTAAGTTTTTATTGCATTCACGTCCTGTTACAGCACTTTTTGATTCCGGTGCAACGCATTCATTCATATCAAGGGTAGTTGTGGAAAAATACAATTTGCCCACCAAAACCCTTAGTCAGCCTATTCAGGTCAGTTCCCCAGGAGGTATGATGATGGCAGGGATAGGATGCCATGCCCTGAAACTCAATATAGGGAACCATGTTTTTCCCACCGACCTCATCGTCTTAGAGTCACACGGATTGGATGTAATCCTAGGCATGGATTGGATGACCAAGTATGAAGGAAATCTTGATTGCCCTAGCAAGTCTGTTTCACTCACCACCCCGGAGAACAAGAGGATTAAGTATGTATCCCGACGCACACGTATGAGTGCTCGGTTAAATTCTCTCACAGGAGTTGTTCAGGAGGAAGTACCTGTGGTAAAAGATTTTCCAGATGTATTTCCGGAAGAATTACCAGGAATGCCACCAGATAGGGAGATTGAGTTCCTAATAGAGCTACAGCCAGGGACAGCCCCAATTTCCAAGAGACCCTATCGGATGCCCGCAAATGATCTGTTGGAAATCAAGAAGCAAATCAAGGAGTTATTGGACAAGGGGTATATTCGCCCAAGTTCTTCACCTTGGGGAGCCCCAGTTCTTTTGGTGGAGAAGAAGGATAAAACCTTGAGAATGGTAGTCGATTATCGTGCCTTGAACGAGGTGACTATCAAGAACAAGTATCCTTTGCCGATGATTAATGATTTGTTTGATCAGCTCGTAGGAGCCAAAGTATTCTCCAAGATCGATCTTCGATCAGGGTATCACCAGTTGAAGATTCGTGAACAGGATATACCCAAAACAGCTTTCACCACGAGGTATGGCTTGTATGAGTATACGGTCATGTCTTTTGGATTGACTAATGCTCCTGCCTACTTCATGAATTTGATGAACAAAGTATTCATGGAATACCTAGACAAGTTTGTTGTGGTGTTCATCGATGACATTCTGATATTCTCCAAGAACGAGGAAGAGCATAAGCAACATTTGCGTTTAGTTCTGGAGAAGCTAAGAGAGCATCAGTTATATGCCAAGTTCAGCAAATGTGAATTTTGGTTGACGGAAGTCGGATTCCTTGGACATGTTATTTCCGGAGAAGGAATAGCCGTAGACCCCGCTAAGGTTGAAGCCGTCACAGAGTGGAAGTCACCCACCTCAGTTAAGGAGATCCGCAGTTTCCTCGGACTTGCCGGATATTACCGAAGATTCATTGAGAATTTCTCCAAGGTTGCCAAGCCCATGACAGAGTTGTTGAAGAAAGAATCCAAGTATGTTTGGACTGTGGAATGTGAAGCCAGTTTCCAGGAGTTGAAGGAACGTTTGGTCACAGCCCCAGTGTTGATCTTGCCCGATATTCGGAAGGATTTCCAAGTTTACTGTGATGCCTCACGTCAAGGACTTGGAGGAGTACTTATGCAGGATGGAAAAGTTGTAGCCTATGCTTCCAGACAGCTACGACCTCATGAGTTGAATTATGCCACGCATGACTTGGAATTAGCAGCCGTAGTGCACGCACTCAAGACTTGGAGACATTTCCTTATCGGAAATAGTTGTGATGTTTACACCGACCATAAGAGCCTGAAGTATATCTTCACGCAGAAAGAGTTGAACCTCAGACAGAGGAGATGGTTAGAGTTAATCAAGGACTATGACATGAGATTACACTACCATCCAGGTAAGGCTAATGTTGTAGCCGATGCCTTGAGTCGGAAAACTTATATGAACACACTCACAGCTGGAGGATTACCTCAAGAGTTAGTCGATGATCTCAGAGAGCTCAAGCTAGAGATAGTTCCAAGAGGATATGTTGCTACACTGGAAATTCAGTCCACCTTGACCGAAAGAATTCGAGAAGCCCAGAAATCAGACAAGGAAATAGCTGAGATTAAGAAAAGAATGAAAGATGGTAAAGCTAAAGGTTTTCGTGAGGATGAACAAGGAACTTTGTGGTTTGAGAACCGCATCTATGTGCCCAATGACCCAGAACTCAGAAAGTTGATACTTCAGGAAGCCCACGATTCACCTTACTCGATACACCCAGGCAACACCAAGATGTATCTGGATTTAAAGGAAAGTTATTGGTGGACAGGTATGAAGAAAGATATTGCAGAGCATGTTGCGATATGTGATGTTTGTCAGCGAGTAAAGGCAGAACATCAGAAACCAGCAGGGTTACTCCAACCTTTGCCGATACCCGAGTGGAAATGGGAAAAGCTTGGTATGGATTTCATCACAGGATTGCCCAAGACCCGTTCAGGTTATGATTCCATCTGGGTAGTGGTAGATCGCTTGACCAAGGTGGCTCACTTCATCCCGGTAAAGACCACCTATACCAGTGCTAAGCTAGCCAAGATATATATGACCAGGATCGTATGTCTGCATGGAGTTCCGAGGAGTATCGTGTCAGATAGAGGAACACAGTTTACCTCAAAGTTTTGGCATCAGTTACATGAAACTTTGGGTACAAGGCTAGAGTTTAGTACAGCTTTTCATCCGCAGACAGATGGACAGACTGAGAGAGTCAACCAGATACTGGAAGACATGTTGAGAGCTTGTGCGCTAGATTATGGATCTAGTTGGGATGATAACTTGCCTTACGCAGAATTCTCATACAACAACAGTTATCAAACCAGTCTAAAGATGGCCCCTTTCGAAGCTCTATATGGAAGGAGGTGCAGGACACCACTGACATGGGATGGTGTTGGAGACCGAAAACTTTTTGGTCCCGACCTTGTTCGAGATTCAGAGGATAAAGTCAAGTTGATACGTGACAGACTCAAAATAGCTCAATCCCGACAGAAGAGCTATGCTGACAACAAGCGCAAGGAAGTGACGTATGAAGTGGGAGACCGAGCATATCTTCGTGTGTCCCCGCTTCGTGGAATCAAGAGGTTTGGTGTTAAAGGAAAATTAGCACCCAGATTCATAGGCCCCTACAAAATTCTTGAACGTAGAGGTGAAGTTGCATACAAACTGGAATTGCCAGAAGGATTATCCGAAGTTCATAATGTGTTCCATGTGTCCCAGCTGAAGAAATGTCATGCTGAGATGGCCGACATCCCTTTGAGAGATACAGTGCCCCTAGAGGCCATACAACTTGAAAGTGATCTAACTTACGAGGAGAAACCAGTCAAGATCCTCGAGACATCCAACAGAGTTACCCGCAGCAAGATTATCAAGTTCTGTAAAGTTCTGTGGAGTCACCACACTGAGGAAGAAGCCACCTGGGAACGCGAAGAAGATCTTCGTAGAGACCATCCGCACCTATTTTCTAGCCAACCCGAATCTCGAGGGCGAGATTCATCTTAAGGTGGGTAGGTTTGTAACATCCCAAAATTCCATTTTGGAATGTTATGAATATAGCTATGCATCTATTATCATCATTGCTTGATTGTATGAAATAGTTGAAATGCCTTTTCTGGTTTTCAGAAAGTCCCCTTCTACTTTTTCCCTATGTTGCTTTCCCTATTTGAAATTTTGGTTAAATGTTCAAAATAAGAGAGGAGTAACATGACACTCCACACCAGGGTCAAATTGGTGAATTATTTGAACAAAAATAACCAGGGGTTATTTTGAAAAATATTTGCAAAAAGGATTTAAAAACAATTAGGCAATTTCTGAAAATAATATTTTTTTAAAGTCTTCAAATGACAGAATAAAAATGTTCATTAAATAGCATTTATTATTCTGTTAATTTTGATATATAATACCCCTATTTTTGGAGACGATTTGAATGCTTTAAAAGCTTTTGAATGTCTCTGTAAAAATATTAAAGAAAAACGGTAACGGATTTTGCATTTAAACCGGGCCGGCCCACGACAGTTAAAACGCGCATTTACTACCGATCGGCCGACCGTGCGTAACGGACACGTCTCTCTCTCACCGACAGGCGGACCCCACCCCGTCCGACCGTTGCGCGTAACGGTCATCACCTTCCCTCCCCCGCGCTCGCCGGATCCGTCGCCGGCAGTTTTCCCCCTCGCCGGATCTCTCTCTCCCTTTACTCCCTCGCACCCCGAGCGCCCCTATATAAACCGGACCAACCACGCGTCCATTTTCCCCCCCCCCGAGCCCCTTCTCTCTCTCGCCGAGACGCCGGTAATTGCTCGCCGGAGCTACCCCAAGCCGAAGCTCGCCGTCGACCGTAGCCACCACCTCCGACCACCATTCGCCTCGCCGTCGCCACCAATCGCCTCCGGAGGACCGTCCCCGTCGCCCGGACCACTTCCCCGTCCTCCCCGACCACCGGAGCACCTCGCCGTCGCCGTCGCCGCTACCGGACTCGCCGGAGTACCCCGACGCCGGCAACCACCTCTCTGTAAGCCCCCTCGACCATCCGATCCAAATCCCACGGTCCAGATTAGAACGGACTTAAGTCCGAACCGTTATCTTCTATCGATCGGTCGTCCGCTCGGAATCACCTACCGCACGCCCCCTTAGCCAATCGGATCGCGCCACGTAGCCCCCTGACCGACGCAAATTTTTTTTTCATTTTCTGTTTTGTTTTAATTAACAGAATGTATTCCAAATTTTGTTTTGCTTATATCTTTTAATCTATTTAGTGTTTTGAGTTGATTCTTTTTGCAATAGCTCACATTTTTCATGTAGTTTCACCCTGTACTTTTAAATTTCAAATTTGAACTATAAAATTTGAATGTAATCAAATTTGCTCAAAATCTTCAAATCTGAATAACTAGAGTTTGAAAATAGATTTTGACATGATTCTTTTTGCTACTGTTTGGTATTAGTTAGGACTATCTTCATGTATAGTTTGAGGATTTTTCATGATCTATTTAATTACTGTTTTAACCAAAAACAGAATCTGCTTATTATTATAATATAGTTTTATAAACTTAATTTTGATTAGTTTGATTTAGAATTTGGTTTTATTTGTTTATTAGGTTCTATTAGTAAACATTTAGTGTTTTCACTTACTGCTAATAAAAATATAAATTTGCCTAGTTTAATTTCATTTAACATAGGAATCACAATTTCTTTTCAATTAGGCTTAATTTGACTAAAACAACTAACTAGTAATAGTTTGTTTTCAAACAAAGTTTTGTATAATTCTGTTTTCTAAGACAAATTTATGTGTAAGTTATTTTCTGTAAGAACATGTTTTGCTAATAAATAATAAGTTTAGTTTTCATTCTTTTTGTTAATATAACTATAGTTGATTCATATAGTGTTTATCACAAACTAGTATAAACTCTACTAAAGTTTTCCCAACAAACTTAAATTGATTATATTCTGTTTATTAATAGAATATGCTATTGTTTCTTTGCTGACAACAATTGTCTTGTCATTTCAAAATAGTTTTATTATGTCAATAGTGTTTTCATCCCTCACCTTTTGGAAAACAAAACTTTGTGTGTTTTTCTTGCTAGAGGCTTCTGTGCATTGGTTGCCTTGTTTGTTTAGTACTTCTTTGCTGAATGTTATGAGTACTTATTTTGGTTGTATGCTTATTTTGAGTGCATTGTTTGTTTCGTTAGATTATCCGGAGTGCGAAGCTTGTTACTTAGAGTCACGCACGTACGAAGATCATCAATCAGGCAAGTCACTTTGATCATAACCTTACCCATGTTTTATATGCATTAGTTCTACCATCTTCCCCAGTTGCATGCAAGATAGGTTAGTTGGAAACTTGGTTACCTTGTAGTAGTATCATGTGGTAGGTATCCCTCTCAACCCCTTTGACAACATTTGCCCCGGGAAACGTTGTTTTACTTTTGCTATGCTACTAGTAGACGGGGTTGGTTGTGTGAATCATGAGAGTTGAGAGAGTTAATAATTTCAAGACCTGCATAATGATCAAGATTTCAAGACTCCAAGTTTTCAACATACCTCTGGGTGGATGATGGTTGAACGGCGCCCTGGAGAAACCAGTGGTTAGCCTAGGTGATGCTGGAGATGGCCAGTATTCATGCGGAAAGGTCCACCCAGGCACAAAGGGATGGATGGGTGCTTCAAGACCCAAGGCTTACCTGCACAGCCACAAGTCATTATGGGCTCTGGCTTGGTTGGACATCGTGGGGACCCTGGACAGGCGGTGCTACGAGAGGTAGAAGAACGGTAGGAAAGGATGGGCACCGTCAGTAGTCGCAGGGAAACCCTTTGGAAGACCATGTTTTGGTCATCCGTTTCTCAAACACCCTGAAGTGCGAGAAATCAAACGGAGGCGACCAAATCTTGTGGGGAACGTGTGCAAAACTCTGCAGAGTACTTAAACCTAATCGATTAGCCGTGTCCACGGTTATGGACGACTTGAGCCAAAGGAATTGGAACTTCCGGAACTCTCAACACAAATAATATGATGATGTGGGTATTTAATAATTTTGGGTATTGGTTGGCGGAACCATCTCTTTAATCAACCAACTTAGTAATATTTTGCTTAACCCCCTTCGATGTAGGAAAAACTTGGCTTTACGCAAAACTTACACCACCACCTGCCATATAAGCATATAGACTAGCTGATTATTTTCACCCCTCTCTTGTGACTTTGCCGGCATATTCCATATGCTGACCTACACGGCTGCAACGTATCATGTTGCAGAGTATTGTTCCGACCAGGAGTGAGGACGCGTTCTATGCTCAGTGAGATGCCCTTGGAGTCAGATGGACTCACCTACCTTCGACGCTTCCGCAAGACTTAGTTATTCTCATGAGTTGGCCTTCAGCCACTTTATTGAAATCTTTATTGTAATAAAGGACTCGATATGAGATTTCGATTAATATAATGCTGTGTGATTTCCCTTTGATATATACATTGATGTACCGTGTGTGTACCAGCATGATCTTGGGATGGTACGGAAACACCGGAGACTTGACCTTTCAGGTCGGGTCGCTACAGAAGGTTACCAAGGTCAGATTCGTCAGGGCTGCTCAAGTAGCAGTAAAGGATCACAACACCAGGGTTGCAGCCCGATCGCAACCAGAACATCATCAGTCAAATTCCTCAAGCTGCTGATGAAATAGCTCAGCCAGTTGAAACTGCTGACGCAAATGCTTCTGCACCAGAAGCAATTGCCAGTGCTCTTGAGGAAACTCAGACCAGTGATGATCATGACAGGATAACATCCATTGTTGTGCCTAAAGAAACTGATAGGCCAGCTGAAGACTCTGACGCGCCTGAAGAAACTGAACCCACCAGGGCGGCTGCAACAGTCGTTCCTGAAGAAACTGCCACTGCTGAGGAAAACACTCTCAAGAGAAAGGCATCAGCTTCAGAAACCCCAGCTTTGAAGAAGTTGAAGACTACGCCAAGTTCTTCAATTGGACCAATTGATGCAACCCCAATTTCCTCAGCACCTGCCTACGAGATTGTGCCATTTGGGTTAAATATGTCATCCCAGAGGAAGAAGAAAATCATTCTGCTGCTTCAACAGAGCAGATTGATGAAGAAATAGTTGTTGAAGACACTGCTTCAACCCCAATGGTATCAACACCCCAGCTTCAGTACACTGCTAAGGAAGCTAGAGTTGAAGAAATTGATGAGGAAGTTGACATTGGTGACACCACTCCGGTCATTAATGATGAATATTGGGAATGTGCACACCCAAATTCACCAATGACTACTCCTCTGCTACAAATTCCTCAGTCGCCTGCTCCGACTGAAGAAGTACCTGAAGAATCTGCAAATCTGAATATTCAAGTGAGTGAGGAAATTCCAGCTACAACAGCTGATATTCTTGATGCTCCCGCCGCAGCTGAGGAACATGTCCTTCAAATCACTCAGTCTAAAGTTTCTCCCATGCCAAAGGAGATCAAGGGCCGCATCATGCCAAATCTTCAACCGAAGCCCAGGATGGCATTCAAAGGCTCAGCGCGCCCCAAATTCCTCAAAAGAAATTTCTTCAGTGAGCGCATGTTCTTCACAGGTCCAAATCCCTATGACTCTGCAAGGGCAGGATGCAACAAATTCTGGACTACAACGCAACTCAGCTACTATGCATCAGTTCTTTGTGAGAAGAAAAAGTCTTCGAGCACCACCAAATTCCTCATGCTGACATGGAAACCCTTCCATCATTCACACCGGTGCTCCAAGTTCTTCATGATGCAGGCATTCTTCCATTCTGTGTCGACATCTGCGACTGGAATGAAGAACTTATTCTTCAGTTCTATGGCACATTGCATATCAGCGGCAATGCTTCAGACGTCAACTCCTGGATATTGGACTGTATGACAGGATCAACACACTTCACTGCTCAAGCTTCTGAATTGCTTCAGTGTGTACCAGTTCCAATTCCCTCAGATGAAGCCCGCAAACTATTTAATGAGCCTGCACTTCCAAATCAGCTGATGCAAGTGTTGATGAAGACATTGCCTCCTGGAACGCCTCAACAAAACACCTTCCTTGTGAAGAATCTGCTATATGTGCCCAGGACTGTTTACCGTATCCTCACAAATACACTATGTCCTCAAAAAGGCCACGATTCTGAAGAAGAAGTGGAAGGAGTCATGAATAATATGCTCTTCAACATCATTCATGGGATTCCCATCGACTTACATGATTTCTTCATGAGGACATTGGCCAGTGCTGCCTTAGCTCCATTTGAACAGAAGCCCTATGCGCCATGGATCATGAAATTCATTAGGGCAATGTCCTCAGTTCTCTTCAAGGCTGATTTTCAGAATCACTTTGGCTTTCTTCCTCCAATAGAAGTCATCAAGAGCTCAATTGCCTCGGTTGAAGGAAAAGGCAAATCTGTCATTGATGAAGGCACTCGTCCTTTGGATGGACAGTTTTGCAAAGCCGCTTCCTTCTCCACCAATGATGACACTGCCACTCAAGACTCCGGTGCAAAAGCCTCCGCTCAAAAACCTCAAGCGTCTGCCCCTCGTGTGATGACTGATCGCGAGCTTCTAATAAGTCTTCATCAGAAGGCCGATCGCAATCACAAGTGGGTGAAGCATCAACTTGGTTACATCATGCAGAACATGACTATGACACAGAACACAGTGAAGAGGAATCACTACTATGCACATGAAACCCTCAACCGCACTTGGGCCGTACTATCTCACATCATGTCTTCTGAAGAACTGAATGAGCTGGATATTGAGGAACATCCCGACTGGGCTCGGCGACCTCAGAAGAAATTCAAGAAAATTCAAGTTCCTCTGATGGTAGCAAGTTCATATTCTTCATCTCACGAGCGCGATGACGATGAAGACATTGACGACACTGCTGCAGGCCCTGCATCGACAAACGACCCCGACAACGTTGGCGCTCCTTCCTCACCAACACGATGAAAGTCTTCAAAGGGGTGTTAGTCCTTACTTTTTCGTCCCTTTTGTTCTTCGATGACAAAGGGGAGAAAATTTGAGTTAGTCTTCAAGTGGGTCTCTTTATATGGGCTATATTTTTGTTTAAGTTACAACTCTCGCTCTTCTGAAACTTTTGTTGGTTGAGTTGTAAACTTAAGTCCGATGGTGGTCTGACACTTTTGAACTATTTCCTCGCATTTTTAGTTCCTCAAGTACCTTAATGCATACATGCTGAATTTCGTCAGACACCATTTTCCTCACGCATTTCAAATTCTTCATATCTTATATTCAAATGCGTGTATGAATTACAAGAAATAGGGGGAGTTCTCCATGTTTTAACCTGCCATGTGCATTTGCAGTTCAAAGCAAATTCCTCAAATATGCACATCTTCAGGGGGAGTTCTTCTATATCCTGCTTTCAAATTCCTCAAAGTCTGTACTTTCACTTCATATGTTTATCCCCGTTGAAAACTTAACCTACTTGTCATCAATCACCAAAAAGGGGGAGATTGTTAGTGCATCTAGTGCCCCTTAGTGATTTTGGTGTATTGAAGACTTATAGGTTAAGGTACTAATGTGTTTGTGAGTGTACACAGGCTCTATAAGTCTATGAGGAGTTTGATATATCCGGAGATTATCGACCCCTAAAAATGTATGTCTTCAAGTGAAAACTTTCTGAAGACTTTGGTGAAGACTTTGTGAAGACTTTGAAAATGAAGAAGTTGGTGTGACCTTGAAGATATGAACGAGGAACATGAAGAGTGAAGACTTTTGTTTTCGTAGTTTCATTTCCTTTTCTTTGAGTCATAGGAAACACCATATTGTTAAGGGGGGCGAGGTAATACTAAGGAAAATTTCCAACTGATGCTCAACTCCAAAATCCTCAACCTATACAATCCTTGAAGTGAAGCCTTTGGAAATCTGTTACGGCTCACACAAGTTCTTTAGTGACAGAGACGAAGTTCTTCTGGTCTCTGAGGAAATTGATCTGACTGAGGAGTTAGGATTTCGCCAGTGTGAATTGCCTACAAGCGAGGAACATGATAAGCTAAGGACTTTCATAGTTCGAAATTCTAACCGTTGCTGTGCTTAGCATTAGCTGTCCCCAATCATTCTTATCCACATAACGGTCATATCATTGGGGGCATTCATGTCTTATCATGTCAGGTTGCACCCTGGCTATAAATAGCCACCCCCTCACAACCCCTAGTTGGTTGGCTGCTCCGAGAGAGAACTGACACTTGTCATTTGAGAGAAACCCATCCTCCGAGGACTTTTGAGAGAAAATCATCAGTGAGGAAAAACCCACAACCAAACCACCAAACCCAAAGTGATTGAGCATCACTGAAGAAATTCCTGCGTGGAACCGACACTTGTTACCTTTGAGGACTGTGCATCCTCCAGACGGTTAGGCGTCATGGTCTAGTGCTCCTGCAGTCAATTGGGGATCACGAAGTGACCTTGGTCTAGAGCATCCAGCAGTAAATTGTGGATCGCCGGGTGACCAGTTTGTGAGGGTTTTGGAAGTCTACCATGAAGACTTACCATGAGTGTTGGGCGAGGACTGTGTGACCTTAGCTCAAGGAGAGTACGGTAAGGACTGTGTGTCCTGGGACTGTGTGTCCTCTAGTTTAAATACTAGGCTGCTCCAAACCAGACGTACAACTGTCATAGCAGTTGGAACTGGGTCATCAAATCATTGTCTTCATCAAGCTACCTGGTTCTATTTCCTCAACCCTTGCATTTCCTCGTATAACTGTTGATGAAATTGAACTTTGCTATTTGAAGAATTTGATTGAAGTCTTTCCCAAATTCCTCACCTCAAATTCTTCAGTTACCTTGTTCATCACCGCTTATCCTCTCTCACGCTACATGTAATCTGTGCATGTTTCAATTCATCATGATGACTATGCTGTCGCTATGTTCCTCATGCACTTGAGTACTTATTCCACTGCGAGTTGTTCATCACATTTCAAACTCCTCAAAGTTGAAATTCCTCAAGTGATGAATTTGTAAAAATTGCCTATTCACCCCCCTCTAGTCGATATAATGTACTTTCACCACGCTTTGCCTGGAACTGCACCAGCTTACCGCTCCCCCGTTGAGAATAAATACGTATTCGGTTTGTGACTTAGAGTCATCCGGATCAGTGTCAAAGCTTGCATTGACGTACCCCTTTACGATGAGCTCTTCATCACCTCCATAAACGAGAAACATTTCCTTAGTCATGTTCAAGTACTTAAGGATATTCTTGACCACTTCCCAGTGCTCCATTCCAGGATCACTTTGTAACCTTGCGGCCATACTTATGGCAAGGCTAACATCGGGTCTTGTGCACAACATTGCATACATGATAGAGCCTATGGCTGAAGCATAGGGGATGATACTCATCTTTTCTCTATCTTCTGTAGTTACCGGGCATTGAGTCTTACTCAACTTCACACTTTGTAACACAGGCAAGAACCCCTTCTTGGACTGATCCATTTTGAACTTCTTCAAAACTTTATCAAGGTATGTGCTCTGTGAAAGTGCTATTAAGCGTCTCGATCTATCTCTATAGATCTTAATGATTAATATGAAAGAAGCTTCTCCTAGGTCCTTCATTGAAAAACTCTTGTCCAAATATTCCTTCACGCTTACCAGCATTTCTATATTGTTTCCAATTAGCAATATGTCATCCACATATAATATTAGAAACGCTATAGAGCTACCACTCACTTTCTTGTAAATACAAGCTTCTCCATAAACTTGTATAAACTTAAACGCTTTGATCACCTCATCAAAGAGCTTATTCCAACTCCGAGATGCTTGAACCAGCCCATAAATGGATCGCTGGAGTTTGCAAACTTTGTCAGCATTCTCTGGATCGACAAAACCTTCTGGTTGCATCATATACAAGTCTTCCTCAAGGAAACCATTGAGGAACGTTGTTTTGACATCCATCTGCCAAATTTCATAATCGAAATAAGCAGCTATTGCCAACATGATTCTGATAGACTTAAGCATCGCTACGGCTGAGAAGGTCTCATCGTAGTCAACCCCTTGAACTTGTGAAAAACCCTTTGCCACAAGTCGAGCTTTATAGACGGTGACATTACAGTCCGCGTATGTCTTCTTCTTAAAGATCCATTTGTTCTGAATGACCTTTCGCCCTTCAGGTAATACTTCCAAAGTCCATACTTTGTTTTCATACATGGATCCCATCTCGGATTTCATGGCCTCTAACCATTTCTCGGAATCTGGGCCCATCACCGCTCCTCCATAGCTCGTAGGTTCATTGTTGTCGAACAACATGACCTCCAAGATAGGGTTGCCAAACCACTCAGGATTAGCACACGACCTTGTCAACCTACGAGGTTCAATAGCAGCTTGATTCGAAGTTTCATGATCATCATCATTAACTTCCTCTTCAACCGTTGTAGGTTCCACAAAAACATCTTTCTGCACTGCGCTACTTTCTGGTTGGAGTAAAGGTTTAATAACCTCATCAAGCTCTATTTCCTCCCACTCAATTCTTTCAAGAGAAACTCTTTCTTGAGAAATGTTCCGTTCTTAGCGACAAACACGTTGCCTTCGGATCTGAGATAGAAGGTATACCCGATTGTCTCCTTCGGGTATCCTATGAAGACGCATTTCTTTGCTTTGGGTTCCAGCTTTTCAGGCTGAAGCTTTTTGACATAAGCATCACATCCCCAAACTTTAAGAAACGACAACTTTGGCCTCTTGCCAAACCATAGTTCCTATGGCATCGTCTCAACGGATTTTGATGGTGCCCTATTTAAAGTGAATGTAGTTGTCTCTAATGCATAACCCCAAAACGACAGTGGCAAATCAGCAAGAGACATCATAGAACGCACCATATCTAATAAGGTTCGATGACGACGTTCGGACACACCATTACGCTGTGGTGTTCCAGGCGGTGTCAACTGTGAAACAATTCCACACTGTCTTAAGTGACTGCCAAACTCATAACTCAGATATTCACCTCCTCGATCAGATCGCAGGAATTTAATCTTCTTGTTACGATGATTCTCAACTTCACTCTGAAATTGCTTGAACTTTTCAAACGTTTCACACTTGTGTTTCATTAAGTAAATATACCCATATCTACTTAAGTCATCAGTGAAGGTGAGAAAATAACGACATCCACCACGCGCTGTAACATTCATTGGACCGCACACATCAGTACGTATGATTTCCAATAATTCACTCGCCCGTTCCATTGTTCCAGAGAATGGCGTTTTAGTCATCTTGCCCATGAGGCATGGTTCACATGTGTCAAGTGATTCAAAATCAAGTGACTCGAAAAGTCCAGCAGCATGGAGCTTCCTCATGCGTTTTACACCAATATGACCTAAACGACAGTGCCACAAGAAAGTGGTACTATCATTATCAACTCTACATCTTTTGGCATCAATGTTATGAACATGTGTGTCATCACTATCAAGATTCAATATGAATAAATCCCTCACAGTGGGTGCATGACCATAAAAGATATTACTCATATAAATAGAACAACCTTTATTCTCTGTTTAAATGAGTAACCGTCTCGCAATACACAAGATCCAGATATAATGTTCATGCTTAACGCAGGCACTAAATAACAATTATTCAGGTTCATCACTAATCCCGATGGTAATCGAAGAGAGAGCGTGCCAACGGCGATCACATCAACCTTGGAACCATTTCCCATGCGCATCGTCACTTCATCCTTTGCCAGCATTCGTCTATTTCGTAGTTCCTGTTTTGAGTTGCAAATGTGAGCAACCGAACCGGTATCAAATACCCAGACACTACAACGAGAGCTAGTAAGGTACACATCAATAACATGTATATCATATATACCTTGTTTGTCGTTGGCCGCCTTCTTGTCAGCCAGGTACTTGGGGCAGTTCCGCTTCCTGTGACCAGTTCCCTTGCAATGAAAGCACTCAGTTTCTGGCTTGGGTCCATGCTTGGGCTTCTTTACAGGAGTAGCAACTGCTTTGCCATCCTTCTTGGTTTTACCCTTCTTGCCCTTGCCCTTGCCATTCTTCTTGAAACTAGTGGTTTTATTGACCATCAATACTTGATGTTCTTTCTAGATTTCAGACTCAGGGACTTTTAGCATCGCAAACAGCTCGGTGACTGACTTGTTCATCCCGTGCATGTTATAGTTCATCACAAAGCTCTTGTAACTAGGTGGCAGTGATTGAAGAACTCTGTCAGTGATCGCCTCTGGTGGAAGGGCAATTCCCAACTCCGCTAGATGAGTCGGATACCCAGACATTCTGAGTATATGTTCACTAATAGACCCGTTCTCCTCCATCTTAGAAGCATAGAACTTATCGGAGGTCTCATACCTCTCGATCCGGGCATTCTTCTGAAAGATAAACTTCAAGTCCTGGAACATCTCATATGCTCCATGACATTCAAAACGTCTTTGAAGTCCCGGTTCAAAGCCATACAATATTGCACACTGAACTATTGAGTAATCTCCAGTGCGTGCCTCCCAAGCGTTCTTAACGTCTTCGGAGGTCATGTCTTCTGGTTGGTCACCAAGCGGTGCATCAAGGACATATGATTTCTGGGAAGCCGTGAGGATAATCCTCAGATTACGGGCCCAGTCAACAAAGTTACTTCCACCATCTTTCAACTTAGCTTTCTCTAGGAACGCATTAAAATTCAGGGGTGCTACTGCATGAGCCATTAATCTACAACATAAATATGCAAAGGTTGCTTAGACTATTGTTCAAGATAATGAGTTTAGTTAATCAAATTACTAAAGCTCCCACTCAAATTGACATCCCTCAGGCCATCTGAGTGTCACATGATCCAAATTCACCAACTCAAGTCCGATCATCACGTGAGCTGAGGTGGCTTCAATGGTGAACATCATCATGTTGATCATATCTACTATATGACTCATGTTTGACCTTTCGGTCTCTTGTGTTCCGAGGCCATGTCTGTACATGCTAGGATCGTCAAGTTTAACCCGAGTGTTCTACATGTGCAACACTGGCTTGCACCCGTTGTATGTGAACGTAGAGTCTATCACACCCGACCATCACATGGTGTCTCAGCACTACGAACTTTCGCAACGGTGCACACTCGGGGAGAACACAATTCATCTTGAAATTTAAGTGAGGGATCACCTTATAATGCTACCGTCGTCCTAAGCAAAACAAGGTGCATAAAAGGATTAACATCACATGCAAATCATAAGTGACATGATATGGCCATGAACTTGTGCTTTTGATCTCCATCTTGAAAGCACCGGCATGATCTCCATTGTCACCGGCACGACACCATGATCTCCATCAACGTGTCGCCATCGGGGTTGTCGCGCCCAACATGCTTCTACTACTATTGCTACCGTTTAGCGATAAAGTAAAGCATTACATAGGGCTTAATGATTGACACTCAGGTCATACAATAATTAAAGACAACCCTATGGCTCCTGCCGGTTGCCATACTCATCTACATGAAAGTCGTGATAATCTATACATCACATGATCATCTCATACATCACATATATCACATCATGTAATTGGCCATATCACATCACAACATACCCTGCAAAAACAAGTTAGACGTCCTCTAATTGTTGTTGCATGTTTTACGTGGCTGCTACGTGTATCTAGCAAGAACAATTCTCATCTACGCAAAAACCACAACGGTGATACACTAGTTGCTTTTCAACCTTCTCAACGATCGCCTTTGTCGAATCCGATCCAAATAAAGTGAGAGAAACTGGCACCAGCAAGCCATCTATGCAACAATTTGTGTTTGAGGTAACCAGTCTGTCTCTCGTAACCGTACGAGTAATGTTGGTCTGGGCCACTTCATCTCACAATACCGCTGAACCAAAACACGACCAAGGGAGGAAGCAATCTAAGCATCAACGCCAACAAACTCTTTGTGTTCTACTCGAGATCTCATCTACACATAGACCTAGCTCATGATGCCACTGTTGGGGAAGGTTGCATGGGAAACAAAAAATTTCCTACGTTCACGCAAGACCTATCCATGGTGATGAGCATCTACAAGAGGGAGAGTGGATCTACATACCCTTGTAGATCGCTAAGGGGGAAGCGTTAAGAAACGCGGTTGGTGTAGTCGAACGTCTTCGCGATCCAAATCGCCGAGCGTCCCGCAATCCAATCACGATCCGTCCCATGATCCAATCATGATCCGTCTTGCGAACTTGATCACGATCCGTACCGTGAACTTGATCACGATCCGTCCCACGAAATCGATCACGGTCCTTCCAATCTAGCGCCGAACAGACGGGACCTCCGCGTTCAGCACACGTAAAGCTTGATGACGATCTCCGCCGTCTTGATCTAGCGAGAGGGAGCGGAGAGGAATAAGAGTTCTCCGGCATCGTGATGGCGCTCCGGGGATGGTGGTGGGGCTGTTCCGGCAGGGCTTCGCCTAAGCACTGCAGAAATCCGATCTAGAGGAGAAACTATGCACTGGAGGAATGGGCGGCACGTGGCTGGAAAAACTGTGCAAAAACCCTAAAACCTCTAGTATATATAAGAGGGAGGGAGGAGAGGCCTTGGCGCAAGGGCCAAGACCTCCTTGGTTTGGCCGAACTGGGAGGATTGGAGGATTCCTCCTCCAATCCTTGTAGGACTAGGATTCCTCCTTTTTTGGCCTTTTTCCACCTTTTTACCTTTGGGCTTTTCTTCCCTAGCCGCATGGGCCTTGTGTGGGACTTCCACCAGCCCACTAAGGGCTGTTATTCACTCTCCCACAGCCCAAGTAGCCTCTTGGGTCGAAATACCCCTCCTGATGGTCTCCCGGTACACTACCGGCACTCCCGGTACACTACCGATTAGCCCGAAACTTTTCCGGCGACCAAAATAGGACTTCCTATATATCAATCTTTACCTCCGGACCATTCCGGAGCTCCTCGTGACGTATCTCATCTAGGACTCTGAACAACCTTCGATCACCACCATACATAACTCTATACTACCAAAACATCACCAAACCTTAAGTGTGCAGACCCTGCGGGTTCGAGAACTATGTAGACATGACTGAGACACCTCTACGGTCAATAACCAATAGCAGGACCTGGATGTCCATATTGGTTCGTACATATTCTGCGAAGATCTTTATCGGTCGAACCTCTATGTCAAGGATTCAGTTAATCCCATATGATGTTCCCTTTATTCTTCGGTATGTTACTTGCCCGAGATTCGATCGTCGGTATCTATATACCTAGTTTAACCTCGTTATCGGCAAGTCTCTTTACTCGTTCCGTAATACAAGATCCTGTGACCAACACTTAGTCACATTGCTTGTAAGGCTTATTGTGATGTTGTATTACCGAGTGGGCCCTGAGATACCTCTCCGTTACACGGAGTAACAAATCCCAGTCTTGATCCATGCCAACTCAACAGACACCTTTGGAGATACCTGTAGAGCACCTTTATAGTCACCAAGTTACGTTGCGACATTCGATAGACACAAGGCATTCTTCCGGTGTCCGTGAGTTACATGATCTCATGGTCATAGGAACATATACTTGGCATGCAGAAAATAGTAGCAATAAACTGACATGATCATATGTTACATTCGTAGTTTGGGTCTTGTCCATCACATCATTCTCCTAATGATGTGATCCTGTTATCAAATGACATCACATGTTAATGGCTAGGAAACCTTGACCATCTTTGATCAACGAGTTAGTTCACTAGAAGCATACTAGGGACAAAGTGTTGTCTATTTACCCACACATGTAATGTGTTTCCAATCAATACAATTATAGTATGGATAATAAACGATTGTCATGAACAAGGAAATATAATAATAAACACTTTCTTTATTGCCTCTAGGGCATATTTCCAACAAAACCCCCATTTGTAGAATGCTCTTTTGCTTCACTTATATTTTTTAGAGCGTGGGCATATATTTTGTAGAAATAATTAAACTCTCATGCTTCACTTATACCTATTTAGAGAGTTAACAGGAGTTGGTCATTCACATGGTTAGTCATAAAATCCTACATAAAACTTGTAGATCACTGAATATGATATATTTGATTCCTTGCAATAGTTTTGCGATATAAAGATGGTAATATGAGAATCATGCTAGTGAGTAATTGTGAATTGGATAAATACTTGTGTTAAGGTCTGTGATTCCCGTAGCATGCACATATGGTGAACCGTTATGTAACGAAGTCGGAGCATGATTTGTTTAATGATTTTCAACCTTTGTGTGAGGGTTGGGAGCGCGCGATGGTTAATTCCTACCAACCTCTCCTTTAGGAACATGCATCTAATGCTTTGTTTGCTAACTAATAGCCTATTGCAATAAGTATGTGAGTTCTTTATGACTAATGTTGAGTCCATGGATTATACGCACTCTCACCCTTCCACCTTTGCCAGCCTCTATAGTACCGCGCAAATTTCGCCAGTGCATGAAACCCACCTTCCTCAAAACAGCCACCATACACCTTCCTCAAAACAGCCACCATACCTACCTATTATGGCATTTCCATAGCCATTCCGAGATATATTGCCATGCAACTTCCAACGTTCCGTTTAGTATGACACGCACCATCATTTTCATATTGCTTTGCATGATCGTAAGACAGCTTGCATGATGTTTTCATGGCTTGTCCGTTTTTTGATCTCATTTGCTAGGCTAGATCATTGCACATCCCGGTATCCTATAGGAAGCATTCATATAGAGTCATATTTTTGTTCTAGGTATCAAGTTGTAAGTAAATAAAAGTGTGATGATTTTCATTATTAGAGCATTGCCCCGTGTGAGAAAAGGATGATGGAAGCTATGATTCCCTCACAAGTTGGGAGGAGTCTCCGAACTTTACAAAAAAATAAAAGAGGCTAGCGAAGCCCAAATAAAAAAACGAGGCCAAAGATGCCCACCAAAAAAAGGAAAAAGAAAAAGGAAAAAAAGAAAAAAAGAAGAAGAAAAAAACGAGAGAAAGAGGGAAGGGACAATTGCTACTATCTTTTTCCACACTTGTGCTTCAAAGTAGCACCATGATCTTCATGATAGAGAGTCTCCTATTTTGTCACTTTCATATAACTAGTGGAATTTTTTTCCCGACCACTTAGTTTTCTTTTTGAGCTTTCATACACTTATAGCTCTAAGTGCATTCGGTGCATGGCAATTCCTACTCACTCACATTGATATCTATTGATGGGCATCTTCATAGCCCGTTGATACGCCTAGTTGATGTGAGACTATCTTCTCCTTTTTCCTCATCAGCTCCAGCATATTCTATTCCACCTATAATGCTATATCCATGGCTCACGCTCATGTATTATATGAGAGTTGAAAAGTTTTGTGCATGATTTAGATACTTTGTGTGGGGAAGATGGAGCATAGCCAGACCATATGATTTTGTAGGGATAACTTTCTAAGGCCATGTTATTTTGGAAGGACACGATTGCATTGTTGGTGTGCTCGAAGTATTACTGTTTTTATGTCAATATAGACTATTGCTTTGAATCACTCGTATCTTAATATTCATGCCATGATTAGATTATGTGATCAAGATTATGCTAGGTAGCATTCCACATCAAAAATTATCTTTTTTATCATTTACCTACTCGAGGACGAGTAGGAATTAAGCTTGGGGATGCTTATATGTCTCCGTTGTATCTATAATTTTTTATTGTTCCATGCCAATATTCTACAACTTTCATATACTTTTGGGAATTTTTATACTATTTTTGGGACTAACATATTGATCCAGTGCCCAGTGCTAGTTCCTGTTTGTTGCATGTTTTGTTTCGCAGAAAATCCATATCAAACAAAGTCCAGACAGCATAAAAACTTACGGAGATTTTTTTGGAATATATGTGAATTTTGGGAAGTGGAATCAACAGAAGGCGGTGCCCGAGGGGCCCACAAGCCTGCCCGGTGCGCCCTGGGGGGTAGGGCGCGCCCTAAGGGCTTGTGGCTACCCCTTAGGTCAGTTGGAGCTGTCCTTTGGCCGCAAGGAACATATTTGTATAAGGAAAATCCCCTCATAATTTTGGCCCGATCGGAGTTACGGATCTCCGGATATTTAAGAAACGGTGAAAGGCCAAAATCGGAGAGTGTAGAAACAGAAGGAAACAAAGGGAGAGATCCAATCTCGGAGGGGCTCTCACCCCTCCGCCGCCATGGAGGCCATGGACCAGAGGAGAAACCCGCCTCCCATCTAGGGAGGAGGTCAAGGAAGAAGAAGAAGAACAAGGAGGGCTCTCTCTCCCCCTCTCTCCCGGTGGCACCGGAATGCCGCCGGGGCCATCGCCGTGACGGTGATATACTCCAACAACTCCGTCATCTTCACCAGCACCTCCATCACCTCCCCCCCATCTATCTACAGCGGTCCACTTCCCCGCAACCCGTTGTACCCTCTACTTGAACATGGTGCTTTATGCTTCATATTATTATCCAATGATGTGTTGCCATCCTATGATGTCTGATTAGATCTATTTTGTCCTATTGGTTGATTGATGATCATGATTGGTTTGAGTTGCATGTTTTATTATTGGTGCTGTCCTATGGTGCCCTCTGTGTCGCGCAACCATGAGGGATTCATGATTTGCCTATGGTGGGTTGCTTGAGTGACAGAAGCATAAACCCGAGTAGGTGGGTTGTTGCATATGGGAGTAAAGAGGACTTGATACCTTATAGTGCTATGGTTGGGTTTTAGCTTAATGATCTTTAGTAGTTGTGGATGCTTGCTAGAGTTCCAATCATAAGTGCATATGATCCAAGTAGAGAAAGTATGTTAACTTATGCCTCTCCCTCATATAAAATTGCAATAATGATTACCGGTCTAGTTCTCAATTGCCTAGGGACAATTCCGCAACTCCTACCACCACTTTTCCACACTCGTTAAACTAACTTAGTTGTTTCTTTACCTTAGCATCCCCTAGTTTTTATTCATGTGCTCTTTATTATCTTGCAAACCTATCCTACCACACCTACAAAGTTCTAGTTTCATACTTGTTCTAGGTAAAGCGAACGTTAAGCGTTCGTAGAGTTGTATAGGTGGTCGATAGAACTTGAGGGAATATTTGTTCCACCTTTAGTTCCTCGTTGGGTTCGACACTCTTACTTATCAAAAGAGGCTACAACTGATCCCCTATACATGTGGGTTATCATATATCAAAGCCAATTTTAATTAACAATGATTTGTAATTTAGTAGTGAGCACAAAGTGATATATATCATGCAATGATGAAGTCTAACTCTTTTCCTATGCATCGATATGTCATAAAAGAACAATTCATTCACATTAATTAAAGGCCAATGCATATCATGATTAGTTTGTTGCAATTTTAGCGTATTGGAAACATGGAGAGGTGAACATTTGGTTCCTCTCTCATAATAATTGCAAGTAGGAGCAGAAAGCACATGTATATTATATTCATCAAAATCAACATGTGCAATAGGAAAACACAACCCATCAATATAATCCTTAATAAGTGCAAACTTCTCCGATATAGTGTAGTTGGGAGAATTCAAAAAGATAATAGGACTATCATGTGTGGGTGCAATACCAAAAATTTCATGCTTAACATAAGGAACTATAGCAAGTTCATCTTCATAAGCATAATTTATATTGGCATCATGGCCACAAGCATAGGAAGCATCAAGTTCATCAAAACGGGATATTTCAAATGAATCCATAGGATTATAGCAATTATCATAGCATTCATTCTTCAGAATCACGAAGGGTAATTAAACAATTTATGAGTTGAGGAGCTATTATCGTTAGAAGGTGGGCATGGGTGGTCAATCCACTCTTCCTCCTTTTGTTCTTCGCTCCCCTCCTCATCGTTTTCATCTAATGAGCTCCCAATTTTAGCAACTTCTTCTTCCATAGGTCCCTGCAAATTATTAGTCTCTTCCAAGGAAGCGGACATCCTCTCAATAAATTCAATAATATCATCATTGCATTCATAATTATCATAACAATATTTAAGTATGTCAACAATTTCAGATTCATAAGAAACATCATCATCATACTTTTCAATCAAAGAATCAATTTCATAAGAACCTTTGAAAGTAACAAATTCGTCTATTCATTCCACATCATAGTATTCATAAATACCAAGGTTTCATTATCACTAAACTTACATTGAAAGGGAAGGTGCGGAGCCTCTATCTTGGAGCAACAAGTGTAATCACATTTCAAGCATGCATCCCAAGCATACCATTCCAGTATTTGAATTTGATCCCATAAGTGTTTCCCTTTTTAAGATAAGAGATAATCCCTAAAGTAGTCACGTTCATATAATGTGTATCCCATTATAAAGTTTCTTGAGGATTTCTCAGGATTATAGAAGGAGTAATTAACTGTTCCATATAACTAGCATTGAGGGTTTTAGGAGGTTCCCCATATCCATGAGTAGCAAGTACCACTAATTTTTTTGGTGTTTCGTGTTCCATATCCATAACTAAAGATATAAAATGACTAAAAACAGAAATTAAAAATTACTTAATGATAAAGCAAACAAGCACACATGAGAATATTCACCCCACGCTATTGCTCCCCGGCAACGGCGCCAGAAAAAGGTCTTGATAACCCACAAGTGTAGGGGATCGTTTCTAGCCTTTCTTGATAAGTAAGAGTGTCGAATGCCAATGAGGAGCTAAAGGTAGAACAAATATTCCCTCAAGTTCTATCGACCACTGATACAACTCTACACAAGTACTTTGCAAGAAATAAACTTAGTAGTGCAGTAGCAAACTTTTTGTAACACAAGATAAATATTGTCCCTAGGCAATTGAATATGATACGATAGATACTTGTTATATGCAATGAGGGAGAGGCATACGCTAACACACTTTCCGTACTTGGATCATATGCACTTATGATTGGAACTCTAGGAAGCATCCACAACTACTAAAGATCACTAAGGTGAAACCCAACCATAGGATTAAGTATCAAGTCCTCTTTACTCCCATACGCAACAACCCACCTACTCGGGTTTATGATTCTGTCACTCAAGCAACCTACTATAGGAAAATCATGAACATATTGCAACACCCTACAACGTGGATCCCTCACGTTTGCGCGATACGGTGGGCACCATAGGACAGCACCATATCAACATACAACTCACATCCATAATGTCATACCACAATTAGCCCATAGGACAAAAGAGATCTACTCAAACATCATAGGATAGCCAAATGTCATTAGGAAATAATATATGGAGTGGAGCACTATGTTTAAGTAGAGATTACAGTGGGGAAGAGATGTGTTGCATCGCTGCAAGAGGGGGAGAGAGTTGGTGTTGACGGTGGCAAGATTGTTGATGTAGATCGCTGTCACAATGCTTGCCCCGAGGGCGTTCCGGCGCCACTGGTGAGAAGGGGAGAGATCCCCCTTCTTCTTCTTATTCTTCCTTGGCTTCCCCCCTATATGGGAGGAGAGTTCCCCCTCTGGCTGACGGCCTCCATGGCAGCGGAGGGGCGGAGCCCCTTCCAGATTGGATCTCCCTCTTTGTTCTCTTCTGTTTCGTGTTCCTATTTTCTTGCCAAAAACCGTTTCTTATATTCCCAGAGATCCGTAACTTTGATCGGGATGAAATTTTGAGGGGACTTTTATCCAAAAATTAGCTTTCTTGCACCCAAAGGACATATCTAACCAACATACAAGGTGGGCACGGTCCACCATGTCGCGTTTGGGCTCTAGGCCGCACCTTGGTAGAGGGTGGAGGCTATGGGACTCCGTTTGCATTGATTCAACTTCTCAAAATTCATGAATATTCCAAAAAAATACCCGTAATTTTTTATCGCGTATGGACTCCGTCTGCGAAACAAAAATCACACAAAAAACAGTAACTAGCACTGGGCACTGGATCAATAGGTTAGTCCAATAAATCATATAAATTTTTGCCAAAAGTATGTAAAAGTTGTATAATATTGGCATGAAACAATCAAAAATTATATATACGATGGAGGTGTATCACTATGCCGCTGTGTTTCTGGTCCGGCCCAAAAAGCATGGCCCATTTGGCGAGGCGTTCCCCAACACTGACCGGTCACATCTCTAATCTGCATCTAACTCTCTCATATTTCATCTCCTAGATCCATACGAAGTCATGGATATGAGAAATCCTACGTGGTACACATTATTGTACTCTTCATCATCATTGAAAATGGCCTCTTGCTCATCCTTATGTGTCGTAGTCTGCATCGCATCCACCGTAGCCCGCACTACCTCCATCTGCTATCGACGAAGATGCCTAGCCTTCGCAGCCGACTCCGAGCAGCTGGAGTTCAAGATGGCATGTTGCTCCGCCCGCAGATCCACGTCCTCCTCCGTCACTGACACCTCCTCCTCCCCCACGTACAGCGGTGACGCCTCCTCTGTCGGCTCCTCCTCGTTGTCGCCCACTCCTACCGTTGTCGCCTCCTCCGTTGCCTGCTCCTCCTCCTCCTTATCCTATTCATTCTCCTCCTCCCCCTCCTCCACCTCTTGCTCCTACACCTCCTCCTCCTCCTCCTCCGGGTCCACAGGTAGCCTCATGGCCCTCCGGATCCAGACCTGCTCAAGGAGTCACAGTCGGTGCTGGATCGTGTAGTAGAAGTGGTGTGGGGGCATGGCTGATGTCTGCGGTGGACGGGAGGAGGAAAATGTGGAGGGTATGGTTTGGGTGCTGGTGGTCACCTTAAATAGTCGGGCTAGGATTACGAGGCCCGCTGGTGCACGACACGTGGCTTTCCCACTACGATGGCGAAAGAAGGCGTCCGTCGCGCCGTCAGGTTTCCGGGCGATTCCGCGTGGGTCCATGCCATTTGGCAGACGTGGAGGGCATGCCTAGGCGCTCCCATTCCGCCCCATATTTGGGTTGGATATGAGGGGTGCCGACCATCCCGGTCGTTTGAATCCGGTTTGAGTGGACTGGTTGGGTCGAAATTTCTTGACCGGTTAGTGCTCGGGCGGCCTGCCCGAGCGTTTGAGGTGGGTATGAGGGGTCCGGTTGTCGATGCTCTAAGTCATGTTATATAGACACATCCCAATGCAGACCCTTAAATGGATACCTCTATCGGCGGACTGGGCTCGACATTGATACGAGAGCCGACCATCCAAAAGAGTCGCAAACGTCCAGTCACATTTCCATGAAATTTAGCGAGAAAAATAAATTTGATGTAAATTTAGAAAAAAAATTCAAAATTTTATAGTTTTTACATTTAATCGGATGATATTTCTGTTGGGAGACGTAGTAGTAAATCAAAATTTTCTACGCGCTCACCAAGATCTATCTATGGAGAAACCAGCAACGAGTGGGGAGAGATTGCATCTTCATACCTTTGAAGATCGCTAAGCGGAAGCGTTACAAGAATGCGGTTGGTGGAGTCGTACTCGTAGCAATTCAGATCGCGGTGGACTCCGATCTCAGCGCCGAACAACGGCTCCTCCGCGTTCAACACACGTGCAGCCCGGTGACGTCTCCTATGCCTTGATCTAGCAAGGAGGAAGGAGAGGTTGAGGGAGAGCTCCGGCAGCACGACGGTGTGGTGATGGTGGAGCTGCATGGTCTTCGGCAGGGCTTTGCCAAGCACTACGGAGAACGAGGAGAGGGAGGAGTAGGGCTGTGCCGAGAGGAAAGGAACTCGTGTGTCTGGCAGCCCCCTAAACCCCACATATATATAGGGGGAAGGAGGAGGGGTGCAGCATCCCTAGAGTTCCCTCCCTAGGGCCGGTGGCCAACCCTAGATCAATCTAGGGCGGCGGCCAAGGAGGGAGTGGGAGGGGCGGCGCCCTAGCTGGGCCTTAGGACCATCTGTCTCTAGGGTTTTCCCCCTCCCACCTCAAGCTGCGCCTTGCGCCCCTTGTGGGGGAGCACCAGCCCACCTAGGGTTGGTTCCCTCCCACTTGTGGCTCAAGCATCCCTCTGGTGCTAGTGGCCACACTTGGTGGACCCCTGGAACCCTTCCGGTGGTCCCGGTACGTTACCGGTAATGCCCGAAACTCTTCCGGTGACCAAAACCTCACTTCCTATACATGAATCTTCACCTCCGGACCATTCCGGAACTCCTGGTGACGTCTGGGATCTCATCCGGGACTCCAAACAACCTTCGGTAACCACGTACACTATTTCCCTATAACCCTGGCGTCATCGAACCTTAAGTGTGTAGACCCTATGGGTTCGGGAGACACGTAGACATGACCGAGACACCTCTCCGGTTAATAACCAACAGCGGGATCTGGATACCCATTCTGGCTCCCACATGCTCCACGATGATCTCATCGGATAAACCACGACGTCGGGGATTCAGTCAATCCAGTATACAATTCCCTTTGTCTATCAATATGATACTTTCCCGAGATTCGATCGTCGGTATCTCTATACCTTGTTCAATCTCTATAATACATCATCCCGTGGCTAACTCCTTAGTCACATTGAGCTCATTATGATGATGTATTATCGAGTCGGCCTAGAGATACCTCTCCGTCACACAGAGTGACAAATCCCAGTCTCGATTCGTGCCAACCCAACAGACACTTTCGGAGATACCCGTAGTGCACCTTTATAGCCACCCAGTTATGTTGTGATGTTTGGCATACCCAAAGCATTCCTACGGTATCCAGGAGTTGCACAACCTCATGGTCTAAGGAAACGATACTTGACATTGAAAAGCTTTAGCAGACGAACTACACGATCTTATGCTATGCTTAGGATTGGGTCTTGTCCATCACATCATTCTCCTAATAATGTGATCCTGTTATCATAGACATCTAATGTCCATGGTCATGAAACCGTGACCTTCTATTGATCAACAAGCTATCCAACTAGAGGCTCACTAGGGACATGTTGTGGTCTATGTATTCACACATGTATTACGGTTTCCGGTTAACACAATTATAGCATGAACAATAGACAATTGTCATGAACAAGGAAATACAATAATAACCATTTTTTTATTGCCTCTAGGGCATATTTCCAATAGTCTCCCACTTGCACTAGAGTCAATAGTCTAGTTACATTGTGATGAATCGAACACCCATAGCATTCTGGTGTTGATCATGTTTTGCTCGTGAGAGAGGTTTAGTCAACGGATCTGTGACATTCAAATCCGTATGCACTTTACAAAGATCTATATCTCCCTCGTGAATGTAATCATGGATGGAGTTGAAGCGGCGCTTGATGTGTCTTGTCTTCTTGTGAAACCTGGGCTCCTTCGCAAGGGCAATAGCTCCAGTGTTGTCACAGAATAGAGTCATCGGGCTCGACGCACTTGGAATTACTCCTAGGTCGGTGATGAACTCCTTCATCCACACTCCTTCCTTTGCTGCTTCGAAGCAGCTATGTACTCCACTTCACATGTAGATGCCGCCGCGACGCTTTCCTTGCTGCTGCACCAGCTGACTGCCCCTCCGTTCAAAATATACACGTATCCAGTTTGTGACTTGGAGTCGTCCGGATCTGTGTCGAAGCTAGCATCGACGTAACCCTTTAAGACGAGCTCTTCGGCACCTCCATATACGAGAAACATGTCCTTTGTCCTTTTCAGGTACTTCAGGATATTCTTGACCGCTGTCCAGTGTTCCGCTCCGGGATCACTTTGGTACCTCCCTACCAAACTTATGGCAAGGTTCACATCAGTTCTGGTACACAGCATGTCATACATAATAGAGCCTATGGCTGAAGCATAGGGGATGACATACATAATAGAGCATGGCATACATTTATTCAAGTAGGCCTTTACACTTTCCAAAAGTTCTATATCATTTCCCATTATCAGTATGTCATCCACATATAATATGAGAAATGCTACAGAGCTCCCAATCACTTTCTTGTAAATACAGGGTTCTCCATAAACCTGTACAAACCCAAATGCTTTAATCACCTCATTAAAGCGAATGTTCCAACTCCAAGATGCTTGCACCAGCCCATAGATGGAGCGCTGGAGCTTGCATACTTTGTTAGCATCTTTAGGATCGACAAAACCTTCCGGCTGCATCATATATAGTTCTTCCTTAAGGAAGCCATCAAGGAATGTCGTTTTGATGTCCATTTGCTAGATCTCATAATCAGAAAATGCGGCAATTGCTAACATGATTCGGACAGACTTTAGCATCGCTACGGTGAGAAAGTCTCATCGTAGTCAACTCCTTGAACTTGTCGATAACCCTTAGCGGCAAGTCGAGCCTTATAGACTGTCACATTACCATCCGCGTCAGTCTTCTTCTTAAAGATCCATTTATTTTCAATGGCTCTCTTATCATCAGGTAAGTCCACCAAAGTCCACACTTTGTTCTCATACATGGATCCTATCTCGGATTTCATGGCTTCAAGCCATTTGTTGAAATCTGGGCCCACCATCGCTTCTTCATAGTTTGAAGGTTCACCGTTGTCTAACAACATGATCTCCAGGACAGGGTTGCCATACGTTCGGAACGTGTCCTAGTGGACCTTCGACGTTCAATAGTAACTTGATCTGAAGTTTCATGATCATCATCATTAACTTCCTCTCTAGCCGGTGTAGGCTCCACAAAAACAACTTCCTATGCTGCGCTACTCTCCGGTTCGAGCGGAGGTACAACTACCTCATCAAGTTCTATTTTCCTCCCACTTACTTCTTTCTAGAGAAACTCTTTATTGAGAAAGTATCCATTCTTAGCAACAAAGACTTTGCCTTCGGATCTGAGGTAGAAGGTTTACCCAATAGTCTCTTTGGGATATCCTATGAAGACGCACTTTTCCGCTTTGGGTTCGAGCTTCTCAGGTTGAAGTTTCTTCACATAAGCATCACATCTCCAAACTTTTAGAAATGACAACTTAGGTTTCTTTCGAAACCATAATTCATACGGTGTCGTCTCAACGGATTTTGACGGTGCCCTATTTAAAGTGAATGCGGCAGTCTCTAATGCATATCCCCAAAATGATAGCGGTAAGCTGGTTAGAGACATCATAGATCGCACCATATTCAATAGAGTGCGATTACGACGTTTAGACACACCATTTCGCTGAGGTGTGCCAGGCGGCGTGAGTTGTGAAATAATTCCACATTTCCTTAGGTGCGTGCCAAACTGGTGACTCAAATATTCTCTGCCACAATCAGATCGTAGGCACTTTATTTTCCTGTCACGTTGATTCTCTACCTCACTCTGAAATTCCTTGAACCTTTCAAAGGTTTCAGACTTGTGTTTCATTAAGTAGACATACCCATATGTGCTCAAGTCATCAGTGAGGGTGAGAACATAACGGTAGCCACCATGAGCCTCGACGCTCATTGGACCGCATACATCGGTATGTATTATTTCCAACAAGTCAGTTGCTCGCTCCATTGTTCCGAAGAATGGAGTCTTGGTCATCTTGCCCATGAGGCATGGTTCACACGTGTCAAATGATTCAAAAACAAGAGACTCCAAAAGTCCATCAGCATGGAGCATCTTCATGCGTTTGACACCAATATGACCAAGGCGGCAGTACCACATGTAAGTGGGACTATCGTTATCAACCTTACACTTTTTGGTACTCACACTATGGACATGTGTAACATCACGTTCGAGATTCATCAAGAATAAACCATTGACCAGCGGGGCATGACCATAAAACATTTCTCTCATATAAATAGAACAACCATTATTCTCAGATTTAAATGAGTAGCCATCTCGTATCAAGTGAGATCCAGATACAATGTTCATGCTCAAAGCTGGTACTAAATAACAATTATTAAGGTTTAAAACTAATCTCGAAGGTAGATGTAGAGGTAGCGTGCCGACGGCGATCACATCGACCTTGGAACCATTCCCGACGCGCATCGTCACCTCGTCCTTCGCCAGTCTCCGCTTATTCTGCAGCTCCTTGGAGTTACAAATGTGAGCAACTGCACCGGTATCAAATACCCAGGAGCTACTACGAGCGCTGGTTAGGTACACATCAATAACAAGTATATGACATATACCTTTAATGTTGCCAGCCTTCTTATCTGCTAAGTACTTGGGGCAGTTCCACTTCCAGTGACCGGTACCCTTGCAATAAAAGCACTCAGTCTCAGGCTTGGGTCCATTCTTGTTCTTCTTCCCGGCAACTTGCTTACCGAGCGCGGCAACAGTTTTGCCGTCCTTCTTGAAGTTCTTTTTACCCTTGCCTTTCTTGAAACTAGTGGTCTTATTCACCATCAACACTTGATGCTCCTTTTTGATCTCGACCTCCGCTGATTTCAGCATCAAGTACAACTCAGGAATGGACTTCTCCATCCCTTGCATGTTGTATTTCATCACAAAGCTCTTGTAGCTAGGTGGAAGCGACTGGATGATTCTATCAATGACCGAGTCATCCGGGAGATTAACTCCCAGCTGAGTCAAGCGGTTGTGTAGCCCAAACATCTTGAGGATGTGCTCACTGACAGAACTGTTCTCCTCCATCTTACAGCTGAAGAACTTGTGGGAGACGTCATATCTCTCGACCCGGGCATGAGCTTGGAAAACTAGTTTCAGCTCTTGGAACATCTCATATGCTCCGTGTTGCTCAAAACGCTTTTGGAGCCCCGGTTCTAAACTGCAAAGCATGCCGCACTGAACAAGGGAGTAATCATTGCAGCAAGAATGCCAAGTGTTCACAACGTCTTGCTATGCTAGGAGAATGGGTGTGTCACCTAGCGGTGCATCAAGGACATACAATATTTTGGAAGCTATGAGGATGATCCTCAAGCTACAGACCCAGTCCGCATAGTTGTTTCCATCATCTTTCAGCTTGGTTTTCTCTAGGAACGCGTTGAAGTTGAGGTTGGCATGGGCGTTGGCCATTGGATCTACAATATAGATTGTAAAGACAATTTTAGACTAAGTTCATGATAATTAAGTTCACATAATCAAATTATTTAATGAACTCCCACTTAGATAGACATCTCTCTAGTCATCCAAGTGATACATGATCCATGTTAACTAGCCTGTGTCCGATCATCACGTGAGACGGACTAGTCATCCATGGTGAACATCTTCATATTGATCGCATCTCCTATACGACTCACGTTTGACCTTTCGGTCTTCCGTGTTCCGAGGCCATATCTGTACATTGTAGGCTTGTCAAGTCAACGTAAGTGTTTCACGTGTGTAAATGTGGCTTACACCCGTTGTATGCAAATGTTAGAACCTATCACACCTGATCATCATGTGGTGCTTCGGAACAACGATCCTTAGTAATGGTGCACAGTTAGGGTGAACACATCTCTTGAAATTTTATTGAGAGATTGTCTTATTTACTACCATCGTTCTAAGCAAATAAGATGTAAACATGATAAACATCACATGCAATCATATAGTGACATGATATGGCCAATATCATCTTGCTCCTTTCATCTCCATTTTTGGGGCACCATGATCATCATTGTCACCGGCATGACACCATGATCTCCATCATCGTGTCTTCATGAAGTTGTCTCGCCAACTATTACTTCTACTACTATGGATAACGTTTAGAAATAAAGTAAAGTAATTACATGGCATTTATGATTGACACGCGGGTCATACAATAAAAATAAGACAACTCCTATGGCTCCTGCCGGTTGTCATACTCATCGACATGCAAGTCGTGAATCCTACTACAAGAACATGATCAAACTCATAGATCACAATGCATCACATCACATCCTTTTGGCCATATCACATCACAAGGCATATGCTGCAAAAACAAGTTAGACATCCTCTAATTTGTAGTTGCAAGTTTTTACGTGGCTGCTATAGGTTTCTAGCAAGAACGTTTCTTACCTATGCCAAAACCACAACGTGATATGCAAATTGCTATTTACCCTTCATAAGGACCCTTTTCATCGAATCCAATCCGACTAAGGTGGGAGAGACAGACACCCGCTAGCCACCTTATGCAACAACTGCATGTCAGGCAGTGGAACCAGTCTCACGTAAGCATACGTGTAAAGTTTGTCCAGGCCGCTTCATCCCACAATACCGCCGAATCAAGATAATACTAGTAGTGGTAAGCAAATTAACAATATCGACGCCCACAACTGCTTTGTGTTCTACTCATGCATAGATTCTACGCATAGACCTAGCTCATGATGCCACTGTTGGGAGACATAGTAGTAAATCAAAATTTTCTATGCGTTCACCAAGATCTATCTATGGAGAAACCAGCAACGAGTGGGGAGAGATTGCATATTCATACCTTTGAAGATCGCTAAGCGGAAGCGTTACAAGAATGCGGTTGGTGGAGTCGTACTCGTAGCGATTCAGATCGCGGTGGACTCCGATCTCAGCGCCGAACAACGGCGCCTCCGCGTTCAACACACATGCAGCTCGGTGACGTCTCCTACGCCTTGATCTAGCAAGGATGAAGGAGAGGTTGAGGGAGAGCTCCGGCATCATGACGGCATGGTGACGGTGGAGCTGCGTGGTCTCCGGCAGGGCTTTGCCAAGCACTACGGAGAACGAGGAGAGGGAGGAGTAGGGCTGCGCCGAGAGGAGAGGAACTCGTGTGTCTGGCAGCCCCCCAAACCCCACATATATAGGGGGAAGGAGGAGGGGTGCAGAAGCCCTAGGGTTCCCTCCCTAGGGACCGCGGCCAACCCTAGATCAATCTAGGGCGGCGGCCAAGGAGGGAGTGGGAGGGGCGGCGCCCTAGGTGGGCCTCGGGCCCATCTGCCTCTAGGGTTTGCCCCCTCCCACCTCAAGCTGCACCTTGGGCCCCTTGTGGGGGCGCACCAGCCCACCTAGGGCTGGTTCCCTCCCACTTGTGGCCCATTCAGCCCTTCCGGTGCTAGTGGCCACACTTGGTGGACCCCCGGAACCCTTCCGGTGGTCCCGGTACGTTACCGGTGATGCCTGAAACTCTTCCGCCGACCAAAACCTCACTTCCTATATATGAATCTTTACCTCCAGACCATTTCGGAACACCTCATGACGTCCGAGATCTCATCCGGGACTCCAAACAACCTTCGGTAACCACATACACTATTTCCCTATAACCCTAGCGTCATCAAACCTTAAGTGTGTAGACCCTACGGGTTCGGGAGACACGTAGACATGACCGAGACACCTCTCTGGTCAATAACCAACAGCGGGATCTAGATACCCATGTTGGCTCCCAGATGATCCACGATGATCTCATCGGATGAACCACGATATCGGGGATTCAGTCAATCTCGTATACAATTCCCTTTGTGTATCGGTATGATACTTGCCCGAGATTCGATCGTCGGTATCTCTATACCTTGTTCAATCTCGTTACCAGCAAGTCTCTTTAATCGTTCCGTAATACATCATCCCATGGCTAACTCCTTAGTCACATTGAGCTCATTATGATGATGTCTTACCGAGTGGGCCCAGAGATACCTCTCCGTCACACGGAGTGACAAATCCCAGTCTTGATTCGTGCCAACCCAACAGACACTTTCGGAGATACCCGTAGTGCACCTTTATAGCCACCCAGTTATGTTGTGACATTTGGCACACCCAAAGAATTCCTACGGTATACGAGAATTGCACAATCTCATGGTCTAAGGAAACGATACTTGACATTGAAAAGCTTTAGCAGACGAACTACACGATCTTGTGCTATGCTTAGGATTGGGTCTTGTCCATCACATCATTCTCCTAATGATGTGATCCCATTATCAATGACATCCAATGTCCATGGTCATGAAACCGTGACCATCTATTGATCAACGAGCTAGCCAACTAGAGTCTCACTAGGGACATGTTGTGGTCTATGTATTCACACATGTATTACGGTTTTCGGTTAACACAATTATAGCATGAACAATAGACAATTATCATGAACAAGGAAATACAATAATAACCATTTTATTATTGCCTCTAGGGCATATTTCCAACAATTTCATCCCATGAACGAAAACTAAAAAAGAAATCCAAACTACCCTAGACTTGACAGTGACCATGTACGCATGGCCAGGCTTGCTGGCGGCACCTTTGTCGCCGTCACCGTTCTTTGAGTCAGGCGTCCAATGGCGGAAAGGGCACGGGGTCGTGACAGGGCATCCCGGCTGCCACCTGGAGCTAACGGATGATCCTCTTCACTTGCTCCCGCGTCGCGGGCAGAGCGGCGGCGGCCACCACAGACATAGGCAGGGGATAGAAGGATGACGAGACTTGCTGGAGGCAATGTCGGTAGTAGTCTAACACAGAGACCACTCCTCGCCGTACTTCAGCATCTTTGCATCGAAGCAGCGTAGACAATGCTTGATTGTCTGTGTCGTGGTCTTCGACCGGTCGATGACCCAGGCCGTTGCGAGCTCCGAGTCCCTAGGGATTTTGCGGCGGAGGGACACCAAAGTCTGTGAAGTACACCAGTGCGCGGTGCTCCGCCTATAACTCTATTGCCACTCCTGTCTACACTCTCCTATGTCGTCAAGGTGCTTTGAGAGGATGAATGCGTAGGGGTGAGTAGGGATGGGAAGGATTCTCTGCCATCATACATCGGTGAGGATGCAAATGTGGCTCTGCCTTGATGTGGCTCCGCCAGACCATGGGCATGGAGGAGCGAGAGCCGGAGCATCATCTCCATTTGCACTTAATACTCGCTCATCATCACCGTGTACTTCATGAGGAAGCGGGGCTCCTTCCGCTTGTTCTCCTCCTTGCCGGAGGAGATGTCCATGTCCTCCTTCGTAGAGGAGACGACTACCATGGAGGAAGAGGTCCCTAAAGAGAAAGGGTGGCGGCGTCATGATTTAGAGCCGAATCTGGTTACGCTCGCCAGTGCTGATGTCCAAAACTTGCCCACATCGATGAGTGGAGGAAGAGAAGGGCAGGGGCAGTGTGTGGAGATGTGAAGTGTGCGATGTGGATGACGCAGACGTCGTGCTTAAATAATTGCGTTCATGGGAACAAACTCTCAACCTGCTTTTGTGCGGCGCATCAACCTGAGTTTGTTTCCCAGGATGAGGCATCAACACTGAAACGGTGTCACCCATCCGGTCGGGTCGATCAGCGCCGCTCTCCCATCTGGTCACATCGCAGAACATCTATGTCAATTGTTGCGGTGTGGGAAGCGACGCGTCCATTGGAAAGATAACACCGAGAGGGTTTTGGATGGGACCTGGGTCTCGGACACTTACATGGAAGCAGTCCAACCTCCCAAAAAGCCCCCCTATTCGTGGGAAAACCGAGGCCTGAACCACTCCACGGACATATGTGGTACAATGTGGGATGCCAAAATACGTCCGGACGGCTCGGAGATGCTGGAACCGGCAGTGCGATGAGCTGCGAGTGATAGGCGGGGATGCTAAAGCCGACTGTTTGTGATGCTAGAACCGTCACTGCGACGAGCTACGAGCAACAAAGGGGGCGCTACAACCCCTAGCATTCTTTGCTGGAAGTAGTCTTCAGCGATACTGCAACCTTTATCGGAGGATGAGACATCCATCAATGCTGGGAGCTACAAGAAACGATAGTGAGCTACAACATGCTTCAATGAATGTCAATGATCTAGCGGCGAAGCTGCAACCAGGAGGTAGAAACGCTTTGATGGAAAGCCTGAAAAGCTTCCACGGTGACGATGTTTTTTTCTGCCTTCAGCACGGCGAATTGATGGTGCTTCAATGGTGCCCCTTTTTTGTTGCATTTCTTTTGTTGGGACGGGGTGACGTGGCTTGAGATTGCGTCGATATTTCCCCAAAGAGGAAGGGATGATGCAGCACAACGACGATAAGTATTTCCCTCAGTTATGAAACCAAGGTAGCAATCCGTAGAGGAACATCACGCATCCACGTAAACAACACCTGCACATGAATAACAAATACTTGCAACCTGATGCGAAAGAGAGGTTCTCAAGCTCTCTACGGTAATAAGATAGATTAGGTAATGATAGTTTTGGCAAATAGATCTCACAAGAACACAAACTAAAATAAAGAAATAAAAAGTGCAACCAGGTATTTGTTTTGGTTTTTTGGATTAATAGATCTGAAAACAAAAGATGCAAATAGTAGATCGGAAAGCAATATGTCGGAAAAGTAGACCCGGGGGACGTAGGCTTCACTAGTGGCTTCTCTCATGAGCATATCACATGGTGGGTGAACAAATTAGTGTTGGGAAATTGATAGAAGATCAAATAATCATGATGACATCTAGGCAATGATCATTATATAGGCATCACATCGAAGAAAAGTAGATCGAAATGATTCTGCATCTACTTCTATTACTCCACACGTCGACCACTATCTAGCATGCATCTAGTGCATTAAGTTCATGGGAAAACGGATTAATGCAATAAGAATGGTGATATGATGTAGACAAGATCTATTCATGTAGGAATAGACCCCATCTTGTTATCCTTAATGTTAACGATACATGTGTGTCTTGTTGCCCCTTCTATCACTGGGAAAGAACACCGCAAGATCAAACCCATCACAAAGCACCTCTTCCTATGGCAAGAAAAATCGATCTAGTTGGCCTAACTAAACCAAAGATTCGAAGGAGAAATACGAGGCTATAAGTAATGATGCAAATAAGAGATCAAAGAAGACTCAAATCATATTCACGGATATAAACTGATCATGAACTCAAAATTCATCGGATCCCAACAAACACATCGCAAAAGTTATTACATCAAATAGACCTCCAAGAGACCATTGTATTGAGAATCATAGAGAGAGAGTGGAAGACATCTAGATACTGCCTGCAGACCCATAGGTCTATGGTGGACTGCTCACGCATCATCGAAGAGGCACCTATGAAGAAGATGAACCCCTCCGTGATGGTGTTAGATTGGATCTCGAGGTTCTGGAACTTGCAGCGCTTGGAATTGTGTTTCGTCAAATCCCCTAGGTTTTTCTATTTTTCTGGGAATTTATAGGGTCGATAGTCGGTTGGGGGAGTCCCGAGGTGCCCACCTTCTACCAGGCGGCGCCAGGGGCCTCTCGTGTGCCCTGGTGGAGGGTGGCCACCCTGGGCCCCCTCTTCTGGTGATCTTTGGCCCATCTTGGCTCTTCTGGTCCATAAAAATTCTCCAAAAATCCCCGCGGCATTTGGTCTTCATTTGGTACTGATTTTTAGCGAAGAAAAAAACAAGCAAAAACAGCAACTGGCACTTTGGCACTATGTCAATAGGTTAATTCCAAAAAATGATATAAAATTGCTATAAAATGATTGTAAAACATCCAAGATTGATAATAGAACAACATGGAACAAGAAAAAATCATGGATACGTTGGAGACGTATCAGCATCCCCAAGCTAAATTCCTACTCGTCCTCGAGTAGGTAAATGATAAAAACAGAATTTTTGATGTGGAATGCCGCCCAACATGTTCATCATATATTCTTTTCTTTGTAGCATGGACATTTGGACTATTAACTGGTTCAAAGCAATAGTCTAGTTTTGATATGAAAACTTCAATACTCAAGGATATCAACAAACAACCATGTCTTTGAAAATATCAATGCTAAAGCAAGTTATCCCTAGCCCGTCATGCTCAATCCTTGATCCATCCACAATACACATTCAAATATTAGCTACACCTAATGCTCAAGTATGATCATAGTGTTGGAAATATGCCCGAGAGGCAATAATAAAATGGTTATTATTATATTTCCTTGTTCATGATAATTGTCTATTGTTCATGCTATAATTGTATTAACCGAAAACCGCAATACATGTGTGAATACATAGACCACAACATGTCCCTAGTAAGCCTCTAGTTTGCTAGCTCGTTGATCAATAGATGGTCATGGTTTCATGACCATGGAAATTGGATGTCGTTGATAATGGGATCACATCATTAGGAGAATTATGTGATGGACAAGACCCAATCCTAAGCATAGCACAAGATCGTGTAGTTCGTCTGCTAAAGCTTTTCTAATGTCAAGTATCATTTCCTTAGACCATGAGATTCTGCAACTCCCAGATATCGTAGGAATACTTTGTTTGTGCCAAACGTCACAACATAACTGGGTGTCTATAAAGGTACAGTACGGGTATCACCGAAAGTATCTGTTGTGTTGGCACGAATCGAGACTGGGATTTGTCACTCCATGTGACGGAGAGGTATCTCAGGGCCCACTCGATAAGACATCATCATACTGAGCTCAATGTGACTAAGGAGTTATCCACAGGATGATGTGATACGGAACGAGTAAAGAGACTTGCCGGTAACGAGATTGAACAAGGTATAGGGATACCAACGATCGAATCTCGGGCAAGTAACATACCGATGGACAAAGGGAATTGTATACGGGATTGATTGAATCCCCAACATCGTGGTTCATCCGATGAGATGATCGTGGAGCATGTGGCAGCCAACACGGGTATCCAAATCCCGTTGTTGGTTATTGACCGAAGAGGTGTCTCGGTCATGTCTACATGCCTCCCGAACTCGTAGGGTCTACACACTTAAGGTTCGATGACGCTAGGGTTATATGGGAATAGTGTATGTGGTTACCGAAGGTTGTTCGGAGTCCCTGATTAAATCCCGGACATCACAAGGGGTTCTGGAATGGTCCGGAGGTAAAGATTCATATATAGGAAGTGAGGATTTGGTCACCGGAAGTGTTCCGGGCGTCACCGGTAATGTACCGGGACCACCGGAAGGGTTTCGAGGGTCCGCCGGGAGGGGCCACCGGCCCCGGGAGGCTACATGGGCCAAGAGTGGGAGGTAACCAGCCCCTAGGTGGGTTGGTGTGCCTCCCACCCCAGCCCAAGGCGCAGCAAAGGAGGAGAGGAGGCAAACCCTAGGCGGAGATGAGCCCTAGGCCCACCCTAGGGCGCGCCCCCCTCTCTCCCTCTCTTGGCCGTCGGCCACCTCCCATCTAGGGCTGCCGCACCCCCTAGGGTGGGAACCCTAGAGGGTGCGCACCCTCCTCCCCTCCTCCTATAAATAGTGGGGGTTTTGGGGCTGCCCACAAGACAGATCTCTCTCTCTCGGCGCAGCCCTACCCCTCCTCCTCCTCCTCCTCCGTAGCGCTTGGGGAAGCCCTGCCGGAGTACCACGCAACTCCACCATCACCACGCCGTCGTGCTGCTAGATCTCTCCCTCAACCTCTCCTTCCTCCTTGCTGGATCAAGGCGTAGGAGATGTCACCGGGTTGCATGTGTGTTGAAGACGGAAGCGCCATTGTTCAGCGCTTAGATCGGAATCCATCGCGACCTGAATCACTTCAAGTACGACTCCACCAACTGTGTTCTTGTAACGCTTCTGCTTTGTGATCTTCAAAGGTATGAAGATGCACCCCCCCCAATCGTTGCTGGTTTCTCCATAGATTGATCTTGGTGACACGTAGGAATTTTTTTGATTTACTACTATGTTCCCCAACAGTGGCATCATGAGCTAGGTCTATGCGTAGAATCTATGCACGAGTAGAACACAAGTTGTTGTCGGCATCAATTTTGTCAATTTGCTTGCCGTTACTAGTCTTATCTTTATTCGGCGGCATTGTGGGATGAAGCGGCCTGGACCGACTTTACACGTATGCTTACGTCAGACTGGTTCCACCGCCTGACATGCAATTGTTGCATAAGGATGTGATGTGATATATGTGATGTATGAGATTGATCATGTTCTTGTAATAGGATTCACAACTTGCATGTCGATGAGTATGACAACCGAAAGGAGCCATAGGAGTTGTCTTAATTTATTTTATGACCTGCATGTCAATAAAAACGCCATGTAATTACTTTACTTTATTGCTAACCGTTAGCCATAGTACTAGAAGTAATAGTTGGCGAGACAACTTCATGAAGACACGATGATGGAGATCATAGTGTCGTGCCGGTGACAATGATGATCATGGTGCCCCGAAGATGGAGATCAAAGGAGCAAGATGATATTGGCCATATCATGTCACTATATGATTGCATGTGATGTTTATCATGTTTTACATCTTATTTGCTTAGAACGACGATAGCTTAAATAAGATGGTCTCTCACTAAAATTTCAGGAAATGTGTTCCCCCTAACTGTGCACCGTTGCTAAGGTTCGTTGTTCCGAAGCACCACGTGATGATCAGGTGTGATAGGTTCTAACGTTCGCATACAACGGGTGTAAGCCAGATTTACACACGCAATACACTTAGGTTGACTTGACGAGCCTAGCATGTACAGACATGGCCTCGGAACACGGGAGACTAAAAGGTCGAACATGAGTCGTATAGAAGATACGATCAACATGCAGATGTTCACCATTGATGAGTAGTCCGTCTCACATGATGATCGGACACGGGCTAGTTGACGTGGATCATGTGTCACTTGGATGACTAGAGGCATGTCTATCTAAGTGGGAGTTCATTAAATAATTTGATTATGTGAACTTAATTATCATGAACTTAGTCTAAAATGTCTTTACAATCTATCTAGTAGATCCAATGGCCCACGCTAATGTTACCCTCAACTTCAACACGTTCCTAGAGAAAACCAAGTTGAAAGACGATGGAAGCAACTATACGGACTGGGTCCGTAGCTTGAGGATCATCCTCATAGCTTCCAAGAAACTATATGTCCTTGATGCACCGCTAGGTGACGCACCCGTTTTCCCAGCAACTCAAGTGTTATGAACGCCTAGCAGTCGCGTAGTGATGATTACTCCTTGGTTCAATGCGGCATGCTTGACAGCTTAGAACCGGGGCTCCAAAAGCGTTTTGAGCAACACGGAGCATATGAGATGTTCCAAGAGCTGAGAATGGTTTTCCAAGCTCATGCCCGGGTCGAGAGATATGATGTCTCTGACAAGTTCTTAAGTTGTAAGATGGAGGAAAATAGTTCTGTCAACGAGCACATACTCAAAATGTCTGGGTTGCACAACCGCTTGTCTCAGCTGGGAGTTAATCTTTCGGATGACTCGGTTATTGACAGAATCCTCCAGTCGCTTCCACCTAGCTACAAGAGCTTTGTGATGAACTACAATATGCAAGGGATGGAGAAGCCAATTCCTGAGTTGTATTCGATGCTGAATCAGCGGACGTGGAAATCAAAAAGGAACATCAAGTGTTGATGGTCAATAAGACCACAAGTTTCAAGAAAGGCAATGGTAAGAAGAATTTCAAGAAGGACGGCAAAGCAGTTGGCGTGCCCGGTAAGCAAGTTTCCGGGAAGAAGAACAAGAATGGACCCAAGCCTGAGACTGAGTGCTTTTATTGCAAGGGTACCGGTCACTCGAAACGGAACTGCCCCAAGTACTTAGTAGATAAGAAGGCCGGTAACGTTAAAGGTATATGTGATATACTTGTTCTTGATGTGTACCTTACCAGCGCTCGTAGTAGCTCCTTGGTATTTGTACCGATGCTGTTGCTCACATTTGTAACTCCATGCAGGAGCTGCGGAATAAGTGGTGACTGGCAAAGGACGAGGTGACGATGCGCGTCGGGAATGGTTCCAAGGTCGATGTGATCGCTGTCGGCACGCTACCTGTACATCTACCTTCGGGGTTAGTTTTAAACCTTAATAATTGTTATTTAGTACCAGCTTTGAGCATGAACATTGTATTTGGATCTCGCTTGATGCGAGATGGCTACTCATTTAAATCTGAGAATAATGGTTGTTCTATTTATATGAGAGAAATGTTTTATGGTCATGCCCCGCTGGTCAATGGTTTGTTTTTGCTAAATCTCGAACGTGATGTTACACATGTTCAAAGTGTGAATACCAAAAGATGTAAGGTTATGACGATAGTCCCGCTTACATGTGGCACTGCCGCCTTGGTCATATTGGTCTCAAACGCATGAAGAAACTCCATGCTGATGGACTTTTGGAGTCTCTTGATTTTCAATCATTTGACACATGCGAACCATCCCTCATGGGCAAGATGACCAAGACTCCGTTCTCCGGAACAATGGAGTGAGCAACTGACTTGTTGGATATAATACATCCGATGTATGCAGTCCAATGAGCATTGAGGCTCGCGGTGGCTACCGTTATGTTCTCACTCTCACTGATGACTTAAGCAGATATGGGTATGTCTACCTAATGAAACACAAGTCTGAAACCTTTGAAAAGTTCAAGGAATTTCAGAGTGAGGTAGAGAATCAACGTGACAGGAAAATAAAGTGCCTACAATCTGTTCATGGCAGAGAATATTTGAGTCACGAGTTTGGCACACACCTAAGGAAATGTGGAATTGTTTCACAACTCATGCCGCCTGGCACACCTCAGCGAAATGGTGTGTCTGAACGTCATAATCGCACTCTATTGGATATGGTGCAATCTATTATGTCTCTTACCGACTTACCGCTATCATTTTGGGGATATGCATTAGAGACTGCCGCATTCACTTTAAATAAGGCACTGTATAAGTCCGTTGAGACGACACCGTATGAAATATGGTTTGGAAAGAAACCTAAGCCATCGTTTCTGAAAGTTTGGGGATGCAATGCTTATGTGAAAAAACTTCAACCTGAGAAGCTCAAACCCAAAGCGGAAAAGTGCGTCTTCATAGGATACCCCAAAGAAATTGTTGGGTATACCTTCTACCTCAGATTCGAAGGCAAAGTCTTTGTTGCCAAGAATGGATCCTTTCTAGAGAAAGAGTTTCTCTCAAAAGAATTAAGTGGGAGGAAAATACAACTTGATGAGGTAATTGTACCTCCACTCGAACCGAAGAGTAGCGCAGCACAGGAAGTTGTTACTGTGGATCCTGCACCTGATAGAGAGGAAGTTAATGATAATGATCATGAAACTTCAGATCAAGTTGTTATTCGAAGGTCCACTAGGACACGTTCCGCACCAGAGTGGTACATCAACCCTGTCCTGGAGATCATGTTGTTGGACAACGGTGAACCTTCGAACTATGAAAAAGCGATGGCGGGCCCAGATTCCAACAAATGGCTTGAAGCCATGAAATCCGAGATAGGATCCATGCATGAGAACAAAGTATGGAATTTGGTGGACTTGCGTGATGATAAGCGAGCCATAGAAAATAAATGGATCTTTAAGAAGAAGACTGACACGGATGGTAATGTGACCATCTATAAGGCTCGGCTTGTCGCTAAGGGTTATCGACAAGTTCAAGGAGTTGACTACGATGAGACTTTCTCACCCGTGGCGATGCTGAAGTCCGTACGAATCATGTTAGCAATTGCTGCATTTTATGATTATGAGATCAGGCAAATGGACGTCAAAATGACATTCCTTAATGGTTTCCTTAAGGAAGAACTGTATATGATGCAGCCGGAAGGTTTTGTCGATCCTAAAGATGCTAAAAAAGTATGCAAGCTTCAGCGCTCTATCTATGGGCTGGTGCAAGGATCTCGGAGTTGGAACATTCGCTTTAATGAGGTGATTAAAGCGTTTGTATTTATACAGGTTTATGGAGAACCCAGTATTTACAAGAAAGTGAGTGGGAGCTCTGTAGCATTTCTCATATTATATGTGGATGACATATTGTTGGTGGGAAATGATATAGAACTTTTGGAAAGCATAAAGGCCTTCTTGAATAAGTGTTTTTCAATGAAGGACCTTGGAGAAGCTGCTTACATATTAGGCATCAAGATCTATAGGGATAGATCGAGACGCCTCATAGGTCTTTCACAAATTACATACCTTGACAAGATATTGAAGAAGTTCAATATGGATCAGTCCAAGAAGGGGTTCTTGCCTGTGTTACAGGTTGTGAGATTGAGTACGACTCAATGCCTGACCACGGCAGAGGATAGAGAAAAGATGAGTGTCATCCCCTATGCTTCAGCCATAGGCTCTATTATGTATGCCATGGTGTGTACCAGACCTGATGTGAACCTTGCCATAAGTTTGGTAGGGAGGTACCAAAGTGATCCCGGAGCGGAACACTAGACAGCGGTCAAGAATATCCTAAAGTACCTGAAAAGGACCAAGGACATGCTTCTTGTATATGGAGGTGCCGAAGAGCTCGTCGTAAAGGGTTATGTTGATGCTAGCTTCGACACAGATCCGGATGACTCCAAGTCACAAACCGGATACGTGTATATTTTGAACGAAGGGGCAATCAGCTGGTGCAGGAGCGAGCAAAGCATCGTGGCGGCATCTACATGTGAAGTGGAGTACATAGATGCTTCGGAAGCAGCAAAGGAAGGAGTCAGGATCAAGGATTTCATCACCGACCTAGGAGTGATTCCCAATGCGTCGGGCCCGATGACTTTATTCTGTGACAACACTGGAGCTATTGCCCTTGCCAAGGAGCCTAGGTTTCACAAGAAGACAAGACATATCAAGCGCCGCTTCAACTCCATTCGTGATTACATTCAGGAAGGAGATATAGATATTTGTAAAGTACATACGGATCTGAATGTCGCAGATCCATTAACTAAACCACTCTCATGAGCAAAACATGATCAGCACCAGATCTCTATGGGTGTTCGATACATCACAATGTAACTAGATTATTGACTCTAGTGCAAGTGGGAGACTGTTTTAAATATGCCCTAGAGGCAATAATAAAATGGTTATTATTATATTTCCTTGTTCACGATAATTGTCTATTGTTCATGCTATAATTGTATTAACCGGAAATCGCAATACATGTGTGAATACATAGACCACAACATGTCCCTAGTAAGCCTGTGGTTAGCTAGCTCGTTGATCAATAGATGGTCACGGTTTCATGACCATGGACATTGGATGTCGTTGATAATGGGATCACATCATTAGGAGAATGATGTGATGGACAAGACCCAATCCTAAGCATAGCACAAGATCATGTAGTTCGTCTGCTAAAGCTTTTCTATTGTCAAGTATCATTTCCTTAGACCATGAGATTGTGCAACTCCTGGATACCGTAGGAATACTTTGGGTGTGTGAAACGTCACAACATAATTGGGTGGCTATAAAGGTACACTACGGGTGTCCCCGAAAGTATCTGTTGTGTTGGCACGAATCGAGACTGGGATTTGTCACTCCGTGTGATGGAGAGGTATCTCAGGGCGCACTCGGTAAGACATCATCATAATGAGCTCAATGTGACTAAGCAGTTAGCCACAAGATGATGTGTTACGGAACGCGTAAAGAGACTTGCCGGTAATGAGATTGAACAAGGTATAGGGATACCGACGATCGAATCTCGGGCAAGTAACATACCGATGGACAAAGGGAATTGTATACGAGATTGATTGAATACCCGACATCGTGGTTCATCCGATGAGATCATCGTGGAGCATGTGGGAGCCAACATGGGTATCCAGATCCCGCTGTTGGTTATTGACCGGAGAGGTGTCTCGGTCATGTCTACATACCTCCCGAACCCGTAGGGTCTACACACTTAAGGTTCGCTGACGCTAGGGTTATATGGGAATAGTGTACGTGGTTAACGAAGGTTGTTCAGAGTACTGGATGAGATCCCGGACGTCATGAGAAGTTCCGTAATGGTCCGAAGGTAAAGATTCATATATAGGAAGTGAGGATTTGGTCACCGGAAGTGTTCCGGGCGTCACCGGTAACGTACCGGGACGACCAAAGGGTTTCGGGGGTCCGTCGGGAGGGACCACCGGCCCCGGGAGGCTACATGGGCCATGAGTGGGAGGTAACCAGCCCCTAGGTGGTCTGGTGTGCCTCCCACCCCAGCCCAAGGCGCATCAAAGGAGGAGAGGGGGCAAACCCTAGGCGCAGATGAGCCCTAGGCCCACCCTAGGGCGCGCCCCCCTCTCTCCCTCTCTTGGCCGCCGGCCACCTCCCATCTAGGGCTGCCGCACCCCCTAGGGTGGGAACCCTAGAGGGTGCGCAGCCTCCTCCCCTTCTCCTATAAATAGTGGGGGGGGGGGGGTTGGGGCTGCCCACAAGACAGATCTCTCTCTCTCTCGGCGCAGCCCTACCCCTCCTCCTCCTCGTACTCCGTAGCGCTTGGCGAAGCCCTGCCGGAGTACCAGGCAGCTCCACCGTCACCATGCCGTCATGCTGCCAGAGCTCTCCCTCAACCTCTCCTTCCTCCTTGCTAGATCAAGGTGTAGGAGACGTCAGCGGCTGCATGTGTGTTTAACGTGGAGGCGCCGTTTATCGGCACTTAGATCGGAATCCACCGCGATCTGAATCGCTACGAGTACGACTCCACCAACCGCGTTCTTGGAATGGTTCCGCTTTGCGATCTTCAAAGGTATGAAGATGCACTCCCCCACTCGTTGCTGGTTTCTCCATAGATTGATCTTGGTGACACGTAGGAATTTTTTTGATTTACTACTATGTTCCCCAACACATAGTGCCTCCTAGTTGGTGTTGTATAAGATAAGATGGAGACTCAAATTGAAAAATAAAAATTGCATAAAGCAAATGGATAGGCCCTTCACAGAGGGAAGTAGGGATTTGTAAAGGTGCGAGAGCTCAAGTGTTTAAATTGATAGAGAAAAATATTTTAAATGGCATGCCTTTCTTGTCAACGAAAACGACTGAGAGATTTCAATATCTTTCCACACTAGACTCATCATAGGCGGTTCCCAAACAGAAAATAAAGTTTATTCCCTTTTCCACCAACACTTTCCAAGGAATTTATTATTTGACAACATAAAATAAATATTTTTTTCTTCTTCATTTTTGGACTGGGCATCCCTATTACCGCCATACTCTCGTGCAATGACAAGTGAATAAACACTCATCTTGAGAATAACACATCTAGCATGGAAACATATCGGTCACCCCCTACCGTTTCATGAGCGGTACGAGCATACAAAAAGGAAAATTTATTTTGAAAGTTTAGAGATGGCACATAAAATTTTTGTTGGAACAACATGGAAATACCGTATATAGGTAGGTATGGTGGACTCATATGGCAAAACTTGGATTAAGGATTTTGGATGCACAAGTAGTATTTATACTTACTACAACTGAAGACTAGCAAGAGATTGAGAAGCATCGAACAAAGAAACGAAAAATCACATAAGTGAGTATTACGCATAACTAACATTGAATAATGCACCATAAGTAGGATGTAATTTCGTAGCACAACTATTGACTTTCAAGCTTTCATAGGGAATCACAAACCTTAACACCAATATTCTTACTAAGCATAATTACTCACTAACATAACTCACATATCACTATTGTCATGTCTCAAAACTATTACAAAGAATCGAGTTTAATTTGTCCAATCATCTTCATGAATTTTTTTATTATATCCCTCTTGAATATCTATCACTTTGGGATTAGTTTCATATATTACAATTGCTTTTGGTAGGCTCACATGGATATAAGTGAAGAACGTGAGCATACAAGTGTCATCTCTCAAAATAATATAAGTGAAGCATGAGAGAATTTCTTAAAAATTACTAACTCTCAAATTTATTTAATTGAAGCATGAGAGCATTTCTTCAAACATGTAAAAGCACTCCGTGCTTAAAAAGATATAAGTGAAGCATAAGAGCAAATCCTTTGCCAACTAGATTTAAGTGAAGCATGAAGAGCAATTCTAGAAAATCATAGCATATATTTTGCTCTATCAAATAGGTGTGTGCAGAAAGGATAAAAGCAAATAAAGCAAAGATACAACACGCTCCAAGCAAAATTCATGATATGTGAAGAATAAAAATATAGTTCCAAGTAATATACTAATGGTTGTTAGAAGAAAGAGGGGATGCCACTCAGGGCATCCCCAAGCTTAGTTGTTTGTTACTCTTTGGATATTACCTTGGGGTGCTGTATCATCTCCAATCTTAGGCTCTTCTTACTCCTTATTCCTTCATCCATCGTGATCTCACCCAAAACTTGAAAACTTCAATCACACAAAACTTGACAAAATTCTCGTGAGATCCGTTTGTATAATAAAGCAAACTACTACTTTAGGTACTGTTGTAAACCCATTAATGTTTTATTATTGCATTATACCTAATGTATTTTAACTTTACCATGACTTATACTCCCCGATACAAGCCATAGATTCACCAAAACAAGCACACAATGCAACGAAAACTGAATATATTTCAGACGGAGCAGTCTGTAGTAATTTGTACTCTACCCATACTTATGGAACTCTAAAAATTCTTAAAAATTAGGAAAACGTAAATAATTTGTATATAAATACTGTGTGAAACTTTCAGCTCAATATCGTGTTCCTGTCAAAAATGAAAATCCATGCATTGGTAGCAAAGTTTCTGTTTCAGATTCAGCTTTGTTTCTACTCATCTTATGGATCATCCTAAAGGCATTACTTGACATAAACACTAAATAAAACATAAAAACAATTATAACAGAATCATAATTGTGCAAAACGCTCAAAAACAGAAAGGAAAATATAAAAATAATTTATTCATTGGGTTGCGTCCCAACAAGCGCTATTGTTTTACGCCCCTAGCTAGGAATAACACATAGTTTCAAGTATTGTCATATTTGGTTTTCACTCCATAAAAGGCCCTCATGATTGATTCATATGGTGTCTTAATTATTGTTCTAGGGAAGTGTTCCATACCCTTTATAAGAGGAAACTCAAACTTAATATTGCCTTCTTTCATATCAATCACGACACATATAGTGCGTAAAAATGGTCTACTAAGTATGATAGGACAATATGGACTACAATTAATATCAAGAACAATAAAATCAATGGGCACATAGTTCCTATTTGCAAGAATAAGAACATCATTAATTATTCCCAAAGGCTTTTTAATAGTAGAATCTGCCAAGTGCAAATTAAGAGAACATTCTTCAATATTGGTAAGACCAAGCACATCACATAAAGATTTCGGAATCGTGGAAACACTAGCACCCAAATCACACAAAGCAAAGCATTCATAATTTTTAATCTTGACTTTAATGGTAGGTTCCCACGCATCATGAATTTTTTAGGAATTGAAATCTCTAATTCCAACTGAGGGAGTCCTGGATTAGGGGTCCTTGGATAGCCGACCTGTTTCTCATGGGCCGGACTGTATGGGCCGCTGGATGAGCATTGGATGATCAAGGGCCCCGTCGTCAGGGTGGAAGCTTCAAGGAGTCGTGGCGTGTCCTCCAAGTTGTCGACAGTAGATAGACATGTTTTTTCTTCGATGTGCAACCGACTATGTGTAAACCCTAGGTACCCTCGGTGTCTATATAAGCCGGAGGGTTTTAGGTTGTAGAGGAGGACAAAACATCTGGGGTTTAGCTACTTGATATCGAGGTAGATCGACTCTGTAACCTACATATCATCAATACAATCAAGTAGGACGTGGGGTATTACCTCCATAGGAGGGCCCGAACCTGGGTAAACATCGTCTCCTTCATCTCCTGTTACCATCGATTCTCGTCTCACAGCTCGGGACCCCCTACCCGAGATCCGCCGGTTTTGACACCGACATTGGTGCTTTCATTGAGAGTTCCGCTGTGATCTTCAATGGAATCGATGGCTCTCCTTGCCACATGCAACAAGATCTATGGCCAGAGGACTCTCACCTCTGATCAAATTCTCACGAGCGGCGACATCTTGTCGCACGCCGACCTGATCGGCCACCTTGGCCAGATCAGAAATTTTTTCCTCGATCAAAGAATTAAGTTGGGAACCCTAGAGTTCGTTGTTGATTCACGGGGAGAACTCGTCTTGATAGAACCCTCGACTCTTATGAAGAAGCTCGTAGGTCTTGACGCCTCAACATTCCAAAACGTTGGGCCCCTCTTTAGACGAAGTCGTCACCCCAGGGCTGTCTAGAACACCCAATCCAGCCATTGTGACCGGATCTACCACGGTTAAACAGGACCCGGATCCGCTCTCGTGCAGCTTCGGGACTGCGACGCTGCACATCGACTCCACTCGCTTTAGCGACACACATCCTACCATCGCCTTGTTTTTAAACGAGCTATTCGATCGGATTGAGACCATGCGTATGTCTGATGACCAGGTTCCGGTCTATGAACAGCTCGGTCTTAGACCCGACAACATGGAGATTCACGTCCCCATGGTCACCCACCTAGTCGCCACCGTCGAGTGTCCGACTGGGGGCTCGTCTTGCTAGCGACCAGAATTAAAAACGGTTTATACCCCGGTCTCCGTTCATCGAGACCTTGCCTATAACCCAGACACCGGAGTTCGCTCTGGAGATGGACCGGTGTCGGTCCCTGATCTGGCACATAGTTCAAAGTCCGTGATTCCGAACACACAACATGGCATGGAGTCAAAAAAAATCCCACCCACCACCCAAGTTGATCATCCAAGTATCGCACCAAGGACCAAGTCTTCGGACTTACGAGATATTAAACAATTACCAGGAGAGTCAGTTCACCATTTTTTCGCTAGACGCAAAGAAAAAGGTCTTAGTGACCAAGAGATAATGGCAACCTTCAATCACAATTGCCATGATGAAGGGATTCTTAACGCCCTGGCTCGCCGACACATTCGTGACTTCACCGAGCTGTCAGACTTGGTACGGAAATATTATGCCATGGAAAGCGCTTGGCAAGCCGAATGGTTATTTTCAGAACCAACCTTCACCGAACACCCTATAAGAGATCAAAAAACCAGGATACCTCCAAAGCAGCCAGCCAGATTCGAACCCGCCGAAAAGAGGAACGGGCCCCTTACAGGGGTCTGTATTGTTTTTGACGGGATGTTGGACAAACCATGCCCTATACATTCTGTATTACTGAACACAAACCGGACGCACAACCTTAGAGCTTGCTGGGTCGTCAGGCAGGTCGCAAAAAGCAATGAGGCCATTCTTGAGGCGCTAACGTCATAGTCGCTCCACATCGTCACCCGAATGCAACGCCGAAGTCCTGACGACCTACGAAACGTTCCCCTCAAGGAACAGGAGGAAAAGAGCTCTTAAAGAACTCGAACAGGTCTACCATGTGGCAGCAACAAGTGCATGGGCGGACATACCCATTACCTTCGGAGATACTGACGGACCAGCCATTCTTCCCAGTCATTCACCGACCGCACTAGTCCTGAACCCCATCATCGATGGCTACAGGTTACACAAGGTGCTAATGGATGGCAGCAGTGGTTTAAACCTGATCTACGAAGACACCCTGGAAAAAATGCAGTTCGACCGATCTTGCATCGAGCATAGCAACATGACTTTTCGGGGAATCATTTCGGGAAAAGAGGCGCGATCTTCGGGATGTATTGTCTTGGACGTAGTGTTCGGCATAACTCCTCTTCCATATCATACCCTTCCCCAACGGCTACCACGCCCTATTGGGATGTGATGCCTTCACAAAATTCCACGCTATACCCCATTATGGGCATATGAAACTCAAAATGCCAGGAATGATGTCTACTACGCAACTTTATTCTTGTAGGCATGTGTTGGGCCTCCAAGCGTAGAGTTTTGTAGGACAGTAGCAATTTTCCCTCAAGTGGATGACCTAAGGTTTATCAATCCGTGAGAGTTCTAGGATGAAGATGGTCTCAACAAAAGTGAGCACAAACGATATTGCAATGATTGGAAATGAGGCCTAGGGTTCGTACTATCGCTAGTGCAATCTCTCAGCAATGCTAACATAGTTGGATCATATAACCATCCCTCAACGTGCAACGAAGAATCACTCCAAAGTTCCTATCTAGCGGAGAACATAAGAAGAAATTGTTTGTAGGGTACGAAACCACCTTAAAGCTATTCTTTCCGTTCGATCTATCCTAGAGTTCGTACTAAAATAACAGAAGCTATTCTTTCCGATCGATCTCATTTCAGATTCATACTACTCAATCCAACACAAAGAACTTCAAGGAGTGCCCCAAGATTTCTATCGGAGAAACAAAGACAAGAACGTGCATCAACCCCTATGCATAGATTACCCCAATGTCACCGCGGGAATCCGCAAGTTGAATGCCAAAATACATATCAAGTGAATCAATACAATACTCCATTGTCACCATGAGTATTCAATTGCAAGACATATATCAAGTGTTCTCAAATCCATTAAAGTATTCTTCCGATAACAATGAAATCTAAAAGGGAAAACTCAATTCATCACAAGAAGAGTATAGAGGGGAGAAACATCATATGATCAATCTATGTTAACAAAGCCCATGATATATCAAGATCGTAACATCTCAAGATCACGAGAGAGATAGAGAGACTAAACACATAGCTACTGGTACAAACCCTCAGCCCCGAGGGTGGACTACTCCCTCCTCATCGTGGTGGCCGCCGGGATGATGAAGATGGCCACCGGAGATGACCCCCCACTCCGGCAGGGTGCCGGAACGGGGTCTAGATTGGTTTTCAGTGGCTACAGAGCCTTGCGGCGGCAGAACTTCTGATCTAGGGCTGCCCCGAAGGGTTTCAGAATATTTGGGAATTTATAGTGCAAAGAGGGGGTGCGAGAGGCCACCGAGGTGGGCACAACCCACCTGGGCACGCTAGGGGGCCCTGGCGTGCCCTGGTGGGTTGTGCCCCCCTCGGGACACCCCCCAGGTGCAGCTCTCGCCAATTGGGTTCCTTCTGGTCATTTTTATTATATCCCTCTTGGATGCCCATTATATTAGGACTAAATAAATAACCTAAACAAATTACCATGTTGTTTTAATAAAATCTCAAAATAATATAAGTGAAGTACGAGAGTTCAATAATTTCTATAATATATAACACCACCATGCTCTGAAAGATATAAGTGAAGCACTAGAGCAACATTGCCTAGCTCAAAAGATATAAGTAAAGCACATAGAATATTCTAATAAATTCACAATTCAGCGTGTGTCTCTCAAAATATGTGTGCAGCAAGGATGATTGTGGCAAACTAAAAAGAAAAGACTCATATCATACAAGACGCTCCAAGCAAAACACATATCATGTGGTGAATAAAAATATATCCTCAAGTAAATTTACCGATGGATTGAAGACGAAAGAGGGGATGACTTCCGGGGCATCCCCAAGCTTAGGATTTTTGGTATCCTCGAATATGGCTTGGGTGCCTTGGGCATCCCCAAGCTTAGGCTCTTGCCACTCTTTATTCGATAGTCCATCAAGTCTTCACCCAAAACCTGAAAACTTCACAACACAAAACTCAACAGAAAACTCATGAGATCCGTTAGTATAACAAAAATAAACAACCACTTAGGTACTGTTGTGAACTCATTATTTATTTATATTTTTGTAATACCTACTGTATTCTAACTTCTCCATGGTTCATACCCCCGATAAACCCATAGATACATCAAAATAAGCAAACAACACAAAGAAAACAGAATCTGTCAAAAACATAATAGTCTGTAGCAATCTGTAGACTTCAAATACTTCTGTAAGTCTAAAAATTCTGAAAACTAGCACAATCATGGAAATTTGTATACCAATCTTTTGTAAAAATTTCAGATCAATATCACGTTCTAGTGAATTTACAAAATTCCTATATTGAGCGCAAAAGTTTCTGTTTTTTAGCAAAATCAAATTGCAAACACCATAGACCATCCCAAAGGTCTCACTTGGCTCAAACACTAATTTAAACAAGAAAACACAATTATCACAGAAGTAATAATGTGCAAAACACACCAAAACAGAAAGAAAAAACAGAAAGAAAAAATAAAATTGGGTTGCCTCCCAACAAGCGCTATTGTTTAACCCCCCCCCCTAGCTAGGCAAAACGCAATAGATCTAGGTATTGTCATATTTGGTATGTAATCCAAAAGTAGATCTCATAATAGATTCATAAGGCAATCTTATTTTCTTTCTAGGAAAGTTTTCCATGCCTTTCCTTAATGGAGATTGTAATCTAATATTTCCTTATTTCATGTCAATAATTGCACCAAACGTTCTAAGGAAAGGTCTACCAAGAATAATAGGACATGTAGGATTGCATTCTATATCAGGAACAATGAAATATACGGGCACATAATTCCTATTTACAACAATAGGAACATCATGAATCACATGGCAAGTATATTTAAGTCTAACCCACTTCCTATGCATAGGGATTTGGTGAGCAAACAAATTATGGGAACAAAAATAAACTATCATAGGAAGGCAAAACAAGCATAACTTTCAAACTTTGAACACATAGAGAGGAAACTTGATATTATTGCAATATGCAAAAGCATATGTTCCTCTCTCATAGTAATTTTCAGTAACATCATGAAGGAATCTCACAATATAACTATCACACAAAGCATTATTTTCATGATCAATTATAGCATATGTGTCATCACCAAAACTTGGGGAACCAAAAATATCATCTTCATCAAGCATATCATCCTCAAGCTTCTGGTTTTTCATATCATTAGCATCATGGATATTCAGAGAATTCATACTAACAACATGGCAATGATGCTTTTCATTCAAGGAACTATAATGAATCCCCTTACAAATTTATTCTTTCCACACTTCATCAAGATTTTTAGATTCATGATTTTCAAACAAAACTTCATAGAGATAATCAAGTGCACTCAACTCACTAGCAATTGGTTCATCATAATTTGGTCTTTTGAAAAGATTAGCAAGTGGATGAGGATCCATATCAATAGATTTTTAGCAAGCGAAGATGCAAGCAAATAGAAGGCACATGCCAACACAAGCAAACATAGCAAGGAAAAGGTGAACGGGAGAAGGGCGAATAAAAAGGCAAATATTTTTGGTATTTTCTGAAAATCGTTTTAGAAGTGGGGGAGTGGAAAACGAGAGGCAAATGGCAAATAAAGTAAATGCAAGATATGAGTTTGTGATGGGTACTTGGTAGGATTGATGTAGATCTCCTCGGCAACGGCGCCAGAAATTGGCAAGTTGACAGGAGAGTTCTTGTCCTGACTTGCTATGTATCTCCCCGGCAATGGCGCCAGAAATCCTTCTTTCTACTTCTCGAGCATGTGTTGGTTTCCGTGAAGAGGAACGGGTGATGCAGTAAAGTAGATAAGTATTTCCCCGAGCTGTTGAGAACCAAGGTATCAATCCAGTAGGAGATACAAGCAAGTCCCCAATAGATGTACCCACACAAAGAATCAAACACTTCCACCCAACGCTATAAAGGGGTTGTCAATCCCTTCACGATTACTTGCAAGGATGAGATCTAATAGAGATAGATAGAATAGATTGCTTGAACGGAAAGTAAAACAAAAGGTAAAAATAATGCAGCAAGGTATTCTTGGTTTTATATATGAAAGTATAAGATGGAAAATTGAGCCGGGGGCCATAGGTTTCACTAGAGGCTTCTCTCATGATGGCAAGTATTACTGTAGCGACCCGACTCAAAACGAGTCAAACCTCTGTGTGTTCTGTGCCATCCCTGGATCAGTATGCTGGCACACATAGTACATCAATGTATATATCAAAATGCAATCACATGTAATTAACGTAAAACTGATATATACCTTAATATCTCAACGGAAACAGTCAACGGGAGTGGAGTCCCAATAACACCAACGGCAGGTCGAGTGCAGATCGTAACCCTGAATCATACTCTTACCCGTCGTAGAGCTTATCTGCAACATAAGGCGTTGCAGCCATGTAGGGCAGTACATTGAATGTACCTGAGAATAGAAGATAAATACTATTCTATATGTAGTAGGGCTTTGTGGCTCTGTGTCTGAGTTTTTGCAGAAAAGCTGATTTTATTTTCTTTTGCTACAACAAAGGAATATCAGGAGTTTTCACTATAGAGATACCTAACATGACATGGTTCCGCCAACCAATGTCTTATTGCCCACAAGTATCATAAGTTGCCCACAATTAATTTTCAGTCTAGTGTTGAGAGTTCAGAGATAGATCCAAGTCCAGAGGCTCAAATTGTCCATAACCGTGGACACGGCTAATCGATTGGGTTTAACTCTGTAGAGTGTTGTGTACTTTACCCACAAGATCCGTTCCCTCCTGGTAAGTCCTCGCATTGCATGGTGTTTGAGAACAGGACGAACGAAACATGGTCTTTTAGAGTGTTTCCCTAACTACTGTCAGTGCCCATCCAATCCTAACATCGACTACATCTCGTAGCACTGCCCAGCCAGAGTCACAATGAAGATCAACCAAGCCAGAGCCCATAATGACTTGTGGCTACACAGGTAAGCTTCTGGGCATGAAGTATTCATCCGTCTCTTTGAGTCTAGGTGAAGCTTTCCGCAAGATGTCATGGCGCTTCTCCATGCATCCCGACCATCCACTGGTTACTCCAGGGATGCCCATCAATTCAATTCTTCACCCAGTAGTGTGTATTGAAAACTTGTTTCTCGAGTCTCGAAGTCTTGAGGTCTTGAAGATGCAGGACTTGAAGATGCCTTCATGAAGTTGTCGTCTTGACGTAGAGTCCTCCTTCTCACACCACTCACGAACACTCATACCAGAACCCGTCTACTTTAGCATAGCATTAAAATAACCGACGTTCCCGAGGCTTTAGTAACAAGTGGTGGGTTCCTACCTCATGCATTCTACTTGACTACAAGAATTTTCAATGACACTACTGGAGGGATTTGTTGAATGATATCACTACATGCAATAAAACATAGGTATGAAATAGATGGTCAAAGTGAACTTGCATGTACTGTTGATGAAGAATAATATCACTCTCAGAAATAACTTGATAGACTATTCGTCACTCTCCGATAAAAAAATCTATAATAATCAAACATTGCATTCATATAAGCAATCATACTAGCAATCAATAAGTAACAAAAAAACCAAAAGCAACAAGGTTGTGATGAAGGAAATACTTAAGACAAAACTCAAAACAACAAAGCTTCATCAACACAACTAAGGTTGGTTTTCTCTAGAAATAAATCCTATTTTCAAAAGTAAAAACACAAAAACAAACTACAGTATAACAAAAGTATTTTAGTAAATATTTTACTTAGCAAAAAGAATTACTTTTGAAGAACAACTAAAAATAATGAAAACAACACTCTAAACAACATAGGTTTTTGCCTATTAAACTTAACAACAAGAAAACAAAAATAAAATATTAAAATAACAGAAACAAGATATGTAACAACTAAATTAACAACAAGTATATTTTATAAAACAAATTTTATTTAAAGGTATTTCCAATAGCAAATCAAACTAGCAAATGGAAATCAATTACAAGTTATAATTAACTAGAATTGATTTTCATGCAATCAACTAATAAAATAATATTTCTTTGAAGGGCTACTGTTATCTAACAGAAAACTCTATAAAATCTATCAACTAATATAAAATAATAAAAGAAAAACAATTTAAAACAAAAGAAATATAAATAATCCTAAAAAGAACTAAAACAGAATCTGTTTTGCATGAAACCCTAATTTAAACTATTCAAAAGAAATCTCAAATTATACCTACTATTAACTAAAGTCACTAGTGATAAGTAGCAAAAAGAATCAACTAAAATATATTTTTAAACTCAAGATATTCAGAAAATAAGATTTAAATCAAATCTGTTTGAATTCAATTTTAAATTATTCAAATATGGTCAAACATTATATCTACAGAAACTAGATGAAATTTGTGACATGATGCAAAAAGAATAAAATTAAAATAATTAGAAACATAAAAGATGTGAATAAAACAAAAACAGAACTAAATCTGTAAAAGAAACTAAAATAGAAAAAAAAGTAAAATTACTCTAACGGACAGGGGGTGACGTGGCAGTCTATGATTGGCCAGAGGGTGTGCGTGTTCTAGCGCTTCGAGCGGACGGCGGACTCCTAACAGAAAATGTTTTGGTGTTTTGTAATAAAACCTACGTTCTAATCCTGGCCATTCGTCTAGATCGGACGGGGGAGGAGGGCTTCGGCGACTTATAGAGGAGGAGGGGGGCTCCGGCGATGCTCCGGTGATATCCGAGGCGGCGAGGTCGACGGGAACGGTGCTCCGGTGGTCCTCCGGCGACGGCGTTAGCACCAGGTGATGCAGACGAGCACGGCGACTCTGTTGGTAGCGTCAGCGGGGCTCGGGGGCAACGATGGCAACGACGGTGAGCTCGGAGGCGGCGGCGACGCTCGCGTGTCGACGGGGAAGGGGCTCCGCTGGGTGCGGGGCTCGGGCGAGGGCACTGGGAGGTGCGCGCGAGCGAGGGGGAGCGGTTGGTGGCTCGGGAGGCGACGGGGTGTCGGGGTGGAGCGGCACGAGCTCGAGGAGCTTCGGTGGTGGCCGGGGCTCCGGCGTGTGATTACAACGATGAGAGGGCACGGGGAAGGGGGTTTCAGAGGGGAATGAGTAGAGGGGGCCTCGGGCTTTATAGGGGACGGCTCGGGGTCGTAGAAAGGAAGGGAACCGTCGAGGGGATCGGGCTCCCGCGAGATCTACTCGGGAGTGAATGGAGAGAGCGGGAGGAGGAAGGTGACCATGGAGATCGCACTGGCGGTCGGTCGGGCCCACACGTTAGAGAGAGAGGGAGAGGGCACGGCGTCAGTGGCCGATTCGAAGGAGGTGGGCCGCGGTGGACTTTTCCTAATACGTTAAACATTTCTTTTTATAAAATAACAGAGAATGGAAACTGTCTTTATGGCAATCAAATAGTTTCCAAAAATGAAGACTTATATATCAAACTTACCAGGGGAATTAAAGCAATGTAATGAACATTTTTCCACGGCCAAAATAAATACTTCAAAAAAATATTTTTCAGAAAAATGCCTAATTTGATTTTAATTCTTTTTGCAATAAACTTTCAAATAACCCCCTGGGTTTTTATGGTTCAAAACTTCACAAAAATAACCCTCGTGTGGAGTGTCATGTTACTCCTCTCAAAAATCTTGTCAAGTGTATTTGAATTCTTTCAAAATTTAAAATGGAACCAAATATTAAATGAATTCCAAAAAGAATAATTCAGAGATTTTCAAATCCACTTTTCAAATTATTTGTTTATGAAGAAGTCATGTTATCTTGTCTCACTAATTTGAAATGGAATTGAATTTGAAATCAAACACAAAGGGAAAGTCATTTTATTCCCTCTCATTCAAAAGTTTTAAAAAAAGTTTCAAATTTCACTCAATTCAATCACTCAAGCAAACAAACACTCATTCTAATATTTATTATAACATTCCAAAATTTGGGATGTTGCAATTACGGTTGGTGGAAAAATTATCATCGAGCAATTAATTGAAAAGCGAATAATTATGAAGATATCCAAGACAATGATTATGCATATAGGCATCACGTCCGTGTCAAGTAGACCGAAACGATTCTGCATCTACTACTATTACTCCACACATCGACTGACTCCTGCCTGCATCTAGAGTATTAAGTTCGTGAAGAATAGAGTAGCACATTAGGTAAGATGACCTTTTGATGTCGCTTGAAGCTACGTCGGTATTTCCCCCAAAGAGGAAGGGATGATGCAGCATAGTGGCGGTAGGTATTTCCCTTAGATATGAAACCAAGGTTATCGAACCAGTAGGAGAACCAAGCAACACAACGTAAACAGCCCCTGCACACAAATAACAAATACTCGCAACCCGACGTGTAAAAGGGGTTGTCAATCCCATTCAGGTAACGACGCCAGAAAGGCACGGAGATGGGAGAAAGATTTGTAGAAATTTGATAGATAGATTGCAAATAAAATAAATAGAAATAAAATTCAGCAAGGTATTTTTGTATTTTTGGTTTAATAGATCTGAAAATAAAAGCAAAGGAAAAGCATATCGCAAAGGCAAATAATATGAGAAAGAGACCCGGGGGCCGTAGGTTTCACTAGTGGCTTCTCTCAAGAAAAAATAGCAAACGGTGGGTGAATAAATTACTGTTCGGCAATTGATAGAACTTCAAATACTCATGACGATATCCACAAAATGATCATTACATAGGCATCACGTCCAAGATTAGTAGACCGACTCCTGCCTGCATCTACTACTATTACTCCACACATCGATCTCTATCCAGCATGCATTTAGTGTATTGAGTTCATGGATAAACAGAGTAATGCAATAAGAACAATGACATGATATAGACAAGATCTATCTATGTAGAGATAGACCCCATCATTTTATCCTTAGTAGCAACGATACATACGTGTCGTTTCCCTTTCTGTCACTAGGATCAAGCACCGTAAGATCGAACCCACTACAAAGCACCTCTTCCCATTGCAAGATAAATAGATCAAGTTGGCCAAACAAAACCCCAAATATCGGAGAAGAAATACGAGGCTATAAGCAATAATGCATATAAGAGATCAAAGAAACTCAAATAACTTTCATGGACATAAAAAGATAAATCTGATCATAAACTCAAAGTTCATCGATCCCAACGAACACACCGCAAAAGAGTTACATCATATGGATCTCCAAGAGACCATTTTATTGAGAATTCAGCGAGAGAGAGAAAGCCATCTAGCTACTAACTACGGACCCGAAGGTCTACAAAGAACTACTCACACATCATCGGAGAGGCACCAATGGAGGTGGTGAACCCCATCCAAGATGGTGTCTAGATTGGATCTAGTGGTTCTGGACTCTGGGCGGCTGGATGAATATTTCGTCTGTCTCCTTAGGGTTTCTGGAATATTGGGGTATTTATAGGGCAAAGAGGCGGTCAGGGGGGCACTCGAGGTGGGCACAACCCACCAGGGCGCGCTTGGGCCTCCTGCCGCGCCCTGGTGGGTTGTTCCCCCTCGGGGCACCCCCCAGGCATAGCCAGGGCGTGTCGTGTTCCTTCTGGCCCATAAAAAATCACTGTGAAGTTTTGTGGCATTTGGACTTCGTCTGGTATTGATTTTCTGCGATGTAAAAAACATGGAAAAACAGCAACTGGCACTTGGCACTATGTCAATAGGTTAGTACCAAAAAATGATATAAAATGACTATAAAATTATTATAAAACATCCAAGAATTATAATATAACAACATGGAACAATCAAAAATTATAGATACGTTGGAGATGTATTAGCATCCCCAAGCTTAACTCCTACTCGTCCTCGAGTAGGTAAGTGATAAAAACAGAATTTTTGATGTGGAATGTTGGCTAACATGTCATATCATATTATTTTCCTCATAGCATGGACATTTGTACTTTTAGTTGTTCAAAGCAATAGTATAGTTTTGACATAATAATTTATAGACTCAAGCATATCAACAAGCAACCATGTCTTTCAAAATATCAATGCTAAAATAAGTTATCCCTAGCCCATCATGCTCAAACATTGATCGATTCATGAAACACACTCGAATATTAGCTACACCCAATACTTAAGTACGATCATATTGCCTCCTAGTTGGTGCTTTGCTAAGAGAAGATGGATACTCAAATTAAAAAAATTGCATAAAGTAAAAGAAAGGCCGATCGCGGAGGGAAGTAGGGATTTGTAGAGGTGCCAGAGCTCAAAGCGAAAAACTTAGAGATAAAAACATTTTGGGAGGGGTATCCATCCCACCAACGAAAATGACTTAGAGTTCCCAACACTTTCCAAGCTAGATATATCATAGGTGGTTCCCAAACAGAAAATAAAGTTTATTCCTTTTCCACCATACTTTCACTTTCCATGGCTAACCGTATCACGGGTGCCCTCCATACCAACACTTTCCACGGAATTTATTATTTGACAACATAAAGTAAATTCATTTTTGCATTTCAGGACTCGGCATCCCTAATACCTTTGCCTTACTCTCGTACAATGACAAGTGAATAAACACTCATCATCAGAATAACACATCTAGCATGGAAAATATTAGCCACCCCTCACCGCTCCCCGAGCGAAACAAACACGCAAAAGGGAAGTTTATTTTGAAAATTAGAGATGGCACATACAAATTTACTTAGAACGGCACGAAAATACCGCATATAGTAGGTATACTGGACTCATGTGGCAAAAATTGGGTTTAAGGATTTGGATGCACAAGTAGAGCTCATACTTGGTGCAAAATGAAGGCTAGCAAAAGATTGGGAAGCGACCAACCAAGAAACGGATAATCTCATAAGCAAGCATTAAGCATAAATAACACCGAATAATGCACCACAAGTAGGATATGATTTCATTGCATGACTATTGACCTTCGTACTTGCATAGGGAATCACAAACCTTAACACCAATATTCTTACTAAAGCATAATTACTCATCAACATAACTCACATATCACATCATCATATCTCAAAACTATTACTAAGAATCAAGTTTATTTTGTTCAATGATCTTCATGAAAGTTTTTATTATATACTTCTTGGATATCTATCACTTTAGGACTAATTTTCATGTGTTGCTTTTCATAAGCTCAAACAAATATAAGTGAAGATCAAGACCATAATTTTTCTTCTTTCTCTCAAAATAATTTAAGTGAAGCAAGAGAGAATTTCTTGAAAAGTTTACTAACTCTCAACTAAATCTAAGTGAATTAAGAGAGAATTTACTCAAAAATACTAAGTACACCATGCTCAAAAAGATACAAGTGAAGCACTAGAGCAAGTCCATTGCTCATAAAAAATTTAAGTGAAGCATAGAGAGCAATTCTAACAAGTCATGACATAATTTTGGCTCTATCAAATAGGTGTGTCCAGCAAGGTATCAAGACTTAAAACACAAAATAAAAAAATAAAAGACTCATATCATATAAGACGCTCCAAGCAAAACTCATAATATGTGACGAATAAAAATATAGCTCCAAGTAAAATACCGATGGTCGTTAGAAGAAAGAGGGGATGCCACTCAGGGCATCCCCAAGCTTAGTTGCTTGATACTTCTTGGATATTATCTTGGGGTTCAATGGGAATCCCCAATATTATCCTTTTGCTAATCCTTATTCCTTCATCCATCGTAATATCACCCAAAACTTGAAAACTTCAATCACACAAAACTCAACAAAACCTTCGTGAGATCCGTTATTATAAGAAAGCAAACCACTACTATAAGTATTGTTGCAAACCCATTCATATTTTATTTTTGAATTATATCTACTGTATGAAAACTTTTGTATGGCAAAAACTCTTTAAAGAAAACCATAAAATCATCAAAACAAGAACACAACGCAAAGAAAACAGAATCTATCAAAAACAGAACAGTCTATAGCAATCTAGATATTTCGAATACTTATGTAACTCAAAAAATTCTAAACAATTAGGACAACGTGAGAAATTTGTATATAAATCTTGTGTAAAAAAATCAGAATTTTATAATGCTTCTGTGATTTTTAATAATTATGTGACGGGCGCACAAAGTTTCTGTTTTTCAACAAGATCAAAGCAACTATCACCCAACATGATCACAAAGGCTTTGCTTGGCGCAAACACTAATTAAAACACCAAAAACACAATCATAACATAGTAATAATTGTGCAAACACTCAAGACCAGAAATAAAAATACAAAAATAAAATTTATTCATTGGGTTGCCTCCCAACAAGCTCTTTCTTTTATAGCCATTAAGATAGGCTTTGAGATTTCAATGATGCTCACATGAAAGATAAGAATTATAACACAAAGAGAGCATCATGAAACGTATGGCAAGCACATTTAAGTCTAACATAATTCCTATGCATAGGAATTTTATAAGCAAACAAATTATCAAGACAAGAAACTTCTAACATATGCAAAGAAGAGGAATAAAACATTGACGATCTCAACATAACGAGAGGTAATTTAGTAACATGGAAATTTCTACAACCATATTTTACTCTATAATAATAATTACATGTAGGATCATAATCAAATTCAACAATATAACTATCACATAAAATATTCTCTTCATGATCCACATGCATGCAAAGTTGACACTCTTCCAAAATAGCGGGATCATCAAATAAAGTGATGACCTCTCCAAGCTCATCTTTATCAAAAAATTCATAAGATTGATCATGCTCCAAAGTAGTGGGATCATTATTACCTACAGTTGACACTCTTCCAAACCCACTTTCAATATTATCGCAAACATATTCATCATGAGGCTTAAAAAAATTTCAAGGTCATAAGAAGAATCACCCCAATCATGATCATTGCAATAAGTAGTGGACATATCAAAATTAGCATCCCCAAGCTTGGGGTTTTGCATATCATTAACACAATTTACATTAATAGAATTTATAATAACATCATTGCAATCATGCTTTTCATTCAACGAGCTATCATGAATCACTTTATGAATTCCTTCTTTAACACTTCATCACAATTTTAAGATTCATGAATCTCAAGAAAAACTTCATAAAGATAATCTCGCGCACTCAACTTACTAGCAATTGGTTCATCATAATTTGGTCTTTTAAAAAGATTATCAAGTGGATGAGGATCCATACAAATAGATTTTTAGCAAGCGAAGATGCAAGCAAGTAAGAGACACATGCCAACACAAGCAAACAAGAGATCAGAAACGAAAAAGGCAAACTGAAAGAAGGCGAATAAAACGACAATTTTTGTGAAGTGAGGGAGATGAAAACGAGAGGCAAATAGCAAATAATTTAAATTGCAAGGAGATGAGATTTGTGATTAGAAACCTGGTAGGTGTTGATGATGTCTCCCAGGCAACAATGCCAGAAATTCCTTTTGATGTCACTTCAAGTTACGTCGGTATTTCCCCAAAGAGGAAGGGATGATGTAGCACAGCGGCAGTAGGTATTTCCCTCGGATATGAAACCAAGGTTATCGAACTAGTAGGAGAACCAAGCAACACAACGTAAACAGCCCCTACACACGAATAACAAATACTCGCAACCCGACGTGTAAAAGGGGTTGTCAATCCCTTTCGGGTAACAGCACGAGAAAGGCACGGAGACGGGACAAAGATTTGTAGTAATTTGATAGACAGATCGCAAATAAAATAAATAGAAATAAAATGCAGCAAGGTATTTTTGTATTTTTGGTTTAATAGATATGAAAATAAAAGCAAAGGAAAAGTAGATCGCAAAGGCAAATAATATGAGAAAGAGACCCGGGAGCTGTAGGTTTCACTAGTGCTTCTCTCGAGAAAAAATAGCAAAGGGTGGGTGAACAAATTACTGTTGGGCAATTGATAAAACTTCAAATACTCATGACGATATCCAGGCAATGATCATTACATAGGCATCACATCCAAGATTAGTAGACTGACTCCTGCCTGCATCTACTACTATTACTCCACACATCGACCGCTATCCAGCATGCATCTAGTGTATTAAGTTCATGGAGAAACAGAGTAACGCAATAAGAACGATGACATGATGTAGAAAATATCTATCTATGTAGAGATAGACCCCATCGTTTTATCCTTAGTGTAATGATACATATGTGTCATTTCCCTTTCTGTCACTGGGATCAAGCACCGTAAGATCGAACCCACTACAAAGCACCTCTTCAAATTGCAAGATAAATAGATCAAGCTGGCCAAACAAACCCAAATATCGGAGCAGAAATACGAGGCTATAAGCAATCATGCATATAAGAGATCAAAGAAACTCAAATAACTTTCATGGATATAAAAAATATAGATCTGATCATAAACTCAAAGTTCATCGATCCCAACAAACACACCGCAAAAGAGTTACATCATATGGATCTCCAAGAGACCATTGTATTGAGAATTCAACGAGATAGAGAAATCCATCTAGCTACTCACTACGGACCCGAAGGTCTACAAAGAACTACGCACGCATCATCAAAGAGGCACCAATGAAGGTGGTGAACCCCATCCGAGATGGTGTCTAGATTGGATCTGGTGGTTCTGGACTCTGCGGCGGCTAGATGAATATTTCGTCTATCTCCTTAGGGTTTCTGGAATATTGGGGTATGTGTAGAGCAAAGAGGCGGTCCGGGAGGCACCCGAGGTGGGCACAACCCACCAAGGCATGCCTGGGCCTCCTGGCGCGCCCTGGTGGGTTGTGCCCCCCTCGGGGCACCCCCCCAGGCGCAGCCATGGCCCGTTGTGTTCCTTCTAGCCTATAAAAAATCATCGTGAAGTTTCGTGGCATTTGGACTTCGCTGGTATTGATTTTCTGTGATGTAAAAAAATGGAAAAAACAACAACTGGCACTTGGCACTATGTCAATAGGTTAGTACCAAAAAATGATATAAAATGACTATAAAATGATTATAAAACATCCAAGAATGATAATATAATAGCATGGAACAATCAAAAAATATAGATACATTGGAGAGGTATCAACATGATGTAGAGGGATAAACTAAGGCAATATGATGAAAACCCCATCTTTTTATCCTCGATGGCAACAATACAATACATGCCTCGCTACCCCTACTTTTTCACTGGGTGAGGACACCGCAAGATTGAATCCAAAACTAAGCACTTCTCCTATTGCAAGAATTACCAATCTAGTTGGCCAAACCAATTCAATAACTCAAAAAGACTTGCAAAGATATGAAATCATGCATATAAGAATTCAGAAAAGACTCAAATAATATTCATAGATAATATGAACATAAACCCATAATTCATCGGATCTCGACAAACACACCACAAAAGAGTATTACATCGGATAAATCTCCATGAAGATCATGAAGAACATGGTATTGAAGAGCAAAGAGAGAGAAGAAGCCATCTAGCTACTATCTATGTACCCGAAGGTCTGTGGTGAACTACTCACGCATCATCGGAGGGTCGATGGAGTTGATGTAGATGCCCTCCGTGATCGAATCCCCCTCCGGCAGATTACCGGAAAAGGCTCCAAGATTGGTTCTCATGGGAACCGAGGCTCCTGGCGGCGGAAAAGTGTTTTCGTGGCTCACTCTGGTATACAGGGAATATTTTTGAATTTATAGGCCGAGAAATAGGGTTGGGGGAGCTGTCGTGGGCCCACAGACCAGGGGCGTGCCCCTGTGGCTTGTGGCCACACGGCTGCTCTCCTGACTTCATCTCCAAGTCTTTTGGGTTGCTTATGGTCCAAGATAAATTATTCCGAAGATTTTATTCTGTTTGGACTCTGTTTAATATTCCTTATCTGCAATACTTAAAATCAAGGAAAAAACAGAAACCAACACTAGGCTCTTGATTAATAGGTTAGTCCCAAAAATAATATAAAATAGCATATTAATGCATAAAAAACATCCAAAACAGATAATATAATAGCATGGAACAATAAAAAATTATACATACATTGGAGACGTATCATGGAGCGGCACTTGTTATCCATCTGACCCTACTGGCCCAACCCGAGCCATGCGCTCGGTGTCAAGTCCGGTATAGCGTGTATTGATCATCGCCCACGCCTCCCGTGCTCCCTCCCGACAAGACGATGTCTTCCACGGCTCGAACCTACTTCGGGCTCCCTTGAATCGATCGACTAGTTCGGTCATTCCCCCCAGAGGTTGCTCGGCAGGACATAGCGCCTTTACCATGCTTTTCATGGCCTTCCGAGCACGCTCATGAAGGGCCGAAAGCTCCTTTAGAAGGTTCCCCCGGTAGGATCTGATCTCTTCTTTGGGTCGCCTAGACAGGAGACCTACACATGAGTCAAAGGCATGCCTATTATGCTTCATCTATAGGAAGTACTTCTCGATGCTAGAATCACACTTACCAAACATGCCCCTCTGTAGTTTCTGGTTGTCTTCTTGGGCCTGGGCCAATTGAGTTTCTAAGCTCTCAATTTCCTCGACCCATTGTTTGTTCAGGCGGTTCTTCTCTTCAAGGTGTCGTTGCAAAACACAAAAACTGGCTTCGTGCTGGGACTCGGTGTATCGCTGAGATTCTCGGGCTGTATCCAAATCTTTTTGCATTTGCCCTATTGATTCAGCTGCTAAAAAGTACCCTTGCACCAGCACAGGAATATACTAAGATCAGAAGCACATATATACTCACCATGTGGCTCCCGAGTAAATCTCTTCACTTGCTCCAATTTGGCCTTCATAGATTCAACCCGTGTTCGGCTAGCTTCTAGTTCCTTGGCCAGTTGCTCGCTCTGCTGCTTTGAGGCATGCATTCACAACAAAACAAGGACCCTTAATATGGTCGTTCCGACCAATTTAAGGCTCGAGGGCTACTAGGTTTACACAAGTATTCGGACTCTACAAAACCGATTATTTACCTACAAGCTAGACGATATCAATTTCATGGCCTCCCCATACTGAGCTCGGGCTGCACCGATGTGCGTGTCTGCTGTGTGTAGAGCACTGAACTCTTGTTTGCAGAATACTGGGTGACGCAGGGCCTCTCGTCGCTGCTAATGATTCATGGCGCTTCCTACTTCGGACTTGGTAACGGACAAAGCGTCACCGGAATCGGCACGGGCCGGATTGCCCATGGGAACCTCCGTAGCAGCTTCAGCATGAGACGAAGCTCTGGAATTTTGAGCTTCCCCGGACACCCTGGCAACCTCCTCGATAGAGGAAGGCTACGTTTTTCACATGTGAATTTCCATATAAAATTTCCTATGAGGATCTATTAGTTGTGATAATAAATAAATAGCCGAACAAAATACCTTTGGGTTGAACGAGTGGATGTACTCGTCCTCACAGCTGGCTCATTTGTTGGATCCCTGTTGCTTTCCGATCCGAGCACTGTTGTCGTTGTCAATGTGTGACGCACGGATCGACGAAACTTGGGAGGAGGATACGGCGCGTTTGGGGCATTGGAGGATGCTTGCCTTTTGTGGGAAGAGCTTTTTTTCTTCTTGTTTGTCGCAGGAGAAGGGAACGATCTAGGGTAATCGACTATGATAGCTACCCTGGAGCTATCAAGACCCTCCTGGTAGAAAACCCCGTCTTCAAGCTCAATCGACATATTTGGGTCCTCATGTAAGCCCGGATCATCGTCGTGAGAATAGTCTTCGGGCTGAGGGGCCAGATAGTTAACTGTCTCGATAAAGCTTCTCTAGTCCTGTTCACATAAAGTTGAAAGCTTTGGTAAAAAAAGGGACAAAATGGAAATCCGAATTGTGGTCATGGAGTTGAAAGGCTTACCCATTCGATGGGATTGTGGCTTGAGTATCCCTCCTTGGTCGACCGTTGAATAAAGTCTTCTTGCTCCCCTTTGTACAGGTAGGCAAGCACGGCAGCCAATGATGTTTGTTCGGCAAGACCCAGTCTTCGAGAGTGTGTGGTGTCGCTTGTCCCGTTGTAACGCCACAAGGGGTATATCCTCTGCTGAAGTGGTTGCACGCACCGGGTGATGGCGGCGGCAATGACGTCGATCATGGTCAACTTGTGATGGGCTAGTACCCTCACCTGGGCTGCCAAGCGTTCCACTTCAACGCTGTCCTCTTGGGACAAACTCTTCGGTCGCCAGTTGTACCTTTTATTTAAGGGGGTGTCAGAATATTCGGGTAGACCCCTTCGAGCTGGATCGAACAGGGGGACGTTCTCGATATAAAACCATTCCGAAGACCATTCTTTGAACTCCTTCGGTGTTCCCATCGGATACCCCGTCCCTGCTATGTGGCATACTTTGGCTCCGCCGACCTCCAAGATTGTCTTGTCCCAAGTTCGAGGGACGAGGCATAAGTACTTCCTCCACAGTTCAAAATGTGCCTCGTAGCCCAGGAACATCTCGCAAAGGGCGACGAAGCCCGAGAGGTGCAGGATAGACCCAGGGGTGAGATGGTGGAGCTGGATCCCATAAAAAATTCCAGTAACCCTCTCAAGAATGGGTGAATAGGAAACCCTAGACCCCATAGAAGAAAGGGCACAAAGCATACGCGTTCCCCCCTTTTTTTGATTGTGGAAATTCTTCGTGAAAACTTCGTCGTTGAATGAAGATAAGCCTGCGTGGGTCACTTCCAGATCCGACGAAGGAAGGTACCCCTGGGTCTCCAGATTAGGTAGTACGGAGCACCTGGTCCAATCCCCAGGACGGGAGCCATAAGGGCGCGAGGAAGATCTGGGGCCGCTCTCCATGTTTTTCATGGTGATCTTCCGCTGAGAGTTTTTCTAATGGGGAGGAGGAAGAGGATGTGGCTTAGACCATGGTTTTGTTTGCTTAAATGAGTGATTCCTACATTGCGGAGGGGTAGTCTTGTAAAAAAATCACTGAACCGCTCGTTTCCCCATGACGCGTGAAAATCGAGAAACGCTAACGGTTATTATAATGGACATGGCAAGCTCGTGATGCTTGGGATTTCACCGATGACTGGTCGGTTGCCAAACAAGAAGGAGTAGGGGGGCTCGCCTTGCAAGTCGAAGATTATGACACACGAAGATTATCTGGATATACCTTGTCATTGAAGGCTAGTTCTGGGGCTACTGAGGGAGTCCTAGATTAAGGGTTCCTCGGATAGCCGACTTGTTTCTCATGGGCCGGACTATATGGGCTGCTGGATGAGCATTGGATGATCAAGGGCCCCGTCGCCAGGGTGGAAGCTTCAAGGAGCCGTGGCACATCCTCCAAGTTGTTAACAGTAGATAGGCATGTTTTTTCCTTCGATGCGCAACCGACTATGTGTAAACCCTAGGTACCCTCGGCGTCTATATAAGCCAGAGGGTTTTAGGTTGTAGAGGAGGACAACTCATCTAGGGTTTAGCTATTTGATCTAGAGGTAGATCGACTCTGTAACCTACATATCATCAATACAATCAAGCAGGACATAGGGTATTACCTCCATAGGAGGGCCTGAACCTGGGTAAACATCGTCTCCTTTGTCTCCTTTTACCATCGATTCTAGTCTCACAGCTCGGGACCCCCTACCCGAGATCCGCCGGTTTTGACACCGACACTAACTTCTCTTCTAAGTATTTCATCATGGCATCAACGATATGTTTAGTAAAAGCTTTAGTTTCTTCATAAGCATGGGGTGAATTTATCATAGATTGAAGAAAAGAAATACAATCAACCAAGGATCAACTCTCAAAATTAAAGTCTTTGTAATCAAAGATAGTGGGCACATCACTAGTTAAAGTTTTGACCTCTCCAAACCCACTTTTATCAAAGTTTTCATCAAGATTTTCACCCTCCAAATCATTGGGATGCCCTCTAGCTAAAGTTGACTCTTGTTCAGTCCATTTATAATAAATTTTAACATTAATAAACAAGGAGTAAATAGAGCAAACTCCAATAATTTTAATATCCTCATCATTGTTATGAAAGTAATCGCTAGAAAACGCTTTTATCTAAAAATTCTCTTTTAGCTCTAAGGATAACAGTTCTTTTCTTGCTTTCATCCATAGAAACATATAAAGCCTTAATTGATTCATTGATCTTAGGTGGAAAATCATGCAACTTGAGATTTTCTACATCATTGGAAATTCTGTCGATGCTTCTAGACATATCATCAATCTTATTCAACTTTTCTTCTATCATAGTATTGAAAGACTTTTGAGCATTGATAAATTCTTTAAAAATATTCTCAAGACAAGAGGTGTTACTATTATTATTATTATTATTATTATTATTATGACAATAATAATAATAAAATTACCATAATTATTAGAGGAATTTCCAGGAAAAGGCCTAGGATTAAAATTACCTCTATAAGCATTGCTATTGAAATTGTTTCCTGAGACAAAATTCACCTCTACGGAATCACTATTTTGCTCAATCAAAGAATCCAAATGTACATCATTAAGACCAACAGGAGCATTTTTACTAGCAACCAACTTCATAACAGCATCAACTTTTTCACTCAAAGTACTAATTTCTTCTACCGAAATAACCTTTTCACTAGAAGGTGATCTTTCGGTATGCCATTGTGAATAATTTGCCATAATATTATATAGAAATTTAGTGGCTTCACCCAAAGTAATTTCCATAAAATTACCACCCACGACAGAATCTAAAAGTTTTCTAGAGACAAAATTCATTCCCTCATAAAAAATTGTATGATCATCCAAATATTTAAACCATGAGTAGGACAATTTCTTTGCATCAACTTCATTCTTTCCCAAGATTGTGCAACATGTTCATGCTCAAGTTGCTTAAAATTCATGATTTGAGTTCTAACGAAAACAATTTTCACGGGCGGAAAATACTTAGTAATAAAAGCGTCCTTGCACTTATCCCAAGAATCGATACAATTGCTAGGCAAAGAAAACCAATTTTTTGCACGATCCCGCAAGGAAAAAGGAAATAATTTCAAATTCACAATATAATTATCCACATCTTTTTTATTTTCCATATTGCAAAATTCCACAAAGGTGTTTAGATGGGACAAGACATCCTCATTAGGAGTACCGGAAATTGATCTGTCATGACAAGATTCAACAAAGCGGCGTTAATATCACAAGACTCTGTACTAGTGGCAGGAGGAACAATAGGAGTGCTAATAAAATCATTATTATTGGTATTGGAGAAATCACAAAACTTAGTGTTTTCTTGAGTAATCATGACTATGCAAACAAGATTGCAAGCAAACAAGATATTTGACGAGAAAAGGGCAAACGAAAAAGAGAGGGCGAATAAAACAGCAAATTTGTGAAGTGGGGGAGAGGAACACGACAGGCAAGTGGCTAATAATGTAAATTTCAAGGATATAAGATTTGTGATTAGGAACCTGGTAGATGAGATTGCCTCCTCCCCAACAACGACACTAGCAATTCCTTTTACGTGGCTTGAGACTGCGTCCGTATTTCCCCAAAGAGGAAGGGATGATGCAACACATCGACAGTAAGTATTTCCCTCAGTTATGAAACCATGGTATCAATCCATAGAGGAAGATCACGCACCCATGCAAACATCACTTGCAAAATAAAAAATACTTGCAACCCGACACGAAAGAGAGGTTGGCAAGCTCTCTATGGTAATAAGATAGAGTAGGAAATGATAGTTTTGGCAAATAGATCTCACAAGAACACAAACTAAAATAAAGAAATAAAAAGTGCAGCAACATATTTTTGGTTTTTTTGGATTAATAGATCATAAAACAAATGATGCAAATAGTAGATCAGAAAGCAATATGTTGGAAAAGTAGACCTATGGGCTGTAGGTTTCACTACTGGCTTCTCTCATGAGTATAGCACAATGTGGGTGAACAAATTACTGTTGGGCAATTGATACAAGATCAAATAATCATGACAATATCCAGGCAATGATCATTATATATGCATCACGTCCAAGATAACTAGACCGAAATGATTATACATCTACTTCTCTTACTCCACACATCGATCGCTATCCAACATGCATCTAGTGTATTAAGTTCATGGGAAACTGGAGTAATGCAATAAGAACGGTGACATGATGTAGACAAGATCTATTCATGTAGGAATAGACCCCATCTTGTTATCCTTAATGGGAACGATACATGTGTGTCTTGGTACCCCTTCTATCACTAGGAAAGAACACCGCAATATCGAACCCATCACAAAGCACCTCTTCCCATGGCAAGAAAAATCGATCTAGTTGGCCTAACTAAATCACAGATTTGAAGAAAAAATATGAGGCTATAAGTAATCATGCAAATAAGAGATCAAAGAAGACTCAAATCATATTCATGGATAGAAACTGATCATGAACTCAAAATTCATCGGATCCCAACAAACACACTACAAAAGTCATTACATCAAATATATCTCCAAGAGACCATTGTATTGAGAATCATATAGAGAGAGAGAGGAAGCCATCTAGCTACTGCCTATGGACCCGTAGGTCTATGGTGGACTACTATCGCATCATCAAAGAGGCACCTATGAAGAAGGTGAACCCCTCCGTGATGGTGTTAGATTGGATCTCGAGGTTCAGGAACTTGCGGCGGCTGGAATTGTGTTTCGTCGACTCCCCTGGAGTTTTCTGATGTTCTAGGAATTTATAGGCTCGATAGTCGGTTGGGGGGAGTCCCGAGGTTCCCACCCTCTACCAGGCCGCGCTATGGGCCTCTTGCATGACCTGGTGGAGGGTGGCCACCCTGGGCCCCCCTCTTCTTGTGATCTTTGGCCTATCTTGTCTCTTCTGGTCCATAAAAGTCTCCAAAAATCCTGGCAGTGTTTGGGCTCTGTTTGGTACTGATTTTTTGTGAAGTAAAAAACAAGCAAAAACAACAACTGACACTTTGGCACTATGTCAATAGGTTAGTCCCAAAAAATTATATAAAGTTGCTATAAAATGATTGTAAAACATCCAAGATTGATAACATAATAGCATGGAAGAAGCAAAAAATTATAGATATGTTGGAGACGTATCACGGGGTGAGAGGCAAGCTGCCCTGGGATACTTTTTTTATGGGACCTACAAGATGGAATGCTGAGACCATAAGTTGATTTGCTGGGACGGATGATAGCAGCGACGGCGGTGGCGGGTGGCAGTGTTGCGATGGCGTGCCCCATGTTGCAACCATGAGGCGGTTAGGATCTACAATGACGGTGCCCTCATACAACACGGCAACAGCAAGCTATTGCCGAGAGGGGTCACATGCTCGAAACCCCTGACGAAGATGACACATCACGTGGGAGACAATGTCGCGATCAAGGAGAAGAGATATCTGACTGAGGAATGGGGATATTTTTCCTCAGGGGGAGTCGAGAGGCAGGAAGTTAGAAGACACCTGGGAGGGACAGAAGAGCGAAAATGCTACACTTACCTATAGGACATAAACTTACAAAACCTTCCCTACCACGTACTAAAGATTTTCCTTGATTTCTAGGGTGGGCCCTGCTTCCCCACTAAATCCAGTAAGCATTGACACCTCATAGTCAACACGTAAACTCATGTAAGAATACGTAGAAGAGCAAGTATAATAGTGGGCTTATAGCCTGCTTACATGACACTTTTTCTTATGTGGAGGAGAAAGACATGAAAAAATGATGGGAGTGGGCTCTCATGCAAGATTCTAGCTATACCCATACTCCTAGGCAAATGCAATAAATATGAAGAAAGAGATAGAGAGAAGATGGAAAAAGTAGTACTCCAATAGCCAAGCTTATAGCTAGCCTTATTGTATAAGTGACTACAAGTGATGACTATATATGACATGGAAACACTATATAGCCAGCAGTTGGCTCTACTATTAACCATGCTCGAAGTAGCAAAGCTCGGAGAAAAGATATCTAACTGTTGCGCATAGTAAAAATCGAGGGTTGGCATTGGGCTGGCCAAAAGTTTCGATCGGCCAGCACCTGTCACCCGCCTTTGTACATGCTCCATGGCACCAATCGCATGTATTAAAAGGGAGAGGGGGATTGGTAGAATAGTCGTAGTATTGCTTGAGCCTCATGGGCATATATATAGGAGTACAAATACCAACTTGGAGTACAAGACAAGGCAGGACAAATCCTAGTATATCTCATATTCCCTAACTAATCAATATACTCAACATCCCCTCCCCCACAGTCACAACGGTAGTAACGCAGACAGTGAGAATGGAGAAGAATCTGAAGGTAAGCCGACAATCACCACCACCACCACCCCCCCCCCCCCCCGCGGTCATAACGGTCGATGCATCGCGGAAGTCGTGGCTGGAGTAGAAATCAACGAGGTTGATCAAGCAAGGCGGTAGCCCTTTGTGCCGATGTCTAGGTAGCCGAGAGTGTAGGATGGTGTAGCCGTGGTCGAGGTAGCCATGAGAAGAACGCCGTGGTCGATGTAGAGTCAGGGTATCCGGTGTTGAGGAAGTAGTCGTGAAGCCACGGGCGCAAGGAGGCAAGGAGTTAGTCATGGGCGTAGTGGTGTTGAAGTAGTGGTGCACCAAGAAGAAGACGAAGTTGAGATGTGTCATGCCATGATTGCCAAGTATAGGGACGCGTCGTGGACGAAAGCATGCGTCGGTGTTGCTAGCACCGGGCATGTGTAGACCGACAAAGTCGATGTTGACGATGCATTGCTCCAGACTTGTGCTACTTCTCGAGCATGAGTTGGTTTCCATGAAGAGGAACGGGTGATGCAGCAAAGTAGATAAGTATTTCCCTCAGTTGTTGCGAACCAAGGTACCAATCCAGTAGCAGATACAAGCAAGTCCCCAATAGATGTACCTACACAAAGAATCAAACACTTGCACCGAACACTATAAAGGGGTTGTCAATCCCTTCACGGTAACTTGCAAGGATGAGATCTGATAGAGATACATAGAATAGACTGCTTGAGCGGAAAGTAAAACAAAAGGTAAAACTAATGCAGCAAGGTATTTTTGGTATTTTTGGTTTTAGATCTGTAAGTATAAGATGGAAAATAGACCCGGGGGACATAGGTTTCACTAGAGGCTTCTCTCATGATGGCAAGTATTACGGTGGGTGGACAAATTAATGTCGAGCAATTGATAGATAAGTGAATAATTATGAAGATATCCAAGGCAATGATTATGCATATAGGCATAACGTCCGTGTCAAGTAGACCGAAACGATTCTGCAACTACTACAATTACTCCACACATCGACCGACTCATGCTTGCATCTAAAGTACTAAGTTCATGAAGAACGGAGTAATGCATTCGGTAAGATGACATGATGTAGAGGGATAAACTCAAGCAATATGATGAAAACCCCGTCTTTTTTATCCCCGATGGCAACAATACAATACGTGCCTCGCTACCCCTACTTTGTCACTGGGTGAGGACACCGCAAGATTGAACCAAAAACTAAGCACTTCTCCTATTGCAAGATAATCTAGTTGGCCAAACCAAACCAATAACTCGAAGAGACTTGCAAAAATATGAAATCATGCATATAAGAATTCAGAAAAGACTCAAATAATATTCATAGATAGTCTGAACATAAACCCAGAATTCATTGGATCTCGACAAACACACCGCAAAACAGTATTACATTGGATAGATCTCCATGAAGATCATGAAGAACATGGTATTGAAGAGCAAAGAGAGAGAAGAAGCCATCTAGCTACTAGCTATGGACCCGAAGGTCTGTGGTGAACTACTCATGCATCATAGGAGGGGCAATGGAGTTGATGTAGATGCCCTCCATGATTGAATCCCCCTCCGGTAGATTACCGAAAAAGGCTCCAATATTAGATCTCACGGGAATCGACGCTCCTAGCGGCGGAACAATGGTTTCGTGGCCCCCTCTGGTATATAGGGAATATTTGTGAATTTATAGGCCGAGAAATAGGGTTGGGGGAGCTGCTGTGGGCCCACAAGCAAGGGGGCGCCCCCCTAGGGCGTGCCCCTGTGGCTTGTGGCCACATAGCTGCTGTCCTGACTTCATCTCCAAGTCTTCTGGGTTGCTTATGGTCCAACAAAAAATATTCCAAAGATTTTATTTCGTTTGGACTCCGTTTAATATTCCTTATCTGCAATACTCAAAACAAGGAAAAACGGAAACTGGCACTAGGCTCTAGATTAATAGGTTAGTCCCGAAAATAATATAAAATAGCATATTAATGCATATAAAACATCCAAAACAGATAATATAATAGCATGGAACAATCAAAAATTATAGACACGTTGGAGACGTATCAAGCATCCCCAAGCTTAATTCCTGCTCGTCCTCGAGTAGGTAAATGATAAAAACAGAATTTATATGTGGAATGCTACCTAACATATTTATCCATATAATATTCTTTATTGTGGTATGCATATTCAGATCCGTAAGATTCAAAACAATAGTCTAATATTGACATAAAAACAGTAATACTTCGAGCACACCAACAAGGCAATCGTGTCCTTTCGAAATAGCATGGCCTTAGAAAGTTATCCCTACAAAATCATATGGTCTGGCTATGCTCCATCTTCCCCACACAAAGTATCTAAATCATGCACAACCCCGATGAACAAGTCAAGCAATTGCTTCACACTTTTGGTGTTCTCAAACCTTTTCAACTCTCATGCAATACATGAGTGTGAGCCATGGATATAGCACTATACGTGGAATAGAATATGGAGGAGGTGCAAGGAAAGAGGGAGAAGATAATCTCACATCAACTAGGTGTATCAACGGGCTATGGAGATGCCCATCGATAGATATCAATGTCAATGGGTAGGGATTGCCATGCAACAAATGCACTTAGAGCTATAAGTGTATGAAAGCTCAAAAAGAAAACTAAGTGGTCGTGCAAGATGAATATCCACTCATTATATGAAAGTGACAAAATAGGAGACTCTCTATCATGAAGATCATGGTGCTACTTTGAAGCAAAAGTGTGGAAAAAGATACTAGCAATTGTCCCTTCTCTCTTTCTCTCATTTTTTGGTGGGCATCTTTGGCCTATTTTTTTTATTTGGGCTTCGCTGGCCTCTTTTATTTTTTGTAAAGTCCGGATACTCATCCCAACTTGTGAGGGAGTCATGGCTTCCATCATCCTTTTCTCACACAGGACAATGCTCTATTAATGAAAATCATCACACTTTTATTTACTTACAACTCGATACCTAAAAAAATATGACTCTATATGCAAGATGAAGTGATGGTGCATGTCATGAAAAACTGAATGGTGGAAGTTGCATGGCAATATATCTCGGAATGGCTATGGAAATTCCATAATAGGTAGATATGGTGTCTGTTTTGAGGAAATTATATGGTGGCTGTTTTGAGAAAGGAGGGTTTGATGTACCGACGAGAGTTGTGCGGTACTAGAGAGGCTAGCAAAGGTTGAAGGGTGAGAGTGTGTATAATCCATGGACTCAACATTAGTCATAAAGAACTCACAATACTTATAGCAAAAGTCTATTAGTTATCAAACAAAGCATTAGACGCATGCTCCTAGGGGAGTGGTTAGTAGGAGTTAACCATCGCGTGCTCCCGACCCTGACACAAAGGTTGGTAATCATTAAACAAATCATGCTCCGACTTCGTTACATAACGGTTCACCATATGTGCATGCTATGGGAGTCACAAACTTTAATAGAAGTATCTCTTCCAATTCACAACTACTCACTAGCATGACTCTCGTATTACCATCTCTATTATCTGAAAACTATATGCAAGGAGTCAAACTTCTCATAGTATTCAATGCACTTAATATGAAAGTTCTTATTATATCCCTCTTGGATGCCCATTATATTAGGACTAAATTCATAACCTAAACAAATTACCATGCTGTTTTAAGAAACTCTCTAAATAATATAAGTGAAGTACGTGAGTTCAATAATTTCTATAAAATATAAGACCACCATGCTCTAAAAATATATAAGTGAAGCAATAGATCAACATTGCCTAGCTCAAAAGATATAAGTGAAGCACATAGAGTATTCTAATAAATTCATGATTCAGCGTGTCTCTCTCAAAATATGTGTGCAGCAAGGATGATTGTGGAAAACTAAAAAGCAAAGACTCATATCATACAAGACGCTCCAAGCAAAACACATATCATGTGGTGAATAAAAATATAGCCTCAAGTAAATTTACCGATGGATTGAAGACAAAAGAGGGGATGCCTTCTAGGGCATCCGCAAGCTTAGGATTTTTGGTATCCTTGAATATGTCTTGGGGTTCCTTGGGAATCCCCAAGATTAGGCTCTTGCCACTCATTATTCCATAGTCCATCAAATCTTCACCCATAACTTGAAAACTTCACAACAGAAAACTCAACAGAAAACTCATGAGATCCGTTAGTATAAAAAAATCGCCACTTTAGGTATTGTTGTGAACTCATTATTTATTTATATTTGTGTAATACCTATTGTATTCTAACTTATCCATGGTTGATACCCCCCGATACAACCCATAGGTATATCAAAATAAGCAAACAACACAAAGAAAATAGAATCTATCAAAAACAGAACAGTCTGTAGCAATCTGTAGACTTTGAATACTTCAGTAACTCTATTTTTTTACACATTAGGAAAATCAGGGAAATTTGCATATCAATCTTGTGTAAAAATTTCATATCAAAAGAACGTTCCAGTGAATTTATAAAAATTCTGGACTGAGCGCAAAAGTTTCTGTTTTTCAGCAAAATCAAATTGCAAACACCGTAGACCATCCCAAAGGTCTTACTTGGCTCAAACACTAATTTAAACAAGAAAACACAATTATTACATAAGTAATAATGTGCAAAACACACCAAAACAAAAACAAAAACAGAAAGCAAAAGTAAAATTGGGTTGCCTCCCAATAAGCGCTATTGTTTAACGCCCCTAGCTAGGCAAAACGCAATAGATCTAGGTATTGTCATCTTTTGTATGCAATCTCTCAATTGCACGCTTGCGAACCCTAGGAGATTCTTTGGTTTTATCAATAATCATACTCCTAGGCAAAAATTCAAGAAATTCTCTTGTAGCAATTGGTTCCCGAACAATATTGATAAAGTTAGGGTGAACACTTATCATCTTAAGATCTTTGTCCGCTCTACTAGAGGATTCACCCTTATTCTTGGGAACGTAGACAACTTGGCAGCCTTAGAAAGAGGAAATTTTGGAGTGGTTTGAATAGCAGCAAAAGCAGAACCCAAGTTGGTAATATGACCTCTAGCTTTCCTATTCTAGAGGAATCTTGGTCCAATTTTTCATTAACTATGGGTTCCTTTTCCCTTAGGTTTTTTAGAGTAACTCCTACCTTAGGTCCATATTGAGTGATATGATTATGGATCTTTTTATCCAACTTTTCAATGAGCTCTACAGTAGCAACTTTATTTTCAATGATATCTATCCTTCGCATAACATGTTCCAAAGTTAAGATTGTTTCATTAACCATGAGAGGGGGTGAACCTACCAAACTTATCATAGCATTATAAGAATCAAAGGTATTGCTTCCCAAGAAATTCCCTCCTATAATAGTATCCAAAACATATCTATTCCAAGGAGAAACACCCACATAGAAATTGCGAAGGAGAACGGTAGTAGATTGCTTACGATTAGATCTATTTTGAGCATTGCAAATTCTATACCAGGCATCCTTTAAGTTTTCTCCCTCCCTTTGCTTAAAATTAAGAACTTCATTCTCAGGAGTAATAGCGATAGTAGCAAGGCTAGCCATGAGTTTTAGCGATCTAACACACAAGCAAGCAAGAAAGCAAACGAAAAGATGAACGAAAAAAAGGCAAATCTTTTTGGAAAATCGTTTTAGAAGTGGGGGAGACGAAAATGAGAGGAAAATGGAAAATAATGTAAATGCAAGAGATGAGTTTGTGATGGGTCCTTGGTAGGCTTGATGTACATCTCCCCGGCAACGGCGCCGTAAATTGGCAAGTTGACGGGAGAGTTCTTATCCTGACTTCATATGTATCTCCCCAGCAACGGCGCCAGAAATCCTTCTTGCTACTTCTCGAGCATGCGTTGGTTTCCGTGAATAGGAACGGGTGATGCAGAAAAGTAGATAAGTATTTCCCTCAGTTTTTGAGAACCAAGGTATCAATCCAATAGGAGATACAAGCAAGTCCCCAATAGACGTACCTACACAAAGAATCAAACACTTGCACCCAACGCTATAAAGGGATTGTTAATCCCTTCACGGTTACTTGCAAGGATGAGATCTGATAGAGATAGATAGAATAGATTGCTTGAACGGAAAGTAAAACAAAAGGTAAAAATAATGCAGCAAGGTATTTTTGGTATTTTTTGGTTTTAGATCTGAAAGTATAACATGGAAAATAGACCCGGGGGCCATAGGTTTCACTAGAGGCTTCTCTCATGATGGCAAGTATTACGGTGGGTGGAAAATTGCTGTCGAGCAATTGATAGAAAAGCGAATAATTATGAAGATATCCAAGGAAATGATTATGCATATAGGCATCACGTCTGTGTCAAGTACACCGAAATGATTCTGCATCTACTACTATTACTCCACACATCGACCCACTCCTCCCTGCATCTAGAGTATTAAGTTCATGAAGAACAGAGTAACGCATTAGGTAAGATGACATGATGTAGAGGGATAAACTCAAGCAATATGATGAAAACCCCATCTTTTTTTATCCTCGATGGCAACAATACAATATGTGCCTCGCTACCCCTACTTTGTCACTGGGTGAGGACACTGCAAGATTGAACCCAAAACTAAGCACTTCTCCTATTGCAAGAATTACCAATCTAGTTGGCCAGACAAAACCAATAACTTGAAGAGACTTGCAAAGATATGAAATCATGCATATAATAATTCAGAAAAGACTCAATTAATATTCATAGATAATCTAAACATAAACTCACAATTCATCGGATCTCGACAAACACACCGCAAAAGAGTATTACATCGGATAGATCTCCATGAAGATCATGAAGAACATGGTATTGAAGAGCAAAGAGAGATAAGAAGCCATCTAGCTACTAGCTATGGACCTGAAGGTCTGTGGTGAACTACTCACGCATCATCAGAGGGGCAATGGAGTTGATGTAGATGCCCTCCGTGATCGAATCCCCCTCCGGCAGATTACTAGAAAAGGCTCCAATATTGGATCTCATGGGAACCGAGGCTCCTGGCAGCGGAAAAGTGTTTTCGTGGCTTCCTCTGGTATATAGGGAATATTTGTGAATTATAGGCCGAGAAATAGGGTTAGGGGAGGTGTCGTGGGCCCACAAGCCAGGGGCGCCCCCCCCCCTAGGGTGCGCCCCTATGGCCTGTGGGCACACGGCTGCTCTCCTGACTTCATCTCCAAGTCTTCTGGGTTGCTTCTGGTCCAAGAAAAATTATTCTGGAGATTTTATTCCATTTGGAATCCGATTAATATTCCTTATCTGCAATACTCAAAAACAAGGAAAAAACATAAACTGGCACTAGGCTCTAGATTAATAGGTTAGTCCCAAAAATAATATAAAATAGCATATTAATGCGTATAAAACATCCAAAACACATAATATAATAGCATGGAACAATCAAAAATTATAGATACATTGGAGACGTATCAACTTGCCAGGCCTGGGAACACACCAGGGACGAAGGCACACGACAGTGTTGCCAGCATCGGGCATGCGTAGACGGGGACCTACACACAACTTGTACGCCACGTTAAGGGGGCTAGCAGAGATGGACTTGACGACAGTTGCGGCACAAATAGGCAGGGGGCGATGTCGTCCGCGGTGGTCGGAGTAGATGAACTAGTCGGGGTAGACGACGGCAACGCTGGCGATAAGCTGGTGCTGGACGAAGAAGAAGGGAGTGGGCTGGCCGCGTGGCTCGGGTGAGCAAGCTGCAGCGGCGTCGAAGAAGAGCCGCATCCGCGGACCGACAACGACGGCGGTGGATGGTTAAGAGCACAGCGGCAAGGCTCGAAGAAGGCGAGGAAGAACCCGACATCGTGGCTAAGACCAGCGCGAACGGCGGCATTCCCGTGCCAAGGGAGGCGACGCGGCGCATACCACGTAGAGTGGACGCGTGGAGATGGTGGAGTGAACCGTGGGCCATGACTCTATGGCCCGAAGGGGCGATGCAGCGGCAGCAGGCAGTTGGGGCGACGACGGGAAGACCTCAAAGCGGCTGCGTGGACGCGTGTCGCAGCGTTATGGCCCGAAGGGGCGGCATAGTGGCGGTGCGCAGGTCCATGTAGCCATGGGGACGGCCTCGAGCGGTGGCGGCGACCTCGTGTCGCGGCACTACAACCCAAAGGGGCGGTGTAGCGGTGACTCCCTGGTCGCGGGGGCTGCGTGTCACGGCACTATGGCCCGAAGGGGTGACGTAGCGGCAATACTCGAGTCCGTGCAGCAAGGAGAACTAGGGGCAGTGGCGCTGCGGCCCGGCGAGGCATGCATCGACAGCCTGGTGCTCGATTAGTGGAGGGGCGTGCTTTGCTCAGGACAGTCTTCACGGGACCTGGGAAGGCACGCACAACCGACGAGCCAGATCGGTCGCACGACGTAGCTAAGGTGGATCGCAGATGGACGGGTGATCAATCCAATCGCGCGCGAGGTCGGGGACGTCGCTCGGTAGAGCCGAGGTAGTGACATCCGAGATGAAGCCAATGATGACGGTCGTGGCTGGAGCCTACAGCCAGCCTAACGCGGCAGATGAGGGAGGCGAATGAAGCTGGCGAGGCCGAGGGCCGGCAGCCGACGAGCCCGATGCGGCAGAAGCTAGCCTGCCCGACAGCCAGCGTTGGGGGCCGTCAAGGAGATGGTTGGGGGGGTTATATACGCTAGGGGGGTGATGGAGAAGTCCCGATCGGAGAAGCGAGGTCATGGCCCCCGCAGGGCGACGGGCAAACAGACACGCGGTCGACAGCCGTGAGGGACCGTCGCGTCGTGCGAGGCCGTCGGGTCGGTGTAGAGGCCGGGTCGCGCCGATGTCAGAGTAGAGGTGCGGTGGTCGAAGGCGGCGGGGGGCGACGCAAACCGATCTTAGATTGGAAAATCAAAAATAAAATATTGATCAAAACGACCGATAGAAGAGAGAAAAACCCGTATCAAGAGATCGGAAAAAAGACTCTCTAGGGCAGCCGATCAACACGACCGGCGAACGAACCCTAGGTACGGGTGGCGCGGCCCCCGGTGGCGGTCATGGAGGCCGACCGTGCCAAGGGCGACACGCGGGGCGGAAGCGTTGGGCAGCGGCTAGGTCTAGGAACTTGCGACAAGTACCATGTTAGAAGGGAGAGAGGGATTGGTTGAATAGTTAGTGTATTGCTTGAGGCTCACGGGCATATATAGGAGTACAATGACCAACTTAGAATACAAGAAAAGGAAGGACAAATCCTAATCTATCTCATAATTCCTAACTAATCAATATACTCAACAACATGGAACAAAATGGTTCGGGCATGAAGACTGCCTTCTCTGGATGACACACCAAATGTATGTTGGAAATATGCCCTAGAGGCAATAATAAATTAGTTATTATCATATTTCCTTGTTCATGATAATCTTTTATTATCCATGCTATAATTGTATTGATAGGAAACTCAGATACATGTGTGGATACATAGACAACACCATGTCCCTAGTATGCCTCTAATAGACTAGCTCGTTGATCAAAGATAGCTATGGTTTCCTAGTCATGGACATGAGATGTCATTTGATAACGGGATCACATCATTAGGAGAATGATGTGATGGACAAGACCCAAACTATGAACGTAGCATATGATCGTGTCAGTTTATAGCTACAGTTTTCTGCATGTCAAGTATCTGTTCCTATGACTATGAGATCATGCAACTCATTGACACCGGAAGAGTACCTTGTGTGTATCAAACATCGCAACGTAACTGGGTGACTATAAAGGTGCTCTACAGGTATCTTCGAGTGTGTCTGTTGGGTTGGCATGGATCAAGACTGGGATTTGTTACTTCGTGTGACGGAGAGGTATCTCAGGGCCCACTCGGTAATACAACATCACAACAAGCCTTGCAAGCAATGTGACTAAAGTGTTAGCCACGGTATCTTGTATTACGGAACGAGTAAAGAGACTTGCCGGTAATGAGGTTGAACTAGGTATACAGATACCGATGATCGAATCTCGGGCAAGTAACATACCGAAGAACAAAGGGAACAACATACGGGATTAACTGAATCCTTGACATAGAGGTTCGACCGATAAAGATCTTCGTAGAATATGTAGGAACCAATATGGGCATCCAGGTCCCACTATTGGTTATTGACCGTAGAGGTGTCTCGGTCATGTCTACATAGTTCTCGAACCCGCAGGGTCTGCACACTTAAGGTTCGGTGACGTTTCGGTAGTATAGAGTTATGTATGGTGGTGACCGAAGGTTGTTCGGAGTCCTGGATGAGATCTTGGACGTCACGAGGAGATCCGAAATGGTCCGGAGGTAAAGAATGATATATGGGATAATAGTGTTTGGTCTCTGGAAGGGTTCCGGAAATCACCGGAAATAGAGGATGTTTCCCGAAATGTTCGGGATACAGGAACACTTTATTTGCGCCAAGGGGTAAATCCCATGAGGCTTTAGGAAGGTGCAAAAGCTGTTTTGCGGAGGCCAGGGGCGAGACGCCAAGGACCCTGGCGTCTGGGGCCAGACGCCGAGGACCTTGGTGTCTGGTCCTGGAGTCCGAGGAGGACTCTTGCCTTGCGGGCAAACCGACCTTGAGGAGGATTTTTCTCCAAGTTTTGACCCCAGGGCTCAGCATATAAATAGAGGGGCGAGGCTAGCACTTGGGACACATCAAGAAACCCTAAGTCACGTGCTGCCTCTCCTCTAGTTCGTAGTTTCTCCTCTAGATCAGTTTCAGCGGCAAAGCCCTGCTAGAATTGCTCGACCACCATCGCCGCATCGCCGTCACGCTGCCGGAGAACTCGTCTACCTCTCCGCTCCCTCTTGCTGGATCAAGAAGGCGGAGATAGTCATCAAGTTGTACGTGTGCTGAACGCGGAGGTGTCGTCCGTTCGGCGCTAGATCGGAAGGACCATGATCAAGATCACGAGACAGATCGTGATGAGATCGCGGGACGAATCGTGATGAGTTCGCGAGAAGATCATGATTGGATCGCGGGACAGATCGTGATGAGATCGCGGGACGCTCGGCGATTTGGATCGCGAAGACGTTCGACTACACCAGCCGCGTTTCTTAACGCTTCCCGCTTAGCGATCTACAAGGGTATGTAGATCCACTCTCCCTCTCGTAGATGCTCATCACCATGGATAGATCTTGCGTGTGCGTAGGAAATTTTTTATTTCCCATCCATCGTTCCCCAACAGTGGCATCATGAGCTAGGTCTATGTGTAGATGAGATCTCGAGTAGAACACAAAGAGTTTGTGGGCGTTGATGCTTAGATTGCTTCCTCCCTTGGTCGTGTTTTGGTTCAGCGGTATTGTGGGATGAAGCAGCCCAGACCAACCTTACTCGTACGCTTACAAGAGACCGATTCTATTGACTGACGTGTAACCTCGTTGCACAAAGATGGCTGGCGGGTGTCTATTTCTCCTACTTTAGTTGGATCAGATTCGACTAAGGCGGTCCTTGAGAAGGTTGAAAAGCAACTTATGTACCACCGTTGTGGTTTATGCGTAGGTGAGAATTGTTCTTGCTAGATACCCGTAGCAGCCACGTAAAACATGCAACAACAATTAGAGGACGTCTAACTTGTTTTTGCAGGGTATGTTGTGATGTGATATGGCCAATTACATGATGAGATATATGTGATGTATGAGATGATCATGTGTTGTATAGAATATCACAACTTGCATGTCGATTAGTACGGCAACCGACAAGAGCCATAGGGTTGTCTTTAATTATTGTATGGCCTGCGTGTCAATCATTAAGCCCTATGTAATGCTTTACTTTATCGCTAAACGGTAGCAATAGTAGTAGAAGCATGGTGGGCGCGACAACCCCGATGGCGACACGTTGATGGAGATCATGGTGTCGTGTCGGTGATTATGGAGATCATGCCGGTGCTTTCAAGATGGAGATTAAAAGCACAAGTTCATGGCCATATCATGTCACTTATGATTTGCATGTGATGTTAATCCTTTTATGCACCTTGTTTTGCTTAGGACGACGGTAGCATTATAAGGTGATCCCTCACTTAATTTCAAGATAAATTGTGTTCTCCCCGAGTGTGCACCGTTGCGAAAGTTCGTCGTGTCGAGACACCACGTGATGATCGGGTGTGATAGACTCTACGTTCACATACAACGGGTGCAAGCCAGTGTTGCACATGCAGAACACTCAGGTTAAACTTGACGAGCCTAGCATGTACAGACATGGCCTCGGAACACAAGAGACCGAAAGGTCAAACATGAGTCATATAGTAGATATGATTAGCATGATGATGTTCATCATTGAAACCACCTCAACTCACGTGATGATCGGACTTGAGTTGGTGAATTTGGATCATGTATCACTCAAATGACCGGAGGGATGTCAATTTGAGTGGGGGTTCTTAAGTAATATGATTAATTGAACTCATTATCATGAACATAGTCAGTCGTGTCTTTGCAAATTATGTTGTAGATTACTAGCTCATGTTGTAGCTCCCTTGTATTTTTATATGTTCCTATAGAAATAGAGTTGAAAGATGATGGTAGCAATATTGCGGACTGGGTCCATGATCTGAGGATTGTCCTCATTGTTGCACAGAAGGCTTATGTCCTTAATGCACCACTCGATGCGCTACTGCCTCTAGCGTCGTCTGTAGATGTTGTGAACATCTGACAGGCGCATTCCGATGACTACTTGATAGTTTAGTGCGTCATGCATTACGGCTTAGAATTGAGGCTCCAAAATGTTTTGAACGTCACGGAACATATGAGATGTTCTAAGAGCTGAAATTAGGATCTCAGGCTCGTGCCTGTGTTGCGAGAGATGAGATCTCCAACAAGATTCTTTGCTTGCAAGATGAAAGAGAATAGCTCAATCATTGAGCATGTGCTCAGATTGTCTGGGTGCTACAATCGCTTGAATCGAGTGGGAGTTGATCTTCCAGATAACATAGTGATCGATATAGTTCTCCAAGTCAATGTTACTAAGCTACTAGAACTTGGTGATGAACTATAAAATGTCAGGGATAGAAATAATGATCCCTGAGCTGTTCGCGATGTTTGACACCACGAAGATAGAAATCAAGAAGGAGCGTCAAGTGTTGATGGTTAGTAAAACCACTAGTTTTGAGAAGGGCAAGGGAAATGAGGGAAACTTCATGGATGGCAAGTTAGTTGTTGTTCCAGTGAAGCAACCCAAAGTTGAACCCAAACTTGAGACTAAGTGCTTCGATTATGAGGAGAGCGGTCGCTGAAGCGGAACAACCCTAGATACTTGGTAGATAAGAAGGCTAGCAACATCGACAGAAGTATATTTGATATACGTGTTATTGATATGTACCTTGCTAGTACTCCTAGTAGCACCTGGGTATTGGATACCGGTTCGGTTGCTAAATGTTAGTAACTCGAAATAAAAGCTACGTAATAAACGGAGAACTAGCTAAGGGTGAGGTGACGATGTGTGTTGGAAATGTTTCCAAGGTTGATGTGATCAAACATCGCACGCTCTCTCTACCTTCAGGATTAGTGACGAACCTAAATAAATGTTATTTGTTGTTTTGAGTTGAGCATGAACGTGATTAGATCGTGTTTATTGCAACACGGTTATTCATTTAAGTTAGAGAATAATGGTTATTCTGTTTACATGAATAATACCTTCAATGGTCATGCACCCAGTGAGAATGGTTTGTTGAATCTTGATCGTAGTAATACACATGTTCGTAAAATTGATGCCAAAAGATACAAAGTTAATAATGATAGTACCACATACTTGTGGCACTGCCGCTAAATGTCATATTGGTATAAAGCGCATGAAGAAACTCCATGCTGATGGATCTTTGGACTCATTCGATTTCGAATCGGTTGAGACATGCGAACCATGCCTCTTGGGCAAGATGACTAAGGACCTCGTTTTCCGGATTGATGGAGCATGTTGATGTATGCAATCCAATGAGTCTTGTAGCGTGCGGTGGATATCGTTATTTTATTACCTTCACTGATGATTTGAGTAGATATAGTGTATATTTACTTAATGAAACACAAGTCTGAATTGTTTGAAAGGTTCAAGCAAATTCAGAGTGAAGTTTAAGATCATCGTGACAAGAAGATAAAAATGTCTGCGATATGATCGTGGAGGTGAATATCTGAGTTACGAGTTTGGCATACAACTTTAGACAATGTGAAAGTTGTTTCACAACTCATGCCACCTGGAACACCATAGTGTGATGGTGTGTCCGAACGTCATAGTCGTGCTCTATTGGATATGGTGCGTGTTATGATGTCTCTTATCGTTTTGCCACTATCGTTTTGGGGGTTATGCATTAGAGGCAACTACATTCACTTTAAAAAGGGCACCATCTAAATCCATTGAGATGACACCATATGGTTTGGCAGAAACCTAAAGTTGTCATTTATTAGAGTTTGGGAATGCGACACTTATGTCTGATAAGCTTGAACCCAAAGCAGACAAATGCATCTTCATAGAATACCCTAAGAATAGTTGGGTGAACCTTCTATCTCGGACCCAAGCATAAAATGTTTGTTGCTAAAACTGGGTCCTTTCTCGAGAAAAAGTTTTCTCTCGAAAGAATTGAGTGGGAGGAAGATAGAACTTAATGAAGTTGTTGAACCTTTGTTTCAACCAGAGAGTAGCGCAGCATAGGAAGATGTTTTTGTGAAGCCTATGTTAGTTGACGAGGAAGTTAATGATGATGATCATGAAGCTTCGGATCAAGTTACTATCAAACCTCGTAGGTCGACAAGGATGTGTACTGCTCCTGAGTGGTACGACAACCCTGTCTTGGAGGTCATGTTGTTGGACAATGATGAACCTACGAGCTATGGAGAAGCGATGATGGGCCCGGATTCCGACAAATGGTTAGAGGCCATGAAATCCGAGAAAGGATCCATGTATGAAAACCAAGTATAGACTTTGGTAGACTTGCTCGTTGGACGGCAGGTCGTCGAGTACAAATGGACCTTTAAGATGAAGACAGACATTGATGGTAAATGTCACCATTTATAAAGCTCGACTTGTTGCAAAGAAATTTACGACAAGTTCAAGGAGTTGACTGCGATGAGACTTTCTCACTCGTAGCGGTGCTAAAGTCTGTTGGAATTATGTTAGCAGTTGTCGCATTTTTCAATTATGAAATCTGGCATATGGATGTCAAAACATTGTTTCCTTAACAATTTACTCGAGGAAAGGTTGTATGTGATACAACCAGAAGGTTTTGTCAATCCTAAGGATGCTAAAAGGTGTGCGAGCTCCGGCAACCCTTCTATGGGCTGGAGCAAGCATCTTGGAGTTGGAATATACGCTTTGATGTGGTGATCAAAGTTTTTGAGTCTATACAAAGTTTATGAGAAACTTGTATTTACAATAAAGTGAGTGGGAGCACTATAGAGTTTCTGATAAGCATATGTGGATGACATATTGTTGATCGGAAATGATGTAGAATTTCTGGAAAGAATAAAGGGTTGTTTGAAAAGAGTTTTTCAAAGGAAGACCTGGATAAAGCTACCTAATTGTTGAGCATCAAGATCTATAGAGATAGATCAAGATGCTTGATGAGACTTTCAATGAGTACATACCTTGACAAGATTTTGAAAGAGTTCAAAACGGATCAGTTAGAGAAAGAGTTCTCGCCTGATTTGTAAGGTGTGAAGTTGAGTGAGACTCAAAGCTCGACAACGGCAGAAGAAAGAGAAAGGACGAACATCGTCCCCTATGCCTTAGCCATAGGCTCTATATAGTACGCCATGCTATGTACCGCACCTGTGTGTGCCCTGCCATGAGTCCGTCAAGGGGTACAAGAGTGATTCAGGAGTGGATCACTGGACAGCGGTCAAGATCATCCATAGTAACTAAAAGACTAAGGAAATGTTTCTCGATTATGGAGGTGATAAAGAGTTCGTCGTAAAGAGTTACGTCGATGCAAGCTTTAACACCAATCCCGATGACTCTTAGTAGCAATCCGGATACGTATAATGGAGCAGCCATTTGGAATAGCTCCAAGTGCAGTGTGGTAGCAGTGTCTATAGTATGACATGGAGATTTGCAAAGTACACGCGGATCTGAATGTCGCATACCCGTTGACTAAAAGACCTCTCTCACATGCAAAGCATGATCGAGCCCCAGAACTCATTGGGTGTTAGATCCATAACAATGCGAATCACATGGTGATATGAACTAGATTATTGACTCTAGTGCAAGTGGGAGACTATTGGAAATATGTCCTAGAGGCAATAATAAATTAGTTATTATCATATTTCCTTGTTCATGATAATATTTAATTATCCATGCTATAATTGTATTGATCAGAAACTCAGATACATGTGTGGATACATAGACAACACCATGTCCCTAGTATGCCTCTAATAGACTAGCTCGTTGATCAAAGATGGCTATGGTTTCCTAGTCATGGACATGAGATGTCATTTGATAACGGGATCACATCATTAGGAGAATGATGTGATGGACAAGACCCAAACTATGAACGTAGCATATGATCGTGTCAGTTTATTGCTACAGTTTTCTGCATGTCAAGTATCTGTTCCTATGACCATGAGATCATGCAACTCACTGACACCGGAGGAGTACCTTGTGTGTATCAAATGTCGCAACGTAACTGGGTGACTATAAAGGTGCTCTACAGGTATCTCCGAGGGTGTCTGTTGGGTTGGCATGGATAAAGACTGGGATTTGTTACTCCGTGTGACGGAGAGGTATCTCAGGGCCCACTTGGTAATACAACATCACGACAAGCCTTGCAAGCAATGTGACTAAAGTGTTAGCCACGGTATCTTGTATTACGGAACGAGTAAAGAGACTTGCCGGTAACGAGGTTGAACTAGGTATACAGATACCGACGATCGAATCTCGGGCAAGTAACATACCGAAGAACAAAGGGAACAACATACGAGATTAACTGAATCCTTGACATAGAGGTTTGACCGATAAAGATCTTCGTAGGATATGTAGGAACCAATATGGGCATCTAGGTCTGCTATTGGTTATTGACCATAGAGGTGTCTCGGTCATGTCTACATAGTTTTCGAACCCGCAGGGTCTGCACACTTCAGGTTTGGTGACGTTTCGGTAGTATAGACTTATGTATGGTGGTGACCGAAGGTTGTTCGGAGTCCCGGATGAGATCCCAAACGTCACGAGGAGCTCTGGAATGATCCGGAAGTAAAGATTGATATATGAGATAATAGTGTTTGGCTCCAGAAGGGTTCCGGAATTCACCGAAAATAGTTTTCGATGTTTCCCGAAATGTTCGGGGTACAGGAACACTTTATTTGGGCCAAGGGGTAAAGCCCATGAGGCTTTAGGAAGGTGTAAAAGTTGTTTAGCGAAGGCCAGGGGCCAAACGCTAGGGACCCTGGCGTCTGGGGCCAGACGCCAAGGACCTTGGCGTCTGGTCCTGGAGTCCGAGGAGGACTCTTGCCTTGCGGGCAAACCAACCTTGAGGAGGATTTTTCTCCAAGTTTCGACCCCAGGGCTCAGCATATAAATAGAGGGGCGAGGCTAGCACTTGGGAGTCATCAAGAAACCCTAAGCCACATGGTGCCTCTCCTCTAGTTCGTAGTTTCTCCTCTAGATCGGTTTCAGTGGCGAAGCCCTGCTGGAATTGCTCCACCACCATCACTGCAGCACCGTCACGCTGCCGGAGAACTCGTCTACCTCTCCGCTCCCTCTTGCTGGATCAAGAAGGCGGAGATCGTCATCAAGTTGTACGTGTGCTGAACGCGGAGGTGCCGTCCGTTCGGCGCTAGATCGGAAGGACCGTGATCAAGATCACGAGGCGGATCATGATGAGATCGTAGGACGGATCGTGATGAGTTCGCGGGACGGATCGTGATTGGATCACGGGACGGATCGTGATGAGATCGCGGGACGCTCGACGATTTGGATCGCGAAGACGTTCGACTACACCAATCGCATTTCTTAACGCTTCCCGCTTAGCGATCTACAAGGGTATGTAGATCCACTCTCCCTCTCGTAGATGCTCATCACCATGGATAGATCTTGCATGTGCGTAGGAAATTTTTTGTTTCCCATGCAACGTTCCCCAACAATGTAGGCAAAGAATGGATCTTGCACACCTTTGCACCCATGTCTGATATCGATCGCAATATGTTCCTCATGAGCATTTGAAGAATTTGGCATTGCCGAAATGAGATTGTCGATAATAAACAACCACCCCCAGCTGATGGATGCAGGTGGTGCCGTAACCGCACCCTACCTTTTTTGTGTGTGACAATGGACCAGTCATCTATTGGGCCCACATGTCATGCACATAAAGGTACATGCCTTAAGGCACTCAAGCATCGTCCCCAGCTGATGCATCTCGCCTCTTTCTCTGTCAAAGGAACAGTGGTTCATGAATCATCACCCTCCCTAGGAACAGTGGTATCCTATGGTTCCCTAGCCCGCTTTTTGCACGCTCTGAAACCAGCATGGAAGTTTCAAGAGCATTTACAGCCAGACTTTGGTAAATTTGACCCCTATGTTGCATGCGGTGACCGACCACACTCTAAATAATTTTTTATACAATTCGATATCTCTAATTAGAAACCTCAAATCCATACTATTACATGCAACATAAAACGATCTTTAAACAGAGCTCGTCCGGCTCCACCGTGCCCATGTTCGGATGCGGTTGCGCTCCCAGAGTGTTGGTCCGATCGCCGGCGAGGTAAAGTAGGACATGGGACACGCACCAACTCGTGGGACTCGTAGGCACCGCCATCTACCATGCCCTACTCTTCCGAGCCCGAAACCCTGACGGTGCCGGTGGACGTCATATCGATGATCGATTTGTCCTGGGACGAACCAGCGACATCCACCACGATGTGGTTGCGGTGCCCGGACTGATGCACCATACGGGGCCCGGAGAACGTGACTCCACCTCGTCAACGTCCACAACCACGAGGGTTGTCGTCGCCTCCTATGCCCGCTGCCTCATACGGGGGGCATACCACGTCATGTTTGCGTCAGGCAACGCCCATGGTGCATCCTCCTCCTCGGCGCGTCAACGTAGGGGTTGCGCCTCTGCCACTGTGTTCGGACGCTAGACGAAGCACGGCGCCTCCGGTGAGGCAGCGATGCCACACCTTGCGGTGGATCCGTGTGCCATTTGCGTGGACGCAATGTATTCCCAACGAAAGGAGTCCGAGTGTTGCCGTCGGGGGCCTCCTCCCGGGAGCGGCGAAGCGCAAGCCGGACGATCATCTCCTCCTCGGGGCCGCGTGGGATGAGCTTGGGGTCGAAGGATCTAGTGATGTAGGATTCGGATCCGCTGCCCATCATGCCAGAGAAGGGTGTATATCGTCGAACTGGAGCTTAAGGGTAGAGTGGATTGGATGGAAGGGGAGTGGAGTGGCTAGTGTTTGATCCGGGAAGGGGATGAGGACGAATATATGTGGGTTTGGGTGGGTCGGGTCCGACGTGGCAGACACGCCCATGCCTCCCCATATTCCCCTCGTATTTGGACGGATATGAGGGGTGTCGGTCAGCCTGGGCATTTGAGGTCGGTTTGAGTGTCCGTTTGAATCAGATTTTTCTGACCAGGCTATCTGTCTAGGCATATGAGAGGGGATTGAGGCGTCCGACTGTAGATCCTTTAACACCATGGAAGTTGAACCTTCCTCATATAGAATGGGAAAGCTGAATATTGATGGATGATTTGGTTCGACAAACGAAGAAGGTGCAAGCATGGTTCTTAGAGATGATTCAGGGGCCATCACGTTTCTCGTGCAGAGAGGCTTTGGAAGCTAAGTTATGTGTGTGCATGGAAGGTGTCTTTCTTGCTTTGCAATGGTGTGAAGTGACGGTGATCATCGAAGTAGATACCCTGGAGGCGGTGAATATGATCCAGAATAGCGACAGCGAGAGGTCTATCTACGCTTCTTTAGTGCTTGAGATCAGGACACTAATGTCGTCTCGTCAGACTTGTATTACTCATGTAAACCATAGTCAGAACACGATTAGACACTCATTAGCAAATTATATGCTCATATTGAGGGTAAAACTACTGTTTGACTTAGATCTGATCCTGCCAAGACAGTTGATCTTTGTAACGAAGAAATGTAAGCCCGACAGTGATTGAGTAATACAAAATTTGGCCGCAAAAAAGAAAACAAAATCCAATACAAGGAAAGATAGGCACCATGGTAAACAATAGACAACCCTATCAAGAAAAAAAAACAGTGAAACACCACCAGCACACCACCGGACCACGTCATGCCAAACTGAGCCAATTGTGTGAAAAATTTCTTTGCACGTGACAAGAACATCGATGATGCTTTTCTCAGAGAAATTAAACGTAATTAGAATTCTCTGATTCTTCAGCTCTTCAAAATTTTGACATGGCGGTTCTTCAAGTCTTATTGTGTTGGAAGCCTGTCTTCAAATACTCTCTCCTTAGCCTTGTCAGCCTGCAAATAGACACAATATTATTTATATATATATACATCATAGTTCACAAGTATGACTTCAAAGTTCAAAGCAATATAGACAACACGCATCCAGGCCAATCTGATCCCATCATTATGAACTACGATCGGTTTCTTTCGCATAACATCAGTCACACCGATATACAACCTCCATTTTTTTTTCTTAACCGTCTGATTGTTGATAAATAAGTGTTGGTCAGTTCATTAAGCACACATCCATCAAAGAGGGGCGATGGCCTGTGAAAAAAAAAATAGCATGCACCTGCGGCCTAGCAGAACTGTGAACTTAAGCCAGGTATAGGTCGCTTCAGAGTTTAGACTGAAAATTTTGTTTCAACCACCTTCCCTTTCCTCCATCTTGGGACAACACGGGCAAAAGGGCAGAGGTCCATTGATTGATGATTGGCCAGTGGGAAATTCGACAAGAGTTAAGACAAAATGGCCCAAACAAGATCAAACACGTTAACGTATCAATGAACTTGGAATCATGTTTGATTTATTTTATTTATTATTCTATCCCAGGGTCTTGTTGTTTAGGGTTTAGATAGAGGAAGCCTCAGTTATAGCAATGAAAGATTCATGAAAAGTAGAAGCATTGGCGACAACAATGAAGTGTTATGAACGAGAAACAGGCTTTAAAATGGAAGAAAGAACTTACCATCTTGTCCCAGTTTGTAGTGGCAGTTACCACAGATAGGAGAGTGACCTGTGTGGCTCCACCCGCTATCATGCCAATCCAAAATCCAAATCCCCTTAGCTGCATTGTAAAACCAAAAAAGAGTGCAACGGGAATCCCAACAAGATAGAACGCACCCAGGTTAACATATGCGCCTAAATGCTGCCATCCACAGCCACGAGAAACACCTGACACAATAAAAGCATTAAACACAACATCACATAACTATAAACAACATCAATACAGTACAAGATTCTGCATAATAACAAATATCATGTTGTTTCGACTCCGCATAACTTAAATGATGGATCTCTTTATGTATACTGCCTCATGTGAGATTATAGACTACACATTTTGTTAGGTGATACATCCTCAAATCACATTCTGTTATGTATACATATCTACACAGAATGAACTTTTGACCACACCCAAGAATTTAATTTCATTAACCTTATTGCATCAATGATGACCAAAAGCAACACTGCCCTTGAAATGAATATGAGTACATAAAGGTACACAATTTCCATATAGCCCTTCATCTAGTGCCGACGACTAATTCACCATGGATCTTAGATCATGTTATGGGGTGTAAAGGCAATAGAGATGGGGTTAGGAGCGCGAGGGGGTCTTGTCAAAGGCTATAGAGACAATGGTTTCATCCATGTTCAGGCCAACGAGATCGGTAATAGGCCAATGCCATGCTTATATTTATAGTGTATTGATATGGCGTGCAAAATACAAGAGCTAGACTCGATCTATGAGCTAGATCTTAAGCATGGTGAAGATGCTTCTGTCTAGGACTTTGCGATCTGAATCGGCTTAAGTTTTTGGCAGTTGCTTCTTGGACTATATAGGGGAACCATCTTGATTGGCAAGTCTTCTATCTATGATATGATATGATCTGCCAGCGATGACTAGGTAAAATCTTCTAGATAAGTTAAGATCCCGGACTTCCTACATCATCATTGATTATCCCTCCGAGTACCTACCTAGCATATCTGTGTGCATGCCCCCAAACCCTACGCACTTATAGGTTGATTCAGTCACCATACATCGATACGGTATACACCCTGGTAGTTTAGCACTACTTACCAACATCTAGTTTAATTTATTATGCTACTGACAGTATGCAATGTGAAAGACATATGGATACCTGAAAGGACTCCTTGGAGGCTGTCCGTAATAACTGAAATGGAAAGTACGGGCACCATTCTGGTGACATAATCTATAACCTCCGCCTCATTGCTGAATGCGATTCCAATGAAGTGGCGCAATGCTAGAAGAGTTGTGCTCACCAACACTGCTGAACAAACTACAATAGACAAAGCAACGCCCACCACCAAGCGGGCACCTTCTGGGTTGCCAGCACCTAGTTCATTCGAGACGCGCACACTGGGACATGGATATAACATGCGTTAGCTTGTTAAATACGCTGGAACATGGACAAAAACAAATGCGCTAGCAATACCTTGCAGCTGTTCCAACACCGTAAGGAAGGTTGTACAACAGTACCACTGTAGATATGCTGTTCAAAGGGACATCAATTTGGTAAACGTCATAGCACATAATGCAAGAATATCTTATTTGAAGTTCTACTGATGCATACCATATGGAAAGTACAGAAGTTTCCAGTGCTGGATTTGGTAAGATCCCAGAAAGCAGAACAAGCAGCTCGTAAGACCACCACTCAAGACTGTGATCAAGGAAAGTGAGATTAATATCTGAAGAGGAAAGGATACCAAACTAGAAGCTTAATTGATATAAGATTATCTAACAAAAGATTTAAGGAACTAGACGTAATATATGTAGAGCTTATCTACTTCGTTATAAGAGGAAAGAAGCATATCCATTGGTATTGCGAGTGAATAATCTGTACTATGTTCATACCAAGTGGCCAGGATAACTCCTTCCTTCATACTGGCAAGTATTAAATATGCAATTTGATTCTTTGGTGAGATAGTGTAACACACAAAAGAACTTTTTGTTAAACTTAATATGAATTTAAACAAGAGAGAAACATAATTCTGTACAGTACTACTCCCTCCATCCTAAAACTCTTGTCTTAGATTTGTCTAAATATGGATGTATCTAGTCACATTTTAGTGTTAGATACATCACATCTAGACAAGTCTAAGACAAGAATTTTGGGACGGAGGTAATATTATTTTTCCATTACAAGTATCCAGCTTAGTTCTCAACTTCTCATGACAAGGGATGGAGATAACACTAGTATTATGAATCATCACTTCATTATAATTGTAGTCTTAATAATTTGGCTAGCAATGCCAAAAGGCGTGTAAGACCATGTCCATGTCCGCAGGGACAAGTAAAACAGAATGAAGAGTTTGTAAGCATACATGGGTATTGCCGTATTGGATAATATTTGGGTGGCCAAAACGCTAAACAAACTAACAAGGCGTCTTATTAAATTTCGTGCTAGAGTCTAAAGCAACATCAATATGGAAACATGGCAAATGACATTTACTTACCAAATCATAAGAGCCGATGGTACAGCCAAACGCATGAAACTGCCAATTCCTTTAAAAGCTTCCCATGTGAGCGGAGCACGTGTTTTCTCACAAGAAGGTGAGAACTTAATGTAAAGACCAAGAACAATCACTTCAACCCAATCGCAGATGCTGACGGATAAAGCAGCTCCAGCATTACCCATACCAACTTTATAAACCATGAACCAACACAGAGGAATAAATACAGCGAGTGTGATCATGGAGCTAAGAACCATAGGAAAGATGAGGCTCTGACACTGCAGAAACTTTGAGAAGCATTGAGCAACACTGAATGCAAATAAACCAGGGATAAGCCACAATGCATATTTCCCAGCCTCATTTGCAATTTCTGGTTGCTGACCTATGAGAGGAAGTACTTCCGGAATGAAAACCCATACAATGGCGATGGGCACACTCACAATAAGAAGCACAATGATGGACCTGTAGGTATATAAGGATAACTTATGATATTGTTCTGCTCCATAGGCCTGCCCACAAATAGTTTCCAATCCGCATGCCAGTCCTATCTAAAAGAAAACTGCGTCAGTAATGAATTGACGAATCATATACATATTGTTCCAGAATAAATGGAAGATAAACAAGGATGAATTGAAGAGATAGTGCTGAAAGAATGGCAGGAATAAAAATGATGGCTTCTGCAGGGAGGGCAACAATTGCTGATTACAAGAATATGAAAATTTTACTACAAGATATCAGGGTTTACATGGTTTAAACTAAAACGTAAAGAGAGGGCAGCCCGGTGCACGTAGCTCCCGCTTACGCATGGTCCGGGAAAGGGTCTGACCACTTAATTTCAGACTTGAACACTTATAACCAGACTTAAAATATGAGAATGGACTGGCAAATCTCTCACACCCGATTGAAACAAGAGGACTCAGATCAATCTCAAAAGAGGCACCCTGAATAATCCAATTTGCACTTGACAACCTTTGACTTTATAGTGATATTGGCGATCCACATTGATATACACCATCAAAATCGTGATACTAGAGCTGAAGTTTGTGTGCTTGTAAGCTTATTATCTCTTATAACGGTCGTTCTACCAGATATTCTCACTGAAAACTGAAGTCCGACCAAAGCGAAAAGGACACATGGAAGTAATCTGAACTCCAGTGTGGCTTTAGCGTATGATAAGCAACACAAACAAATAAATCGTGTTTAGAAAGAGAATCATTTGATTTTAAAGGTGAACCTGAAGCCTCCTTTTTCGTAAGTCTGGTACATAAGCCTTACTATGTCAGAAGTACCGATATGATCGTCATGTGGACAAAACAGAACACTGATAGTTGCACTATATACTGCAAGCACGCAAGTCCAAAATTGAAGCCCAAAGCAAAAACAAACAAAAGGTTGCTTTTCGAAAGCAGCATACAAATTAACAGGCCCGGTAAGCATGTCACCGGTAAGCATGTTTGACTTGCGTCCAGCAACCACCCCGCCTTAAGCATTCGTACGAGCATCTCGCGGGTACCAAGCGTACCCAGATAAGCGAAGGCGTCTCCCATTCACCCGTGACGACTCACGACTAGCAGGCGCAATCCCATTATGCAAAGGAACGTAAGCAAAAAATGTGGAAGGAAGGGAAAGCGTAAAGGAGGGGTTGGTGGGATTGAGCTCACGAGGACGCTGAAGCCGGATACGTTGGTGAGGGAGTTGGCGATGGCGGCACCGGCGAGCGCGACCTCGCCGAGGTGCCCGACCATGACGGTGGAGATGAGCTGCATCATGAGCTGCAGCAGCGCCACCGCGATCATGGGCGCAGCCAGCGCGGCCAGCCGGCCGGACTCCTCCACGGCCTCCCTCCACCACCGCCGCGTCCTGTCTCCCGCCTCATCGGGCACCTCCTTGTGGCTGTTCCCCCTGCTGAGCAGCAGCGGCGCCTCGGAGGAGGAGTCCATGGAATGGATGGATCCCCCGGACCAGGCGGAGGGAGGTGGTTGTGGAAATGGAATGGGAAGACGACACGGGCTCGTGGACTCCTCATCCCCTGCAAGAATATCTCCTCTTATAAGACCATCTCCAGCTACGGTCCGACCTCCTAGGCCCTTTTTTTTATTGTCGACGGACGAAAAAAAACCAGCCGCGGTCCTAAAACATCGATTTTCGCCGGTTAAAGTTTTTTTTGGAACGGCGAACCCAGGCCGAACCCAGGACGTTGGGGGTCTCTTGGGGACTCCGGCGGTAACAAATCAACGTGTGGGACACCACTGTCAGGCGAATCTTGTCCCTTTTTCTAGCGTCGAGCCACTTCCCCGTGGTCGACCCCGACGACCACGGCGACCCTCGCCTGTTCACGGCTCCTGCGTCGCCGCTAGAAAGACCCCATTTCGCCCTCCCTCGCCGGATTTCGCTTCCCCGACCCTCGCCCATCCCCTCACCCAAGCCACGCCGGTCGGGCGCCGGCGTCTGCTCGCCTACTCGCCCGTCACGCCGACAAGGTGTTCGACGTTTTGCCTGCTCGGCCATGGACTCAGACGACGAGGAGGCGTTCGCGGACCTGTTGGAGGAAGAAGCCGAGGCTGACGCCGCCAAAGAGGAGCACCTCATGATACTGTCCTCGCTGACCGGCCTGTTCGTCAACAATGACAAGCCCCGGCGAGGTGGCTTGAGGCCGGGGCGGCGCAAGAGCAAGCAGAGGCATCGGATGGAGGGGTATTGCATGCTCTATGCCGACTACTTCGCCGACTCTCCATTGCACCGGTGAGAAAGTATTCCGACGTCGCTACCGGATGAGCCGGAAGCTCTTCCTCAGGATTGTTAATTCCGTCCAGGAGTTTGACAGCTATTTCATTTGCAAGAAGGATTGCACTGGCACAGTTGGATTCTCCTTACTTCAGAAATGCACCCAAGCTATGAGGATGCTTGCATACGGAGCTCCCGCGGACATACAAGAAGACTATGGGCGAATGGCCGAGTCCATCACCATTGAGTGTCTGTACAAGTTCTGCAGAGCAGTGATGGCAGTGTTTGGACCACAATATTTGCGATCACCCAATGCCGAAGACACTACTCGAATCCTGGCACAGAATGCAGCAAGAGGATTTCCAGGGATGCTTGGAAGCATCGACTGCATGCATTGGTCATGGAAAAACTGCCCATTTGCTTGGCAGGGGATGTACAAAGGCATCAAAGGTGGTTGCAGTGTGGTACTTGAGGCAATAGTCAGACATGACCTATGGATTTGGCACTCCTTCTTTGGTATGCCAGGAACTCACAATGATATCAACGTCTTGCAGTGCTCGAATGTCTTCGCTAAGCTTGTTGAAGGTCATGCTCCTCCGGTGAACTTTGAGGTCAATGGACGCCAAATACAACAAGGGATACTATCTAGCAGATGGTATCTATCCGAGATGGTCCACATTTGTGAAGACTATCTCAAAATCTGTGGCGCCAAAGAAGGCACACTTTGCTAAGTGTCAGGATGCTTGCAGGAAAGATGTCGAGCGAGCATTTGGTGTGCTCCAATCGCGATTTGCTGTTGTCAGGTACCCCGCTATGACCTGGTCCAAAAGGCAGATGTGGGAGATCATGAATTGTTGTGTCTGCTTGCAGAACATGATCATTGAGAGCGAGCAGGAAAAGCCAGTGTTTGATCCTGAACCATATCACAGGATGAGACCTCTTGCAGTTGTTGATCACCAGGTACCAGCAACATGGACTGACTACCTCAATATGCGCCAGGAGATCCGAGACCCACAAGTGCATCAAGAACTGCAAGACGATCTGGTGAAACACCTATGGAGGCTTAAGGGCAACGCCTAGCTCGATTTGTTTTATTTTATGTTGGAATTTGCTTCATTGAACTATTTGATTTTGTATTATTTTCTATGATGAACTTTGGTACAAAATATTCAGTTTTTATTGAATTTTATGCCGAAAGAGCGTTGATTTTGTTCATTTGTGCCCAAAAGTTGTCGATTTTGTTGATTTCAAAGCTAAAATAACGTCGAAACGGGGTCGAATTTGGACCGATTCTACGCCGATATGGGCCGAAAGCTGTGGTTGTAGAACGATCCCGGGGTTCGACTGGAAAGCCGAGCCCCCAGGCCGATTGCGTCGGCTCGCCTCCAGGCGTCGTTATTTCGACCCCCTAAAAAGACCAACGGCTGAATATGCTCTAAGAGCGTGGCTTCTGCTCCTAATTCCTAATTCCCATGTGTTCTCGCTGTTTTGAAATGGGATGAGAAGCCGCCGTGGGGTCAGGGTCAGGGAAGGTGAGGTAGGGATGCGGATGAAATATTCCCGTGTTTATTAGTGGAGGTACTTCGTCTGGATGCGAGCAAGAAGCCGCCGATGCGGATGCTTTTCCACCCGACGCAAGACTAGTCGTAGCTTCGATCCGGTCAAACCCGTGCTTAATAATGCGTTTAATTAGAAACGTGTTTAATGGAACGGGAAGCTACTATAGTCGTCGAGGCGTGCATGCGAATCGTCTTGAAATGTAGAATCTCCACTAACATAAAAGTACTTCCTCCGTTTTTATTTACTCTACATATTAAAATTGATCGAAGACAAACTTTGTAATGTTTAACCAAGTTTATAGTAAAAATATAAACACAATAAATCAATATAGTTAGATTCATCGTTGAATGTATTTTTCCAGATCATATAGATTTGTGACTGTAAACGTTTATATTTTTGTACTATAAATTTGGTCAAATTTTACGAAGTTTAACTTTGACCAAAACTAATATGCGAAGTAAATAAAAACGGAAGAAATACATTAATTTAGGGCTGGCAATAGCAGGTTCATAGCCTGCTTAGATGATACCTTTATTTATGTAAAAATATATATATAAAAAAAAAGTGAAACCGGATGCAAATGTCTAGCTATATGTGTACTCCTAAATAGATACAATAAATATGAAGAAAATAATAAAAAGAAGCTAAAAAATATTACCTTTTATAGTCAACTTATGCTACCATCATTTTACGAGTGACTGTAAGTGATGATTATATACGACATGACAACATCCTGTAGCCAACAATTGATTGTACTCCTTCCGTTTTTAAACATATTTTTAAAAAAAAAATTACTACGTATTATATACGAATATATATATACATATTTTAAAGTATAAGTTCGTTTATTTTGCTCCACATATGGTTCGTAGTAGAATATTTATAAATACTTATATGTAGAAACGTAGGGAAAACTAGTGTTAATCATGCTTTTGAGATATATAAGGACCATCTTCGTGGCTTCATATAGACATCTAGCGTTGACAGTTTGACAACATTGACCTATACCTACCAGCCACATAATCAAGAATTAAATCGTCCGTAGGTCTACTTTTAAAAAGTGGATCGCCTTAGAATTCGATCTGCTGACCATTGAACGCCTGTGCGTATGTGTGTGCGTGTTTTTCTGGCCTGTAGCCTTTTTGGGGTAATCTTTCCAGCTAATTTGTGTTTGTAACGCGGGCAGCAAAGGGGAGTGGTGTTTTGGCTCGCGGCAGCCCGGCCCGAAGAAGCCCGACCTGGCCCGACTTTGCTCACGGGTCGGACTCGGGCCAAGATTTTGAGCCCGATGGTCAGCTAGGTCGGGCTCACGCCCATTGAAACCTGAGTTTACGTCTATGTGGGCCGGGCCGGGCTTCTTCGGACTCGGATCGGGCTTGAGCTCAGAAATTAGGCCCGAAGGTTGGGCCGAGCCAGGCTTCTTCGGGTTCGGGCCGGGCTTGGGCCCAGAAATTAGGTCCGACGGTCGGATCAGGCCGGGCTTGGACCTGGATTTTTAGCGTCGGGTTTTTTCCGGCCCGGCTCGAGGTATGATCAGGTATATCTCGCGGGTGCATTTGTATTCGGATGAACAGTAACATAAAAAGTAATAGTAAATATTTTTTTAAAAATCTGAATGTTTTCTTTGCACAGGCCAAAATGCTTAGGCTGCGTTTGGAAGCAAAGTTTTTAAAAATATTTTATGAATACTGCGGTTTCTGAAAAACATCATGGTTTTGAATACTTTGATGCGTTTGGCTTCAGCAAAAACCAAAGTATCGTAAACCACAGTATCCCAAAAACCAAGGTATTTTTGGAGTATCTGAAAAGAGGTCCCGACCTTTTTTTTTAAATAGAATGGAGAGAAAACGTCTAGGCGATCGCAGTTAGATGTTGCCGTCTACGTCAAGATAAGAAAATCCTGCTGCGATCCCATCCTATTTTCCCTCTTTCTGTTATATGCTAGATCGTATATCTTCTGGTTGTAGGTGTAGTAGGTCTCTCGGGTTCCTTCTTCCAACCGGCTTCATGTGCGAGGCTCCATCTCTTCTCTGCAGACATGAACGAATCAAGCTCACCACCGACGAAAAAAGGTATGGGCTCGTCTATCGAAAATCCCTTTTGGAGCTCGGCTTCCAGTGAGGCCTCCAAATTCAAATTTAAAATTTCATCAAAATTCATATTTTTATATTTTAAAAAATTCTGAAAAAAATACAGATATACATGAAGACATAACACATATGTGTGTAAATTTTCAGTTCAAAATACATTGAAATGAGGGCTATGCAAAAAATACAAATCTGGGGTTGTTTAACACATGATACTATTCATCCTCTCAGGCTATGAATTTGTGTTTTTTGTACAGGTCGCAACTGAAGGTATTTCATCATGAATTTTTACACATATGTGGGTTACATCCTTACATACATATATTTTTTCAGAATTTTTCGAACCATAAAAATTTGAATTTGAATTTTTTAAAAATAAAGGCCTTCATGGAGCTCGGCCTCCAAAACGCCTCTCTCCTCGTCTATGCCCTACAATATTCCGTCCTTAATTATCTGTCCAGTCTGATCACAACACTGCCACAAGAAGGGTCATATATAGATTAGATTAGAGATCACACTGCGGGCGCTAGGTGGGATGACGACACTGATGATTAGTTTCCTGTGATTTTTCATGCTTCTCCATGGATTCATTGGCCGCCGACTAATTTAGCGTCAGTAGCGCAATGGTTAGATCGATTGGTACTGTTGGAGAACACTCTTACGCAGCAGACTATTTCTCCATTGAATACTTGGCTGCCGATTTTACTTCCCGCGAGTAGGGCACGAAGTAGATCGATTGATCCTTTTGGAGAACACTCATACGCAGCAAGCTATATATAGCTAGCCGATTCAGTATAAATGGCACATACACGCACACAGAATTTAGGACCGGCTGGAAGTACATCCACGTACAGACGTATAATGGCAGCACGCTCGTAGTTGACTAATGAACTGAAGTTTCCACACGCTATTGATGAAGGGCAACGCTAGCCATCAGACTAGATTTTTGGCTTTCCATCAGACTAGTTGTTGGCCGTTTGATCGGAAGCACTGCATTGTTTGAGTCGTCCGGTGGTATGTAGGCCCGGGTGAGCTTTTTGATGCGAGTAAAATGTGGGCTGACAGGCTGTGGTAGTTAACTTGCATGCATCATGCATGGATCTCCTCTAATTGTTCTTTCCGTGTAATTGCTTCCATAAATTACGTTGTGGTCTATCATACCATTTGTCCTCCAGTTACGCCCATGCTTCCTGCTTCCAATATTTGCTTTGCAGCGGATAACCGGGTATAATTTATTTAAAATGTAATGGTATGCTTCCAACACAACAAATTATGTTTCTATGGATAGAAAAACCGCCTCCAATGTAACAGAAACTTGTGTCAGTCCGATTTTTAAAAATAAAGTCAACTGTTTGTTTTGAAAGCAGCAAACTATGTTTTTGTGGATTGGAAAATTTGCTTCATTTGCTATTGAAATTCGCTTCAATTTAACAACATCACAATATTGTTCTGCCGAGTGTAGAATTGCTTCAAATGAAATATTTAATATGGACTCCTTCTAATCATGTATGGTTCCAGGATTAAAATTGACTCATTTTAATTATTTATATTTTTTCTTGCGAGATATCATGTATTTTATGCTTTTTTCCTGTGAGATATCATGTATGCTTCTTAGCTTGTAATCATTTAGGTTTTTTTCTTTCGAGATATCATTTATGCTTCAATGAGTGCCGTATATGCTTCCTTATTTTTTCTTCCTTGCTGCTACCTTTTGTTTCCTGGCATTTTCTTGCTTCCTACATAATTTATTGAAGTTTCTTAAGTTATCATGTGGTGCTTCCGTGACACAAAATAAAATAATAAATCATGTTTTCATTACTTTCATTTCCTGCTTCAACAGTAGATCAATACAAATGTTTATTTGTGTTATTTGCTTCTTATTGGTACCAATATTGTTTCAACACTCGAGCATCATCGTGGGGTATTCGCTAATAGGAAAAGGTAAAGATGGAGGGGCGAGGACGGTCAGCCGCTAGAGGTGCCGAGGGGGTTGTTGCTTGTTGGTCTTGTGGAGGAAGAAGATTGTGCCACCTTCCACCGTACTACTTTCCCTGCCATCAAGCGATGAAATCTTTGACGAGACGAACAAGCAGGATGGTGCCGCTGACGAGGATGAGCAAGTAGATTCGGAAACCAAACTCATGGCCGCCGGCCGGCTTGGTGCTCGTGGTTGTGGTTGGTACCGGTACTCTTGCCCAGATCCAAAGAGAGATAGAAAGCATACATGGGAGACATGGGAAGCATGGAATCTGTTAAGTAAAGAAGTGATGTTATCCTGTCAAGAAAACAACTAGTGATGTGGTCACAAATTAGCATATTTGGCACCAAGATGTAGATGCACGAATTCATGATTAACAAACCTATTCGTACTAAACAATCCATAAGAAAGAAGACGAATTAGAGCCTAGGCCGTAAGACTAAGCCATCTGTAGATTCATGCAACCGGATGCAGGCCAGGGCCTCCGCAACACGACCATCTACCGAGGCGGCGGCCCTCCGGCACGGTGGAGCTGAAGGAGCATCAGCCATCAGGTGGTAGTGCTGGAAAAACGTTAGTGAATTGAGGTAGATGAGACGAAGGGGAGAAGAGTTGGCCGATGTGGTGGATCAGGAGCCGGGCCGTTCGGTGGTTCTGCAGCAGGTAAGAGGAAGCCGCATTGATTAATTGAGAAGGATTTAATTAGCCTAAACGGGTGGAGGGATTAGGGAAGGTGGGCACGTGAAGGACGGGAGGTTAGAATGGAAACTCAGCCATAGGATGAAATGATAATTCAACGTCGCAGGATCGATCTGATGATTTTTTTGCATCAGACTACTGATGAGAAGTGTTTCCCATCGATGAATCATGGACCTCCTGGTTGAATTAATCCGGCCATTGAAGGCCGGCTCATCGATCTGTTTCTTGCGCATGTGTAGTTAGCACATCCTTACACAAATCTGATCCTACATGTAGCGATGGTCCATTTAACTCAGCATGTAACTATGTTGAGTTGGTACATCATCTTTTATTTAGTGACACATCATATTGTATGGTTGTAATTATAGGTCAATCTTTATTTAACTGCAATGAACACTTGCATGGCCAAAAAAAGACAGAGCGGCATGGGCTAACGGTCACACGGGTTTTCTTGTGTCAATGATGAAAGAGTATTCAGATGTGGGAAAGTACCGTGCCCAAAATGGGTGGACCAAGGAGGGATGGCAAGCTATGAAAAACCGCCTAAATGAGAGGCCTCCTGGAGCTAATTTCACCGTTCAACAATTGAAAGATAGAGAGCAAAGGCTAAAGAAGGAACTTAATGTCGTCAAGTCTATTGTAGAAAAGAGTGGTTTTGGTTGGGATCCAGAGTTAAAAGCGGCAACGGCTATAGATGAAAAATGGGTGGAGCTATCAAGCGATCAACGCAAGTGGAGACACAAACAATTCCCCTATTACGATGTTTATATGAAATTTATGAAGATATTTTCCTCGCATTAATAAAAATACAAATTTTGTACTCAGGTCAAAATGGCGGAAGGGAAACATTGCAAAGGGAGAACTGATGGTACCGAAGAGAGGTACAACAATATGTCCCATTGTCCTGAACATGAAAGTTATACTGATGATGTTTTGAGGGCTGCTGGTATGAATTCTTCTGAGGCAACACTATCTGCTCCAGGATTATCAATGCCAGAATATGAGTTGGGCAGCGATATATATGGGGATGATGCTGATTTATCATATGGTGGATATACAGAACCTCTAGGGAGTAATCAAATTCATGCTTCAGCAGTAGAAGATTTGACAAGTGTTGATTCACCTCAAAGGAAGAGGCTTCGCAATTCTAAAGGATCTGATGACAGAACTGAGAAAAATAAGGGTAAAAGAGGCAAGGACAGTGTGTTGTCCAACTTCGTATCTGTGAGGGAGGAAGAAATACAGACTTATAAAGAAATGAAGATAAAGCAAATTGATAGCTACAAGGAAATCAAGATGGCACAAATGGAAAGGAATGATCCAAAAAATGATCCCTACGGCATGCTAAATTGCATTCAGAAACTTTAGAATTTGGGACTCACACCAAACGAACAACACAAGATGATCAACCATCTCAAAGCAGATATGCTAAACCGTCGAACATTCATGGAAGTGGGTGATGATGTTCTTTCTGTGATTATCCAAGAAGTCGTGGCTCCGCAGATTTGAAGGATAATGAAGTAGGAGATATTTTATTTAATCATTCTACCATTTCATTTATTCATCAGTTATGTTCCATGAATTAGGATCATGTCACTTTCCATTGTGAATAAAGGAAGCACAATAACTCCGTTGAATTTGTTTATTTGTATTACAATCATGTATCTTTTTATTACTTTTATTCAAGACACTCCAAAAGTACCAAAAAATATGGCAAAAACAAATGAATTTATTTTATTCTTGACACCTACAAACTAAAAGAATTACAACAAATGAAGTTCAACCAGTATTTCTTCTATTTCGCCCGAGATAGTCTTGGTAGTCTTTCCACATGGCATCAGCTATTTCATCCCTTTTTGTGCTACCTAGTGCACGTCGCCCATTGAGAGAATGTATATCATTTAGTTTTGTTGGATCATTCTCCGATTCAACTTGATCCAACCATTGTTCACCGCCCTCATTATTGCAAATAAAATTATGAAGAGTACAACATGCTATCGCAATTTCTGCTTGGGAGTCGATTGGCTATTGCGAGGCACACTTCAATATGGGAAACCGCTTCTTCACTACTCCAATGATACGTTCAACATGATTACAAAGTTGTGCATGCCTCAGATTGAATAGATCTCTGGAGTTTTGTGGACGTTGATTGGATTTTGCTTGCTCCACCAAATGGGACCTTACATTGCGATAAGGTGCGATGAAGTTAGGCGTATTCGCATAATCCGCATCCACCAAATAAAACTTTCCTTTGGGGACATAGAAATTATTTTGAAGAGCATCTTGTAGCACTCGAGCATCAGAAGCTGAACCTTACCATCCGCTACTGACATGGACGAAATGATTATCAAAATCACATGCAACCATTACATTTTGTGATAATGTTCCTTTTCTGTTACGATATGGATTTTGGTCGTTCGGAGATATACTAATTGGAATATGTGTCCCATCTATTGCTCCAATACAATCCTAGCAAAAAATCATAAGATGATATATATATATATATATATATATATATATATATATATATATATATATATATATATATATATTAAAGTATAACATTAAGGGTGTGTTTGGTAGCATTTCCAACCTAGCATGGTTGTTCTTCTCTGATACATGCTGAGTATATTCATGCTGAGTACATGCATTTAATATTGTTTGGTAGCGATGTATGTGCTAAGATATGCTAAGTTGAGACTCTGTTTGACAGCTTGCATCTGTTTAGACATGCCGATCGGTACTGTATCAACCGATATTTTCAAACAAGTGAACAAAATATTTCAAATTTCTGAACATTTTTTTGAAACATGAAAAAAATAACATTTTGTGAAAAATTAAACATTTTTTGAATTTCTAGTGTTCTTTTTGAAAAATTGAACACGTTTTTAAATATTGATATTTTTAAAAATTTAAACAAAATTATCTAAACATTTTTTTAAAATGAAAAATTAAAAAAAATCAATTTTTGAAAATTTGAACATATTTTGAAAATTTAGACAAATATGAATTCATGTACATTTTTGAAAATTTTAACATATTTGAAAATCCCATCATTTTCTGAAAATTGGAACAAATTTTGAAAATCTGAACAATTTTTGGTATTCTAAACATTTTCTGAAAATTAAATTATTTTTTAGAAATCCTCAACATCATTTAAAACACATTGTCGCTCGCTTCGCTCATGCATGCTGACCAGTGAACGGCTGTTCGGATGTTCTCTCTTCATGCATGCTAAGAAGGTATTTAGGCTGAGGTCGTGCATGCTGAAAAGGCCCCGTGCAGGCTACCAAACACCCAAAAGTGGGTCGAGGAGGAAACTGTTGAGCTCATGCACCCTCCATGCACTCTACCAAACACACCCTAAATGGTTACAATGTAAATTATAATACCTTAAAATATGGCATAAATTTTGTATTGCTTGCAACTTTCAAAGGAACATTAATTGGAGGCAACTGTACTACACTTCCAAACAAAATCATGAGTGCGTTCAACACAATATGAAAGTAGCGACTTATAGTCTCACCATTGTGCTGAAATTGTCCTTGGAGTGTATGATTGCTTGAACTCTTGGAAACGGAATATAGAAATATGCCTACCTGTTCTTCCATCGAGACAAAATTTATATCTTTTAGATGGCATCTTTCTCGAAGGCATTGGACCAAATTATGAAAAATGTGCTTCTCCATTCGAAAATCCCGTTTACATCTCAACTCATGACCCTCAAGAACTTCTCACACGTACCGATCACCGTAAGGATGGATGTATGAATACGTGTCTGATTGGCCAAGCTTCTATCTCTAGCATACAAAGTTTCGATGATAGCCAATTCATCATCTTCTCTATGTTTGCGCATCAAAAAATTAACCAACATTCTGATTCACAATATAAAGCACCTACAAAAATCTGCACATGACATCTCAGGTATATAGTTTTCCTAGATGCACAAAACAAAAATGATTGATAATGGAATGTACCTGCTAACTTGCTGTATATCACAGTCGTTAAGCAAACGTAACTTGTTGTTTGAAGGCTAGAATATCTTGTGGTTCTGTGTACGTTTAAAGTGATATATATATATATATATATATATATATATATATATATATATATATATATATATATATATATACACTTGTGCATGGCGGCTGCATGCAACCGGCCGCCGTTAACAGCCGCTAATTAGTTAGTCATCCATGGTAAGTACTTGGACAAAACTTTGATAAAACATCACCAGCCAAACACATGCAAAACTGAGAAAATATTTGTCTTAGGAAACCGTAGTATTGCTTGCCCAACGATGAGAAGACCACGGTTTTCAATTACCACGGTTTTTAAAAAACTTTGCTTCCAAACTAGGCCTTAACCTTTTTGCCTAAAAAGATTCAGGTAGCATTAAATGTGACAAAGAACACGCAAAAAAATGTTGGATTTTTTCCCATTTCAAAATTCATTTTCGATGGGAAGGAGCACGTGCTCCCGGGAGCCGAATTGCATTTCTTGGAAACAAAGGTCTTTTACACACTAGGGGGCGAGTGGCAACATGGTGGTGTGTGCTGGTTTTGTTATAAGGGCGTTCAAAGCTGACCTTCAAACTAGACATCGCATCCGTCCGTTAATTCGAAGATCAGTCCGTGACATCATGGATCATCGTTGAAGACCTGTGGAGTGTTGGCCGGCATGCTAGCCTCTCTCCCACGGCAGCTCTGTCAGGCGTCCGTAGGGGCGGTCACCTCGTGCTTTTGCTTCATCGAGAGGCACTCCCACAGAGCGTTCTCGCTTGCGGTCATGACGAAGGTGGTGCACGGGAGAAAGATGTGGTGCACATGGTTTGTGGTGTGGTGTGAGCCGGGTGTGGCCGCCTTTAAATAGTGGATGTCGGTGAGGCCAAGCATTCGGGTGCGTCAATGGAGTTTGTCTCTCTATCGGCGAACATGTTTAATGACGACAGACAGATGGACGGGCATTGAGCATGTGTGATGGGTATCTGTCCTGTCTAGTAAATGTCTATCCAGCATTGAGCATGCGCGGACACTGGGGACATGGCTTGAGCTTCGATGATGGCGCCAACGAGAGGTCACGTCCGCTCTAGTCTAGCGTTAATGCGAAGCGGCCTTTCTAAAGCGACATGAATGCACACAACTGGTAAAGGGCAAGGGAGAGGTTTTTTTGGGTCCGGATGTTGAAAGCGGGTGTGGTAGCAGTCCGGACGCCCCCAAAGCCCCCCGGGTTTACTTTCGGTTTGCAGGAAAAAGGACGTCCGGACCACCGGGTGGACCGATACAGGACCGTGTTGGATGGCAAAACATGCCCGGACAACGCGGTCTTGACGATTGCAGGCGGTATGAGGGTTGATGTTGGAGATTCCCTAATGTCCTTTGTATGCAGATGGTTTTACGTTTTAAAAGGATTGTGATCTTTTACTTTCTATGAACCTAGAAATACCCAAAGGTCCCAGAAGCTGCCTTATATTGTCGAAAGTGATACAAATTTGAATAAGGACACCAAGAACATGTTTCTTCTACAACCAGGTCCTCTTCAAATGCAAACATGACCCCGATGCATCTAAAACACAAATGAATCTAGAAGCCGCTGGCGACCTTGTCGGAGACACTACGGACACCATCTCCGGCCAAATTCTTGCCAACACCGGATAAGGAGTATAGGGCCTCCCACCTAGAGGTTGAAGGCAAGGGCTTTGGTCTTTGCCCGCAAAATTTAGATACGTTGGCGATCCACCTGGGCCATCAAAAAGGCATGATGGAGACTTGCTGAAGGTCGATGTGCAGGTCCAACATGTTGGGTTCTATCGTTGGTGCATCACATGTAAATTAAAAAATTTCTACACGCAGAACATCCAAGAACATGCTACGGAGATGGATCATAGATCGTTACCACTAAACACGCAGTGCCATGCAACATAAGTAGAATTGGGGCAGCGCGTCCGCGAGGTCCTTCTCCTCCTCATCCGATCTCCCTCGAACAGCCGGTCCGATCTCCCTTGAATAGCCGGTTTCCGGATCCCACGTATAGGTTCGCCACATCGGCGCAAGTGCGCCGCCTCAAATGGTATCCGCGCGTATAGGAGGAACACCATGCGGCGGACTGCTAGGTCCGATCACACAGTTCGACAGCGAGTGGAGGTGGCTACTTGCAACACGTGCACAACCTAATGACGGCACCGAAGCAATCAACCAGATGGGTGTGCTGCACCTCCACTATATATAAGCATCCGTCACGGGCTCAACACTTGGGCCTCGCATGGATCCTAAAGCCCACGTGTTCCTTCCCTTAAGCGTGTGACCCCTTAGGTTCTCGTTCACTTGGTCGCGAGTCAGATCACATTTGACTCGACCAGTCGGTAGCAACCTCTAGCACGGCGTGTCGACTCCAATTGTTTGATGAAGCTGGTAAGGTGAACCTATACTTCACACTTCTGTTTCCTTTGCCACACGATATATGTTGTCATGCACAAGGCCACATGATCATCCTTGTTCCAGCACGGCCTCTTTCTCGTTCCGGTGAATCCGACCAACACTTCGGATTATCTCATAATCCTCATCGCATGGCCATGTTTATCCAGGTCGGATCACCCGAGGGGCCGAGAGTATATCTCTCCTGATCGGAGTGGCAAATCCCATCTTGCTCGACCATGTCACGCAGCATGGGTCTGGACAAGCCCGAAACCTACCTTTGTAACTACCGAGTCACGGAGTAGCATTTGGTCGGCCCAAAGCAAGTCTGTCACCATCCCAAGTACATGCGTCAGCTCAGGTCTTAGGACATAGAATGTATGTTGAACGAGAGACTCACGAATGACTTATCGCTACGTCTCATAGTTGGGTCTATCCAACTCAGACCTCATCTTGACTCGGATCCGGCTACGTCAAATCCGACCAGATCTTTTTGAGTCCATATTATCCGGCTAGCATCCAATGCTACATGGTCAGTGAGACCAGACCATCCACCATGTCATGTGTTAGTCTAATTGGTTGTGGGTCCACGCAAACCTTTTGACTAGGGACCATTTAGGACAGTCATCATACAATTCATAGTCTCACAAACAAGTCGCGTACTTGTTAATACACATCAATGATAATGTCCAAGGATTATCTTTATTCATAAACACATAGGAAATATCATCATACATGATTGCCTCTAGGGCATATCTCCAACAGTCTCCCACTTGCACTAGAGTCAATCAAATAGACATTGAAAGCCCACATCTCTAACGTGCCCCTCATGTTTAGGTTGTGGAAGCGTCTTAGTCAACTGATGTGCAACATTCGCATCCGTATGAATCCTGCATAAATTAGTATCACCTTTCTCTACGAGCTTTCATATCAGGTGATATTTTTGGTCTGTGTGCCTGGTCTTGTGGAGTTGTCTTGGCTCCTTGGCCTGTGTGATGGCACCTGAATTATCGCAATAAAGGTTCAACGGTTTTGACCAGCCCGGTGTTTACCAATTTATAATATTTTTGAGCACTAACCTATTGACCCAGTGCCAAGTGCCATTTGCTGTTTTCTGCATGTTTTTTACTTTTCAGGTTTACAGTACCAAACGAAGTCCTATTGCCACGAAACTTTTTGATGATTTTTCTAGACCAATAGAAGACCTGGAAGTTTCGCAAGGAGGTCGGGAGCTGCACGAGGGCCCCACAAGCCAACAGGGCGCGCCCTAGGGGTGCTTGCTCTGATGGCTTGTGCCTCCCACGAGCGTCTCTTAAAGCCCCTCTCTGGCCTATACATTCTCTAATATTCCAAAAACCTAACAGGATCTCCCGAAACACTTTTTACGCCGCCGCAAGTCTCTGTTCCGACAGGATCCCATCTACAACTCCGTTCTGGCACCCTGCCAGAGGGGATCGAACAGGGAGGTCCTCTTCATCAAACTTGATGGCCTCATGATGATGTGTCAGTATTTCACCACAGACCTACGGGTCCGTAGGTAGTACCTAGATGGCAATCTCTCTCTCTTGATCTTCAATACAATGTTCATTACATCTTTGCCTTGATCTATCCGATGTAATCTCTTTGTATGGTGTGTTTGTTGGGATCCGATGAATTCTGAGTTTATGTTCATATTATTCATGAAAAGTATTTGAGTCAAACCTGAATACTAAGATTCTTATTTGCATGATCAGCATAACTTCCTAATGCTCTCTGGTCTATTGAGATAGTTTGGCCAACTAGATTGATATTTCTTTTATGGGAGTGGTGCGTTGTAGTAGGTTCAACCTGATGAGTTTCTATATCCTAGTGACAGAAGGGTGTGGGTGTCAAAACCGGCGGATCTCGTAGTAGGGGTCCTAAGCTAGGCATCTTGGAGCGATGGTGACATGGACACGAGATTTTACCTAGGTTCGGGCTCTCTCAAGGAGATAATACCCTACATCCTGCTTTTGATTGTATTGATATGGGGGATAGTACAGAGTACATGTCTCTACCATGAGATTATGAGATGTAATGTAATGTCTTCTATTGACTAGCTTGGCCTCGGTCTATATATACACCGTAGGCCTAGGGTTTAGAGGAGTCCTTATCTTGTGCGCCAAGTCTTGTGGAATCCTCCTTGTATTCGACACGGGCTGCCCGAAGTGGCCCATTAGTGAACCGCCATGGGGGTCCTCGGCTCGACCCACCTGGTCGGGAGACGACGTGGTGAGTACCCCCTAGTCCGAGACACCCTCGGTAGCCCTCTTGAACCGGTCTTCAAGTTGGGGACGCTCCTCGGTTCTTCTAAGCTGTTCTTCGTCTTCGATCGTCGGTCTTGAAAACTGGTTCAACAAATCTTCCTATGTCCAATCTTGAGGATCACCGAGCTTAATTCGAAGAATTTACATGTCCGGCACCCGAGGAGCCCCTTTAAGTTATCGGCCTTTATTAATGCCTTGTAATTTTTTATGCCACACCTGGGGTTTGAAGTGTTTCCCGTGCGATGGCGTCCTCTTGCGTCCGAGCTCTAATGCCAAAATAAATCCAAGGCGTCTTTTCACAACCGAGCTCCAACACTATTCGACATTCAAGGTATCCTTTTGCGTCCGAGCTCCAACGTCGGACTACATCCGAGGCATCTTTTCACAGCCAAGCTCCAACACTATTCGTCATTTGAGGTATCCTAGATTACCTTGGCCTATGAAAAATTGAATGAGTCCATCCGAGCTTAAATGCTGGAATAGTCTTCTATGGACCGAGCCATTCGAATCCGAGCTTTATGCCGGAAATCTTTTGAGGTGTCTCAGATCTTGAGCTTTATGCTGGACTGCTTCCGAGCTCCAACGCCGAACTGCATCCGAGCTCCAATGATGATCGACGTCCGAGGTATCATAGATTACCTCGGTCTTTAAAAAATTGAAGAAATTCATCCGAGCTTAATGCCGGAAATGCCCTCTACGGAGCCAGCCACTTGCACCCAAGCTTTTTGCCGGATTTCTTCCGAGGTGGTGCACCACCCCGACCGTGGGCTGATTTTCCGTGGATATTTTTGATTGGTGCAATTTATTATCTACCGGGATATATAGCCATTAGCCCTCAAGGTGTGTGTCGGTCTAAAACCCGAGATGCACCTGAAGGATGACATAAAACAAGTGATCCCAGTAGCCCCTGAGACTCAGGTCGATTCACAAAATCGGTGTGAGGATCAACTCCTAGCTCGACAACATACTTCGGAACACAAAAGCGGTGTGCATAGACCTCGAGACTCGGGTTGGGTGCGGCCGACCAACCTGAGGACCATAATCTCCTCGGAAACTATATTGCACTTAAATTTTCCGCATTGAATTGTCAATGCAGTAGCCCTCGAGACTTGGGTTGGGCAACATGGCCAACCCTAGGATCATACCTCCTCGGGAACTAGTTCAACAGTCATGTATGTTTTGAAAATACCGAGGTGGAGTTCAGCGGGAAAGGTGCCGAACTGTAGTTTTAGAAAAGAGATTCACGCCGAACACCTCAACCAAGAGAATGTCCCACTGAAAGGAAAATATAAAATAGGTGAAAGATGTTATAAGCTCAAAAGACCCAAAAAACATGCGTAAAAAACTTTACATCTAGATTGAATCAAGCTTTTTTGGTGCACATACGAAATTGGTCTTAAAATTATGCTTCCATCGTGCTTTGACATGACACATCTGATCTCTAGACTTTAAGTCGGTTAACCTTCGACTTCAACCTCCCTATCCCGAAGGTGGAGTGTTTCTCAGTCCAGTTTAGCGAACTAAACGCGAGCGGCTTTAGAGATAAACCAGGCTACCCGGCTATTGATCATACACTTGAGTCGAGAAAGGAGTGGTAGAAAAAGACTTTGCAACGACTAATAAGAAAACATCTATTATAAAACACTCATATTAATTTAAGAGCCCCCAAGTGACTTTGGGTAAAAGAATTTTATGTATAATGATTGTATGTACCGAAGTACTTATATAATATCTGTGTTCGACAGAACCTTGAATGCGTCTTAACCGATCGTCGGCTTCTCCCTCTTCGGCCAAGGGCCGAAAGTGTTATCTACTACGCCTATCGAGAATATCGGCGGTGTTTTGGATAACCAGGCAACCAGGCCATGAGGCTGTAACAGACAAAGCACGCCTAGGGAACTTATGCTATATTACTTATGTAACGTAAGAAGCATCTTCAAAGAAAATAGTGCCCCCAACGGTACCTTTCTTTGGTCGCTCATGATTACTGTGAGACTTGTGCAATAGATTTGTGTACGCATGAGTTCCGTCGTGTGCCGACCATAGTTTAAAACAATAAGAGCGCTAGCTTTTGGCTTCACCCATCTGAGGTATGAGTTCGGATGACCCAATCATAACAATCGCAGAGGTGCTCCCTTTACTCCCTAGCCGAACAATCGGGAACGTAGGGGTAAGAATAGGACCCAGGCAACCCAGCTTTGCGGAACACTTAAGTCAACATGATGCATATTTTGGCATAATACACGAGCAATCAAAGAAGCTGTACAATAATAATCACATGCAAAGATAAAAGGTTTCACAAAGGAAGCCCACAAGTAAACGGGGTATTTGAATTTGTTTGTAACAAACAAAAGTTTTGGCAAAGAAATTTTTTCACAAACAACTTTTTTGTAAAAAATATAATGCTTGGTCGATCTCAACAAAATTTAAAAATGAAAGTTTTTGAGCATGAAAGCGACTTAGCTGGTTAATGTGCTTCGTGTCGATGACGCGATCTGGGCTTCTGGCGGGACGAGGATGCCCATCGAACTTTGACAGATTGGTGTGTAGTCTTCGGCATGACCGAGGTCCAAGCCCCAAGCCCTTCCCGAGGTGACCGAACGAGGAGGTCGGCACTCCGAAGTAGTGTCACAACTCGGCCGATGTGGTGAGGCGAAGCCCTGGTCTAGCCGAGGTGGTGGAGTAGGTCGGCAAGGTGACGCCGGGATGACCACGTGACGGCGGTCGAAGTTGATTTCCGGCACTCATAAAATAATGCAAGCCAAAAGTAATAACAAAGAAAGATAATAATATAGTTTTTTAAATCTTCCACTTAGTTAATTTAAGTGAAGCAAATAAGAAAAGGAATATGGACTGGGCGCCGAGGTGCCTGAATGAAGAGTTAGGCTTGATGAAGTGGCGATGCCGCACGGTCGACGTGGCGAGATCAAGTCCTCCGTCTAGTTAACACGATAAAGTTGTGATCGGCGGATGCCGAAGTCTCGTGTAGGTCAACTAGTGACGCCGAAGTCTCATGTCAGCCGAGGTGTTGAAGTAGGTCGGCTGGTGACAGCGAAGTCCCCGGAGCGGGTTGATGAAGGGATGACAAAGCCCCCGATCCCGTTGAAGTGAGGTCGGCAGTGTGATGCCGACTTAATGAAGTGACGGCCCGGGTATGCCAACACTGGACAGCACACCAAGGTGACGACCCCTTTCGGTTAACGAAGGTGAGGCGATGACGCCGACGCGCCGAGGTGACTGCGTTACACTGTCAAAGTCAATTACCTACGCACATAATATAGTGCGGACAAAGAGTAATAACAAATAAAGTTAATAATAATATATATATTAAAAAATTCTTCTACTTATTTAATTTAAGTGAAGTAAATAATTATAAAAAATATAGCCTGAGCATCAAGGTCGGTAGAGGCCGAACGACGACGTCAGCTTGCCGAGGTAGCGACATAGTGTAGTCGAGGTCGATTTTCTTCACTCGGCCTGTCCATGCACAGCCTGAAGCGGCAGCTGGGTAAAGACGTGGCATGGTTGACATCGGCTCGGTGAATCAAAGGCTTGACGCCATTAAGAACCCACGGGGGGTTGGCTCGGAACGACGACATTGAAGTAGTGCACCGATTACGTGACCTATGTATAGAAAATGACCCTGCCCGAAGTAATAATTCCCAGCAAAATAATATGCATTAAATAATAATTTGAAGAGATAGCACCTAGCAGTAATAGGAGGGGCTGTCCAAATAGAACACAGACAAAGTGAAGTCTAATGAAAATTTGTCTGGTTGTAGACGCAGTGTTGGTGGGATTGCGGGTGTGAAACGGCAAAGCCAACCGCTAGCATGCACTAGATGATTTTTATAAGAGGTACGGAGTACTACTAAGGCCCCTCCCAATGCTCCACCTTGTACAGGTGCTAAGGCTGCCACATAGGCAAAAAATCTGACGTGGCATGGTATTTAAGAGGAGAGAGATGGATGTGGTGACTTCAGGAAGAAATGATGCCAAACGCGTGAAGCTAAACAAAATACTTAAATGAAAGAAAGCCCACCAATGCATGAAGAACTTTAGTACCTAAATCATTAAATAGAGTGTGTTTAGCTACAACAAGTTAAGCACCTATGCATTGGAAGGTTTGATTGCTAAACTTTTAAATGTACTTAGCACCTCATCTTTACACCAATGCATTGGAAGTAGCCTAATTGAGTTGAACAATCAAACCTCAGGAGGAGCACTTCCAATTAATACTATTTCTTCCAGCTGCCATCACGTGAGAGAGCAAAACAAGATGCACTAATTACTCACGCGAAGCGGACAACCTATTGGATGTTCTCGCCGGTACGGAACCTACTTTTGATTCGTTTGTTGCCAGACAATCTTCTGCCCAATTGACTTGATGCTAGGTCAGAAAATCACGCACGCACCGACGTTCCTGGTTAGCTCGGATCGTGCAACGACCGCCGCCCGAGTTCCTTCAAAGATCGATCTTGAAAATTTCAATGAACAAAAAATATGAGGGAGTCAACGATAGCTTTTTATAAAGAACATAATATATATAGAACCAATCGAACTTGAAACATAGGATTTTACCCAGGTTGTGGCTCTCTCAAGAAGATAATAACCTACATAATACCCTACGGCGTGCTTTTGATTGTATTGATATGGGGGATAGTACAAAGTACATGTTTGTACCACGAGATTATGAGATGTAATGTAATATCTTCCATTGACTAGCTTGGCCTCGGTTTATATATACACCGTAGACCTAGGGTTCAGAGGAGTCCTTGTCTTGTGCGCCAAGTCTTGTGGAATTATCCTTCTATTCGGCATGGGCTGCCTGAAGTGGCCCATTAGTGAACCGCCATGGGAGTCCTCGGCCCGACCCACCTAGTCGAGAGACGACGTGGTGAGTACCCCCTAGTCCGGGACACCCTCAAATGGGACAAGTTGTGTCTTTGTGTTGCTGCTACTAAGGATAAAATGATGGGGTTTATTCATATTGATTGAGTTTACTTTGTCTATATCATGTCATCATTCTCCAAGCATTACTCTGTTTTACTTAATACTCTAGATGCATGCTGGATAGGGGTCGATGAGTGGAGTAATAGTAATAGGTGCAGGCAAGAGTCGGACTATTTTCTTTTGGACGTGATGCCTATATAGATATGATCATTGCCGTGAAAATCGCATAACTATTCTCTTTTCTATCAATTGCCCAACAGTAATATCATTACCCATCGTATGCTATTTCTATGAGAGATGCCACTAGAGAACTCTATGACCCTTGGGTCTATTCACTTATATATTCACAAATGCTATTACTACCTTGCTTTTATTTAATTTTTCAATTTTCAATTATCTACAATTATCTACACAACTTGCTTGCAAATAACGAGATCAAGGGGATTGACAACCCTCTTGCCGGCGTTGGGTGCAAGTTGTTTGTTCTTTTGTGTGCAGCCGCTGAAGATGGTTGATGATTTGTATTCCTATTGGTTCGATAAACCTTGGTTTCATAAATAAGGTAAATACTTACCCACATTGTGCTGCAATAACCTGTTCCTCTTCACAGAAAACCCAACGCAGATCACAAGTATCAGAAGGATTTCTGGCGCCGTTGCCGAGGAATACCATCACCAACTATCACGTAACTTCACACAAATTTTCATTCACTTGTTCTTCTTTTTATTTGTTGTTGTATTTAGTTTGACTCATAAAAATAAAAAATACAAAAATATTTATCTTTGCTAGCTACTACTTTACTTCCTTGTTTGCTTTACTTGCTAGTTTACTTGTCTCGCTTGTTGCTTTGCTTGTTCGGTCACCATGTCTCAAGATACTACCAAGTCATGTGATTTCTCAAATGCTAATAATAATGACTTTATTAGTAATCCTATACCACCCGCCACTAGTGTGGAGGCTTTTGATATTAATGTTGCATTACTAAATCTTGTAATGAAAGATCAATTTTTGGGAAGTTCTAATGAGGATCCCGCGTCACATCTTAATACCTTTGTTGAATTATGTGATATGCAAAAGAAAAAGGGTATGGATAATGATATTTTGAAATTAAAATTATTTACTTTTTCAGTAAGAGATAAAGCTAAATCTTGGTTTTCATCTTTACCTCGTAATAGTATTGGAACATGGGATAAGTGTAAAGATGCTTTTATTGCCAAGTATTTTCCTCCAGCTAAGATCATCTCCCTTAGAAATAAAACTATGAATTTTATATAGCAAGATCAATAGAATGGTTCACAAGCTTGGGAGAGAATGAAATTGAATATAAGAATTGTCCAACTCACGGTTTAAACTTGTGGATGATTATCCAAAACTTCTATGTTGTACTAAACTTTGTGTCTAGAAATCTTCTAGATTCTACCGCGGGTGGTACCTTTATGGATGTGACCTTAGGAGAGGATGGAAAACTTCTAGACAACATTATGACAAATTGTTCTCAATGGCATACCGAGAGAGCTCCAACTGGTAAGAATGTAAATTCTATCAAACAAATCACTACTTCGAGTGGAAAAGTGGATGCTCTTATGAATATGGTTGCTAGTAAAAATACTCATGTTGATCCCAATGATATGCCTTTGTCTACTTTGATTGAGAAATATAATGATGCTATTGATGTGAATGTCATATGGCGAAATAATTTCAATAACAATGCTTATAGAGGAAATTTCAATGCTAGACCGTATTCCGGTAATTGCTCTAACAAATATGGAAATTCTTATGGGAATTCTCATGGAAATTATTATACAAATTCTAATAGGATACCTTGTGATCTTGAGAACACAATTAAGGAATGTATTAATTCTCAAAAGGTTTTCAACACTCCGGTAGAAGAAAAGTTGCATATGATTGATGCTTTGGCTAAAAACATGGATAGAATTGCTCTTGATGTAGAAACTCTTAAAAATATCAATTAATGAAAGTAAGGAGAGTACCGCTAAGTTGAGAGCTAAGCAGGAATTCCTAGAAAAAGCTCTTCCACCCGTTTTTTTACCAAAATCATGATGAAGATCTTAAAATGATTGGTGTTTCTCCTATTGAATATTTTTTTACTTCTTTGAATATAAATGACAAAGGGACTGGATATGAGTAAACTCTAGTTGATAAGCGTCCCGTTTGCCTGGAGGGTGATGATTTTGACATAAAACTGAAAAAGTGGGTTTGGAGAGCTCAAAACTTTAACTAGTGATGGCCCCACTATCTTGAATTACAAGGAATTCAATTATGATAAATGCTCTTTAGTAGAATGTATTTCCTTGCTAGAATCCATTATTAGCTCACCCAGTGCTTATGAAAAAAAATTATGGCTTTTACTGAACATATAGTAGAAGCTATGATAAAAGATTATGATGAGAAACTTGAACTTGAAATTACAATTCCTAGAAAATTGCATGATGAGTCAGAACTTGATGTCTACTATGCAACTTTACTCTTGTAGACTCGTGTTTGGCCTCCAAACGTAGAGTTTTGTAGGATAGTAGCAATTTTCCCTCAAGTGGGTGATGTAAGGTTTATCAATCCGTGGGAGGTGTAGGATGAAGATGGTCTCTTTCAAACAACCTTGCAATCAAATACAAGAAATCTCTTGTGTCCCCGACACACCCAATACAATGGCAAATTGTATAGGTGCACTAGTTCGGCGAAGAGATGGTGATACAAGTGCAATATAGATGATAGATATAGGTTTTCGTAATCTGGAAATATGAAAACAACAAGGTAGCAAGTGTAAAACAACAAGCAAAACGATGTATAAATGCTTGTAAATAAGGCCTACGGTCTGTACTTTTGCTAGTGCAATATCTGAACAATACTAATATAATTGGATCTAACCATCCCTCAACGTGCAACAAAGAATCACTCCAAAGTTCTTATCTAGCGGAGAACATAAGAAGAAATTGTTTGTAGGGTACAAAACCACCTTAAAGTTATCCTATTCGATTGATGTATCCAAGAGTGCGTACTGAAATAACACCAAGTTATCCTTTCCGATCGATCTATCTAAGAGTTCGTACTACAATAACACCATATGATACGCATCAACCAACTCTAATGTCACCTAGATACTCCAATGTCACCACAAGTATCCATGAGTTAATTATACAATATGCATCAAACAATTTCATATTCATAATACTCAATCCAACACAAAGAACCTCAAAGAATGCCCCAACATTTCTATTAGAGAACAAGGTATGAAAACGAGCAATCAACCCCTATGCATAGATCCCCAAGTTCACCGGAATCCGCAAGTTGACGCCATAACATATATCAAGTGAATCACTTGAATACCCAAATGTCACTATGGGTATCCGCATGCAAGACATACATTAAGTGCTCTCAAATCCATAAAAGTATTGAATCCGATAATAACAAAATCTCAAAGGGAAAACTCAATTCATCACAACAAGATAGAGAGAGGAAAACACCATATGATCCAACTATATTAAGAAAGCTCGTGATACATCAAGATCGTACCATCTTAAGAACATGAGAGACAGAGAGAGAGAGAGATTGAACACATAGATACTGGTACAAACCGTCAGCCCAGAGCCTGGACTACTCCCTCCTCATCATGGCCTTCGCTGGGATGATGAAGATGGCCACTAGAGATGATCTACCCTATCGGGCATGGTACTCGAATACCTCCAGATTGGTTTTTCGTCGATACAAAGAGTTGGAGTGGCGGAATGAAGAGTCTAGGGTCATTTCTGGTGGTTTCTAAATATATAGGATTTTTGAGCGTCGGTTTCACGCGAAGATGGGCCACAAGGAGAGCACAACCCACCAGCCCACGCCAGAGGGGGTTGACACATGGTGGTGGGTTGTGCCCACAACGTCGCTCTTTTGGCCCTCCCACGAAGCTTCTAGTGCCTCTTTTGTTCCAAAAAAAATCAAAACCACGGTAGTTCTGCTGCAAACAGTGTTAGCCCGGGTTAGTTCTAAATAAATCATATAAAGTGCATCAAAACCATATAAATTATAGATACGTTGGAGACGTATTAGCATCCCCAAGCTTAAGTCCTACTCATCCTCGAGTAGGTAAATGATAAAAGAAATAATTTATGAAGTGTGGATGATAGCATAGTGCATAAGTTTGATTAATGATAATTTCAACCACTTTTCCTAGCATCATAACATCAACTCTTTCTCACTAAACTCATCACGATAAAGTAGCAACCAATTCACATGTTATGGTTCAAACATTGAATTCCCGTGAAACTTAACAATCTATGTTCTTAGTCACCAAACAATAGAAATTCAACTTATTCTCAACAAAGTCTAAGTAAGAGCTGTTGGAAATATGCCCTAGAGGCAATAATAAAATGGTTATTATTGTATTTCCTGGTTCATGATAATTGTCTATTGTTCATGCTATAATTGCGTTAGTCGGAATCCGTAATACATGTGTGAATACATAGAACACAACATGTCCCTAGTAAGCCTCTAGTTGGCTAGCTCGTTGATCAATAGATGGTCATGGTTTCATGGCCATGGACATGGGATGTTGTTGATAACGGGATCACATCATTAGGAGAATGATGTGATGGACAAGACCCAATCCTAAGCATAGCACAAGATCGTGTAGTTCGTTTGCTAAAGCTTTTCAATGTCAAGTATCGTTTCCTTAGACCGTGAGATTGTGCAACTCCCGAATACCGTAGGAATGCTTTGGGTGTTCCAAACGTCACAACGTAACTGGGTGGCTATAAAGGTGCACTACGGGTATCTCCGAAAGTGTCTGTTGGGTTGGCACGAATCGAGACTGGGATTTGTCACTCCGTGTGACGGAGAGGTATCTCTGGGCCCACTCGGTAAGACATCATCATAATGAGCTCAATGTGACTAAGGAGTTAGCCACGGGATGATGTATTACGGAACAAGTAAAGAGACTTGCCGGTAATGAGATTGAACAAGGTATAGAGATACCGACGATCGAATCTTGGGCAAGTATCATACCGATAGACAAAGGGAATTGTATACGAGATTGATTGAATCCCTGACATCGTGGTTCATCTGATGAGATCATCATGGAGCATGTGGGAGCCAACATTGGTATCTAGATCCCGCTATTGGTTATTGACCAGAAAGGTGTCTCGGTCATGTCTACATGTCTCCCGAACCCGTAGGGTCTAGACACTTAAGGTTCGATGACGCTAGGGTTATAGGGAAATGATATACGTGATTACTGAAGGTTGTTTGGAGTCCCGGATGAGATCCTAGACGTCATGAGGAGCTCCAGAATGGTCCGGAGGTAAATATTGATATATTGGAAGTCTAGTTTTGGTCACCGGAAAGTTTTTAGGCTCATCGGTAGTGTACCGGGAGTGCCGGGAGGGTGCCGGAGGACCCCCGGGAGGGCTGTGACGACCATAGGACTTCGTGGGATCCTAGAGGAGGTGTACCAGCCCTTATTGGGCTGGCCACACCTTCTAGAAAGTCCCATGCGGCTGGAGATAAGGAGATAAGGCAACGGAGTTTGAAAAGGAGGAGATCCACCTCCCTTGTGGGAGGTGGACTCTCCCCCTAGTTCGGCCGAACCTCTCCTCCTTGGAGGAGGGGCCAAGGCAGCCCTCCCTCTCCCTCCTCCTATATATATGCAAGGGTTTGGGCTGATTTGAGACACGACTTCTCTCTCTCTCTCGACGCAGCCCTACCCTTCCTCTTCCTCGTTATCCGTAGCGCTTGCCGAAGCCCTGCCGGAGTCCACGTAGCTCCACCGTCACCACGCCGTCGTGCTGCCAGAGCTCTCCCTCAACCTCTCCTTCCTCCTTGCTGGATCAAGGCGTAGGAGACGTCATCGGGCTGCACGTGTGTTGAACGCGGAGGCACCGTTGTTCGGTGCTGAGATCGGAATCCACCGCGATCTGAATCGCTGCGAGTACGACTCCACCAACCGCGTTCTTGTAACGCTTCCGCTTAGCGATATTCAAAGGTATGAAGATGCAATCTCTCCCCACTCGTTGCTGGTTTCTCCATAGATAGATCTTGGTGATACATAGGAATATTTTTGATTTACTACTATGTCTCCCAACAGTGGCATCATGAGCTAGGTCTATGCGTAGAATCTATGCACGAGTAGAACACAAAGCAGTTGTGGGCGTCAATCTTGTTAATTTGCTTACCACTACTAGTCTTATCTTGATTCGGCAGTATTGTGGGATGAAGCGGCCCGGACCGACTTTACACGTATGCTTACGTGAGACTAGTTCCACCGCCTGACATGCACTTGTTGCATAAGATGGCTAGCGGGTGTCTGTCTCTCCCACCTTAGTCGGATTGGATTCGATGAAAAGGGTCCTTATGAAGGGTAAATAGCAATTGGCATATCACGTTGTTGTTTTGGCGTAGGTAAGAAACGTTCTTGCTAGAAACCTATAGCATCCACGTAAAAACTTGCAACTACAAATTAGAGGACGTCTAACTTGTTTTTGCAGCATATGCCTTGTGATGTGATATGGCCAAAGAATGTGATGTGATGCATTGTGATGTATGATATTGATCATGTTCTTGTAATAGGATTCACGACTTGCATGTCGATGAGTATGACAACCGACAGGAGCCATAGGAGTTGTCTTATTTTATTGTATGACCTGCATGTCAATCATAAACGCCATGTAATTACTTTACTTTATTGCTAAACTTTAGCCATAGTAGTAGAAGTAATAGTTGGCGAGACAACTTCATGAAGACACAATGATGGAGATCATGATGATGGAGATCATGGTGTCATGCCGGTGACAGTGATGATCATGGTGCCCCTAAGATGGAGATCAAAGGAGCAAGATGATATTGGCCATATCATGTCACTATATTGATTGCATGTGATGTTTATCATGTTCACATCTTATTTGCTTAGAACGACGGTAGTAAAGAAGATGATCTTTCAATAAAATTTCAAGAAAAGTGTTCACCTAATTGTGCACCGTTGCTAAGGATCGTTCTTCCGAAGCACCACTTGATGATCGGGTGTGATAGGCTCTAACGTTCACATACAACGGGTGTAAGCCAGATTTACACACGCGATACACATAGGTTGACTTGACGAGCCTAGCATGTACAGACATGGCCTCGGAACACGGAAGACCGAAAGGTCGAACATGAGTCGTATAGAAGATACGATCAACATGGAGATGTTCACCATGGATGACTAGTCCGTCTCACGTGATGATCAGACACGGGCTAGTTGACATGGATCATGTGTCACTTGGATGACTAGAGAGATGTCTATCTAAGTGGGAGTTCATTAAATATTTTGATTATGTGAACTTAATTATCATGAACTTAGTCTAAAATTGTCTTTACAATCTATATTGTAGATCCAATGGCCAACGCGAATGTCACCCTAAACTTCAACGCGTTCCTAGAGAAAACCAAGCTGAAAGATGATGTAAGCAACTTTGCGGACTGGGTCCATGGCTTGAGGATCATCCTCATAGCTTCCAAGAAATTGTATGTCCTTGATGCACCACTAGGTGACCCGCCCTTCTCCCAGCAGAGCAAGACGTTGTGAATGCTTGGCATTCTCGCTACGATGATTACTCCCTTGTTCAGTGTGGCATGCTTTACAGTTTAGAACCGGGGCTCCAAAAGAGTTTTGAGCAACACGGAGCATATGAGATGTTCCAAGAGCTGAAACTGGTTTTCCAAGCTCATGCTCGGGTCGAGAGATATGACGTCTCCGACAAGTTCTTCAACTGTAAGATGGAGGAGAATAGTTCTGTCAGTGAGCACATCCTCAAGATGTCTAGGCTAGACAATCGCTTGACTCAGCTGGGAGTTAATCTCCCGGATGATTCGGTCATTGACAGAATCCTCTAGTCGCTTCCACATAGCTACAAGAGCTTTGTGATGAACTACAACATGCAAGGGATGGAGAAATCCATTCCTGAGTTGTACTCGATGCTGAAATCAGCAGAGGTCGAGATCAAAAAGGAGCATCAAGTGTTGATGGTGAATAAGACCACTAGTTTCAAGAAAGGCAAGGGTAAGAAGAACTTCAAGAAGGACGGCAAAGCTGTTGCCGCGCCCGGTAAGCAAGTTGCCGGGAAGAAGAAGAACAAGAATGGACCCAAGCCTGAGACTGAGTGTTTTTATTGCAAGGGTACGGGTCACTGGAAGCGGAACTGCCCCAAGTACTTAGCGGATAAGAAGGACGACAATGTTAAAGGTATATGTGATATACTTGTTATTGATGTGTACCTAACCAACACTCGTAGTAGCTCCTGGGTATTTGATATCGGTGTAGTTACTCACATTTGTAACTCCAAGCAAGAGCTGCGGAATAAGCGGAGGCTGGCAAAGGACGAGGTGACGATGCGCGTCAGGAATGGTTCCAAGGTCGATGTGATGCCGTCGGCATGCTACCTCTATATCTACCTTCGGGATTAGTGTTAAACCTTAATAATTGTTATTTAGTACCAGCTTTGAGCATGAACATTGTATCTAGATCTCGCTTGATGCAAGATGGCTACTCATTTAAATCTGAGAATAATGGTTGTTCTATTTATATGAGAGAAATGTTTTATGGTCATGCCCCACTGGTCAATGGTTTACTTTTGATGAATCTCAAACGTGATGTTACACATGTCCATAGTGTGAGTACCAAAAAGTGTAAGGTTTATAACGATAGTCCCACTTACATGTGGCACTGCCGCCTTGGTCATATTGGTGTCAAACGCATGAAGAAGCTCCATGTTAATGGACTTTTGGAGTCTCTTGATTTCGAATCATTTGACACGTGCGAACCATGCCTCTTGGGCAAGATGATCAAGACTCCGTTCTCCGGTACAATGGAGCGAGCAATTGACTTGTTGGAAATAATACATACCGATGTATGCGGTCCAATGAGTGCCGAGGCTCGTGGTGGCTACCGTTATGATCACACCCTCACTAATGACTTGAGTAGATATGGGTATGTCTACTTAATGAAACATAAGTCTGAAACTTTTGAAAGGTTCAAGGAATTTCAGAGTGAGGTAGAGAATCAACATGACAGGAAAATAAAGTGCCTACGATCTGATCGTGGCGGAGAATATTTAAGTCACGAGTTTGGCACACACCTAAGGAAATGTGGAATTGTTTCACAACTCACGCCGCCTAGCACACCTCAGCGAAATGGTGTGTCTGAACATCGTAATCGCACTCTATTAGATATGGTACGATCTATGATGTCTCTTACCGACTTACCGCTATGATTTTGGGGATATGCATTAGAGACTACCGCATTCACTTTAAATAGGGCACCGTCAAAATCCGTTGAGATGACTGTTGGAAATATGCCCTAGAGGCAATAATAAAATGGTTATTATTGTATTTCCTTGTTCATGATAATTGTCTATTGTTCATGCTATAATTGTATTAACCGGAAACCATAATACATGTGTGAATACATAGACCACAACATGTCCCTAGTGAGCCTCTAGTTGACTAGCTCGTTGATCAATAGATGGTCACGGTTTCATGGCCATGGACATTGGATGTCGTTGATAACGGGATCACATCATTAGGAGAATGATGTGATGGACAAGACCCAATCCTAAGCATAGCACAAGATCGTGTAGTTCGTTTGCTAAAGCTTTTCAATGTCAAGTATCATTTCCTTAGACCATGAAATTGTGTAACTCCCGGATACCGTAGGAATGCTTTGGGTGTGCCAAACGTCACAACGTAACTGGGTGGCTATAAAGGTACGCTACGGGTATCTCCGAAAGTGTTTGTTGGGTTGACACGAATCAAGACTGGGATTTGTCACTCCGTGTGACGGAGAGGTATCTCTGGGCCCACTCGGTAAGACATCATCATAATGAGCTCAATGTGACTAAGGGGTTAGCCACGGGATGATGTGTTACGGAACGAGTAAAGAGACTTGCCGGTAACGAGATTGAACAAGGTATGGCGATACCGACGATCGAATCTCGGGCAAGTACCATACCGGTAGACAAAGGGAATTGTATACGGGATTGATTGAATCCCTGACATCGTGGTTCATCCGATGAGATCATCGTGGAGTACGTGGGAGCCAACATGGGTATCCAGATCCCGCTGTTGGTTATTGGCCGGAGAGGTGTCTCGGTCATGTCTACGTGTCTCCCGAACCCGTAGGGTCTACACACTTAAGGTTCGATGACGCTAGGGTTATAGGGAAAAGGTATACGTGATTACCGAAGGTTGTTCGGAGTCCCGGATGAGATCCCGGACGTCACGAGGAGCTCCGGAATGGTCCGGAGGTAAAGATTGATATATAGGAAGTCCAGTTTTGGTCACCGGAAAGTTTTCGGGCTCATCGGTAGTGTACCGGGAGTGCCGGGAGGGTGCCGGAGGACCCCCGGGAGGGGTGTGACGACCAAAGGACCACATGGGCTGTTAGATAAAGTGTGCCAGCCCTTATTGGGCTGGGCAAGACTTTTGCTAAAGGCCCATGCGGCTGGAGATAAGGAGATAAGGCAAAAAGGATTTAAAAGGAGGAGATCCACCTCCCTTGTGGGAGGTGGACTCTCCCTTTAATTCAGCCGGCCATCTCCTCTTTGGAGTAGAGGCCAAGCCAGCCCTCCACGTCCCTCCTCCTATATATACTTGAGGTTTTGGATGTTTTGAGACAGGATTTGATCTCTCTCTCTCACGGCGAAGCCCTACCTCTCTTCTTCCTCCTCCGCAGCGCTTAGGCGAAGCCCTGTCGGAATACCTTGCTACTCCACCACCACCACGCCGTCGTGCTGCTGTTGGAGCCCTTCCCCAACCTCTCCTTCCTCCTTGCTGGATCAAGGTGTTGGAGACGTTACCGGGCTGCACGTGTGTTGAACGCGGAGGTGCCGTCCGTTCGGCACTTGATCGGATCTACCGCGATCTGAATCGCTGCGAGTACGACTCCATCAACCGCGTTCTTGTAACGCTTCCGCTTAGCGATCTTCAAAGGTATGAAGATCCACTCTCCCCTTGCTCGTTGCTGGTTTCTCCATAGATGGATCTTGGTGAACGCGTAGGAAAATTTTTGATTTACTACTACGTCTCCCAACAGTGGCATCATGAGCTAGGTCTATGCGTAGAATCTATGCACGAGTAGAACACAAAGCAGTTGTGGGCGTCGAGTTTGTTAATTTGCTTGCCGCTACTAGTCTTATCTTGATTCGGCGGTATTGTGGGATGAAGCGGCCCGGACCAACTTTACACGTACGCTTACGTGAGACCGGTTCCACCGCCTGACATGCACTAGATGCATAAGGTGGCTAGCGGGTGTCTGTCTCTCCTACCTTAGTCGGATCGGATTCGATGAAAAGGGTCCTTATGAAGGGTAAATAGCAATTGGCAAATCACGTTGTGGTGTTGACGTAGGTAAGAAACGTTCTTGCTAGTAACCTATAGCAGCCACGTAAAAACTTGCAACTACAAATTAGAGGACGTCTAACTTGTTTTTGCAGCATGTGCCTTGTGATGTGATATGGCCAAAGGATGTGATGTGATGCATTGTGATGTATGAATTGATCATGTTCTTGTAATAGGATTCACGACTTGCATGTCGATGACTATGACAACCGGCAGGAGCCATAGGAGTTGTCTTATGTTATTGTATGACCTGCGTGTCAATCATAAACGCCATGTAATTACTTTACTTTATTGCTAAACGTTAGCTGTAGTAGTAGAAGTAATAGTTGGCGAGACAACTTCATGAAGACACAATGATGGAGATCATGATGATGGAGATCATGGTGTCGTGCCGGTGACAGTGATGATCATGGTGCCCCGAAGATGGAGATCATCGGAGCAAGATGATATTGGCCATATCATGTCACTATATTGATTGCATGTGATGTTTATCATGTTTACATCTTATTTGCTTAAAACGACGGTAGTAAATAAGATGATCTCTCAATAAAATTTCAAGAGAAGTGTTCACCCTAACTGTGCACCGTTGCTAAGGATCGTTGTTCCGAAGCACCACGTGATGATCGGGTGTGATAGGTTCTAACGTTCGCATACAACGGGTGTAAGCCAGATTTACACATGCGAAACACTTAGGTTGACTTGACGAGCCTAGCATGTACAGACATGGCCTCGGAACACGGAAGACCGAAAGGTCGAACATGAGTCGTATAGAAGATACGATCAACATGAAGATGTTCACCATGGATGACTAGTCCGTCTCACGTGATGATCGGACACGGGCTAGTTGACATGGATCATGTATCACTTGGAAGACTAGAGAGATGTCTATCTAAGTGGGAGTTCATTAATAATTTGATTAAATGAACTTAATTATCAAGAACTTAGTCTAAAAATGTCCTTGCAAATTATGTCGTAGATAGCTCGCGCTGTAGCTCCCCAGTTTTATTGATACAATCCTAGAGAAAAGTAAGTTGAAAGTTGATGGTAGCAATAATGCGGACTGGGTCCGTGATCTGAGGATTGTCCTCATTGCTGCACAGAAAGCTTATGTTTTTGATGTACCGCTAACTGCATCACTCCCTCAAGCGTTGTCTGTAGATGTTGTGAACATATGACAGGCACTTTTTGGTGACTACGTGATAGTTCAATGCGTCATGCATTACGGCTTAGAATTGAGGCTCCAAAACGTTTTGAACGTCACGGAACATATGAGATGTTCTAGGAGCTGAGATTGTGATCTCAGGCTCGTGCCTATGTTGAGAGGTATGAGACCTCCAACAAGATTCTTTGTCTGCAAGATAAAGGAGAATAGCTCAATCGCTGAGCGTGTGCTCAGATTGTCTGGGTGCTACAATCACTTGAATCAAGTGGGAGTTAATCTTCCAGATGAGATAGTGATTAATGCAGTTCTCCAAGTCACTGCAACCAAGCTACTAGAGCTTCGTGATGAACTATAACATGCCAGGGATGGATAAGATGATCCCTGAGTTGTTCGTGATGTTTGACACCACGAAGGTAGAAATCAAGAAGGAGCATCAAGTGTTGATGGTTAAGTGAAACCACTAGTTTCAAAAGGGGCAAGGGCAAGAACGGAAAACTTCAGGAATGACAAGCCAGTTGTTGCTCTAGTGAAGAAACCCAAGGTTGAGCCCGAACCCGAGACTAAGTGCTTCTGTTATGAGGAGAATGTTCGCTGAAGCGGAAAACCCCTAGATGCTTGGTAGATAAGAAGGCTGGTAATGTCAATGGAAGTATATTTGATATACGTGTTAGTGATGTGTACCTTGCTGGTACTCCTAGTAGCACCTGGGTATTGGATACCGGTTCGGTTGCTAAGTGTTAGCAACTCGAAATAAAAGCTACGGAGTAAATGGAGACTAGCTAGGTGAAAGGTGACGATGTGTGTTGGAAGTATTTCCAAGATTGATGTGATCACCATCGCACGCTCTCTCTACCTTCAGGATTTGTGATAAACCTAAATAAATGTTATTTGGTGTTTGCGTTGAGCATGAACGTGATTAGATCATGATTAGTGTGATACGGTTATTCATATAAGTTAGAGAATAATGGTTATTCTGTTTACATGGATAATGCCTTCAATGGTCATGCACCCACTCGAAATGGTTTATCGAATCATGATCGTAGTAGTACACATATTCATAACATTGGTACCAAAAGATACAAAGTTAATAATGATAGTACCACATGCTTGTGGCACTGCCACGTAATGTCATATTGGTATAAATCGCATGAAGAAACTCCATGATGATGGATTTTTTTTGACTCACTCGATTTCGAATCGGTTGAGACATGCGAGCCATGCCTCTTGGGCAAGATGACTGAGACCCCGTCATCCAATATGATGGAGCGGGCAAGTGGCTTATTGGAATTAATACATGATGATGTATGTGGTCCAATGAGTGTTGAAACACACAGTGGATATCGTTGTTTTTCTTTACCTTCACTGATGATTTGAGTAAATATGGGGATATTTACTTAATGAAACACGAATCTGAAATGTTTGAAAGGTTCAAGGAGTTTCAGAGTGAAGTTAAAGATCATCGTGACAAGAAGATAAATGTCTATGATACGATCATGGAGGTGAATATCTAAGTTACGAGTTTGGTATGCAATTTTAGACAATGTGGAAATTGTTTCACAGCTCACGCCTCCTGGAACACCATAGTGTGATGGTGTGTTCGAACGTCGTAGTCGTGCTCTATTGGATATAGTGAGTACTATGATGTCTCTTATCGTTTTACCACTATCGTTATGGGGTTATGCATTAAAGACAAATCCATTCACTTTAAACAGGGCACCATCTAAGTCTGTTGAGATGACACCGTGAGAATTGTGGTTTGACAGAAGCCTAAGCTGTCATTTCTTAATGTTTGGGGCTGCGACGCTTATGTGAAAATGGGTTTTTCACCTAGCGAGCTCGAACCCAAAGCAGACAAATGCATCTTCATAGAATACCCTAATGAGACATTGGGTATACCTTCTATCTCAGATCCAAGCGCAAAAGGTGTTTGTTGCTAAGAACGGGTCCTTTCTTGAGAAAGAGTTTCTCTCGAAAGAATTGAGTGGGAGGAAGATAGAACTTGATGAGGTTGTTGAACCTTTGTTTCAACCAGAGAATAGCGCAACACAGAAAGATGTTTCTGTAGAGCCTACTCAGTTGAAAAGGAAGTTAATGATGATGATCATGAAGCTTCGGATCAAGTCACTATCGAACCTCGTAGGTCGACAAGGACGCGTACTGCTCCTGAGTAGTACGACAACCCTGTCTTGGAAATCATGTTGTTGGACAACGATGAACCTACGAACTATGGAGAAGCGATGGTGGGCCCGGATTCCAACAAATGGCTAGGAGCCATGAAATCCGAGAAAGGATCCATGTATGAAAACCAAGTATGGACTTTGGTAGACTTGCCTGTTGAATGGCGGGTCATTGAGTACAAATGGACCTTTGAAATAAACATAGACGCTAATGGTGAAATGTCACCGTTTATAAAGCTCGACTTGTCGCAAAGAAGTTTCCGCCAAGTTCAAGGAGTTGACTGCGATGAGATTGTCTCATCTGTAGCGATGCTAAAAGTCTATTAAAATTTTGTTAGCAGTTGCTGCATTTTTCGATTATGAAATCTGGCAGATGGATGACAAAACAAGGTTTCCGTAATGGTTTCTGTGAGGAAGAGTTGTATGTGATACAACCAGAAGGTTTTGTCAATCCTAAGGATGCTAATAATATGCAAACTCCAGCGATCCTTCTATGGACTGGAGCAAGAATCTCGGAGTTGGAATATATGCTTTGATGAGGTGATCAAAGTGTTTAAGTTTATACAAAGTTTATGAGAAACTTGTATTTGCAAGAAAGTGAGTGGGAGCACTATAGAATTTCTTATAAGAATATGTAGTTGACATATTATTGATCGGAAATGATGTAGAATTTCTGGAAGAGCATGAAGGGTTGTTTGAAAAGAGTTTTTTCAAAGGAAGACCCAGATAAAGCTACTATTTTATTGAGCATCAAGATCTATAGGGATAGATCAATTCGCTTGATAAGTTTTTTCGACGAAGACATACCTTGACAAGTTTTTGAAGGAGTTCAAAATAGATGGGTCAAAGAAGGAGTTCTTGACTGTATTGTAAGGTGTGAAATTGAGTAAGACTCAATACCTGACCACGGCAGAAGATAAAGAAAAGATGAGTGTCATCTCCTATGCTTTAGCCATAGGCTCTATATAGTATGCCATGCTGTGTACCGCACCTGTGTGTGCCTTGCCATGAGTCTGTCAAGGGGTACAAGAGTAATCCAAGAGTGGATCACTGGACAATGGTCAAAGTTATCCTTAGTAACTTGAGAACTAAGGAAATATTTCTCGATTATGGAGGTGATAAAGAGTTCATCGTAAAGGGTTACGATGATGCAAGCTTTAACTCCAATCCGGATGACTCTTAGTAGAAATCTGGCTATGTATAGTGGAGCAGCCATTTGGAATAGCTCCAAGTGGAGCGTGGGAGCAGTATCTACAAATATGACATGGAAAGTTTGCAAGGTACACACGGATCTGAATGTCGCAGACCCATTGACTAAAAACCTCTTTCACGAGCAGAACATGAACAAACCCCGGAACTTATTGGGTGTTAATCACATGATGATATGATCACATGGTGATGTAAGTGTTAATCACATGGTGATGTGAACTAGATTATTGACTCTAGTGCAAGTGGGAGACTGTTGGAAATATGCCCTAGAGGCAATAATAAAATGGTTATTATTGTATTTCCTTGTTCATGATAATTGTCTATTGTTCATGCTATAATTGTATTAACCGGAAACCATAATACATGTGTGAATACATAGACCACAACATGTCCCTAGTGAGCCTCTAGTTGACTAGCTCGTTGATCAATAGATGGTCACGGTTTCATGGCCATGGACATTGGATGTCGTTGATAACGGGATCACATCATTAGGAGAATGATGTGATGGACAAGACCCAATCCTAAGCATAGCACAAGATCGTGTAGTTCGTTTGCTAAAGCTTTTCAATGTCAAGTATCATTTCCTTAGACCATGAGATTGTGTAACTCCCGGATACCGTAGGAATGCTTTGGGTGTGCCAAACGTCACAACGTAACTGGGTGGCTATAAAGGTACGCTACGGGTATCTCCGAAAGTGTCTGTTGGGTTGACACGAATCAAGACTGGGATTTGTCACTCCGTGTGACGGAGAGGTATCTCTGGGCCCACTCGGTAAGACATCATCATAATGAGCTCAATGTGACTAAGGGGTTAGCCACGGGATGATGTGTTACGGAACGAGTAAAGAGACTTGCCGGTAATGAGATTGAACAAGGTATGGCGATACCGACGATCGAATCTCGGGCAAGTACCATACCGGTAGACAAAGGGAATTGTATACAGGATTGATTGAATCCCTGACATCGTGGTTCATCCGATGAGATCATCGTGGAGTACGTGGGAGCCAACATGGGTATCCAGATCCCGCTGTTGGTTATTGGCCGGAGAGGTGTCTCGGTCATGTCTACGTGTCTCCCGAACCCGTAGGGTCTACACACTTAAGGTTCGATGACGCTAGGGTTATAGGGAAAAGGTATACGTGATTACCGAAGGTTGTTTGGAGTCCCGGATGAGATCCCGGACGTCACGAGGAGCTCCGGAATGGTCCGGAGGTAAAGATTGATATATAGGAAGTCCAGTTTTGGTCACCGGAAAGTTTTCGGGCTCATCGGTAGTGTACCGGGAGTGCCGGGAGGGTGCCGGAGGACCCCCGGGAGGGGTGTGACGACCAAAGGACCACATGGGCTGTTAGATAAAGTGTGCCAGCCCTTATTGGGCTGGGAAAGACTTTTGCTAAAGGCCCATGCGGCTGGAGATAAGGAGATAAGGCAAAAAGGATTTAAAAGGAGGAGATCCACCTCCCTTGTGGGAGGTGGACTCTCCCTTTAATTCAGCCGGCCATCTGCTCTTTGGAGTAGAGGCCAAGCCAGCCCTCCACGTCCCTCCTCCTATATATACTTGAGGTTTTGGATGTTTTGAGACAGGATTTGATCTCTCTCTCTCACGGCGAAGCCCTACCTCTCTTCTTCCTCCTCCGCAGCGCTTAGGCGAAGCCCTGTCGGAATACCTTGCTACTCCACCACCACCACGCCGTCGTGCTGCTGTTGGAGCCCTTCCCCAACCTCTCCTTCCTCCTTGCTGGATCAAGGTGTTGGAGACGTCACCGGGCTGCACGTGTGTTGAACGCGGAGGTGCCGTCCGTTCGGCACTTGATCGGATCTACCGCGATCTGAATCGCTGCGAGTACGACTCCATCAACCGCGTTCTTGTAACGCTTCCGCTTAGCGATCTTCAAAGGTATGAAGATCCACTCTCCCCTTGCTCGTTGCTAGTTTCTCCATAGATGGATCTTGGTGAACGCGTAGGAAAATTTTTGATTTACTACTACGTCTCCCAACAATGACACCATATGAATTATGGTTTGGAAAGAAACCTAAGCTCTCGTTTCTAAAAGTTTGGGGATGCGATGCTTATGTGAAGAAACTTCAACCTCAGAAGCTCGAACCCAAAACGGAAAAGTGCTTCTTCATAGGATATCCCAAAGAGACTATTGGGTATACCTTCTACCTACGATCCGAGGGCAGAGTCTTTGTTGCCAATAATGGATCCTTTCTCGAGAAAGAGTTTCTCTCGAAAGAAGTAAGTGGGAGGAAAATATAACTTGATGAGGTAACTGTACCTCCACTCGAACCGGAGAGTAGCACAGCACAGGAAGTTGTTTCTGTGGAGCCTGCACCGGCTGGAGAGGAAGTTAATGATGATGATCATGAAACTTCAGATCAAGTTACTGTTGAATGTCGAAGGTCCACTAGGACACGTTCCGCACCAGAGTGGTATGGCAACCCTGTCCTGGAGATCATGTTGTTGGACAACGGTAAACCTTTTAACTATGAAGAAGCAATGGCGGGCCCGGATTCCAACAAATGGCTTGAGGCCATGAAATCCGAGATAGGATCCATGTATGAGAACAAAGTATGGACTTTGGTGGACTTGCCTGATGATAAGCGAGCCATTGAAAATAAATGGATCTTTAAGAAGAAGACTGACGCGGATGGTAATGTGACCGTCTATAAGGCTCGGCTTGTCGCTAAGGGTTATCGACAAGTTCAAGGAGTTGACTACGATGAGACTTTCTCACCCATAGCGATGCTGAAGTCTGTCCGAATCATGTTAGCAATTGCCGCATTTTATGATTATGAGATCTGGCAAATGGACGACAAAACGGCATTCCTTAATGGTTTCCTTCAGGAAGAACTGTATATGATGCAGCCGGAAGGTTTTGTCGATCCTAAAGATGCTAACAAGGTATGCAAGCTCCAGCGCTCCATCTATGGGCTGGTGCAAGCATCTCGGAGTTGGAACATTCGCTTTAATGAAGTGATTAAAGCGTTTGGGTTTGTACAGGTTTATGGAGAACCCTGTATTTACAAGAAAGTGAGTGGGAGCTCTGTAGCATTTCTTATATTGTATGTGGATGACATACTGATAATGGGGAATGATATAGAACTCTTGGAAAGTATAAAGGCCTACTTGAATAAGTGTTTTTCAATGAAGGACCTTGGAGAAGCTGCTTACATATTAGGTATTAAGATCTATAGAGATAGATCGAGACGCCTCATAGGTCTTTCACAAAGCACATACCTTGACAAGATATTGAAGAAGTTCAATATGGATCAGTCCAAGAAGGGGTTCTTGCCTGTGTTACAAGGTGTGAGATTGAGTACGACTCAATGCCCGACCATGGCAAAGGATAGAGAAGAGATGAGTGTCATCCCCTATGCTTCAGCCATAGGCTCTATTATGTATGCCATGCTGTGTACCAGACCTGATGAGAACCTTGCCATAAGTTTGGTAGGGAGGTACCAAAGTAATCCTGGAGTGGAACACTGGACAACGGTCAAGAATATCCTGAAGTACCTGAAAAGGACAAAGGAGATGTTTCTCATATATGGAGGTGCCGAAGAGCTCGTCGTAAAGGGTTACGCCGATGCTAGCTTCGACACAGATCCAGACGAATCCAAGTCGCAAACCGGATACGTGTATATTTTGAACGGAGGGGTAGTAAGCTGGTGCAGCAGCAAGCAAAGCGTCGTGACGGCATCTACATGTGAAGCGGAGTACATAGCTGCTTCGGAAGCAACAAAGGAAGGAGTCTGGATGAAGGAGTTCATCACCGACCTAGGAGTAATTCCAAGTGCGTCGGGCCCGATGACTCTATTCTGTGACAACACTGGAGCTATTGCCCTTGCGAAGGAGCCCAGGTTTCACAAGAAGACAAGACACATCAAGTGCCGCTTCAACTCCATCCATGATTACATTCAGGAGGGAGATATAGATATTTGTAAAGTGCATACGGATCTGAATGTCGCAGATCCATTGACTAAACCTCTCTCACGAGCAAAACATGATCAACACCATAATGCTATGGGTGTTCGATTCATCACAATGTAACTAGATTATTGACTCTAGTGCAAGTGGGAGACTATTGGAAATATGACCTATAGGCAATAATAAAATGGTTATTATTGTATTTCCTGGTTCATGATAATTGTCTATTGTTCATGCTATAATTGTGTTAACCGGAAACCGTAATACATGTGTGAATACATAGACCACAACATGTCCCTAGTAAGCCTCTAGTTGGCTAGCTCGTTGGTCAATAGATGGTCACGGTTTCATGGCCATGGACATTGGATGTCGTTGATAACGGGATCACACCATTAGGATAATGATGTGATGGACAAGACCCAATCCTAAGCATAGCACAAGATCATGTAGTTCATTTGCTAAAGCTTTTCAATATCAAGTATCGTTTCCTTAGACCATGAAATTGTGCAACTCCCGGATACTGTAGGAATGCTTTGGGTGTGCCAAACGTCACAACGTAACTGGGTGGCTATAAAGGTGCACTACGGGTATCTCCGAAAGTGTCTGTTGGGTTGGCACAAATCAAGACTGGGATTTGTCACTCCGTGTGACAGAGAGGTATCTGTGGGACCACTCGGTAAGACATCATCATAATGAGCTCAATGTGACTAAGGAGTTAGCCATGGGATGATGTATTACGGAACGAGTAAACAGACTTGCCTGTAACGAGATTGAACAAGGTATAGAGATACCGACGATCGAATCCCCGACATCCTATACGGGATTGATTGAATCCCCGACATTGTAGTTCATCCGATGAGATCATCGTGGAGCATGTGGGAGCCAACATGGGTATCCAGATCCCGCTGTTGGTTATTGACCGGAAAGGTGTCTCGGTCATGTCTACATGTCTCCTGAACCCGTAGGGTTTACAGACTTGAGGTTCGATGACGCTAGGGTTATAGGGAAATGGTATACGTGATTACCGAAGGTTGTTCGGAGTCCCGGATGAGATCCTGGACATCACGAGGAGCTCCGGAATGGTCCTTAGGTAAAGATTGATATATAGGAAGTCCAGTTTTGGTTACCAGAAAGTTTTCGGGCTCATCGGTAGTGTACCGGGAGTGCCGGGAGGGTGCCGGAGGACCCCCGGGAGGGGTGTGACGACCATAGGACTTCGTGGGCCCTTAGAGGAGGTGTACCAGCCCTTATTGGTCAGGCCAAGACCTTCTAGAAAGTCCCATGCGACTGTAGATAAGGAGATAGGGCAAAGGAGTTTGAAAAGGAGGAGATCCACCTCCCTTGTGGGAGGTGGACTCTCCTCCTAGTTCGGCCGAACCTCTCCTCCTTGGAGGATGGGCAAGGCAGCCCTCCCTCTCCCTCCTCCTATATATATGCAAGGGTTTGGGCTTATTTGAGACATGACTTCTCTCTCTCTCTCTCTCTCGGCACAGCCCTACCCTTCCTCTTCCTCTTTCTCCGTAGCGCTTGGCGAAGCCCTGCCGGAGTCCACGTAGCTCCATCGTCACCACGCTGTTGTGCTGCCGGAGCTCTCCCTCAACCTCTTCTTCCTCCTTGCTGGATCAAGGCATAGGAGACGTCATCGGGTTGCACATGTGTTGAACGCGGAGGCACCGTTGTTCGGCGCTGAGATCGGAATCCACCGCGTTCTGAATCGCTGCGAGTACGACTCCACCAACCGCGTTATTGTAACGCTTCCGCTTAGCGATTTTCAAAGGTATGAAGATGAAATCTCTCCCCACTCATTGCTGGTTTCTCCATAGATAGATCTTGGTGATATGTAGGATTTTTTTTTGATTTACTACTATGTCTCCCAACAAGAGCTCCACATACTCAATCATCATATAGTCTTCTATGATTACTAGTACTCAAATCATATTTTTAGAACAAATGGCATCCATCGAACACAAATAAATATAATGTTTTGCCTCCCAACTCATTTATCATAGAGATAATTGTCAACAATAATAAGTCATGATCAAATATTTGACTGGCCATATGTCCCTAGATCTTTCCCCACCACATGATGCTTGTCAACTAATAGATTGAGGTTGGAATAAGAAGTTGATATGTGTCAAGTAAGTAACATGAAATTAAATAGATTGTCCCTTCACAAAGGGAAGAAAATATTTATAGAGGTGCCAAAGCTCCAACCTTAAATTAGGGATGAATATAATTTTGGGAGGTGCACCCTTCCTGTCAATGTTACGACCAAGATTATCAATATCTTCCATTTTAAACACATTAGTGGCGGTTCCCAAGAAGTAAAAGTAAAGGTTTACTCCTCCTCCACCAACAAACACACACCATGACTAACCGGATCCACGGGTACCGTCCATATCAACAACATTCCTGGAGGAGTTTTGTTTAATTATTTGCATTTTTTGAATTTTGGGACTAGGAATCCCTATTACCGTCCCTATTATGCAAGGACGAGTGAATAAACACTCATCGTGAGAATAACCCACTTAGGATGGAAGATACTGACCTCCCCTATCGCTCCATGAGCGGTCCAGACACACAAAACAGATGCTCATTTGAAATTGTAGAGGTGGCACATGCAAATTTACTTGGAACGGCAAGGTAATATCGTATATAGGTAGATATAGTTGACTCTCATGGCAAGAAACTAGGTTTAAGAGTTTTTGGATGCACAAGTAGTATCTCTACTTAGTACAAATTTTTGGCTAGCAAGAGATTCTAAGCAAACACCACACGTTGGAGGATCCATAACAATATAACTTCTATGCAAATATACACAACCATAACTCATTACGTTTTCTTCCTTGTCCAACTTCAACTAATTTGCTCAAGTTTGAAAATAATTAGTGGGTATTCAATCATAGAATATGTCCAAGATAATATATGTGTATGTGAAAGTTCTCTTCCTTATACTAATCATTCACGAATTGTTTGTATGACCAATATTATGATTGTTAAACTTCAATAGATTTTACTTTCTGTACCAGATGTGAAGCTAGTAATATTAAGCATAAAGCACATTGAAAATTTCATATTTATTATATTTCATTGATTCAAAATTTACTCATAGGATATAAGTGAATCTCAAGAGTAAACATCAAACTACTCTTCAAAAGATATAAGCGAAGATCAATGAGTAGGTAAACAATCAAGTAGCTATGTGAGGGCTCTCTCTCTCTCTATTAATTAATATTTTCAGATCTAAGTATTTTATTAAAATAAAAGAAAAATAATAATAAAATGACACTCCAACAATAGCACAAACCATGTGGACAAATAAAAATTTAGGCTTAACATAAGCTAATCGATATTTGTTTAATGAAGAGAGGTGGGATGAGTAGCATCCCCAAGCTTAGATGCTTGATACTTCTTGAAATATTTACTTGGGGTGCCTTGGGAATCCCCAATATTGATCTTTTGTATCTCGTTCAATCCTCTCATATCCCGGTTTCACCTAAGTCTCGAAAAACTTCATCCACACAAACTCGAAAAGAACTCGTGAGATAGGTTAGTACACATAATAACAAATCCACACTTCATGTACTGCCAAGAGAAGTTGCACAATAATTTTCAAACATCATATACTGTTTAGTATCATTTCCAAAATTTATATCTACCAATATAGGCTATGGAAACTATAGGATAAGTAGATAACAAAACTATGACAACAATCTGTCCAAAGAGAACAGTCTGTAGCAACCTATGAAAACAATGTACTTCTGTAACTAACACAATTATGAAAATTTAGGACGTGATAAAGAATTTATATGAAAATACTTTTTAAATTTTTTAGAAACTTTCCACGTTCCCCTAAAATATGAAAATTTAGACACTACAGCAAAAGTTTCTTTTTTATACAACACACATCAAAACTCGCAATGGAGGCATCTTAAGGAAATTCTTGGAACTTTTTATTGAAAAAAATATTATAAATATCATCTAACAAAGAACAGAAAAATATAATGACGCTCCAAGAAAAACACATATCATGGAACGAATAAATGTATAGCTCCAAGTAAGATATACCGATAATGTTGGAGATGAAAGAGGGGATGCCTTCCGGCGCATCACCAAACTTATATGCTTGAGTATTCCTTGGATATTACCTTGGGGATGCCTTGGGAATCCCCAAGCTTATGTTCTTGCTTCTCCTTGTTCACCTCATTCGGTATCTCACCCAAAACTTGAAAACTTCAATCAAACAAAACTTAACGGAACTTCGTGAGATGGGTTAGTATACTAAATATAGATCACTCACTTAGGTACTGTTAAGATAATATCCATAATTATTACCACAGGATACCTACTTATTCTACCATTATCATAATTTATATTACTCAATATAATCTATGGGAACACTAAAACAAGCAAACTATGCATGCGAAACAGAATCTATCAAAAACAGGACAGTCTGTGAAGATCTAAATGAGCACCATACTTCCCCGACTCTAAAAATTCTGAACTATTAGGAAAATGCAAAGCATTTTTATAGAAATTGTGTGTAAAAATTTCATAATTGTTTGACTCTCCAATGTAATCAGATAATTCATATACTGGACGGAAAACTTTCTGTTTTTGCACAAAATCAAACAAGCAAGTATCCATACTATCCCAAAGGCTTTACTTGGCACTTTATTGAAATAAAAGATATAAAACATGATTAATACAGTAGGTTAATCATGTGAACACAAAAAAAGTAAATGCATTGGGTTGTCTCCCAACAAGCGCTTTTCTTTAATGCCTTTTAGCTAGGCATGATGATTTCAATGAGGCTCATATAGGAATAATAGTTGAAACATGCAAGAGAGCATCATGAATCACATGAAAAACACATTTAAGTCTAATCCACTATCTATGAATAGGGATTTTGTGAGCAAACAATTCATGGGAACAAGAATCAACTAGCATAGGAAGGAAAAACAATCATATCTCTGGGGACACCCCGAAGTACAACGAGGCTGCCAAACCCGAAGACTGGCTGATCGACTACACCACCGCAGTCGACATCGCCAGGGGGAACAAGCACGTAGCCATCCACTACATTCCCCTCATGCTAATCTGTTCTCCCCGCACCTGGCTGAATAGCCTGGCAGCCGACAGCATCAACACCTGGACGAACTTCGAGGAGGCATTCCTCCGCAACTTCACTAACACCTACAAGCGGCCCGTCCGCCCCCGTGAACTGGCCATGTGCGTTCAGGGGCCGGACGAGTCCCTCCGTGACTACCTCACCCGGTGGACCAAGCTCCGTATCTCCTATGAAGGGGTGCACAAGGTGCAGGCCATACAGTACTTCATCGAAGGCTGTCGCGACGGCACACCCCTCAAGCACAAGCTCCTGTGCTCTAAGCCGGCTACGTTGGCCGAGCTCATGACCAAGGCAAACAAGTACGCCACGGCTGACTCCGCCATTCGGGCCAAGATGACCCCGCCTACCAAGGCAACGCCGATGTCGGCGGCGTCATGACCGACTGCCGACAACCGGCAGCCGCAGAACAACAAGTGCAAGAATGACCAGCCCGACTCCCGCTATGGGAGCAGGTAGGTCGCCACCATCGAGGAGCACAAGCCGGCTGCCCAGCCTTCCGGTCAGCGTTAACGCATCGGCAAGGCTGCCTGGTAGCCCAAGCTCACGTTCGAGCAGATGCTCGACCTCCCCTTGAAGAACCACTCTGGGGTCAAGCCCTCTATGCACACGCTCCAGCAGTGCAACTTCTCACAGTGACTAGCCCGGGGGACGGCCTTCCGGCTCCTCCCGTGCCGCCTGCCCGCGCCGGCCCCGGCCCCAGCTATCGCCGCAGCGCCAGCTCCGGCTCTGGCCCAATTCCCCAACCAGGACGGTTGCTATGTCCTCTTCATCAGTGAAGAGACAGGCAAACATGCCCAGTGCCGGCTCCACCAGGAGGTGAACGCAACCATACCCGCAACTCCTCAGTTCATGCACTGGTTGGAGAAGCAGGTCACCTGGAGCCGGGCTGACCACCCGACCGTGATGCCAAGTCCCGGCAGCTAAGCCCTGATCCTCAACTCCACCATCGGCTCTGAGAGGTGCACCTGCCGCTTCACGCGGGTGCTGATCGATGGTGGCAGCAGCATCAACATCCTCTACATTGACACGATGTGCAAGCTGGGGCTGAAAGTAGAAGATCTGCAGGCGAGCCGGACAGTCTTCCATGGCATCTGTTAGAAATATGCCCTAGAGGCAATAATAAAATGGTTATTATTGTATTTACTTATTCATGATAACTGTCTATTGTTCATGCTATAATTGTGTTAACCGGAAACCGTAATACATGTGTGAATACATAGACCACAACAAGTCCCTAGTGAGCCTCTAGTTGACTAGCTCGTTGATCAATAGATGGTCATGGTTTCATGACCATGTACATTGGATGTCATTGATAACGGGATCACACCATTAGGAGAATGATGTGACGGACAAGACCCAATCCTAAGCATAGCACACGATCGTGTAGTTCGTCTGCTAAAGCTTTTCTAATGTCAAGTGTCATTTCCTTAGACCATGAGATTGTGCAACTCCCAGATACCGTAGGAATCCTTTGGGTGTGCCAAACGTCACAACGTAACTGGGTGACTATAAAGGTACACTACAGGTATCTCCGAAAGTGTCTGTTGGGTTGGCACGAATCGAGACTGGGATTTGTCACTCCGTGTGACAAAGAGGTATCTCTGGGCCCACTCGGTAAGACATCATCATGATGAGCTCAATGTGACTAAGGAGTTAGCCATGGGATGATGTGTTACGAAATTGAACAAGCTATAGGGATACCGACGATCGAATCTCGGACAAGTATCATATCGGTTGACAAAGGGAATTGTATACGGGATTGATTGAATCCCCGACATCGTGGTTCATCTGATGAGATCATCATGGAGCATGTGGGAGCCAACATGGGTATCCAGATCCCACTATTGGTTATTGACCGGAGAGGTGTCTCGGTCATGTCTACGTGCCTCCCGAACCCGTAGGGTCTACACACTTAATGTTTCATGACGCTAGGGTTATAGGGAAATAGTGTACATGGTTACTGAAGGTTGTTTGGAGCCCCGGATGAGATCCCGAACGTCACGATGAGTTCCTGAATGGTCCGGAGGTAAAGTTTCATATATAGGAAGTGTGGTTTTGGTCACCGGAAGAGTTTCGGGCATCACTGGTAACATAACGGGACCACCGGAAGGGTTCCGGGGGTCCACCAAGTGGGGCCAGCAGCACCAGAGGGATGCATGGGCCACAAGTGGGAGGGAACCAGCCCCTAGGTGGGCTGGTGCGCCCCCACAAGGGGCCCAAGGCGCATCATGAGGTGGGAGGGGGGACAAACCCTAGAGGCAGATGGGCCCTAGGCCCACCTAGGGCGCCGCCCCTCCCACTCCCTCTCTTGGCCGGTACCCTAGATTGATCTAGGGTTGGTTGCCGGCCCAGGGGAGGGAACCCTAGGGCTGCCGCACCCCTGCTCCTTCCCCGTATATATGTGGGGTTTTGGGGCCTGCTAGGGACACGAGTTCTTCATCTCTCGGCGCAGCCCTACCCTTCCTCTTCCTCGTTCTCCGTGGTGCTTGGCGAAGCCCTGCCGGAGACCACACAGCTCCACCGTCACCACGCTGTTGTGCTGCCGGAGCTCTCCCTAAATCTCTCCTTCCTCTTTTGTGGATCAAAGCGTAGGAGATGTCACCAGGCTGCACGTGTGTTGAACGCGGAGGCGCCGTTGTTCGGCGCTAAGATCGGATTCCATCGCGATCTGAATCGCTGCGAGTACGACTCCACCAATTGCGTTCTTGTAACGCTTACACTTAGCGATCTTCAAAGGTTTGAAGATGCACTCTCCCCTTACTCGTTGCTGTTTTCTCCATAGATGGATATTGATGAACACGTAGGAATTTTTTTGATTTACTACTACGTCTCCCAACAGTGGCATCATGAGCTAGGTCTATGCATAGAATCTATGCACGAGTAGAACGTCGATCTTGTTAATTTTTTTGTTGTTACTAGTCTTATCTTGATTCGGCGGTATTGTGGGATGAAGCGGCCCAGACCAACTATACACGTACGGTTACATGAGAGCGGTTCCATCGCCTGAGATGCAATGTTGCATAAGGTGGCTAGCGGGTGTCTGACTCTCCCACCTTAGTCAGATCGGATTCGATGAAAAGGGTCCTTATGAAGGGTAAATAGCAATTAGCATATCACGTTGTGGTTTTGGCGTAGGTAAGAAACGTTCTTGCTAGAAACCTATAGCAGCCACGTAAAAACTTGCAACTACAAATTAGAGGACGTCTAACTTGTTTTTGCAGCATATGCCTTGTGATGTGATATGGCCAAAGGATGTGATGTGATGCATTGTGATGTATGCGATTGATCATGTTCTTGTAATAGGATTCACGACTTGCATGTCGATGATTATGACAACAGGCAGGAGCCATAGGAGTTGTCTTATTTTATTGTATGACCTACATGTCAATCATAAACGCCATGTAATTACTTTACTTTATTGCTAAATGTTAGCCATAGTAGTAGAAGTAATAGTTGGTGAGACAACTTCATGAAGACACAATGATGGAGATCATGATGATGGAGATCATGGTGTCGTGCCGGTGACAGTGATGATCATGGTGCCCCGAAGATGGAGATCAAAGGAGCAAGATGATATTGGCCATATCATGTCACTATATTGATTGCATGTGATGTTTATCATGTTTACATCTTATTTGCTTAGAATGACGGTAGTAAATAAGATGATCTCTCAACATAATTTCAAGAAATGTGTTCATCCTAACTGTGCACCGTTGCTAAGGATCGTTGTTCTGAAGCACCATGTGATGATCGGGTGTGATAGGTTCTAATGTTCACATACAACGGGTGTAAGCCAGATTTACACACGCGAAACACTTAGGTTGACTTGATGAGCCTAGCATGTACAAACATGGCCTCGAAACATAGAAGACCGAAAGGTCGAACATGAGTCGTATAGTAGATGCGATCAACATGGAGATGTTCACCATGGATGACTAGTCCGTCTCACGTGATGATCGGACACGGGCTAGTTGACATGGATCATGTATCACTTGGATGACTAGAGAGATGTCTATCTAACTGGGAGTTCATTAAATAATTTGATTCTGTGAACTTAATTATCATGAACTTAGTCTAAAATTGTCTTTACAATCTATATTGTAGATCCAATGGCCAACACTAATGTCACCCTCAACTTCAACGCTTTCCTAGTGAAAACCAAGCTAAAAGATGATGGAAGCAACTATGCGGACTGGGTCAGTAGCTTGAGGATTATCCTCATAGCTTCCAGGAGATCGTATGTCCTTGGTGCACCGCTAGGTGACCCACCCATTTTACCAGCGGACCAAGACGTTACGAACGCTTGGCAGTCATGCTGTGATGATTACTCCCTGGTTCAGTGCGACATGCTTTATAGTTTAGAACGGGGGCTCCAAAAGCGTTTTGAGCAACATGGAGCATATGAGATGTTCCAAGAGCTGAAACTGGTTTTCCAAGCTCATGGTCGGGTCGAGAGATATGACGTCTCTAACAAGTTCTTCAGCTGTAAGATCGAGGAGAATAGTTTTGTCAATGAGCACATACTCAAAATGTCTGGGTTGCACAACCGCTTGACTCAGCTGGGAGTTAATCTCCTGGATGACTCGATCATTGACAAAATCCTCAAGTCGCTTCCACCTAGCTACAAGAGCTTTGTGATGAACTACAACATGCATGGTATGGAGAAGTCCATTTCTGAGTTGTACTCGATGCTGAAATCAGCGGAGGTAGAGATCAAAAAGGAGCATCAAGTATTGATGGTGAATAAGACCACTAGTTTCAACAAAGGCAAGGGTAAGAAGAACTTCAAGAAGGATGGCAAAGCTATTGCCGCACCCGGTAAGCAAGTTGCCGGGACGAAGAACAAGAATGGACCCAAGCCTGAGACTGAGTGCTTTTATTGCAAGGTTATCTGTCACTGGAAGCGGAACTGCCCCAAGTACTTAGCGGATAAGAAGGTCGGCAACATTAAAGGTATATGTGATATACTTGTTATTGATGTGTACCTTGCCAGCGCTCGTAGTAGATCTTGGGTATTTGATACCGGTGAAGTTGCTCACATTTGTAACTCCAAGCAGGAGCTATGGAATAGGCGGAGACTGGCAAACGACGAGGTGACGATGCGCGTTGGGAATGGTTCTAAGGTCGACGTGATCGCCGTCGGCACGCCACCTCTACATCTACCTTCGGGATTAGTTTTAACCTCAATAATTGTTATTTAGTACCAGCTTTGAGCATGAACATTGTATCTAGATCTCACTTGATGCGAGATGGCTACTCATTTAAATCTGAGAATAATGGTTTTTCTATTTATATGAGAGAAATGTTTTATGGTCATGCCCCGCTGGTCAATGGTTTATATTTGATGAATCTCGAACGTGATGTTACACATGTTCATAGTGTGAGTACCAAAAAGTGTAAGGTTGATAATGATAGTCCCACTTGCATGTGGCACTGCCGCCTTGGTCATATTGGTGTCAAACGCATGAAGAAGCTCCATGTTAATGGACTTTTGGAGTCTCTTGATTTCGAATCATTTGACACGTGCGAACCATGCCTCATGGGCAAGATGACCAAGCCTCCGTTCTCCGGAACAATGGAGCGAGCAACTGACTTGTTGGAAATAATACATACCAATGTATGCGGTCCAATGAGCATCGAGGCTTGTGGTGGCTACCGTAATGTTCTCACCCTCACTGATGACTGGAGCAGATATGGGTATGTCTACTTATTGAAACACAAGTCTGAAACTTTGAAAGGTTCATGGAATTTCAGAGTGAGGTAGAGAATCAACATGACAAGAAAATAAAGTGCCTACGATCTGATCGTGGCGGAGAATATTTAAGTCACGAGTTTGGCACGCACCTAAGGAAATGTGGAATTGTTTCACAACTCACGCCACCTGGCACACCTCAGCGAAATGGTGTGTCTGAATGTTGTAATCGCACTATATTGGATATGGTGCGATCTATGATGTCTCTTACCGACTTACCGCTATCATTTTGGGGATATGCATTAGAGACTGCCGCATTCACTTTAAATAGGGAACCGTCTAAGTCCGTTGAGACGACATTGTGTGAATTATGGTTTGGAAAGAAACCTAAGCCGTCATTTCTAAAAGTTTGGGGATGCGATGCTTATGTGAAGAAATTTGAACCTAAGAAGCTCGAACCCAAAGCGGAAAAGTGCATCTTCATAGGATACCCCAAGGAAACTATTGGGTATACCTTCTACCTCAGATCCGAAGGCAAAGTCTTTCTTGCCAAGAATGGATCCTTTCTAGAGAAAGAGTTTCTCTCGAAAGAAGTAAGTGGGAGGAAAATAGAACTTGATGAGGTAATTGTACCTCCACTCGAACCGGAGAGTAGCACAACACAGGAAGTTGTTTCTATGGAGCCTACACTAGCTGGAGAGGAAGCTAATGATGATGATCATGAAGGCTCGGATTCCAACAAATGGCTTGAAGCCATGAAATCCGAGATAGGATCCATGTATGAGAACAAAGTATGGACTTTGGTGGACTTGCCTGATGATAAGTGAGCCATAGAAAATAAATGGATTTTTAAGAAGAAGACTGACGTGGATGGTAATGTGACCGTCTATAAGGCTCGGCTTGTCGCTAAGGGTTATCGACAAGTTCAAGGAGTTGAGTACGATGAGACTTTCTCACCCGTAGCGATATTGAAGTCTGTCCGAATCATGTTAGCAATTGGCGCATTTTATGATTATGAGATCTGGCAAATGGACGTCAAAACGGCATTCCTTAATGGTTTCCTTAAGGAAGAACTATATATGGTGCAACCGGAAGGTTTTGTCGATCCTAAAGATGCTAACAAGGTATGCAAGCTCCAGCGCTCCCTTTTTAGGCTGGTGCAAGCATCTCGGAGTTGGAACATTCGCTTTAATGAGGTGATTAAAGCGTTTGGATTTATACAGGTTCATGGAGAACCCTGTATGTACAAGAAAGTGAGTGGGAGCTCTATAGCATTCCTCATATTATATGTAGATGACATATTGTTGATGGGAAATGATATTGAAATCTTGGAAAGTGTAAAGGCCTACTTGAATAAATGTTTTCAATGATGGATCTTGGAGAAGCTGCTTACATATTAGGCATCAAGATCTATAGATTTAGATCGAGATGCCTCATAGGTCTTTCACAAAGCACATACCTTGACAAGATATTCAAGAAGTTCAATATGGATTAGTCCAAGAAGGGGTTCTTGCCTGTGTTACAGGGTGTGAGATTGAGTACGACTCAATGCCCGACCACGGCAAAGGATAGAGAAGAGATGAGAGTCATCCCCTATACTTCAGCCATAGGCTCTATTATGTATGCCATGCTGTGTACCAGACCTGATGTGAACCTTGCCATAAGTTTGGTATGGAGGTACCAAAGTGATCCCAGAGCGGAACACTGGACAGCGGTCAAGAATATCCTAAAGTACCTGAAAAGGACAAAGACCATGTTTCTCGTATATGGAGGTGCCGAAGAGCTCGTCGTAAAGGGTTACGTCGATGCTAGCTTCGACACAGATCTGGACGACTCCAAGTCACAAACCGGATACATGTATATTTTGAACGGAGGGGCAGTCAGCTGGTGCAGCAGCAAGCAAAGCGTCGTGGCGGCATCTACGTGTGAAACGGAGTATATAGCTGCTTCGGAAGCAGCAAAGGAAGGAGTCCAGATGAAGGAGTTCATCACCGACCTAGGAGTAATTCCCAATGCGTCGAGCCCGATGACTCTATTCTGTGACAACACTAGAGCTATACTTCAGCCATAGGCTCTATTATGGCAAGAGATGAGAGTCATCCCCTATACTTCAGCCATAGGCTCTATTATGTATGCCATGCTGTGTACCAGACCTGATGTGAACCTTGCCATAAGTTTGGTAGGGAGGTACCAAAGTGATCCCGGAGTGGAACACTGGACAACGGTCAAGAATATCCTGAAGTACCTGAAAAGGACAAAGGACATGTTTCTCGTATATGGAGGTGCCGAAGAGCTCGTCGTAAAGGGTTACGCCGATGCTAGCTTCGACACAGATCCGGATGACTCCATGTCTCAAACCGGATACATGTATATTTTGAACGGAGGGGCAGTCAGCTGGTGCAGCAGCAAGCAAAGCGTCGTGGCGGCATCTACATGTGAAGCGGAGTATATAGCTGCTTCGGAAGCAGCAAAGGAAGGAGTCTGGATGAAGGAGTTAATCACCGACCTAGGAGTAATTCCCAATGCGTCGAGCCCGATGACTCTATTCTGTGACAACACTGGAGCTATTGCCCTTGCCAAGGAGCCACGGTTTCACAAGAAGACAAGACACATCAAGCGCTGCTTCAACTCCATCTGTGATTACATTCAGGAGGGAGATATAGATATTTGTGAAGTACATATGAATCTGAATATCGCAGATCCGTTGACTAAACCTCTCTCACGAGCGAAACATGATCAACACTAGAACTCTATGGGTGTTCGATTCATCACAATGTAACTAGATTATTGACTCTAGTGCAAGTGGGAGACTATTGGAAATATGCCCTAGAGGCAATAATAAAATGGTTATCATTGTATTTCCTTGTTCATGATAATTGTCTATTTTTCATGCTATAATTGTGTTAACCAGAAACCGTAATACATGTGTGAATACATAGACCACAACAAGTCCCTAGTGAGCCTCTAGTTGACTAGCTCATTGATCAATAGATGGTCACGGTTTCATGACCATGTACATTGGATGTCATTGATAACGGGATCACATCTATAGCGACCCGACTCAACGAGTCAAGCCTCTGTGTGTTCTGTGCCATCCCTGGATCAGTATGCTGGCACACACAGTACATCAATGTATATGTCAAAGTGCAATCACATGTAATATACGTAAAACTGATATATACCTTAAATTCTCAGCGGAAACAATCAACGGGAGTGGAGTCCCAATAACACCAACGGCAGGTTGAGTCCAGACCGTAACCCTGAATCGTACTCTTACCCGTCGTAGAGCTTATCTGCAACATAAGACGTTGTAGCCGTGTAGGTCAGTACATTGAATGTACCGACAAGATCACCATAGTAGAACAGAAGATAAAAAATATTCTATATGCAATAAGGCTTTGCACTACAGAGTTACCTAACATGACATGGTTCCGCCAACCGATGTCTAAATGCCCACAAGTATCATAAGTTGCCCACAACTAATTATCAGTCCAGTGTTGAGAGTTCAGAGATAGATCCAAGTCCAGTGGCTCCAATTATCCGTAACCGGGGACACGGCTAATCGATTAGGTTTAACACTACAGAGTGTTGTGTACTTTACCCACAAGATTCGTTCCCTCCTGGTAAGTCCTCGCACTGCCGGGTGTTTGAGAACAGGATGAACGAAACATGGTCTTTCAGAGTGTTTCCCTGACTACTGTCAGTGCCCATCCATTCCTAACGTCGACTACATCTCGTAGCACTGCCCAACCAGAGTCACAACAAAGGTCAACCAAGCCAGAGCCCATAATGACTTGTGGCTACATAGGTAAGCTTCCGGGCATGAAGTATTCGTTCGTCTCTTTGAGTCTGGGAGAATGATGTGATGGGCAATACCCTATCCTAAGCATAGCACAAGATCGTGTAGTTCGTATGCTAAAGCTTTTCTAATGTCAAGTGTCATTTCCTTAGACCATGAGATTGTGCAACTCCCAGATACCGTAGGAATACTTTGGGTGTGCCAAACGTCACAACGTAACTGGGTGGCTATAAAGGTACACTACGGGTATCTTCGAAAGTATCTGTTGGGTTGGCACGAATCGAGACTGGGATTTGTCACTCCGTGTGACGGAGAGGTATCTCTGGGCCCACTCGGTAAGACATCACCATAATGAGCTCAATGTGACTAAGGAGTTAGCCATGGGATGATGTGTTACAGATCGAGTAAAGAGACTTGCCGGTAAGATTGAACAAGGTATAGGTATACCAACGATCGAATCTCGAGCAAGTATCATACTGGTAGACAAAGGGAATTGTATACGAGATTGATTGAATCCCCGACATAGTGGTTCATCCGATGAGATCATCATGGAGCATGTGGGATCCAACATGGGTATCCATATCCCACTATTTGTTATTGACCGGAGAGGTGTCTCGGTCATGTCTACGTGCCTCTCGAACCCGTAGGGTCTACACACTTAAGGTTCGATGACGCTAGGCTTATAGGGAAATATTGTATGTGGTTACCGAAGGTTGTTCGGAGTCCCAGATGAGATCCCGTATGTCATGATGAGTTCCGGAATGGTCTGGAGGTAAAGATTCATATATAGGAAGTGAGGTTTTGGTCACCGGAAGAGTTTCGGGCATCACTGGTAACGTACCGAGACCACCGAAAGGGTTCCAGGGGTCCACCAAGTGGGGCCACATGCACCGAAGGGATGCATGGGCCACAAGTGGGAGGGAACCAGCCCCTAGGTGGGCTTTTGTGCCCCCACAGGGTTCCAAGGTGCAGCATGAGGTGGGAAGGGGGCAAACCATAGAGGCAGATGGGCCCTAGGCCCACCTAGGGCGCCGCCCCTCCCACTCCCTCTCTTGGCCGGCACCCTAGATTGACCTAGGGTTGGTGCCCCGGGGAGGGAACCCTAGGGCTTTCGCACCCCTCATCCTTCCCCCTATATATATGTGGGGTTTTGGGGGCTTCGAGGGACACGAGTTCTTCCTCTCTCGACGCCATCGTGCTGCCGAAGCCCTGCCAGAGACCATGCAGCTCCACCGTCACCACGCCATCGTGCTGTCGGAGCTCTCCCTCAACCTCTCCTTCCTCCTTGCTAGATCAAGGCGTTGGAGACGTCACTGGGATGCACGTGTGTTGAATGCGGAGGCACCGTTGTTCGGTGCTAAGATCGGATTCCACCGCGATCTGAATTGCTGCGAGTACGACTCCACCAACCGCGTTCTTGTAATGCTTCCGCTTAGCGATCTTCAAAGGTATGAAGATGCACTCTCCCCTTACTTGTTACTGGTTTCTCTATAGATGGATCTTGATGAACACGTAGGAATTTTTTTGATTTACTACTACGTATCCCAATAGCATCATGCGGGGAATGTCCTGCTCCCCTGTCGGCAAGATCAAGCTCGACGTCCTCTTCGGCGGTCCCGGCCACTTCCGCTGCGAGCCGGTATAGTTCGAGGTAGCGGACGTCGACAGTCCCTACCACGTGCTACTAGGCCGACCGGCTCTCATCAAGTTCATGGCGGTCCCCCACTACGCCTACCTCAAGCTCAAGATGCCAGGTCCCAAGGGAATCATCACCATCGCGGGCGACTACAAGATGTTGATCAAATGCGCTCGAGACGGCAGCTGGCTAGATGAAGCCCTGGAGATAGCCGAGGAGAAGCTGTAGCTCGACCGCCTCATGGCCCTCGCCGCCAGCTAGCCAGCCGTGCCGGCTCCTCCCTCGCAGTCGGTCGACGAGGCCTCCTTCCAGCCGTCCAAGGACACCAGGCATGTCCCGCTCAACCTGGCCAACCCCATGAAGTGCATCACCATCGGCTCCTGCCTCGACAGCAAATAGGAAAGTAAGCTCGTCGACTTCCTCCGTGAGAATTGGGACATCTTTGCATGGTCCCCCAAGGACATGTCGGGTGTTCCAAGGAAGTTCGCTGAGCACAAGCTTCACGTTCGGCTGGACACTAAAGCGGCCAAGCAACCCCATGCGCCGTTTCTCCGAGGAGAAGTGGCACACTATAGGAGAAGAAATCCCCCAGCTACTTGCAGCCGGCTTCATCATGGAAGTTTTCCACCCGGACTGGCTGGCCAACCCAGTCCTGGTGCTGAAGAAGAACAAGACCTGGCGCTTGTGCATTGACTACACCAGACTGAACAAGGCGTGCCCCTAGGACCCATTTGCCCTGCTGCAGATCGATCAAGTCATCAACTCCACGGCCGGCTGTGATCTGCTGTCCTTCTTGGACGCCTACTCCGGCTACCACCAGATCAATCTGGACCCGGAAGACCGGCTCAAGACCTCCTTCATCACTCCCTTTGGGGCCTACTGCTACATCACCATATGCTTCGGCCAGAAGAATGCGGGCGCTACCTTCTAGCAATGCATGCAGAAGTGCCTCCTGCCTGAGATAGGCAGGAACATCCATGTCTACGTTGATGACATTGTCATCAAGACCAAGAAGCACTTCATCCTCCTCGACGATCTCCGGGAAACATTCACGATCCTACGCGAATACAAGATAAAGCTCAACCCGGAGAAATGTGTCTTTGGCGTCCCAGCCGCCAGATCTTGGGTTTCTTCATGCCCGCTCGCGACATCGAAGCCAACCCGGAGAAGATCAATGCGATCGAGCGCATGCCCAAGCCGACACGGCTCCGCGATGTCCAGAAGTTCACCGGCTGCTTTGCCTCCCTCAGTCGGTTCGTCAGCCGGCTAGGAGAAAAGGCCCTGCTCCTCTACGGGCTCCTTCGCAAGACAACTTTGGTCGATCTGGGCCACGACCTCATGAAGAAGCCGGGCATGTTCGACTGGCCTGACGAGGTGGACGAGGCCTCCCACGGCCTCAAACAGGCCCTCACCAACACGCCCATCCTGGCCGTGCCGGCTGAGAAGGAGCCCTTGCTCACCTACATCGTGGTGACCACATGCGTCATCAGCGTCGTCCTGGTGGTCGAGCGGCCAGAGGAGGGCAAGTCCCTATCGGTCCAGCGCCCCGTCTACTACCTCAGCAAGGTCCTCTCCGCCTCCAAGCAGAACTACCCCACTACCAGAAGATGTGCTACGACATCTACTTTGCCGCCAAGAAGGTAAAGCAATACTTCTAGGAGCACACCATCACCGTGGTGAGCACAGCCCCGCTCAGCGAGATCATGAGCAGTCCGGACTCCCCTAGCCAGATCGCCAAATGGGTCATCGCCCTTGCCGACCACGAAATCTATGAACTATTAGGTAACGCAACAGAAAACAAAAAAAATCGACCTACGCACCAGCCCAGGACCACTATGGAGACTACATACAAGGCTTGATCATTTCGTTACCGACTCGTAGGACAGCAGAAATAGAGTCGATGATGATCGGCGGTGCAGATCCCCACAGCTAGGATTTACAACCTCCCAACCGCGAGGATGAATACCCTCATCTGCCCCTCGGACAGCCCTCTGGGAGGCGGTCAGATAGTCCCCCAGACGGTGTCGCGGACAGCCCTTCGGGAGGACCTCCAAAACTCGGACTGTCACTCGGACGGCCCTTCGAGAGGACCTTCAAAACTCGAACGGTCACACGGACAGCCCTTCAGGAGGCACTCTCGAACTAAGACCGAAACTATGATCTCTCTACAGAGTTGCACACATACGGTGTCATCTATCCGGCAGGGCTTCGCCGTCCAGAACTAGTTCCTGCCGGAACCCAGACAGCCTTTCGGCTCTACGAAACTATTTCGCTGAGAGGGAGAGAAGAAGCCAGATTATTGCAATGGCACTTGTATGTGAGAAGGAGTTAGTTTGTGGGCAGCCCACTCACCTCTATTTATAGGAAAACCAAGGGGTAGGATGGGACTTGGAATTACCAAAATGCCAATGAGGTGAGCACACCACAAGGGCATAAAGGGAAAGCCTCCAAATAGTGTTGCCTGCATCACCATGCCTGCATCAGTATGCCTACATCACCATGCCTGCATCATCCCCTAATAGTATTTCCACTATTCACAAATAGTGTTTCCACTATTTGCAATAGTGTTTCCAATAAAGTAATCCAAAAAGCACTTTCACTATTCATGACAACATTTTTCAGCGCCCGTTCGAACTGAAAATATTTACGTGGGCTTAGAACATTTCCAGCACCCACTAAAATAATTTTCAATGTGATCCGGAACAATTCTGGATTAGTGATTTTCATCTGCGAAAAGCATTTGAAGCGGTTCTGGCAGCTCCGGAACATTTCCCGTTTTTCTTCCGGAAAATTCCCAGAAGTTTCCAGAATGATTCTGGCACCCTCCAGGAATTATCAGGCATGTGCCGAAACCAATTTGACTTAATAGTATCCCTTGAAACAACTTTTCAGTTTTACCTAAACTGTTCCAGTGTTCTCTCTGCGGAACTTTTCCGGTGTCCGAAACTTTTCCGGTGATTTTCTCTCAGACTCCTTGTCTAGTATTCACCAGATAGATGACCCTTAAGCATGTGACCCTATAGGTTCGGTGAACCATAGACATGACCCGGAACCCCTTCCGATCAATGATCAACATCAGAGCCGTGGACACCCATATTGACCCCTATACCCACACGAATGAATATTCGAGTGAACCTCCAGTTGCCGTGTGCTATTCCTATTGCTTCGCGATATGTTACAAATACCCGAGGTGAGACATGTTGGCATCCCCGTGGATCAACAACTTGTCCACTATGCCAGTTACCTCGTTACCGGTATTGTTCTCTTTTCTCGTTCCCGTGTTCCGGCATCCCCGTGATCAAATCAAAAAGTGTCTGGCCAGACGATGATGGATACCGTAACACCGAGAGGGCCCAGAGATATCTCTCCATCGTTGGAGGAGCAAATCCCAATATTGAGCTATCAAGTTACTTGACATACTTTTCCATGAACCCGTAAGTCGCCGTAATAGCCACCCATTTACGGATGACGTTTAACAAACCCCAAAGTTCATGAAGCAAGCATGAAGAAACTTGATACTCTCATGGTCTAAGGAATTATGCAAACATTAACTTCTCTGTGCTATTTACCATTAACTTATGACGAATGTATCTCATAGCATAACATCAATTCGGGTCGATTCAACACAAATGTTCTTCTAATATTGTGCCCTCGAAATGCAATACTTGAGCCAGTCTTAGAGGCCAGACTAGGAATACAATTTACCGTTTATTATTCCATACGTGCATATGAGTCTTCCTTCAAGCCTCGTGGTTATTGTAGACTCAAGAACGATAGTAGTTATAGCATGGAACATAAACCTAATTATGAACAGGGAGATAATCAATAACATTTATTATTGCCTCTAGGGCATATCTCCTACAGACTCCCACTTGCACTAGAGTCAATAATCTAGTCAATGCTAATGCACTTTACACCTATGGCATACTGGTGTAAAATATGCTTCGCTTGTGGTATAGCCTAATGTCCAACGGATCTGACAACTTCAGCGCCGTGTGTAACTATGCATATCCTCGCGTTTTCACGCGATCACAAAATTCGTATTTTGTGTGAACTTGGCTTTGCATATGTGTGAATCATTGGTCGAAACCTGATTCCTCAGACTGAGCTATGGAGCAACTATTTGCAATAGTGTCTCATAGACCAAAGCCATCTTGGAACCATACTAAGTTCATGAATGAACTATATGATTCAACAACTTGTTTGTCGCTTCCAAAGTGGCAACATACTTAGCCTTTGTTACAGAATTCGCCACAGTATCTTGTTTGGAACAATTTCCAACTACCGTGCCACCATATTGTGTATTACACAAAAGCCTTAACTTAAATCGAAAATCACATGGAGCATTGATTGAGACTGTATCGATGTAATTACTTACAACGAGCACTTCATAATATCTTCTTGCGAGAAAACATGTCATCAGCACTACTCTAGTACTTAATGACATCTTTCACTGTTGTCCCATTATCAGTGCTTTGATCACTTTGGTATCTATACTCGCAACAACTTGGGAGTATCGGACATATCTGGTTGTTTTTACATACCATGGAATACATGATTTAATCCAAACACTAGACTGTGCGGAATCTCCGTCATGTATTTTACTCGTCAGTGTTTTGGGACATTGAGTCTTGCAAAAACTCTTTCCATGTGACTTCGGCAAGAATCATTCCTTGGCGTTTTTAAATGCTAAAATGTTTTAGCACCTTGTCAATATGCATTCATTGCTTCGCCCCATTAGGTAAATCTATCTCCATAGATCATCATGCCTAATATTGAGTCTATTTAGCCTAAGCACTTCATCACAAAACTAGTTTCAAATGAAGTCCTAATTCGTGTTAATAAATTTATTTCCAATTAACAATGTGTCAAGCACACAACGTTTTTAGAAACATTATTATGCTGTCACTTACTTTCTTGAATCACCAGCATCTTCGTTACCCATTGATGAAATCAAAAAACCCTTTTGACCATTTCATCAAACCACGAAGATTCCAACTCCATTTTTCTCTGTTTTGTCCATTGCTGGAACTCTGAAGTTTGCATACTTACTAGCATCCTCTGGATCGACAAATTACTTTGGACTGTATCACATACAAGTCCTAGGTTTCATTTCCATCAGATGGAAATCCTTTTGTCACCGATGTTTCATATCTCATGATTGATATATGTATTAATTGCTAGTTCAACCCAAACCGACCTTAAGCATCGCTACGGTGAAACAACCTCATCATAGTCAACTCCTTGAACTTGTTATTTCAGCAACACAAGCTTTATGGATAAAACAATTTTTATCCGTATCAGTTTTTAGTTCCATAAATATTCGTTAGACTCTAAGTCCTCTGTAAGGTGTATCAAGGTTTTAATCTTGAATCACTAATATGGAAACTATCTCGGATTGTATTGGCATTTAGCCAATCCCAGAGTCAGGGCCCAGCAATGCTTCCTTGTGTATTGTAGGTATACTGTTGTCTAACAACAATATCTCGTTTGCGCACCTGATAGGTTTGCACGAGCTTTGCCTATGTGGTTCAGCTGCATGTTCGACCGAAGTCCATACATTTTATTGTAGAGAATTCCGTATCATTCGTAGTAGGAAACAACGGAATCACTTCCAGGGTTTCTTTCCTTTGAACTGATGACGAAGATACTGGTTATCTCGTCGAGTTGCACCGTCCTCCCACTCTCCTTTTGCAAGAACTATTCTCTTTAAAAGCATACCGTTTTGTGGCAAAACCCTTTGCCTCGATATAGTGGTGGGGGAATACCCAATGACTTGGGATAACCATACAAAGTAGCACTTGTCTGATTTGGAATAGGTTTGTAACCTTTTACACAAGCCTCATATTCCAAATGTTAAGAAAAGATATAACATGGTTGGGCATACCATACCATGGCGTCATTTCAACAGACCTGATGGATCTCTTTTCAGTGTAAAATCTGCAGTCTCTAAAGCATCACTCTATAAAAGGGACAATGACAAATCTATTTATGTCATCTTTGATCTTACCATGTCATAAATGGTTTCATTACATCTTCATGGACTTTCCACTTGCAATGGTGTTCCGGGAGGTGAAAGATATGAAACTCTTGTCACAACTCATCATACATTCACTAAACTTGTAACTCAAATATTCCTTTCCGCAATCAAATTGCAGAAACATAATTTTCCTGGTACAATAACTTCTACTTCCTTTTTGAAAACCTTTCGAATGATTTCAAAAGATCCAGACTTACGTCTCATCTTGTAAATATCCATATATCTACTTGAGTCATTTTTGAAGGTAGACAAATCCACTGTTTGCAACAACATTTATCGGACTACATACATCAAATGTATGATCACCAATAAGTTCTATGCTCGTTCCTTATGGCCTGTGAACGGTATTTTAGTTAGTTCACCTTTTGGAGGAAAGTTGCAAGTGTCAGATGATTCAAAATCAAATGACTTCAAAATCCATCATAATGGAATTTTCCATGCGGGTTTCTCCAATGTGACCAAATGCAGTGCCACACATATGTGGTATTCTTTTAGTCTTGCGACATTTAGCACCAGTGTTATGGATGTATCATATTTCCATCAATATTCATAACATACATCCCATCTAGGATGGAAGCATGGCCCTTTATGTTATTCATAATACTGAACAACAATTGTTGTTTTTATGATCAACTCTTTTGCAACAAACATTGTGCAATGGGCTAGAGTGTATGAAACTCTAAAATGAATTATAGAGGTAAACCCAGAGGTAATGTATTATTATCAATATTCATAACATACGTCTCATTCATAATGAAAGTATGGCCCTTATGTTATTCATAACACCGAAGATGAAAAGTTCTCTGATGAACAACCTTCTTGAAAGATACCTTATGCAAAGGGCTAGAGTGTGAAACTCTAAAATGAATTATGAAACTTAATACATAGGGAATACACTGACGGAAGGCATAGTAACATTTACTATGTTCCTTGCGTGTATCTAAACCTCATCCCTGGCTAGTCTTTTAGGCCATAGTAGTTCTTACATCGAGTTGCAATAGAATGCAATCGAGCGGGTATCTTTGTGACCAACTCACAATACCCAAGAATTAGTGATTAACATGTTTAACCATAATTCCCAAGAACTATATCTTTGACCAGCCTTCTATACATCAAAAACTTGTATGACATTCATACATGAGCTAGATATTCCAGTCTTCTTTCCTTTTGCCATTATACTTCTGACAGTTTAACCTTTCAGTATTTCTCCTACTCTCAGAAGAAGCATCCAACTTAAGAGTGGCATTAGCCCTGGACTTCCTAGGCTTGAAAGTCTCACTAACACCCTTCGTATACTTCCTTTCTCTTTAAGTTGTTGTTTTATTCACCTTTCATCATATGACATGTGTTCTCCTGGATCCTTCTCTTATCAGTCTAATGCATAGTAAAATAGTTTGCAAACAAACATTGCTTTGGATATCTCATATATTTTAGCATTTGTCTGTCTCTGAAAATGATTTTCAGATTCCATGAATATCACATAACTATCCAAACTTTCGAAGTTCGGGTCTCATGGAAGCAAACATATTGCACTTTGACTGAAAAGGATTTCTAGCTTTTGGATCGAAGGACAAGAGTCACATGATCCATAGCATTAGCGGGAGAATACCAAAAGCATGCGATAGGACAAAGTCCTTCTTGACACTCTTGAGGACAATCCTCACATTACGTTACCAACCGTAAAGTTTTAACCAGATATTTAACAACTATTCAATTTTAATAGGGAAGGTGGAAACGCGAGCCATTATTCTACAACTATTATGCAAATCACACTTAGACATTGTTCAAAATTAATTGCACTGAGAATTAAAAGAATTCAATTCTACAGTGCGCTCCCACTCAAATCAATATATCTCATAATTGATTGTGGGTGATTCAAGATCCATATTATAATTCAACGCCAAGGATGTATCCATCTCAAGTGACGAGAATTGTAATCGGTAGGCTAACTTGCCAATCACATCTCTATGTGACTCTTGTTCATCTTTCGACGCGTGTGTTCCGAGCTCATGACTTTCATGCCTGAACGTCAAGACAACCAAGTGATCACGCTGCGAGGTCTCAACTCACCTGCCTCACACCCGTACAGTCGTTCATACCCATGTGTCCATGCGATACCCCGAAAGGAAAGATGCTGTGACGGTGCTACACTTGGGAGAACACTAACTACTTGATATTTTGTGAGAGACCACCCTAATAAAAGAGACTACCGCGCAATCAAAAGGGTGTATCATAAGGGATAAACATCTCAGGCAATTCATAATAGCATGATATGGTATAGCCCTTTCTGATGGAGAAGTATTGTATTTCTTCGTCTTCGGCATTCGCGTCGGTGTTCACCTTCGCGAAGATTGCCTCCACCTTGTCGATGCACCAGATAATATTGCTATCTCTATAGCAAATAAAATAAGTGCATTACATAAGGTTGACACGTAGGTCATTAAAGTGCAATCATATTGCTCCAGCCATCATGCCGAATCATGACACGCAGGTCATGTTAATCAAATTACATCATATAGTCATCTCATACATAATCAAATTAATATGAGCATTGCTATACCACATCATATGCACATGCAAACCATCCTACAAAACCAAGTTATACGCCTCTAATCGGTTCATGCAAAAACTTGTTTTACGTGGCTTCTAAGGTTTTGAAACAAACCGAATCTACCAGCGTCCATCATCAAGAATGATAATCCAAGTCGCTAGATTAACATTGCGGGTTGTATGAAACACAAGATAATAAAATCTCGAGCCCCATACTAAACTTCATCGTATGCATGACCCCCGTGCAGATCATATCTGCATTGCCCTTTCGTTTGTGAAACATCCATCTTTCTTTAACTATGGTGGAACCCAAAGAACTGTTAGCACTTCATTGATCTGTCAATCAACACACTTAGGAGCAGCATGAAAGGATCGCGGATTGCCAGAACATTGTGAGATTCCACCATGCCGTTAAGATCAGGACTATGTAAATTCCAGGGAAGCAACAAGAACATCGGGTTACAGATTTCATCTGCTACCCGCACAAATAATTTTTAGTAATAGATCTCATCTACTACCTAATTATATTGTGCAACACCCATACATCTCTATGTATTCTAGATCGCAACCAGCATCTATGCATAGCCTGGCTCTTGATGCCACTTTTAGGTAACACAACAGAAAACAAAAAAAATCGACCTACGCACCAGCCCAGGACCACTATGGAGACTGCATAAAAGGTTTGATCATTTCGTTACTGACTCGTAGCGCAGCGGAAATAGAGTCGATGACGATCGGCGGTGCAGATCCCCATAGCTAGGATTTACAACCTCCCAACCGCGAGGATGAATACCCTCATCTGCCCCTCGGACAGCCCTCCAGGAGACGGTCAGACAGTCCCCCGGACGGTGTCGCGGACAGCCCTTCGGGAGGACCTCCAAAACTTGGACTGTCACTCGGATAGCCCTTCGGGAGGACCTTCGAAACTCAAATGGTCACATGGACAGCCCTTCGGGAGGCACTCTCGAACTAAGACCGAAACTACGATCTCTCTATAGAGTTGCACACATACGGTGTCATCTATCCGACAGGGCTTCGCCGTCCAGAACTAGTTCTTGCCAGAACCCAGACACCTTTCGGCTCTACGAAACTATTTCGCTAGGAGGGAGAGAAGAAGCCAAATCATTGCAATAGCACTTGTATGTGAGAAGGAGTTAGTTTGTGGGCCGCCCACTCACCTCTATTTATAGGAAAACCAAGGGGTAGGATGTTGGGAGACGTAGTAGTAAATCAAAATTTTCCTACGTGTCACCAAGATCAATCTATGGAGAAACCAGCAAACGAGCGGGGAGAGATTGGATCTTCATACCTTTGAAGATCGCTAAGCGGAAGCGTTGCTAGAACGCGGTTGATGGAGTCGTACTCGCAGCGATTCAGATCGCGGTAGATCCGATCAAGTGCCGAACGGACGGCACCTCCGCGTTCAACACACGTGCAGCCCGGTGACGTCTCCTATGCCTTGATCCAGCAAGGAGGGAGGAGAGGTTGAGGGAGAGCTCCGGCAACACGACGGCGTGGTGGCGGTGGAGCTGCGTGGTACTCCGGCAGAGCTTCGCTAAGCACTACGGAGAACGAGGAGAGGGAGGAGTAGGGCTGCACCAGGGAGGAGATGAATTCGTGTGTTGTGCAGCCCCAAATACCTCCACTATATATAGGAGGAGGGGAGGAGAGGTGCTGCGCCCTAGGGTTCCACCCTAGGGGTGGCGGCAGCCTCCAGAAACCCATCTGGCCGGCGGCCAGGGCAGGTAGAGGTGGAGGCGCCCTAGGGTGGGCCTTAAGGCCCATCTAAGCCTAGGGTTTGCCCCCTCCACCCTTGCTGCGCCTTGGGATGGGGTGGGAGGCGCACCAGACCTCCTAGGGGATGGCTCCCTCCCACTCTTGGCCCATGGAACCTTCCGGGGCAGGTGGGCCCACATGGTGGACCCCCGGAACCCTTCCGGTGGTCCCGGTACACTATCGGAGACACCCGAAACACTTCCGGTATCCAAAACCTCACTTCCTATATATCAATCTTCGTCTTCGGACCATTCCGGGACTCCTCTTGACATCCGTGATCTCATCCGGGACTCCGAACAACCTTCGGTAACCACGTACACTATTTCCCTATAACCCTAGCGTCATCGAACCTTAAGTGTGTAGACCCTACGGGTTCGGGAGACACGTAGACATGACCGAGACACCTCTCCGGTCAATAACCAACAGCGGGATCTGGATACCCATGTTGTCTCCCACGTACTCCACGATGATCTCATCGGATGAACCACGATGTCAAGGATTCAATCAATCCCGTATACAATTCCCTTTGTCTATCGGTATGGAACTTGCCCGAGATTCGATCGTCGGTATCCCCATACCTTGTTCAATCTCGTTACCGGCAAGTCTCTTTACTCGTTCCGTAATACATCATCCTGTGACTAACTCCTTAGTCACATTGAGCTCATAATGATGATGTCTTACCGAGTGGGCCCAGAGATACCTCTCCGTCACACGGAGTGACAAATCGCAGTCTCGATTCGTGTCAACCCAACAGACACTTTCGGAGATACCCGTAGCGTACCTTTATAGCCACCCAGTTACATTGTGACGTTTGGCACACCCAAAGCATTCCTACGGTATCCGGGACTTACACAATCTCATGGTCTAAGGAAACGACACTTGACATTAAAAGCTTTAGCAAACGAACTACACGATCTTGTGCTATGCTTAGGATTGGGTCTTGTCCATCACATCATTCTCCTAATGATGTGATCCTGTTATCAACGACATCCAATGTCCATGGTCATGAAACCGTGACCATCTATTGATCAACGAGCTAGCCAACTAGAGGCTCACTAGGGACACGTTGTGGTCTATGTATTCACACATGTATTACGGTTTCCGGTTAACACAATTATAGCATGAACAACAGACAATTATCATGAACTAGGAAATACAATAATAACCATTTTATTATTGCCTCTAGGGCATATTTCCAACAGTCTCCCACTTGCACTAGAGTCAATAATCTAGTTACATTGTGATGAATCGAACACCCATAGCATTCTGGTGTTGATCATGTTTTGCTCGTGAGAGAGGTTTAGTCAACGGATCTGTGACATTCAGATCCGTATGCACTTTACAAATATCTATGTCTCCCTCCTGAATGTAATCACGGATGGAGTTGAAGCGGTGCTTGATGTGTCATGTCTTCTTGTGAAACCTGGGCTCCTTCGCAAGGGCAATAGCTCCAGTGTTGTCATAGAGTAGAGTCATCGGGCCCGACGCATTCGGAATCACTCCTAGGTCGGTGATGAACTCCTTCATCCAGACTCCCTCCTTTGCTGCTTCCGAAGCAGCTATGTACTCCGCTTCACATGTAGATGCTGCCACGACGCTTTGCTTGCTGCTGCTCCAGCTCACTGCCCCTCCATTCAAAATATACACGTATCCGGTTTGCGACTTGGAGTCGTCCGGATCTGTGTCGAAGCTAGCATCGACGTAACCCTTTACGACGAGCTCTTCGGCACCTCCATAAACGAGAAACATGTCCTTTGTCCTTTTCAGGTATTTCAGGATATTCTTGACCGCTGTCTAGTGTTCCGCTCCGGGATTACTTTGGTACCTCCCTACCAAACTTATGGCAAGGTTCACATCAGACCTAGTACACAGCATGGCATACATGATAGAGCCTATGGCTGAAGCATAGGGGATGACACTCATCTCTTCTCTATCCTTTGCCGTGGTCGGGCATTGAGTCGTACTCAATCTCACACCTTGCAACACAGGCAAGAACCCCTTCTTGGACTGATCCATATTGAACTTCTTCAATATCTTTTCAAGGTATGTGCTTTGTGAAAGACCAATGAGGTGTTTCGATCTATCTCTATAGATCTTAATACCTAATATGTAAGCAGCTTCTCCAAGGTCCTTCATTGAAAAACACTTATTCAAGTAGGCCTTTATACTTTCCAAGAGTTCTATATTATTTCCCATTATCAGCATGTCATCCACATACAGTATAAGAAATGCTATAGAGCTCCCACTCACTTTCTTGTAAATACAAGGTTCTCCATAAACCTGTACAAACCCAAACGCTTTAATCACCTCATTAAAGCGAATGTTCCAACTCCGAGATGCTTGCACCAGCCCATAGATGGAGCGCTGGAGCTTGCATACCTTGTTAGCATCTTTAGGATCGACAAAACCTTCCGGCTGCATCATATACAGTTCTTCCTTGAGGAAGTCATTAAGGAATGCCGTTTTGACGTCCATTTGCCAGATCTCATAATCATAAAATGCGGCAACTGCTAACATGATTCGGACTGACTTTAGCATCGCTACGGGTGAGAAAGTCTCATCGTAGTCAACTCCTTGAACTTGTCGATAACCCTTAGCAACAAGCCGAGCCTTATAGGCGGTCACATTTCCGTCCACGTCAGTCTTCTTCTTAAAGATCCATTTGTTTTCAATGGCTCGCTTATCATCAGGCAAGTCCACCAAAGTCCATACTTTGTTCTCATACATGGATCCTATCTCGGATTTCATGGCCTCAAGCCAGTTGTCGGAATCCGGACCCGCCATCGCTTCTTCATAGTTTGAAGGTTCACCATTGTCCAACAACATGATCTCTAGGACAAGATTGCCGTACCACTCTGGTGCGGAACGTGTCCTAGTGGACCTTCGAATAGTGACTTGATCTGAAGCTTCATGATCATCATCATTAACTTCCTCTCTAGCCGGTGTAGGTTCCACAGAAACAACTTCCTGCGCTACGCTACTCTCCGGTTCGAGTGGAGGTACAATTACCTCATCAAGTTCTATTTTCCTCCCACTTACTTCTTTCGAGGGAAACTCTTTCTCGAGAAAGGATCCATTCTTGGCAACAAAGAATTTGCCCTCGGATCGTAGGTAGAAGGTATACCCAATAGTCTCTTTGGGATATCCTATGAAGACGCACTTTTCCGCTTTGGGTTCGAGCTTCTCAGGTTGAAGTTTCTTCACATAAGCATCGCATCCCCAAACTTTTAGAAATGACAGCTTAGGTTTCTTTCCAAACCATAATTCATACGGTGTCGTCTCAACGGATTTAGACGGTGCCCTATTTAAAGTGAATGCGGCAGTCCCTAATGCATATCCCCAAAATGATAGCGGTAAGTCGGTAAGAGACATCATAGATCGCACCATATCCAATAGAGTGCAATTACGACGTTCAGACACACCATTTCGCTGAGGTGTGCCGGGCGGCGTGAGCTGTGAAACAATTCCACATTTCCTAAGGTGCGTGCCAAACTCGTGACATAAATATTCTCCGCCACGATCAGATCGTAGGCATTTTATTTTCCTGTCACATTGATTCTCGACCTCACTCTGATATTCCTTGAACCTTTCAAAGGTTTCAGACTTGTGTTTCATTAAGTAGACATACCCATATCTGCTCAAGTCATCAGTGAGGGTGAGAACATAACGGTAGCCACCGCGAGCCTCGACACTCATTGGACCGCATACATCGGTATGTATTATCTCCAACAAGTCAGTTGCTCGCTCCATTGTTCCGGAGAACGGAGTCTTGGTCATCTTGCCCATGAGGCATGGTTCGCATGTGTCAAATGATTCGAAATCAAGTGACTCCAAAAGTCCATCAGCATGGAGCTTCTTCATGCGTTTGACACCAATATGGCCAAGACGGCAGTGCCACATGTAAGTGGGACTATCGTTATCAACTTTACACTTTTTGGTACTCACACTATGGACATGTGTAACATCACGTTCGAGATTCATCAAAAATAAACCATTGACCAGCGGGGCATGAGCATAAAACATTTCTCTCATATAAATAGAACAACCATTATTCTCGGATTTAAATGAGTAGCCATCTCGCATCAAGCAAGATCCAGATACAATGTTCATGCTCAAAGCTGGTACTAAATAACAATTATTAAGGTTTAAAACTAATCCCGAAGGTAGATGTAGAGGTAGCGTGCCGACGGCGATCACATCGACCTTGGAACCATTCCCGACGCGCATCGTCACCTCGTCCTTGGCCAGCCTCCGCTTATTCCGCAGCTCCTGCTTGGAGTTACAAATGTGAGCAGCTGCACCGGTATCAAATACCCATGAGCTACTACGAGCGCTGGTCAAGTACACATCAATAACAAGTATATCACATATACCTTTAATGTTGCCGTCCTTCTTATCCGCTAAGTACTTGGGGCAGTTCCGCTTCCAGTGACCGATACCCTTACAATAGAAACACTCAGTCTCAGGCTTGGGTCCATTCTTGTTCTTCTTCTTCCCGGCAAATTGCTTACCGGGCACGGCAACAACTTTGCCGTCCTTCTTGAAGTTCTTCTTACCCTTGCCTTTCTTGAAACTAGTGGTCTTGTTTACCATCAACACTTGATGCTCCTTTCTGATCTCGACCTCTGCTGATTTCAGCATCGAGTACAACTCAGGAATGGATTTCTCCATCCCCTGCATGTTGTAGTTCATCACAAAGCTCTTGTAGCTAGGTGGAAGCGACTGGAGGATTCTGTCAATGACCGAGTCATCCGGGATGTTAACTACCAGCTGAGTCAAGCGGTTGTGAAGCCCAGACATCTTGAGGATGTGCTCACTGACAGAACTGTTCTCCTCCATCTTACAACTAAAGAACTTGTTGGAGACTTCATATCTCTCGACCCGGGCATGAGCTTGAAAGACCAGTTTCAGCTCTTGGAACATCTCATATGCTCCATGTTGCTCAAAACGCTTTTGGAGCCCCGGTTCTAAACTGTAAAGCATGCCGCACTGAACAAGGGAGCAATCATCGCAGAGAGAATGCTAAGCGTTCGCAACGTCTTGTTCTGCTGGGAGAAGGGGTGGGTCGCCTAGCGGTGCATCAAGGACATACAGTTTCTTGGAAGCTATGAGGATGATCCTCAAGCCACGGACCCAGTCCGCATAGTTGCTTCCATCATCTTTCAGCTTGGTTTTCTCTAGGAACGCGTTGAAATTGAGGTTGACATTTGCGTTGGCCATTGGATCTACAATATAGATATTAAAGGCAATTTTAGACTAAGTTCATGATAATTAAGTTCACATAATCATATTATTCAATGAACTCCCACTTAGATAGACATCTCTCTAGTCATCCAAGTGATACATGATCCATGTCAACTAGCCCATGTCCGATCATCACGTGAGACGGACTAGTCATCCATGGTGAACATCTTCAAGTTGATCGTATCTTCTATACGACTCATGTTCGACCTTTCGGTCTTCCGTGTTCCGAGGCCATGTCTATACATGCTAGGCTCGTCAAGTCAACCTACGTGTTTCGCGTGTGTAAATCTGGCTTACACCCATTGTATGCGAACGTTAGAACCTATCACACCCGATCATCACGTGGTGCTTCGGAACAACGATCCTTAGCAACAGTGCACAGTTAGGGTGAACACTTCTCTTGAAATTTTATTGAGAGATCATCTTATTTACTACCGTCGTTCTAAGCAAATAAGATGTAAACATGATAAACATCACATGTAATCAATATAGTGACATGATATGGCCAATATCATCTTGCTCCTATGATCTCCATCTTCGGGGCACGATGATCATCATTGTCACCGGTACGACACCATGATCTCCATCATCATGATCTCCATCATTGTGTCTTCATGAAGTTGTCTCGCCAACTATTACTTCTACTACTATGGCTAACACTTAGCAATAAAGTAAAGTAATTACATGGCGTTTATGATTGACACGCAGGTCATACAATAATATAAGACAACTCCTATGGCTCCTGCCGGTTGTCATATTCATCGACATGCAAGTCGTGAACCCTATTACAAGAACATGATCAATCTCATACATCACAATGCATCACATCACATCCTTCTGGCCATATCACATCACAAGGCATATGCTGCAAAAACAAGTTAGACGTCCTCTAATTTGTAGTTGCAAGTTTTTACGTGGTTGCTATAGGATTCTAGCAAGAACGTTTCTTACCTACGCCAAAACCACAACGTGATATGCCAATTGCTATTTACCATTCATAAGGACCCTCTTCATCGAATCCAATCCGACTAAGGTGGGAGAGACAGACACCCGCTAGCCACCTTATGCAACTAGTGCATGTCAGGCGGTGGAACCGGTCTCACGTAAGCGTACGTGTAAGGTTGGTCCGGGCCGCTTCATCCCACAATACCATCGAATAAAGATAAGACTAGTAACGGCAAGCATATTAACAAAATCGATGCCCACAACTACTTTGTGTTCTACTCGTGCATAGATTCTACGCATAGACCTAGCTCTGATACCACTTTTGGGAGACGTAGTAGTAAATCAAAATTTTCTTACGTGTCACCAATATCTATCTATGGAGAAACCAGCAAACGAGCGGGGAGAGATTGGATCTTCATACCTTTGAAGATCGCTAAGCGGAAGCGTTGCTAGAACGCGGTTGATGGAGTCGTACTCGCAGCGATTCAGATCGCGGTAGATCCGATCAAGTGCCGAACGGACGACACCTTCGCGTTCAACACACGTGCAGCCCGGTGACGTCCCCTACGCCTTGATCCAGCAAGGAGGGAGGAGAGGTTGAGGGAGAGCTCCGGCAACACGACGGCGTGGTGGCTTTGGAGCTGCGTGGTACTCCGGCAGAGCTTCGCTAAGCACTACGGAGAACGAGGAGAGGTGCACCAGGGAGGAGATGAACTCGTGTGTTGTACAACCCCAAATACCTCCACTATATATAGGAGGAGGGGAGGAGAGGTGCTGCGCCCTAGGGTTCTACCCTAGGGGTGGCGGCAGCCTCCAGAAACCCATCTGGCCGGCGGCCAGGGCAGGGAGAGGTGGAGGCGCCCTAGGGTGGGCCTTAAGGCCCATCTAAGCCTAGGGTTTGCCCCCTCCACCCTTGCCGCGCCTTGGGATGGGGTGGGAGGCGCACCAGACCTCCTAGGGGATGGCTCCCTCCCACTCTTGGCCCATGGAACCTTCCGGGGCAGGTGGGCTCACTTGGTGGACCCCCGGAACCCTTCCGGTGGTCCCGGTACACTACCGGAGACACCCGGCACACTTCCGGTATCCAAAACCTCACTTCCTATATATCAATCTTCGTCTCCGGACCATTACGGGACTCCTCGTGACATCCGGGATCTCATCTGGGACTCCAAACAACCTTCGGTAACCACGTACACTATTTCCCTATAACCCTAGCGTCATCGAACCTTAAGTGTGTAGACCCTACGGGTTCGGGAGACACGTAGACATGACCGAGACACCTCTCCGGTCAATAACCAACAGCGGGATCTGGATACCCATGTTGTCTCCCACGTACTCCACAATGATCTCATCGGATGAACCACGATGTCAAGGATTCAATCAATCCCGTATACAATTCCCTTTGTCTATCGGTATGGAACTTGCCCGAGATTCGATCGTCGGTATCCCCATACCTTGTTCAATCTCGTTACCGGCAAGTCTCTTTACTCGTTCCGTAATACATCATCCCGTGACTAACTCCTTAGTCACATTGAGCTCATAATGATGATGTCTTACCGACTGGGCCCAGAGATACCTCTCCGTCACACGGAGTGACAAATCCCAGTCTCGATTCGTGTCAACCCAACAGACACTTTCGGAGATACCCGTAGCGTACCTTTATAGCCACCCAGTAACGTTGTGACGTTTGGCACACCCAAAGCATTCCTACGGTATCCGGGAGTTACATAATCTCATGGTCTAAGGAAACGACACTTGACATTAAAAGCTTTAGCAAACGAACTACACGATGTTGTGTTATGCTTAGGATTGGGTCTTGTCCATCACATCATTCTCCTAATGATGTGATCCCGTTATCAACGACATCCAATGTCCATGGTCATGAAACCGTGACCATCTATTGATCAACGAGCTAGCCAACTAGAGGCTCACTAGGGACACGTTGTGGTCTATGTATTCACACATGTATTACGGTTTCCGGTTAACACAATTATAGCATGAACAACAGACAATTATCATGAACTAGGAAATACAATAATAACCATTTTATTATTGCCTCTAGGGCATATTTCCAACATAGGATGGGACTTGGAATTACCAAAATGTCCATGAGGTGAGCACACCACAAGGGCATAAAGGGAAAGCCTCCAAATAGTGTTGCCTGCATCACCATGCCTGCAACACTATGCTTGCATCACCATGCCCGCATCATCCCCTAATAGTATTTTTACTATTCACAAATAGTGTTTCCACTATTCACAAATAGTGTTTCCACTATTCGCAATAGTGTTTCCAATAAAGTAATCCAAAAAGCACTTTCACTATTCATGACGACATTTTTTAGCCTCCGTTCGAACTGAAAATATTTATGTGGGTTTAGAACGTTTCCAGCACCCACTAAAATAATTTTCAATGCCATCTAGAACATTCCTGATTAGTGATTTTCATCTGCGAAAAGCATCTGAAGCGGTTCCGGCAGCTCCGGAACATTTCCCGTTTTTCTTCCGGAAAATTCTCAGAAGTTTCCAGAATGATTCTGGCACCCTCCAAGAATTATCAGGCACGTGCCAAAACCAATTTGACTTAATGGTATCCCCTGAAACAACTTTTCAGTTTTACCTAAACTGTTCCGGTGTTCTCTCTGCAGAACTTTTCCGGTGTCCAAAACTTTTCCGGTGATTTTCTCTCAGACTCCCTGTATAGTATTCAGCGGATAGATGACCCTTAAGCATGTGACCCTATAGGTTCGGTGAACCATAGACATGACCCGAAACCCCTTCCGATCAATGATCAACATCGGAGCCGTGGACACCCATATTGACCCCTATACCCACACGAATGAATATTCGAGTGAACCTCCAGTTGCCGTGTGCTATTCCTCTTGCTTCGCGATATGTTACAAATACCCGAGGTGAGACATGTTGGCATCCCCGTGGATCAACAACTTGTCCACTATGCCAGTTACCTCGTTACCGGTATTGTTCTCTTTTCTCGTTCCCGTGTTCCGGCATCCCCGTGATCAAATCAAAAAGTGTCTGGCCAGACGATGATGGATACCGTAACACCGAGAGGGCCCAGAGATATCTCTCCATCGTTGGAGGAGCAAATCCCAATATTGAGCTATCAAGTTACTTGACATACTTTTCCATGAACCCGTAAGCCGCCGTAATAGCCACCCATTTACGGATGACGTTTAACAAACCCCAAAGTTCATGAAGCAAGCATGAAGAAACTCGATACTCTCATGGTCTAAGGAATTATGCAAACATTAACTTCTCTGTGCTATTTACCATTAACTTATGACAAATGTATCTCATAGCATAACATCAATTCGGGTCGATTCAACACAAATGTTCTTCTAATATTGTGCCCTCAAAATGCAATACTTGAACCAGTCTTAGAGGCCAGACTAGGAATACAATTTACCGTTTATTATTCCATACGTGCATATGAGTCTTCCTTCAAGCCTCGTGGTTATTGTAGACTCAAGAAGGATAGTAGTTATAGCATGGAACATAAACCTAATTATGAACAGGGAGATAATCAATACGATTTATTATTGCCTCTAGGGCATATCTCCTACACGAACCGTGTACCGCCATCAAGTCATAGACGATGGCCGTCTTCCTCGTCGACTGGGCGATGAGAAAGTTCGTGCTGCCTCCCCCAGACTCCACGCATTGGCGTATGCACTTCGACGGCTCAAAGATGAGGATCGGCCTGGGTGCCGGCATAGTCCTCTCCTCTCCGAAAGGTGACCAACTCAAGTACACACTCCAGATTCATTTCGCCGCCTACAACAACGTGGCCAAGTACGAGGCACTCATCCATGGCCTCCGGCTCACCAAGGAGATTGACATCAAGTGCATCATGTGCTTTGGCGACTCCGACCTTGTGGTGCAGCAGGTCTTTGGCGAATGGGATGCCAGGGACGCCAACATGGCCAACTACTGCTTACTAGTCTAGCAGCTCACCGGTCCTTCGAGGGCTATGAGTTCCACCACGTCCCGTGGGCGGACAACGAGGCGGCCGACACGCTGGCGAAGATCGGCTCCACTCGGCAGGCCATCCCAGCCGGTGTCTCCCTCGAACGACTATTCAAGCCGTCAATCAAGCCCTCCCCCGAATCAGAGTCCATCTTCGTGCCGGCTGACGCTGCCGGCTCGTCGGCAAATCCGGTTGCTCCGTCAGCATCTTCACCACCGGCTGCATCAACTCTAACTGCCTCGCCGGTCCCGTCAGCACCGGCTACCCAGCCGGCGGCACCAGTTCCAACTATCCAGCCGGCTGCATTCGAAGCGGTCGGCTCCGACGCCACGGTGGTCATGATGATGATCGACGCCCCTCCCACCGTCTCCACCCTGGGGACTGGCGAGCCGGTCCCGGGCTCCCGAGCCGGTCCCCATCTCGGCTCCCTCATGGGACTAGCCCATCCTGACTTTCCTTCTACGCGACGAGCTCCCTCCTAACGAGGCCATGGTGAGGCGAATCCAGGGCTGAGCCCCGGCCTACAGCATCATCAATCGCGAGCTCGTTCATCTTAGCACCAACGGTGCTTCGAGCCAGAAAAGGGTGAGGAAATCCTCCTCGACATTCACCAGGGTGAGTGTAGGCACCACGTCGCCTCCAGGACCCTGGTGGCCAAGGCTTTCCGCCACGGCTTCTACTTGCCGACCGCTTTGGAGGAGGCCAAGCGGCTGGTCCACGAGTGCGAGGGCTGCCAGCACTTCAGCATGCAGAGCCACCTACCGGCCACGGACCACCAGACCATGCCCCTCTCGTGGCCCTTTGCCGTCTAGTGAGTCCCTGCAAAACTGCCCAAGGAGGCATGACGCATCTGCTAGTGGCCATTGACAAGTTCACGAAATGGATTGAGGCCAGTCTGATAAGGAAGCTAGATGGTCCCACGGCCGGCCGATTCATCGAACATATCACGGTCCGCTACGGCGTTCCCAACAGCATCATCACTGATAATGACACCAACTTCCCAAGGGCACGCTAGCACGTTTCTGTGCCAAGCAAGGCATCCGGCTCGACTTGATCTCCGTCGTGCATCCACAGTCAAACGACCAGGTCGAGAGGGCAAACGGCCTGATCCTGGCCGGCATCAAGCCCCGGATCGTAACGCCACTGGTCAGGTCAGCCGGCTGCTGGATCAACGAGTTGCCGGCTGTCCTTTGGAGCCTCAGGACCATGCCTAACTGATCGACCGGCTACACTCCCTCTTTCTCGTGTACGGGTCCGAGGCAATCATCCCCACCAACGTCGAGTTCGACTCGCCTCGGGTCGCCTTGTACACGAAGAAGGATGCGTGGAAGGCCAGAGAAGACGGAGTCAACCTACTCGAAGAAGCACACGAAATGGCCTTGAGCCAGACGGCCATCTACCAGCAGAAGCTCTGACACTACCACAACAAGCATATCCGACCGCTCTCCTTCTAAGAAGGGGACTTGGTGCTCAGGCGGATCCAGCGAACGACCATCCATCACAAGTTGTCCTCCCCATGGGAGGGCCCGTTCTTCATCAGCAAGGCACTGCAAACAACGCGTACTACCTGATAGATGCCTAGAAGCTGCAGAAGCGCAAGAGAGACGCCTCCGGCGAGGAGACAGAGCGCCCATGGAATGCGGCGCTCCCCTGCCCGTTTTACTGCTAGGAACCAGTGTGTGTATGTATCCTTCCCTTTTAGGCTTATGAATGCAACGGCTTCCCCAAGATGGCTCTTGGGACACGCCCTTTCTTGCTTCATTCCAAAAAATTTGGCTCAATTCACCGGCTCCCAGATCTGGCTCCCGGTCCCGGGGGCTCGCCGGCTAGTCCTAACATCCTCCCTTGAAGTAGATCAAGTAGTGTGGGCCGAACAAGTCCTCCCACCCCTCCCAGCTACAGATCGGATCCTGGCTGTCCGTCTAGTGGGGTCGCGGGGCGACAAAACTTAGCACACACGAAAGGTTGACTGCTTGGGGGACGCCGACTAGGTCTTGCCGAACCATTTTCTCGCCTATGTCGCTTGCCTTACCGGAAAGGCCCTCGCGGTTCCCAAACTCAAAGTTGGCTCCTTCAAGGCGGACGCCCTATCCCAGCTACAGACCGGCTCCCGGTTGTCGGGCTGGCGAGGCCGAAACCAAGGAGAAGAAGAATATGAGCAAACGGAACCAAAGGGGGCAAACAAGGGAAAGGATAAGCCGGCACGCACAAAAACAACCATTGCAACAACCAGAAACTTCATAAAACTTAAAAGGCCCATGTCCATAAGTTCATTACATTTACACCCCTAGTGGGTGGACTTGAAGTTCTAACAAAAGCGCAGGGATAAAAAAGAAAGAGAGAGCTCTAGGGGGTGGCCGCTCTGCCCTCTCCGTCACCTCCCGTGGTAGCTCCCTCCTCTAGGTCCCGAGCCGGCTCAGAGTCGGTGTAATCGTCGATGCTGGAATCGGCATCCTCACCGTCCATCTCGGCATCGCTTCCCTTCGGGTCGCCCAGCGCAAGCGCATACTGGTCCTTCGGGATCACCGTGACGTCCACCTCGCGCTCAGGGACGTATTTTTCCCAGACGGCGAAGGATACAAGGTCGCTGGCTCACATGGCCAGCACGTCGGCCACCGCCTCCAGATCTGCATCGGTGCCGGCACGGTAGGCCGTGAGCAGGCTCATGTCCAGCTCGGGGTACCACGACCTCGCGATGCGAAGGGCCATGCCCGCACCGGCGCGCGCCATGGAGGCCCTCCAGGCGTTCACCCGCGCGGTCCCGAAGTCTACCGCGACAGCCGGCTCATCGAAGCCGGATCCACCGCGCCCGACTAGAGTACGCGGACTAGTGCCTTGCCGGTCGCCTGAAGCCGCTTCAAGGCGTGAACCACCACCTCTAGCCTCGCCCTTGCAGCGATCCCCACCTTGTTTAGGGTCCAGGGGCATGCGGCTCAACGGCGACCCCCTGCTCCCGCTGGCCCTCACGGTTGGATGCCACGGCTGCCTCAGCGGCCTCTTGCGTACCAGGGAAGAGCCCTGATAAGAAAAGATGAAAAAGGAGGATGAATGAAAAGGCCAACCAAAACCACAAACGAGCACGCGGGAAGGATGAGACGACATGGACTTACCATGCAGCATGCGGTCTATCCCGTGCCCCTGCTCCCGCAGCTCCGACTCCCTCGCGGACCACTCCTGGAGCCGGTGCTCGTGCTCGCTCCGGGCCGTCTGCGCCTCGTCAACAGCCTTCGCCAGCACGGCGTCCTTGGCTTCTAGCTCTCGGCGATGGGCATGCTCCTGCTCCTCCGCTTACTGGCGAAGGGCTGCCTCGTGGTCCGATAGCTCCTCGCGGTGGGCCGCCTAGCGCTCGGCCGCCTCCGCCTGCACCCGAGCCACCTCCAAGCGGAGCCGCTCGCACTCTGCAGTCAGGGAGTTCCACTGATCGCTAAGCTCCTCGACCTGGCGTTGGAGGTCGACCGTCTCGGCATTGGTGTCTGCCCGGGCTGGAGAAACCTCAATCAAAAGACAAGAGAAGAAGAAGGGGATTCGTCTCGCCTCCGTGACGACTGGCCCAAATCCCGGGGGCTACACCCCCACCTTGGAAATCATGAAGGCCTTACCTTGCAGGTCCTGGGACAGGGTGGTCAGCCGACCCTCGTTCTCCTAATACAAGCTCAACAAGGAGTTGTATGCGGTCACCCGATGGTCGTGCGCCACCTACAAACAACAAAGAGGTGACGCAACATTAGACTCGACCCGCCTACGCCATAGCCAGCTCGAATCTCGGGGGCTACACCCAGTGGGTGCGCTAGCGCGCCCCCACTGAAGAAAACGCCGAGAACAAGAAAAAGAAAGAAAAGAGGGGAGCTTATCGCGATGGTACGCTCCATCTGCACCAGTCGGTCGTTGGCTGCCCGGGTGTCTTGCACCGTCTGGGCACGATAGGCGGCGAACGCCTCGACCGCAGCAGTCACCACCGCGCCGAGAGCATTCGACAGATCCCGGCGACCGGGCGGCTGGTTTGTAGCCCAACTCTTCTGCGGTCGGCCCCCGTCTGCCGGCCCTCCCTTGCCTGAGGTCACCAGGGGGGTGGCACCTCCCGGCACCATCGTGCCAATGGCCTCGGACGAAGAGCCTGCGCCGCTCGGCCCCTCGGGCGGCTCGGCCTCCCGCCTCGGTCCTCCGCTTCCGGCCTCTCCTGCCCGGTTCGGCCCGGGAGCTGGCGTTCCCAGATTTGGCTCGTCGCGAGGCGGAACCTCTGGATCCGGAGCCTCCGGAGGCGACACCTCCGGAGCCGGCATGTCAGGAGCAGGCGCCCTGGCAGTCGCCACTTCGATATCCGGGGGACCCTCCACCCTTGGCAGCATGCCGTCTGCATCTGGGGGATCCGCACCACGATCCGCCTCCTCCTCCTCGCCATCGGCGCGGTCCGCCCCAGCACCAGCTGCCGCACGAGCATCCTCCACCGCCTTCGCGTCTGCCTCTGCCTGTCGCGCGGGTCGTGGCGGTCCTTGGACCGCCATTCCCGGCCCTCGGGGAACGGCTCCCACGGCTGGCCGGCTGCCTCCCCGTAGGCTCCTCATGATGGCGTCCTTTTTCTTTGCTGACTCCTCCCACGGGTGGTGCCCCTCGGTGTGTAGCTCCTGCTAGGCCGCCTCCAGGTCGCGCCAAGCCTCGCTTTCCCTCTCCTCGGCGATGCTCGTCGGCGATTCCCGCGGCATCGCTCGCTGAGGTCCTCCCCAAGGCACGTGCCTCCCTAAGCAAACAGAATAAGAGGGGGAGGGCAGAGGAAAGATCAAGGGGAATGAGATTAGGGCAAGCATGATTTACCCGATGACGACGGGGACCGCGGTCCTTGTGGGGCCCGTCAGGATGACCTGCCTCCTCTTGCCACCGCTTCCACAGCTGCTTCCCGGCTCCTCGGTGGCAACCCGTTTATGTGCCGGCCCGGAGCCGCCCGCCTGCTTCCCCTTGCCACCGGCCGCCGCGTCATCCCGGTCGGGCTCATCGCCGACGCGGCGAAGACACCTCCTCAGCGGTGCCGTGGCTTCATCCTCCAAAGCCTTGACATCCTCCGGAGCCTCTACATCATGTGACTCCTCTGACGCAGCATCATCGTCGGCCCAATCCCGCAAATTTGGACAGGGAGGGGACTCACCCATCGACTCGATCGCCTCCATCACCGTCTCCCCCGGCTTCGGGTATGCCGGCTCGATCTGAGTCAGCCACATCCACGTCGTTGACATCCTCCACCTCCTCGGGGACCGAGTCTGCTACATCGGTGGCCGGCTCCCCGTACTCCTGCAACAAGGGGAAAACCTGTAGGCAGGGATATTCTTTTCGCTATTAAATCAAGATGGCACTTCCAATGGGGAAAAGGAGGATGGGCCAGCTGAATCACTTACCGGCGGCACTGGGTGGCTCCGACTGTATGGGGTTTCCCCCCCACTACTAACTCCCCTCCTTTAGCTTTGCCGAGGAGATGGCGTTCACCCTCCGCGCCACATGAACCGGCTTCAGCTCCTTGGTGGAGAGCCGACAGGGGTCATGTCGGCCCCCCATCTGGCATATGAGGTGCGGCTAGCTCTGCAGCGGCTGCACCCGGCGCGCCACCAACGCCGTCAGCAGATCAGACGCCTTCAGGCCTTCTGACCCGGTCATGTGCAGCACTCGCTCGTAGATCCGGTCTGCTATCTCCAAGGACTGAGGTGGAGCCATCCGCCGGTTCGACATCGCCACCGACGACACGTTGACGAAGTCGGGGAGGTTGATGTGGTCCTCCTACGGCTTCACATTCTTCACGTAGAAGAACCCCTACTGCTAGTTCTTCACCGACTCCTGTAGCGGGAGCTTCAAGAAGCCGGCTCCCTGGTGGGTGTGGATCAGAGCACCCCCACAGGCGGTCATGACCGCTTCCTTCATCACCGGATCCTTCGCCGTCTACCGCTTGAGGAAGAAGAGGCGGAACCAAAGGTCAAGCCTCGGCTCCACCCCCAAGTACCCCTCACAGAGGGTGACGTAGGTCGCCAGCTGCAGAACGACGTTGGGGGCAAGGTGGTGCGGCTACAGGCCAAACCACGACAAGAACCACCGGAAGAACATGCTCGTCAGCAGCTCGAGCCCATGGACGAAGTGCTCGGCGAAGACGACCACCTCCCCGTCCCGTAGGGCTGGGGAATTCCCTAGCCCGGCAATGCGCGCCTCCACGAGCTCCTCCGACGACAGCTTGCGGTGGTGGCGGAGATGCTCGATGAACTGCTCATCGACGATGCTGCCGTCCCACACCCCCTTGCTCGCCTTGGCTCCTCGAGGGGCTTGTGGGCGCGACGGCGAGTGCGGCAGCTTGGCTGCTGGATGGACTCCGGTGGCAACGACGGGGGCATGTCGAAGGGCACGGGCTTTGCTCTCTTTCTCTCTTTCTCTCGGAGCGGGAGGAGGAGGGCGACGAGTGCGAAGTGACGAGGGCAAGGGGAACAAATGTGTCGTTCCCTTCCCCTTCCTTTCCCCATTTAAATCCTGCACGGACCGTCGTGGGGGTAGATTCATTACGCACGTCCCCCACAAATCCCCGTCGCGTGTGGGATGGCAGATATTGCCCTCGGGTATGCCCACAGACGACCCAAATCGCAGAAGATCCACGTGCACGGGCCGAGGCCGTGGCTAGGGCGGGGCCTGCGTCCCAGTCCGGTCTTGTCCTCCGTGCGGCCTGTCAGGGTCGCGGCCCGTTATGTCTCCCATGTGGCACGGACGTACTGCCCGTCGAGGCAACCGAGGCGGTGCTCGAAGCGTCGACCGACTGCGTTGCTGGCGGCCGACCGTCCATGAACATCTAGCTTCCGAAGCGGGCCGCAACATTAAGGCGATGTTCAAGCCAGCAAGGTCCGCCACGGCTCGGCGGCGGGCCTCCCTTGCTTCAAGGACTACTGTCGGGGGGATAACCCCGGGGTTGCCTAAAGCGACCCACTGCTCCGACTTTCTAAAGAGACTAAAGGGCGAGCCACCTCCCCCTACAGCCCAGATTGCACCTAGCCGGCTACGCCATGCCGGCTGGGTCTCGCCGGCTACATCTGGCTAGCTCCGCTAGGCTTGCCGGCTAGGGGCAAGGATTCCTGACCCCCTAGCCAGTCATGCCTTGGATCCCACGGCCCACGCGTGCACGGCTACAGTGGCCCCCATCCCAACGGGGGTCAGCGCCTGTATGGCTATAGTGAAGGCAATACTGCCGCTGACTTCGACTCACCGTGACCAGGCCTCCAACAGTGCCGACACGCCTCCAACCACTCCCATGACCTGCCCAGCATGGCTACAGTGTAGCTGGCCATACCACTGACCACGGTCGACTGCCCCAAGGCGATGCCCTAAAGGGCAACCCGTGTCGGGAAGTGACCATTGCTGGGACCTATCACACGGGCCCCTCCGGCTCCCGACGAGACCTCCCAGCCGGCGGGCCCTACCAGCGACGAGACCCTATAGCGGGGGGCCCCACGACCGGATACAGTGGCTGCCAGCTGCCCCCCACGGCTTTCCACCCATATTGTAATCTGGGGGGTTGGCCTATAAAACCTCCTGGAGCCTTCCATGCAGAGGCAATGAACTCTTCTTCTTAATTTTTTCTCCCCGAATAGGAATATATAGAAGTGAAAACGAGGTCGGAGGAGCGTCAGGGGGCCCACAAGCCATAGGGGCCCTAGGGGGGTGGGCGCGCCCACCAGGCTTGTGGCCAGGTGGTGCCCCCCTACAATTGATTCTTTCATCAATATTTTTTATTAATTCCAAAAATATTCTCCGTAAATTTTTAGGTCAATCCGAGAACTTTTATTTCTGCACAAAAATAACACCAAGGCAATTCTGCTGAAAACAGCGCCAGTCTGGGTTAGTTCCATTCAAATCATGCAAATTAGAGTCCAAAAGAAGGGCAAAAGAGTTTGGAAAAGTAGATACGTTGGAGACGTATCAACTCCCCCAAGATTAAACCCTTGCTTGTCCTCAAGCAATTCAGTTGATAAACTGGAAGTGATAAAGAAAAACTTTTACAAACTCTGTTTGATCTTTCTGTTGTAAATATGTCTAACTTATGTTCAGATTTTCAGCAAATATTATAGACTAACCACATTCACAATAACATTTAGGTCTTACATTTACTCATATCAATAGCATAATCAACTAGCGAGCAATAATAATAAGTCTCTGATGACAACAATTTTATCAAAACAATCATGATACAATATGACATAATGGTATTTCGCTAGCCCTTTCTGAGATCGCAAAATATAAATGCAGAGCACCTGTAGAGAACAAGGACTAACTAAACATTGTAATTCACAGTGAGAGAGATCCAGTCATGCTCATACTCAATATCAATTAATAGCAAGCATACAAATGATGGTGGTGCTCTCTAACTGGTGCCTTTTATTAGAAGATGATGACTCAACAATAAAGTAAATGGAAAGGCCCTTCGCAGAGAAAAGCATTGATTTGCAGGTGCCAGAGCTCGAGTTTTTAAAACAAAGATAAGTAATGATTTTTGAGCGGTATGCTTTCATTGCTCACATAACGATCAAGAGGTTTTCAATATCTTCCATGCTAGATACATTATAGGCGGTTCCCAAACAGAATAGTAAAGTTTTTATCCCCCCTCCACCAATCAGTCACACTCCACGGCGAGCCGAATCCATAGGTACCGTCCAAACAAACATAGTCATGGGCGAGTTTTGTTTAATTATGTTTTGCTTTTTATTTCGAGCATGGAACTGGTCATCCCGATTACCAGCCACATTCTCGTGAATGATAGTGAATCAACACATATCGTGAGAATAACCCACCTAGCATGGAAGATGCTGACAGCCCCCAATCGCCACATGAGCGATTTGGGCATACAAAACAGAATGTTTATTTGAAGGTTTAAAGTTTGGCACATGCAAAGTTACTTGGAACGGCAAGTAAATACCGCATATAGGTAGATATGGTGGACTCATATGAAACAACTTTGGGTTTGAGAGATTGGATGCACAAACAGTATTCCCGCTTAGTACAAGTGAGGGCTAGCAAAAGACTGGGGAGCGACCAACTAGAGAGCGACACAGTCATCAACATGCTTTGAGATTAACCAACATTTAATGCAAGCATGAGTAGGATATAATTCACTATGAACATAAATATCGTGGTGGCTTTGTTGATTTGTTTCAACTACATGCGTGAAGATGTGCCAAGTCAAGCCACTCGAATCTTTCAGAGGAGGATACCATTCTATCATACTACATCACAACCATTTTAATATGCATGTTGGCACTCTAGACAAACCATTATCCACTCTTAGCCAATTAAGCATGGTATGAGCAACTATAATCTCTAATTGTGATTACAAACATGTTTCATCTATAATGGGCTGAATTAAGAACCATGAGCTAATCATATTTACAAAGGTAAGATAGGTCGAGTTCATACCAGCTTTTCTCCATCTCAGTCAGTTCACCATATATCGTCATTATTGCCTTTCACTTGCATAATCGAACGATGTGAATAATAATAAGAGTGCACGTGCATTAGACTAAGCTGGAATCTACAAACAATAACTCAAAAGGGAAGGCAAAGAAATATGGGCTCTATATGAGATAAACAATAATGCATATGAGAGCGACTCAACATGTCATCGTGGTCTTCTCCTTACGACCCAAAGAAAAGAAAGGAAAATTGTTTACACGGGAAAGCTCCCAACAAGCAAAACAAGAACGAGAAATATTTTTGGGTTTTCTTTCAATGCTACAACTAAAACAAACTAGAAGGTAAAGCTAGAACTATTTTTTTTGGATTTTCTTAAAGATTAATCAAACACATAAGAAGAAAGCATAAAGAAGAAATAAACTACCATGGATAGTACAATGAAAAAGTATGAACACCGATAACTGAAATGAGTGTGTGAACATGAATGTAATGTCGGTGAGAAATATGTACTCCCCCCAGCTTAGGCTTTTGGCCTAAGTTGGTCTAGGGCCATGGCTGGAAATAACCTTCTCCGTGATACTCCAGAGAACACTGAGGGTTCCACTGATTAGCGACCTCTTGTGGCTCCAACTGAAAAACCGGGGCCTGATATGTATCAAGGGACGGTGCCGGCTCGGATGCTGGGGGTTGTGACAAACCCCAATATCCGTTGATGTCATCGGGCATAACAGTGTACCTGCCTGAATGAATATCGAACAGAGAACAAGCAGACAAAGTAATAATCTCACAAGTACCCTGACAAAATACTAAGTTGTAAAGCAGCCTCCTATCATCATTCTTCTTAATAACATCATGGGCTACCATACGGTCATAATCTAAAAACTTTGCAGGTAGCAACCTCTCATCTTTCTCCTGAAGCCTAATGGGTATCTCAAAATGTTTAGCTAAATGAGATGCATAAATACCACCGAATATGGGCCCCTTAGAACGGTTGGTGTTCAACCGTTGGGCCACCATAGAGCCCAAACTAAAGATTCTATGAGCAAATAGAGCATGGCGCAAAATAGCAAGGTCAGGGGCACTAAGGCTTCCACTCTCTCAGCAACCAACTAAACATCTTCCCGCAAATAATGAATAATAGCATAGCACAGCAAAATGTAAACTAGCTGCTCTTGCCTTTGACACGTCTCTCTCTTCCCCTACAGTGACCGCGGCCATAAAATCTTCCATGTCTCGAGGACGTGTTCCCTGATGCTGCCCTCATAGGGTATCTTGCAAACTTTGCAAAAATCATAAAGGTTCATTTTCTTAGGCACATCATATAAGTGAAATTCTACTGTAGGAGGGTCTTCGCTAGGATGAAAGTGAATTTTTTTCACAAAGGTATTCGTGAGCAAGAGGTACTGGTCACACTTATCGTTGAGGAAGTCGGTGATGCTTGCATTCTCGGCCAAATAATAGAAATCTTTGTAAATTCTGGCCGCCCTCAAGAATGCGTCACAAGGCCATTCACATGGTCAAACTTCTGCGATGCGAGGAAGATTATATTTGGGTTTCTCCTTCATTTCATTTGCATCTTCCTTAGAACCCTAACTTGAACAACCTCTTAATAATCTTCCGAACATTACTAAAAAACTCTGGAATTTTAGCGACCTAAAATAAAGGTGAACAAAACTCAACAAAACTCATAGCAACTACTCCCTCAAGTGCCTAGAGACTATATCATGCATCAAAACTACTTGGGACCATACAAATTTGACATGCAAGCTCAGAAACAAGGTCACCACAAGAGCAAAAAAAAATTATATATAAGGCACTAGAACAAAAACTAATTGGACCATTGGAGGAGTCACATACCAAAGAGCAATCCCCTCAAACAGTTTTGCAAATGGAGCTTTGAGCAAGGAGATTGAAAATGGCAGCAAGATGAACTAGAACACGGGTTTGAGCAATGGTGGGATTTTTTCTAGAGGAATATGAAGTAAATGGGTGCTGGAATATGTGAAGGAGGGCCACGTGAGACCCACAAGCCACCAGGGCGCGCCTAGGGGGGTGGGCGCGCCCTGCAGGCTTGTGGCCCCCTGGTGCGGCCCCCTGATGCATACTCAGTGCCAAAAATTCTTAAATATTCTAGAAAAAATCGTACTCCATTTTCAGGGCATTTGAAGAACTTTTATTTTTAGGTCACTTTTTTATTGCACGGGAAACTTAGAAAATAGAAAAATAATAGCATTTTTACTTAATTTCATCTAGGTAACAGAAAGTAAAGGTTAGGTACAGGAAGTTGTGCTTTCTCAATTCATCCATCTCATGCTCATCAAAAGGAATCCATCAATAAGGGTGATCAAGTCTTATTAACAAACTTCTTTCGAATAACATGAAACCGAAGAATTTTCGAATAACACTAAGTTACCTCAATGGGTATATGCATTTCCCCAAAAATAAGTATATCATATTTCTTCTTGATAGTAGGAAGAGGGAACTCAAAGTCTCCAATAATAATCGTTGGAATTTTTTCAATAGAGTTGATACTATGAACTTGAGGTTGTTTCTTCGGAAAGTGTACCGTATGCTCATTACCATTAATGTGAAAAGTGACATTGCCCTTGTTGTAATCAATTACATCCCCTACATTATTCAAAAAGGGTCTACCAAGGATGATCGACATACTATCGTCCTTGGGAATATCAAGAATAACAAAGTCCGTCAAGATAGTAGCATTTGCAACTATGACAAGTACATCCTCACAAATACTGATAGGCAGAGCAGTTGATTTATCAGCCATTTGCAAAGAGATTTCAGCAGGAGTCAACTTATTCAAATGAAGTCTACGGTATAAAGAAAAATGCATAACACTAACACCAGCTCCAAGATCACATAAAGCAGTTTTAACATAATTTCCTTTAATAGAGCATGGTATAGTAGGTACTCCGGGATCTCCTAGTTTCTTAGGTATTCCACCTTTAAAAGTATAATTAGCAAGCATGGTGGAAATCTCAGCTTCCGGTATCTTTCTTTTATTTGTCACAATACTTTTAATATACTTAGCATAAGGAGACATTTTCAAAATATCAGTCAAGCGCATACGCAAAAAGACAGGTCTAAGTATTTCAACAAAGCGCTCAAAATCCTCATCATCCTTTTTCTTGGATGGTTTAGGAGGAAAGGGCATGGGTTTCTGAACCCATGGTTCTCTTTCTCTACCATGTTTCCTAGCAATGAAGTCTCTTTTATCGTATCTTTTTTTCTTAGGTTGTGGGTTATCAAGATCATCAACAAGTTCAATCTCCACATCCTTATCATTACTGGGTTGAGTATCAACACGAACATCCTTATTAATGTTATCACTAGGCTCATGTTCATCACCAAATTGTGTCTCAGCATCAGAAATAGCAATATCATTTGGGTTCTCAGATGTATCTATAACAGGTTCACTAGCAGCATGCAAAGTACTACCATCATTCTTTTTCCTACTCTTATTGGAACGAATAGGTGCATCAGTATTAACTATCTGAGAATCTTGCTCAATTCTATTAGGATGGCCCTCAGGATACAAAGGTCCCTGAGTCATTCTACCTCCTCTAGTCACAACTTTAGCAGAATGATCATTGTCTTTACTATTCATCTCATTAAGCAAATAATTTTGAGCCTTAAGTACTTGTTCTACTTGAGTATTTACCATGGCAGCACGTTTACTAATAAGCTGAATATCATTGACAGTTCTACTCAAATAATCACCCAAGCGATCAAGCATATAAGCATTATGTTTCCATTGTCTACTAACATAAGCATTGAAATTTTATTGGTTCACAATAAAATTATCAAATTCATCGAAGCATTGGCTAGCAGGCTTATTATAAGGAATATCTCTTTCACCAAATCTATGGAGAGAATTTACCTCTACAACCTGTGTAGGGTTATCAAGACCATGTATTTCTTCAATAGGTGGTAGATTCTTAACATCTTCAACTTTAATACCCTTTTCTTTCATAAATTTCTTTGCCTCTTGCATATCTTTAGGACTAAGGAATAGAATACCTTTTTTCTTCGGAGTTGGCTTTGAAGGTGGTCCGGGAATAGTCCAATCATTATCATTGCTCAATATATTATTCAATAGTAATTCAGCTTGTTCAATAGTTCGTTCCCTGAAAACACAACCAACACAACTATCTAGGTGGTCCCTAGAAGCATCGGTTAGTCCATTATAAAAGATATGAAGTATTTCATTTTTCTGAGGATGATCAGGCAAAGTATTAAGTAATCGGAGAAGCCTCCCCAAGCTTGTGGGAGACTCTCTTCTTGAATTTACACAAAGTTAAATATTTCCTGCAAGGCAGCTTGTTTCTTATGGGCAGGAAAATATTTTTTAGAGAAGTAATAAATCATGTCCTGGGGACTACGCACACAACCAGGAGCAAGAGAATTAAACCATATCTTAGCATCGCCCTTTAATGAGAAAGGAAACAACTTAAGAATATAGTAATAGCGATTTTTTCCTCATGAGTAAATAGGGTGGCTATATCATTCAATTTGGTAAGATGTGCCACAACAGTTTCAGATTCATAACCATGGAAAGGAACAGATTCAACCAAGGTAATTAACTCAGGATCAACAGAGAATTCATAATCCTTATGAGTAACAAAGATAGGTGAAGTAGCAAACTTAGGATCATATTGCATTCTAGCATTCAAAGATTTTTCCTTCCACTTGCGAAGCAATTTCTTAAGATCATCTCTATCCTTACAAGCAAGAAAGTCCCTAGCTACCTCTCATTCCATAACATAACCCTCAGGTATATTAGGTAATTCATATCTAGGAGAGCTAGGTCTAGCAGGTGTATCATAGTGTTCAGTTTCAATAATTTCATCAGATTCAGAAATATTATTAGTTTCAGCATTGTCTCTAGCAATTTGTTCATCAAGAAATTCACCAAGTGGCACAGTATCATCATAAGCATCATGCATAGCAGAAGTAACATCATCAATTACTTGGGACATATCAGAATTACTAGCAGGTGGTGGTCTCGCAAACTTACTCATAACAGAAGGTGAATCAAGTGTAGAGATAGATGATAGTTCCTTATCTGTCCTCATAGTTGAGGGGTAGATATTGGTTTTTGGATCTTTAAGATTCCTCATAGTGATCAACAGATATGTATCCCAAGTGACTCAGAGAATAGAGCTATGCTCCTTGGCAACGGCGCCAGAAAAAGGTCTTGATAGCCCACAACTATAGGGGATTGCAACAGTTTTTGAGGGTAGAGTATTCAACCCAAGTTTATTGATTCGACACAAGGGGAGCCAAAGAATATTCTCGATTATTGGCAGCAGAGTTGTGAATTCAACCACACCTGAAAGACTTAATATCTGCAGCAAAGTATTCAGTAGCAAAGTATTACGGAAGTAACGGTAACAACGGCAAAAGTGATAGTAGCGGTTTGTAGTGTTTGTAACAATATCAACGGAAAAGTGTCTTAGCAAAGATCAATATATGGAAAGCTCGTAGGCAATGGATCAGTGATGGATAATTATGTCGGATGGAATTCATCATGCAACAGTTATAACATTGGGTGACACAGAACTAGCTCCAATTCATCAATATAATGTAAGCATGTATTCCATATATAGTCATACGTGCTTATGGAAAAGAACTTGTATGACATATTTTGTCCTACCCTCCCGTGGCAGCAGGGTCCTATTGGAAACTAAGGGATATTAAGGCCTCCTTTTAATACAGAACTGAACCAAAGCATTAGCACTTAACGAATATGTGAACTCCTCAAACTACGGTAATCACCGGAAAGAATCCCAGTTATTGTCACCCTGGGGGATGTAGATCATAACTCGTAATAGGTGTCTACAACTTGCAAGATAGGATCAAGAACACATATATATTCATGAAAACATAATAGGTTCAGATCTGAAATCATGGCACTCGGGCCCTAGTGACAAGCATTAAGCATAGCAAAGTCATAGCAACATCAACCTCGAAACATAGTGGATACTAGGGATCAAACCCTAACAAAACTAACTCGATTACATAATAAATCTCATCCAACCCATCACCGTCCAGCAAGCCTACGATGAGATTACTCACGAATAGTGGAGAGCACCATGGAATTAGTGATGAAGGATGGTTGGTGATGACGAAGGCGTCAATTTCCCCTCTCCGGAGCCCAAAACAGACTCCAGATCTGATCTCCTGAGGAGGAACCGGAGATGGCGGTGGCTCCGTATCGTGAAACGCGATGAACTCTTCTTCTTGATTTTTTTCTCCCCGAATAGGAATATATAGAAGTGGAAACGAGGCCAGAGGAGCGTCAGCGGGCCCACAAGCCACAGGGGCGCGCCCTAGGGGGGTGTGCGCGCCCACCAGGCTTGTGGCCAGGTGGTGGGCCCCCTACAATTGATTGTTTCACAAATATTTTTTATTAATTCCAAAAATATTCTCCATAAATTTTTAGGTCAATCTGAGAACTTTTATTTCTGCACAAAAATAACACCAAGGCAATTCTGCTGAAAACAGCGTCAGTCCGGGTTAGTTCCATTCAAATCATGCAAATTAGAGTCCAAAACAAGGGCAAAAGAGTTTGGAAAAGTAGATACGTTGGAGATGTATCATCCCACATGTTTGAAGTTCTTGTAAAAGGCCAAGACAGCATTTTCATTTTTCATTTTTCAGTGGTTTGTTCCATGCTTGTTTAACTACGTCAAAGAATCCAGGGTGAGCAATCCAAAAGTTCTCAAATCGGAAGATTTTTCTTCGAGATATTGTTGTTTTAGTGATAATCCAATATGGTACATGGTCTAAAACTGGCGTGCTGAGTGGTTTGACAGTAATATTTGGGAACGTGGAGGTTCAATTTGTGGATGTCAATAACTAATCAATTTGTTCCAAGAGTGGGTCAACATGCATGTTACTCCATGTATATAGTCAACCTTTAATTGGGAGTTCCACCAGATGTTCTATCCTAATGAAATCATTAAAAGTTATCATGTCTTGGACACTGCCACTTGGTTTTTTATGATTTTTAGGACATCGTATGAAATTGAAGTCTCCAAGGAAGAGCCAATCTTTGGCAATACGTATCTCTATGTCAAACAACCATTGGATAAATTGTTCTCTATGCTCTCCTTGGCAGGGGGCATATATGCTTACTAGGGTCTAGGTTTTTGATGATTGGGTGGAGGTGAATTTAGCTCCTAGGGAAAATATTATGAGAAGATGACAGTGCCAGCAAATACTGCACTATTCCATATGGTTATGATGATATGATCCCACCCGAGGCCCCAACTAACGGTGTGTATGCGTAATAATCAAAACATCATGGACATAGGGATTTCTGCGTGGCAATATCAAACAATGGCATTTTTATTCTTGAAATCAGACAATCGATCAACCACTAGTGATAATTGCATTTGAAAGAGATTTTTTGCTGGAGTTCAGGCCACGGACATTCCAACATAGAATTTTCCAACTTTGCAACAGTACCATGAGACGAAAAGATAATAGTCTGAAAGTGCTAAAGCAAGACAAAAGATGTGTAGTCCACTGAAGAGTATGATAATGCACTAGGCAGATGAGGAAGAAGGGCCTGCATCTTTGGGTGCCGTCAGGGCCTCCATGGTGAGCTCTTCAATTGGAATTGCAGACAACTGTGTTCCTACCGCTTGCATGACTGGGATGGGAGTTGGAGGTGGTGTAGTTCCAGTTGCAATGTGGGTGGATGAAGAACTTGGAGCCACGGTAATCACATGTGGCTTGACTTTGGTCTTTAAATTGTTTATTTTCTGAAGGTTTCGGCACCCTAAATCCATCATATGTATTTGCTCTATTGTTGCGGCAAAGATTGGTAGTGTCCAAGGGGCCTGCATTTTGCTCCGGCATTGGTGGGTCAATAGGAGCATTAGGATTGACGAGGATTGACGAGGATATATACCTGGGGTAGGGTCCTAGGCCTGACCCACTCGGACACTTTCAAGACAGAATCGATCCGGGCGAATGACAAAGAGTTCAGTCGATGCAGTTTCGTTGAAGCCCCGAAATTCATTCGGAAGTTTCGTTCCTTTTCCGGAACTGGCATCGATACCCCCCTTCACTACTCGAACCCTGATCTATTCGGGGGCTAATGACAAGGATATGTACCTGGAGTAGGGTCCTAGGCCTGACCCACATACCCTACCTAAGGGCACTATATTGCAGGACTTAAAGATTACAAGAGAGATTCCAACTGGATTCACCATGGTGCTCAAGTCACTCGACATTCATCCACTCGGAAGCTTCTCCCTTCACCCGACATGCACCTGTCACTTGGAAGATCTCACTTCTAGTCGACGCCAGAAGACCAGAAGCCATTCCTGGGAGGACAACGGGTAGGCGTTACACCAGTCTTCGTTAGTAGCAATTATGATGTACGTTACCAGTAATGCTCGTCCTTATACCCACGATCGAACCCTTGGATGCCTCGCACTTATGAGGGGCAGCGCACTCTATATAAGCTGCCCCTCCCCTTTGGCACAGGGGTTCTCAACCTCTGTAACTCACACTCTCCACATGAAAAAGCTCCCGAGCACTAAGACATAGGGCTGCTACCTCCATGAGACGGGCCTGAACTCATACATCCATGTGTACATCCTTGCCGTAGCTAGGACTCTGCCCTCTCCTTCGTACCCCTAACTTCTTTGGTCAGACTCGTTCCCACGACAGTTGGTGCCCACCATGGGGCAGGTGTCTAAGCGACTTCTAGTGAGGTTGCATTTTTTTCCCTTCGTCATGTCATCCAGTGGTGTTTTCTCCCTGGGCCACGAGATTCGTTTCAGAGCGCTCACCTTCATCGCCAGGATTCGACATGGCTCTAAGAAGTGCCTCTCGACGTCGAGGCGCTCCTAGTCCGTGGGGACGCGCACTTCCACGTGAGCTCCTGCGGCATGCTTCTGCGACAGCTGTCGACCCCATAGTCTTTGGCTCTCCCCGCTGTTCGCCGTCGCAAGCGATCCAGTCGCTCACAGATCCAGCACCTGGTGAGGCATGCGGTGGCCTGCCAAGTTTCATCTCCATAGATTGCGGCGATCGAGCCCGCCGAGTCACTCCATGGCGTGTTCGAGTTGGACTCCGATCAGTCTGATGTTCCCTCCGAGTGCGAGAGCTACGATCCTGCAGTGGAGGTACTTATGGCTGATTCTCATCAGACCCCACTGCCAGGCTTTGGCCATGGCAGGCGAGAGAGTGGTGGACCATCGAGTGAGCAGTCGCGCCGTGATGAGGAGGTCCTCCATACACCCATCGTCGGTGCGACCACTGAAGCTCAGGCCTTGGAGGCCACACGCATTCGGCTCGAAGAGCTCTAAAGGGAACTCGACAAGCATGCTCTCCAGTGCCCACCAGCTCCCAGTCGACGTCAGCGACAATTATTTGTGAGTGGTTCACGGAACAACGTTGAGGTATACCGTACTCCAGTTTTAAACATTGCAGCTACAGCTAGGATAGCATATTCCATCCAGCCGTCACAATCAGAGGGTTGCTATAGATTAGAGCATTGCTTGATGCAGCGTAGCGTCAAAATTCTGTTCTTTCGCAGTCGTGCAATAGGATTCGCAATAATTCACCAAAAGCAGAGATTGTTCAGTCAGCACATAGTCCTGGATCGCCCTTGCGTCGTAGGGGCGGAGGTTTTCGTGAGGATTAGTATAGAGATTAGTTTCACCGTGATGACCACCGTCGAGTGCCCACTCCTCCACGGGGTGGTCCGCACGTGCCCCAGCACCAGGACAAAAGGCGCTCGTTCAGTGATGAGTGGAACACAGGGTTTGATGCTCGAGACCTCCTCACTCAGAGTCGAATCGACAGAGGCAGAGCCCACATGGATGGGTTTGACACAGATTTTTCGAGTGGAACCACCGCTATTATTTATGGTCCTGGGTGCTTCAGCAGGGCTATTCGTTCTGCAGAGATTCCCCCCAACTTCAGGTTAGCGGCTGGGATCCGCAAGTTTTCCAGCGAGTCAAAGCCAGAAACATGGTTGGATGATTACTGAGTGGCTGTTCAGATTGGTGGTGGTGATGATAACATTGCAATGAAGCATTTGTCCTTGATGTTAGATGGTTTGGCTCGTGCATGGCTGAATCGCTTGGCTCCTTCTAGCATCCACTGCTGGGAAGATCTCGCCCGAGTGTTCATCAGAACGTTCGAGGGCACTTGAAAGCATCCTGCCGGTCTGATTGATTTGCAGCATTGTGTTCAGAAGCCCAACGAGACTTTGAGAGATTACATTCAGCGCTGGTCCACTCTGCATCACACAATGGAGAATGTTTCTGAGCATCAGGTTGTTTGTGCTTTCAAGGCTAGAGTGAAATACAGAGAGCTCTATCTGAAGTTTGGGCGAACATGCAATATTTCGCTGAGTAAAATGATGGAAATCGCCACTCGGTACACCAATGGTGAAGAAGAAGACCGCCTCCGCAACAACAAAAGAAAGGCAGTCGACAACGATGCCGACGGCAATTCCAGTCGGAAGCAGAAGCGGAAGGCTGATGGCCTTGTTCAGGTAGAGGCTGCCGCCCTGGCGGCCCAAGGGAAAAACAAGGGGAAGTCCAAGGGACAATTCAACCCCAAGAAAGGAATGAACCAGCCAGGAATTGACGTGTTGGATTAACGTGTGCAATCCACACGAGCAAAGATGAAGAAGGCAATTTGATATTGCCCAAGCATACCACTTGACAGTGTCGACTGTTGATTCAGCAGTTCAAGGAGGCTCCATCGAGTGAGAAACCCCCTGAAAAGGATGATGATGAAGACAAAGAAACATTTCCCGATGTCAACACTACGGTGATGATTTTTGTTGATGTTGAAAGCAAGAGTCGACTGAAGGTCATAAACAGGGAAGTCAACATGGCCATGCCCACAACTCCCACTTACCTCAAGTGGTCTCAGTATGCCATCACATTTGATCAGACGAATCATCCTGCTCATGCGACCACTCCTGATCGGCAGGCTTTGGTGGTCGATCCTGTTGTGAGGGGCACTCAACTCCGCAAGATTCTCATGGACGGTGGTAGTGGTTTAACATTCTGTATGAAGATACCCTTAAAGGGATGGGCATTCCGATGTCCCGACTCAGTGAGAGCAACATGCAATTCCACGAAGTTATCCCAGGGAAGAAGGCCAAGTCACTCAGCCAGATCGCATTGGATGTGACATTCGGGACGGATAAAAAAATTCACAAGGAAAAATTGGCGTTTGATGTTGTGGACTTCCAAAGCGTGTACCATGCCATTCTTGGTCGGCCAGCATATGCTCGTTTCATGGCATGTCCGTGTTACATGTATCTCAAGCTGAAGATGCCTAGGCCCAAAGGTGTGGTCACAGTCACTAGCAATCGACAACGGGCTGAGGAGTGCCTCCAGCAGGGCTCCAAAATTGCCGATCATCAGATGGCTATGGTCGAACTGGAAGAATACAAGAAGACCACCGACCCTGCTGAATTGTTGCGTGCTAAGAAGCCTGCTTCCGAGTCAGCTTTTCAGTCTGCAGGGGAAGTGAAGAAGGTGCACATTCACCTGACAGATTCAACTGTCGCGCTGACCAACATATCGTCAACACTCGACAGCAAATAGGAAGCCGAGCTCATCCAGTTCCTCTGTGAGAATTGGGACATCTTCGCATGGAAGCCTGCTGACATGCCGGGGGTTCCCAAGGAGCTGGCTGAGCACCGACTGAGAGTTGATCGGAAGGCCAAGCCAGTGAAAGAGCATTTGCATCGATCGGCGACAGAGAAGCGTAAAGCAATCAGTGACGAGGTGGCTCATCTCTTGCAGGCCAAGTTCACTCGGGAGATTTACCACTCCGAGTGGCTCTCAAATGTTGTCATGGTCCCCAAGAAGGACAAGTCACTACGCATGTGTATCGACTTCAAGCATATCAACCGGGCCTGCCCGAAAGATCATTTTCCGCTCCTTCGGATCGATCATATTGTTGACTCGACTGCGGGATGCGAGCGTTTATCATTTCTGGATGCATACTCTGGTTACCATAAGATCCATATGTGTGGTCCAGATGAAATAAAAACAGCCTTCATCACCCCATTTGGGTGTTTTTGCTATATCACCATGCCATTTGGTTTGAAGAATGCCGGTGCTACTTTCATGCGCATGATTCAGAAATGTTTACTCGACTAGATCCATCGGAATGTTGAGGCGTACATGGACGATATCGTCGTCAAGTCCCGCAAAGGTTTCGACCTGCTGGCTGACTTGGCCGAAACTTTCACCAATCTAAGGAGGTACGATATAAATCTGAATCCGGCTAAGTGTACTTTCGGTGTCCCTGGTGGCAAGTTACTTGATTTTCTCATTTCCGAGCGAGGGATCGACGTCAACCGTGAGAAAATCGGCGCCATTACCCGAATGAAGAGTCCCATGCGAGTGCACGATGTTCAAAAGCTCACAGGTTGCTTAGCAGCATTGAGTCGATTCATTTATCGTCATGGTGAGAAGGCATTGCCTTTATACTGACTGACGAAGAAGTACGACATCTTCGAGTGAACTCCATAAGCTGAAGCAACGTTTGTCGAACTCAAAGCCATGCTTTCCACCCAGCCGGTGCTTGCTGCTCCGCGTAGCAAAGAGCCTTTGCTCCTGTAGATCGCGGCCACTAATCAGATCGTCAGTACAGTTTTCACTGTCGAACGGGAAGAGGAAGGCAAGGCCTACAAAGTCCAACGCCCAGTTTACTACATTTCTGAAGTGCTAACTCCTTCGAAGCAAAGGTACTCGCATTACCAGAAGCTTGTCGATGGCATTTATCTATCAGCAAAGAAGGTAGCACATTATTTTCAAGACCACTCGATTTCAGTCGTTAGTGATGCTCCGTTATCTGAGATTCTCAACAATCGAGACGTGACTGGTCGAGTGGCTAAGTGGGCAATTGAACTCCTATACTTTGACATCAAGTTCGAAGCCAAGAAAGCGATCAAGTCTCACGCACTTGCCGATTTTATGGCCGAGTGGATTGAACACCAATAGCCAATCCAGATTCACTCGGCACACTAGACCATGTTCTTTGATGGCTCTAAAATGTTGAATGGGTCCGGTGCTGGCATTGTCTTGGTGTCTGCGAAAGGCGACAAACTCAGTTATGTTCTTCTGATTCACTTCGATTCCTCCAACAATGAAGCAGAATATGAAGCACTCTTGTATGGGTTGCGCATGGCTATCTCGCTCGGCGTCAAGCGCTTGATGGTTTATGGCGACTCAGATTTGGTGGTCAATCAAGTGATGAAAGAGTGGGATGTTTGGAACCCCGCTATGACTGGATACTGCAATGCTGTTAGAAAGCTCGAGAAGAAGTTTAAAGGTCTGGAACTCCATCATGTTCCCCGAGTGAAGAATCAAGCGGCTGATGAACTGGCAAAAATTGGATCCACTCGACGACCTGTCCCCAACAATATATTCTTGGAGCACCTCCACACTCGTTTGGTACAGGAGGATCCTTTCACCGAAGAGCCCCCGCAAGCTATGAGCCCCTCTGATTCGACTGAGGTTGATGTTTCTGCAGTTATTGATTTGGTCATGGAGATCCTGGTCATCATTCCCGACTAGACAGTTCCATATATTGCGTATATTCTCAGGCAGGAACTTCCTGAAGATGAGACTGAAGCACGACAGATCGTGCGTAGATCGAAAGCTTTTACTGTGATCGAGGATCATCTGTATAGAGAAAGCATGACTGGTGTGATGCAGTGATGTATTTCCCCTGAAGAAGGTCAAATGATCCTGGATGAAATCCACTCGGGAACTTGCGGCCATCATGCGTCCTCTCGGACAATCGTCGCTAAAGCAAATCGAGTTGGTTTCTTCTGGCCAAGTGCCAATGAGATGGCCAAGGACATTGTCGATCACTACTAAGGGTGCCAGGTCTATGCAAACTTATCTCACAAACCTGTGTCTACTTTGAAGACTATTCCCCTCGCGTGGCCATTCGCTGTCTAGGGTCTAGATATGGCTGGTCCCTTTCGGACTGGACAGAGTGGGTTTACTCATTTGCTTGTTGCAGTCTATAGGTTTACAAAGTGGATTGAGGCCAAGCTAATAAAGAAATTGAACTCTCGTACTGCAGTCAAGTTCATGAGAGAAATAATCTACCGGTATGGAGTTCCCCACAACATCATCATGGATAATGGCACAAACTTTAACTTGGCAGAATTCAGACACTTCTGCTTTTCTCAAGGCACTCGAGTGGATTATGCCTCCGTTGCACATCCTCAAACCAATGGTCAAGTCGAGCGAGTCAATGGCCTCATCTTATAAGGTCTGAAGCCTCGTCTCATGCGAAACCTAGAACATGCTGCCGGAGCTTGGGTGTCAGAGTTGCCATCTATTTTATGCGGCTTGAGAACAACACCTAATAGGTCGACTGGACGAACTCCTTTTTTCCTGGTCTATGGATCCGAAGCTGTCCTGTCGAGTGATTTGTTTCACAATTCTCCTCGTGTGGATCTTTATTCTAAAGCTAAAGCTGAACAAGCAAGATAGGATGGCGTAGATCTCCTGGAGGAAGAGCAAGAGATGGCATTGATTCGGACCGCAACATATCAGCAAGATCTGCGAAGCTTCCCTACGAAACACGTCAAGAGTTGATCGTTTCATGAGGGTGACTTGGTGCTCCGAGTGGATTAACAGCGACCCCACAAGCTCTCTCTGGCATGGGAAGGTCCTTTTGTCATCACCAAGGTGTTCAACAATGCATCTTATCACACGTACAACCTCAAGAAGCAGATTGACGAGCTGCGAACCTAGAATGCAGATCTGCTCCGATGTTTCTATACCTAAAAACAGAGTGGTGTTGATGTAATAAAAGTATTTGAGACAATGTCATTTATGCAAGTATGACTTTCGCAGTCTTTCGTCGATTTCGACCATACAATTTAACACTTGGGAACACTCTGAGTGTCGAGCAATCCTTGCACTCGGGGGCTTAGCTGCGAACATGCTTTCGCCTAAGTTAAAAACCCTGCCGAGTGGATAGCAGCCCATTCACTCGCTGACTTAGCTGCAAACCAGTCTTCGTCTAAGTTCAAAACTTCTCCGAGTGTTGAGCAATCCTCGTACTCGGGGTCTTAGCTATGAACATGTTTTCGCCGAAGTTAAAAACCCTGTCAAGTGGATAGCAATCCATTCGCTCGGTGACTTAGCTATGAACCAGTCTTCGTCTAAGTTGAAAACTTCTTCGAGTGTCGAGCAGTCCTCGCACTCGGGGGCTTAGCTGTGAACATGCTTTCGGCTAAGTTAAAAACCATGTCAAGTGGATAGCAGTCTATTCACACGGAAACTTAGCTGCAAACCAGTCTTCATCTAAGTTCTAAGATTTTCTGAGTGTTGAGCAATCCTCACACTCGGGGGCTTAGCTGTGAACCAGCTTTCGCCTAAGTTAGAAATAAATTCCAAGTGGATTATTATCTATGCACTCGGAAACTTAACTACGAACCAACTTTTCTGAGTGTTGAGCAATCCTCACACTCGTGGGCTTAGCTGTGGACCAGCTTTCACCTAAGTTAAAAAACGAATTCAGTCAAGCAAACGATTGAAAACCAAATATGGAAAAATCCAAATGTTTCAGCGCGGATAAAGGTTTCACGCGCAAGCAAAGGTGCTCAGGCTTAAGGCCTGAATGAATTTTTATGAATGATACATTTTCACTCGGCATTCCGAGGAAAATAAAGTTTTCTCTGCGAATCAAGTTTTTCAAGCGCCAGACGGACTTGCTGGCTCGACGAAGGTGTCCAAGTCGATCCCATCAGCGATCCTAGTGTCTACGTCAATGAAGGTCTCCATGAAATCTTCAAACTGAAGCTTCTTTGTGTTCATCACTCGGAGATCCTTCAACTTGTCCTCCCTTTCCTCCTTGCAATGGACTCTGACAAGGGAAAGCGCCACATCAGCTTTGCATCGGGCGACTGCCTTCTTCCAAGCTTGCATTCGACTGGGGATATCGTTAATACGAGCCATCATGGATGCAAGATCATTCTGAAGGGTGTCTTTGGGCCATGTCTCCTTGTCGATCTTCTCTAGCGCAGCTTTTAGTCGGAGGATATATGCTTGGACACCCTGGAGTCGAACGTTGAGTCAAAACATGTTCATGGCCACGGCATCACCAACAGGTGACTTGGTGGGATCCAGATTGGGCTCAATTTCTTCGGTCTCTTTTTTGAAGTCTTGGCAGAATTCTATATGAAAGAAGGAATGGGAAAATGATCACATTTCTAACTGGTGGGAATTGGAGAAATTCATTCGACATGGTCAATTACTGTCGAGCGTGATGTACATCTTCCTCGCGAACTCCCCAAAGTGCTTGTCCAAGCCATTGCTCCTCTTGGTCAGCTACTCGGTCTTCTTGATGAGTTCACCCCATTCCAGTTTCAGTTTGGAGTTCTCCTCCTCTATCTTCTTGGCAGCAGCCAGTTTCTTCTCGGCGGCTTCAGTTTTCTCCCTCACCGTCTTTTGGGCATCAGCAAGCACCCTATATTTGTCCTCCAATGCCTTCTTCATGGTATCTAAAGAAAAATCATTGTTGAGTCGTGCTTGGATTCGATGATTTTCATCATGTACGTCTATTCGAGTGAGAGCACTCGGTCCAAAGGAGAGAAAGTAAGGGCAAGAATGCGTTGGATCGGCAAAGGTTACCTCCCAGAGTCTCTAGTTCAGTGCGCGCACGCTCTAAGTTGTTCTTTGAGACCTCCAGGTCCATTCGCAGCTGGTTCCTTTCCTCCTCCAGGTCCTTGTATTGAGTGCTAAGTTCACAAGATCTCCGAAATCAACAAAAAACAAGTTTAGTCGACATGGAAATTCCTCCACACCCGAGTGAAGAATGTTGAGAAAAGTCGATAAGATGGCGGCACCCGCCCCACCGTCCCCTGAATTAGCCTCATATCATGGTTGACAGAAATAATATCCATGAAACCTGCATTCGGGAGAGGAAGACCTAAAGGAAAAGAGTCCACTCAACACGTCAGGTGGCAAACGTACCCCACGTACGACAAAGAACCCTGAGTTCAAGTTCTTAAGATTACTGCTCATTGTCAACGGTCAACAGTAGTCTCGAGGACTGCACCCAGTGGGTGCACTCAGCGTGCCCCCACTGGTTCCTAAATCAATCAACAGGGTCTGCCCTGTCCAACAACAAGATGGTCTCTATCAGACCCCGGCCAGTCCAAGCACTCGACGGCGGCCTCGGGGACTACACCCAGTGGGTGCACTCAACATGCCCCCACTGGACCTGCTAACAATCGATCCGTCGAGTGGCCCTCGAAGGGCTCGCCACCCCACCACACACCTCTGAACTAGCATCGTATCATGGTTAATGAAATGATGTCCATGAAACCTATAAGGTAGCTTCAGAGTGGTACGGCTAAAATCACTCGACAAGGTCTGCCCTGTCCAAATACAAGATGATCTCTATGAGGCCCCCGCTAGTGCAAGCACTCGACGGAGGTCTCGGGGACTACACCCCATGGGTGCACTCGACGTGCCCCCACTGGACCTGCCAACACTCAATCTGTCGAGTGGTAGAACAAAAAAACACCATGCGCAAGCATATGAAAATCGCCTGTTTCTAAGACCCCTGCCGATGTCTTTGTCATTCGACAACGGTCTCGGGGACTACACCCAGTGGGTGCCCCCACTGGACCAAAATTTACTCGACTAAGACATGATCTATTCGAGAAGAAATCTCACAAATATTCTACAGAATGAAGACACCCAGTGGGTGTACAATCAAAGAAGACAGGAATTCAATCGGAAAAGCACTTACAATCGCACTTTCACGAACGTTGGTACGAAGCGCCGCGCTGGCATCATAAGCCAGCTTGCTGGCCTCGTACGACTCCTTGGTGTGTAGCATTATTTGCTCCGCCTGGATCATGGCTTCCTTCGCGGCCCTAATTTGGTCTTCCGGGACATGGTGCAGAGGAAAGGCAGTCACCGGTTGGAGTGATGTTGCGGCTAGAGTAGTCAAGGTAGTCTCAGGCTGTCCGATTGAAGTCGATGCCATGATGGTTGAAGCAGTTGGTGGAGCACTCGATAGCAGAACTGCGAGTTCGGTTCTGACTCGTGACGAGTCGCCTATCCCCTGGGATGATCCAACAGTCGACCGCTGAGGCGTTTGTGCTGACGGCGTTCTTTGGGCGCGGACGCGTGGGGTGCCTACGGTCTCACCTTCACCCCCCGTACCCCGAGGTTGTTCTTCATCATCCTCCAGTTGAATGATCTCTGCAAGTATCAATCGGCAATGTTAACTCTTGCAATTGACGAATCATATTCAAGGAACAGTGCTGAGTGAAGATTTGTTTACCTCTTTGGGAAGTGGCCGCATCAGCAGTATCCACATCCATTTGCTCCTCTCCGTCCCGTGGAGGCGACGTCACTGAGGTAGCAGCATTGGTAGACCACATTCCACTCGGTCAGCAAAAACTTGAAGTCATAGTTGATAGTGAAAGACGAAAGCAAACACTTGCGTTGAGACGACGGGCACAACCATCTTCATGCGGGGAAGAGCTTTGCAAGGTTTCGGCACATTGGGCTTAGGCTGCTTCGCGGCTCATTCACTCGACTCGGCAGTCGAGGTTCGGTCCCATTTCGGGTTCCTCTCACTCGAAGCCAATGTCTTATATGTAGCATTCGTAGCGTCCTGGCGCATCTTGGAGCGATGTTCCGTGCGTGGAGGAGACTCGACTTCTTCCTAGTTCTCGCCAGAGGCTTCGTACTCATCTTCATTGTCGTTAGCATAGTCAACATCCATGATGTCACCCTCACTTTCCCCGCCATCTTTAGGCTGGTTCCCGTTGGGCATGGGCGAGTGCATGTGCATCCACTCCTACAAGATTCAAACAATGAAGTCAGTCGACATATCAATCAATCACTCGACAAAGTAATATGACAATCGACAATGCAAAGTTTACCAGATTCTTCGGCGGATTCTCAGCAGAGTAAGGCTGGATCCTCTTGCCCCCCGGGGGTTGTTGCAAGCCTCGGTAATGCTTCGAAGCCATTGCTCAATAGTTTCCTGAGAAACCTCCTCCTAGTGCGTCCGAGTCGAGTCCTCGGGGCCTGCATAATGCCACATAGTGTGGTCCCTTGCCTGGAGCGACTGGATTCGTCGACTAAGGAATGTCTCCAGGAGATCCATACCAGTCACTACACCACGGACAAGGTTCACTACGGCATCCGCCAGGATTCCCACTTGGACTTTCTCTCCCTTCGACACTTTCAGGGACTTGGGAACGGCAGGACGATCTGATGTGAAAGGGGAAAGACCAGTCGACATATTGGGAGAAGCTATATCCTTGCAAAAAAACCATGTCGACTGCCAACCTCTAAGGGATTCGGGTAAGGTCATGGAAGGAAAATAACTCCTAGCTCTCTTCTAGATTCCTAAGCCCCCACACAGCTGGACTACATGAGTTTTACCATCCTCAAGGTTGGCCTTTTTGACCGACTGAGATCTGATAGTGAAAATGTGTTTGAACATACCCCAGTGGGGAGAGCAACCCAAGAAGCACTTGCACAGAGTGATGAAAGTAGAAAGATAGGAAATGGCGTTCGGGGGAAAGTGATGGAGCTGAGCTCGGAAGAAATTCAAAAACCCTCGAAAAAATGGATGGGGGCATGGACAAACCTCTTTCAACATGGGTGAGAAGGACCCTCTCCCCCTCGCGTGGCTCCGGCTCAGGCTCCCCCTCCGACAGCCTCCAAGAACCATCCGCCACGAGCCCATCGACGATGAGATTCTCTACATCCGTGGCGGTGACCATCAACGAGAGAAAATCCCCCTGGATCCACCCCGGCGGCGCGATGAACCGTGCGGTCAATGGATTCTTGGCCTTGACCTTCGCAACCCCCTTGTTGGCATGCTCCAGCTTCTCGGTCGCCCCCTTCGTCATTGCGGCGGTGGTATTTTTCAGGGTGGAGCAGAGCTATGCGCTGGAAGCACAAGAGGCGAAGGAAGAGAGGAGATTTGGGGGAAAGGTATTGTTCAGATCACAGCGCAATGGAATTTATACCTCGTCGAGTGTCTCACTCACTCGTGGGCCTGCTAGATCCCTGCATATCTCGACGGCAAATGCTGCCAAGTACATGGCGAAATGAGCAGCGCAAGAATCAAGGCATCATGCCCCCACTCGCCCCAGTCGTGGCGTCATCATCGCAGACACGCGCGCTTCCCAAATTTTCGAATCCCGCAAAATCTAGGCCTGGCAATGCGACCCGGTGAGTCCAAAGATCCCTTCAGGTCACTCAGAACAAAATTGAAATTGGGAATTCACTCGGACACTTTCAAGACAGAATCGATCCGAGCGAATGACAAAGAGTTCAGTCGATGCAGTTTCGTTGAAGCCCCGAAATTCATTCGGAAGTTTCGTTCCTTTTCCGGAACTGGCATCGATACCCCCCTTCACTACTCGAACCCTGATCTATTCGGGGGCTAATGACAAGGATATGTACCTGGAGTAGGGTCCTAGGCCTGACCCACATACCCTACCTAAGGGCACTATATTGCAGGACTTAAAGATTACAAGAGAGATTCTGACTGGATTCACCATGGTGCTCAAGTCACTCGACATTCATCCACTCGGAAGCTTCTCCCTTCACCCGACAGTCACCTATCACTTGGAAGATCTCAGTTCCAGTCGACGCCAGAAGACCATAAGCCATTCGTGGGAGGCCAACGGGCAAGCATTACGCCAGTCTTTGTTAGTTGCAATTATGATGTACGTTACCAGTAACGCTCATCTTTATACAAACGATCGAGCCCTACCTCGCACTTATGAGGGACAACACACTCTATATAAGCCGCCCCTCCCCTTTGGCATAGGGGTTCGCAACCTCTATAACTCACACTCTCCACACAACAAAAGCTCCCGAGCACTGAGACGTAGGGTTGTTACCTCCATGAGAGGGGCCTAAACTCATACATCCGTGTGTACATCCTTGCCGTAGCTAGGACTCTGCCCTCTCCTTTCGTACCCCTAACTTCTACTATCAGGCTTGTTCCCACGATAATGATGATGATACGGTGTTGTGTATTGAGGATGATTTTGACAAGAAAGTGAACCTTAAGTTGCTATTGTATTTGTTTGAACTTATGTATGGCCTTAAAATAAACTTCATGAGAAGTGAGGTTCTATGAGTAGGGGGTGAATCAAGTTTCCAGAAATATTGAGACCTGTTTGGTTGTTAGATTTGCCACTTTCCCATGAAATATCTAAGGCTGCCATTAGCTACTCTTCCTTGAGAAACATGGACTAGGAGTCTATGGCCATTAGATACCCGATGAGATGTGATTCCTGGATTGGAAGCGCAAGTTCATCGGGGGTGTTGGAAATATGCCCTAGAGGCAATAATAAAATGGTTATTATTATATTTCTTTGTTCATGATAATTGTTTATTATCCATGCTATAATTGTATTGACTGGATACACATTGCATGTGTGGATGAATAAACAACACTTTGTCCCTAGTGTGCCTCTAGTAGACTAGTCGTTGATCAAAGATGGTCAAGGTTTCCTAGCCATTGAAATGAGATGTAATTTTATAATGGGATCACATCATTAGGAGAATGATGTGATGGACAAGACCCAAACTATAAACGTAGCATTTGATCGTGTCAGTTTATTGGTACAATTTTCTGCATGTCAAGTATCTGTTCCTATGACCATGAGATCATGCAACTCACTAACACTAGAGGAGTGCCTTGTGTGTATCAAACGTCACAACGTAACTGGGTGACTATAAAGGTGCTCTACAGGTATCTCCGAGAGTGTTTGTTGAGTGGGTATGGATAAAGACTGGGATTTGTTACTCCGTGTGATGGAGAGGTGTCTGAGGGCCCACTCGGTAATACAACATCAAAACAAGCCTTGCAAGCAATGTGACGAAGTGTTAGCCACAGGATCTTGTATTACGGAACGAGTAAACAGACTTGCCGAAAACGATATTGAACTAGGTATACAGATACCGACGATCGAATCTCGGGCAAGTAACATACCGAAGAACAAAGGGAATGGCATACGGGATTAACTGAATCCTTGATATAGAGGTTCGACTGCTAAAGATCTTCGTAGAATATGTACGAACCAATATGGGCCTCCAGGTCCCGATATTGTTTATTGACCGTAGAGCTATCTCGGTCATGTCTACATAGTTCTCGAACCCGCAGGGTCTGCACACTTAAGGTTCGGTAATGTTTCGGTATAGATGAGTTATGTGTGTTGGTGACCGAAGGTTGTTTGGAGTCCCGGATGAGATCCCAGAAATGACTAGGAGCTCCAGAATGGTCCGGAGGTGAAGATTCATATATAGGATGTTCCGTGTTGGTCACCGGGAAAAGTTCGGGCGTCACCGGTAACGTACTGGGGGTGCCGGAAGGGTCCCGGGAGTCCACCGAAAGGGGCCACCAGCCCCGAAGGGCCACATGGGCTGTGTGAGAGGGAGCACCAGCCCCTGGTGGGCTGACTGCACCTCCCACAAGGGCCCATGCGTCTGGGGGTTGGTGGGAGGGCAAACCCTAGGGCTGGCGCCACCTTGCCTTGGGTGGCAAGCCACCCTTGGCCGCCGCCCCAAGGGGGAAACCCTAGGGGTTGGGCGCCCCACCCCTCCCCCTATATATATGTGAGAGGGAGGAGGGCAGCCATGGCACAGCCCTTCCTCCCTCTCCGATAGCCACTCCTCTAGTAGATTGAATCGCCACCGCTTAGCGAAGCTCTGCCGGATCAGCTCCACCACCATCGTCGCCACGCTGTCGCGTTGCCAGCGAACCCATGTACCTCTACGCTCCCTCTTGCTGGTTCAAGAAGGCGGAGATCGTCATCGAGCTACACATGTGCTAAACATGGAGGTGCCGTCCGTTCGGCACTTTATCAGGACTTCGTGGGACGGCTTCCGATTTGGATCGCGGAGATGTATGACTACTTGAACCGCATTCTTTAACGCTTCCGCTTAGCGATCTACAAGGGTATGTGTATTTAATCTCTCCTTTCATAGATGCTCATCTCCTAGATTGATCTTGTTGAAGCGTAGGAAATTTTTTGTTTCCCATGCAACATTCCCCAACGGTGGCATCATGAGCTAGGTCTATGCGTAGATGAGATCTTGAGTAGAACACAAAGGAGTTTGTCGGCGTTGTTATTTGGATTGCTTCTTCCCTTAGTCTTTTCTTGGTTCAGGGATATTGTGGGATGAAGCGGCTCGGATCGACTTTACTCGTACGCTTACGAGAGACCGTGTTCCATCGACTGACATGTGACTTTGTTGCATAAAGATGGTTGGCGGGTGTCTGTCTCTCCCACTTTAGTTGGACCGGATTTGATTAAGGCGGTCCTTGTAGAAGGTTGAAAAGAAATCTTCATATCACCGTTGTGGTTTTGCGTAGGTAAGAATCGTTCTTGCTAGATACCCATAGCAGCCACGTAAAACATGCAACAACAATTAGAGGACGTCTAACCTGTTTTTGCAGGGTATGTTGTGATGTGATATGGCCAATTACATGATGAGATATATGTGATGTATGAGATGATCATGTTTTGTATAGAATATCATGACTTGCATGTCGATGAGTACTGCAACCGGCTGGAGCCATAGGGTTGTCTTTGATTATTGTATGACCTACGTGTCAATCTTTAAGTGCTATGTAATGCTTTACTTTATCGCTAAGCGGTAGCAATAGTAGTATGAGCATGGTGGGCATGACTACCCCGATGGCGACACAATGATGGAGATCATGGTGTTATGCCAGTGATGATGGAGATCATGTCGGTGCTTTGGAGATGGAGATGAAAAGCATAAGTTCATGGCCATATCATGTCACTTATGATTTGCATGTGATGTTAATCCTTTTATGCACCTTGTTTTGCTTAGAACGATGGTAGCATTACTAGGTGATACCTCACTTAAATTTCAAGATGAATTGTGTTCTCCCCGAGTGTGCACCGTTCTGAAAGTTTGTCGTGTCGAGACACCATGTGATGATCGGGTGTGATAGACTCTGCGTTCGCATACAACGGGTGCAAGCCAGTGTTGCACATGCGGAACACTCGGGTTAAACATGACTAGCCTAGGATGTACAGACATGGCCTCGGAACACAAGAGACCGAAAGGTCGAGCATGAGTCATATAGTAGATATGATTAACATGATGATGTTCTCCATTGAAACCACCTTGACTCACATGATGATCGGACTTGAGTTGGTGAATATGGATCATGTATCACTCAGATGACCTAAGGGATGTCAATTTGAGTGGGAGCTTTAGTAATTTGGTTAACTAAACTCATTATCTTGAACATTAGTCATAGTAACCTTTGCTTATTTATGTTGTAGATCAATGGCTCGCGCAGTAGCACCCCTGAATTTTAATGCATTCCTAGAGAAAGCTAAGTTGACAGATGATGGAAGTAACTTTGTGGACTGGGCCCGTAATTTGAGGATTATCCCCATGGCTTCCTAGAAGGCATATGTCCTTGATGCAGTGCTTGGTAACCAACCCGCAGACATGTCATCCGAAGACGTTAAGAACGCTTGGGAGACACGTTCTAGAGATTACTCAATAGTTCAGTGTGCAATATTGTATGGCTTAGAACCGGGACTTCAAATACGTTTTGAACGTCATGGAGCATATGAGATGTTCAAGGAGTTGGAGTTTATCTTTAAGAAGAATGCCCGAATTGAGAGGTATGAGATCTCCAATAAGTTCTATGCTTGCAAAATGGAGGAGAGCGGGTCTATCAGTGAACATATACTCAGAATGTCTGGGTATTCGACTCGTCTATCGGAGTTAGGGATGCCCCTTTTGCCAGAGGCGATCACTGACAGAGTTCTTCAATCATTGCCACCAATCTACAAGAGCTTAATGCTGAACTATAACATGCATAGGATGAACAAGTCAGTCGTCAAGCTGTTTGCGATGCTGAAAGTCGTTGTGTCTGAAATCCAGAAAGAACATCAAGTGTTGATGGTCAATAAAACTACTAGTTTCAAGAAAAATGTCAAGGGCAAGAAGGGTAACTCCAAGAAGGGTGGCAAAGCAGTTGCTCCTCCCATGAAAAAACCCAAGGCTAGACCCAAGCCAGAAACTGAGTGCTTTCATTGCAAGGGAACTGGTCACTGGAAGCAGAACTGCCCCAAGTATCTAGCTAACAAGAAGGTGGTCAACAACAAACAAGGAATATATGATATACATGTTATTGATGTGTACCTTACTAGCTCTCGTTGTAGTGCCGGGGTATTTGATACTGGTTTGGTTGCTCACATTTGCAACTCAAAGCAAGAACTACGGAATAGATGGAGGCTGGCTAAGGACAAAGTGACGATGCGCGTGGGAAATGGCTCCAAGGTTGATGTGATCGCCGTCGGCACGCTCGCTCTTCGACTACAATCGGGATTAGTGATGAACCTGAATAATTGTTATTTAGTGCCTGCATTAAGCATGAACATTATATCTGGATCTTGTTTATTGTGAGACAGTTACTCGTTTAAATCTAAGAATAATGGTTGTTCTATTTATATGAGTAATATCTTTTATGGTCATGCACCCAATGTGAGGGGTTTATTAATATTGAATCTTGATAGTGATGCCAAAAGATGTAGAATTAATAATGATAGTACCACTTTCTTGTGGCACTGCCGTTTGGGTCATATTTGCGTAAGACGCATGAAGAAGCTCCATGCTGATGGACTTTTGAAGTCACTTGATTTTGAATCACTTGACACATGTGAACCATGCCTCATGGGCAAGATGACTAAAACGCTGTTCTGTGGAACAATGGAACGGGCAAGTGACGTATTGGAAATCATACATACTGATGTGTGCGGTCCAATGAACGTTGCGGCGCGCAGTGGATATCATTATTTTCTCACCTTAACTAATGAATTAAGTAGATATGGGTATATTTATTTAATGAAACAAAAGTCTAAAACATTTGAAAAGTTCAAACAATTTTAGAGTGAAGTTGAGAATCATCATAACAAGAAGATTAAATTCCTGTGATCTGATCGATGAGGTGAATATCTGGGTTATGAGTTTGGCAGTCACTTAAGACAGTGTGGAATTGTTTCACAATTGACACCGCCTAGAACACCACAGCATAATGGTGTATCCGAACGTCGTAAGCGAACCTTATTAGATATGGTGCGTTCTATGATGTCTCTTGCCGATTTGCTACTATCATTCTGGGGTTATGCATTAGAGACAACTGCATTCACTTTAAATAGGGAACCATCGAAATCCGTTGAGATGACGCCATATGAACTGTGGTTTGGCAAGAAGCCAAAATTGTCGTTTCTTAAAGTTTGGGGTTGTGATGCTTATGTCAAAAAGCTTCAGCCTGAAAAGCTGGAACCCAAAGCGGAGAAATGCGTCTTCATAGGATACCCGAAGGAGACAATTGGGTATACCTTCTATCTCAGATCTGAAGGCAAAGTGTTTGTCGCTAAGAACGAAACATTTCTTGAGAAAGAGTTTCTCTCGAAAGAATTGAGTGGGAGGAAAATAGAACTTGATGAGGTTATTGAACCTTTACTTCAACTAGAGAGTGGTGCAGCGCAGAAAGATATTTCTGTGGAGCCAACAACAGTTGAAGAGGAAGTTAATGATGATGATCATGAAACTTTGGACCAAGTTACTATTGAACCTCGTAGGTCGACAACGGCATGTACTACTCCTGAGTGGTACGGCAATCCTGTCTTGGAGGTCATGTTGTTAGACAATGATGAACCTACGAGCTATGGAGGAGCGATGATGAGCCCAGATTCCGAGAAATGGTTAGAGGCCATGAAATCCGAGATGGGATCCATGTATGAAAACAAAGTATGGACTTTGGAAGTATTACCTGAAGGGTGAAAGGCCATTCAGAACAAATGGATCTTTAAGAAGAAGACGGACGCGGACAGTAATGTCACCGTCTATAAAGCTCGTCTTGTGGCAAAGGGTTTTCACTAGTTCAAGGAGTTGACTATGATGAGACCTTCTCAGTCGTAGCGATGCTTAAGTCCGTTAGAATCATGTTAGCAATAGCCGCATATTTCGACTATGAAGTTTGGCAGATGGATGTCAAAACAGCGTTCATCAATGGTTTCCTTGAGGAAGAGTTGTATATGATGCAACCAGAAGGTTTTGTCGATTCAGAGAATGCTGACAAACTTTGCAAAATCCAGCAATCCATTTATGGACTGGTGCAAGCATCTCGGAGTTGGAATAAGCACTTTGATGAGATGATCAAAGCGTTTGGGTTTATACAAGTTTTTGGAGAAGCTTGTATTTACAAGAAAGTAAGTGGGAGCTCTATAGCATTTCTAATATTATATGTGGATGACATATTGCTGCTTGGAAATAGTATAGAAATGCTGGAAAGTGTGAAGGAATATTTGAACAAGAGTTTTTCAATGAAGGACCTGGGAGAAGCTGCTTTCATATTAGGCATTAAGATCTATAGAGATAGATCGAGACGCTTGATAGCACTTTCACAAAGCACATACCTTGATAAAGTTTTGAAGAAGTTCAAAATGGATCAGTCCAAGAAGGGGTTCTTGCCTGTGTTACAAGGTGTGAAGTTTTGTAAGACTCAATGCCTAGTGATTGCAGAAGATAGAGAGAATATGAGTGTCATCCCCTATGCTTCAGCCATAGACTCTATCATGTATGCGATGCTATGCACAAGACCCGATGTTAGCCTTGCCATAAGTATGGTTGGAAGATTTAAAAGTGATCCTAGAATGGAGCACTGTACGGCCATCAAGAATATCCTTAAGTACCTAAAAAGGACTAAGGAAATGTTCCTCATTTATGGAGGTGATCAAGAGCTCGTCGTAAAGGGTTACGTTGATGCAAGCTTTGACACTGATCCGGATGACTCTAAGTCGCAAACCGGATACATATTTATTCTCAATGGGGGAGCGGTAAGCTAGTGCAGTTCCAAGCAGAACGTGGTTGCCAATTCTACATGTGAAGCAGAGTACATCGCAGCCTCGAAGGCAGCGAAGGAAGGTGTCTGGATGAAGGAGTTTATGACAGATCTTGGAGTAGTGTCTAGCACACTGAATCCATTTGATTTGTTCTGTGATAACAGTGGTGCCATTGCCCTAGCCAAGGAACCAAGGTTTCACAAGAGGACCAGACCCATAAAGCGACGCTTCAATTCCATCCGTGAGTACATCAAGGAGGAGGACATACATATTTGCAAAGTGCACACGGATCTGAATGTTGCAGACCTGTTGACTAAACCTCTTCCAAGGGCTAAACATGATCGACACCAGAACTGTATGGGTGTTCGATTCATTACAATGTAAATCACATAGTGATGTGAGCTAGATTATTGACTCTAGTGCAAGTGGGAGACTGTTGGAAATATGCCCTAGAGGAAATAATAAAATGGTTATTATTCTATTTCTTTGTTCATGATAATTGTTTATTATCCATGTTATAATTGTATTGACTGGAAACACATTTCATCAGTGGATGAATAGACAACACTTTGTCCCTAGTGTGCCTCTAGTAGACTAGCTCATTGATGAAAGATGGTCAAGGTTTCCTAGCCATTGACATGAGATGTCATTTGATAATGGGATCAAATCATTAGGAAAATGACATGGATAAGACCTAAACTATAAATGTAGCATTTGATCATGATAGTTTATTGCTACAGTTTTCTACATGTCAATTATCTGTTCCTATGACCATGAGATCATGCAACTCACTGACACTGGAGGAGTGCCTTGTGTGTATCAAACATCACAACATAACTGGGTGACTATAAAGGTGCTCCACAGGTATCTCCGAGAGTATCTATTGAGTGGGTATGGATCAAGACTGGGATTTTTTACTGTTGGGAGATGTAGTAGTAAATCAAAATTTTCTACGCGTTCACCAAGATCTATCTACGGAGAAACCAGCAACGAGAGGGAAGAGATTGCATCTTCATACCTTTGAAGATCGCTAAGCGGAAGCATTACAAGAACGTGGTTGGTGGAGTCGTACTCGTAGCTATTCAGATTGCGGTGGACTCCGATCTTAGCACCGAACAACGACACCTCCGCGTTCAACACACGTGCAGCCCGGTGACGTCTCCTATGCCTTGATCCAGCAAGGAGGGAGGAGAGGATGAGGGAGAGCTCTGGCAGCACGATGGCGTGGTGACGGTGGAGCTGCGTGGTCTCCGGCAGGGCTTCGCCAAACACTGTAGAGAACGAGGAAGAGGAGGGGTAGGGCTGCGCCGAGGGAGGAAGAAATCATGTGTCCAGAAGCCCCAAATCCCACCACTATATATAGGGGGAAGGTAAGGGAGGGATGCGCCCTAGGGCTTCCACCCTAGGGGCTGGCGGCATCCCTAGATGGCCATCTGGCCGGCGGCGAGAGAGGGAGGAGGGGAGGGCGCAGCCCTAGCTGGGCCTTAGGCCCATCTGGACCTAGGGTTTCCCTTCCCTCCACCTTTCCTGCGCCTTGGGCCTGGGTGGAGGGCGCACCAGCCCACTCTAGGGCTGGTCCCTTCCACTCTCGGCCCATGCATCCCTCTGGGGCTGGTGGCCCCACTTGGTGGACCCCAGGAATCCTTCCGATGGTCCCGGTACGTTACTGATAATTGCCGAAACACTTCCGGTGGCCAAATCCTCACTTCCAAAAAATAATCTTTGTCTCCGAACCATTCCGGAACTCCTCGTGACGTTCGGGATCTCATCCGGGACTCCTAACAACCTTCGGTAACCATGTACACTATTTCCCTATAACCCTAGCGTCATCGAACCTTAAGTGTGTAGACCCTACGGGTTCGGGAGACACGTAGACATGACCGAGACACCTCGCCGATCAATAACCAATAGCAGCATCTGGATACCCATGTTGGCTCCCACATGCTCCACGATGATATCATCGGATGAACCACGATGTCGGGGATTCAATCAATCCCGTACTCAATTCCCTTTGTCTACCGGTATGATACTTTCCCGAGATTTGATCGTCGGTATCCCTATACCTTGTTCAATCTCGTTACCAGCAGGTCTCTTTACTCGTTCCGTAATATATCATCCCGTGGCTAACTACTTAGTCACATTGAGCTCATTATGATGATGCCTTATCGAAGGGGCCCAGAGATACCTCTCTGTCATACGGAGTGACAAATCCCAGTCTCGATTCGTGCCAACCCGACAGACACTTTTGGAGATACCCATAGTGCACCTTTATAGCCACCCAGTTACGTTGTGACGTTTGGCACACCCAAAGCATTCCTACGGTATCCGGGAGTTGCACAATCTCATGGTCTAAGGAAATAATACTTGAAATTGGAAAAGCTTTAGCAGACGAACTACACGATCTTGTGCTATGCTTAGGATTGAGTCTTGTCCATCACATCATTCTCCTAATGATGTGATCCCGTTATCAACGACATCCAATGTGCATGGTCATGAAATCGTGACCATCTATTGATCAACGAGCTAGCCAACTAGAGGCTCACTAGGGACACGTTGTGGTCTATGTATTCACACATGCATCACGGTTTCCGGTTAACACAATTATAGCATGAACAATAGACAATTATCATGAACATGGAAATACAATAATAAACATTTTATTATTGGCTCTAGGGCATATTTCCAACAGTCTCCCACTTGCACTAGAGTCAATAATCTAGTTACATTGTGATGAATCGAACACCCATAGCAATCTGGTGTTGATCATGTTTTGCTCGTGAGAGAGGTTTAGTCAATGGATCTGTGACATTCAGATCCATATGTACTTTACAAATATCTATATCTCCCTCCTGAATGTAATCACACATGGAGTTGAAGCGACGCTTGATGTGTCTTGTCTTCTTGTGAAACGTGGGCTCCTTCGCAAGGGCAATAGCTCTAGTCATCGGGCCCGATGCATTGGGAATCACTCCTAGGTCGGTGATGAACTCCTTCATCCAGACTCCTTCCTTTGCTACTTCCAAAGCACCTATATACTCCGCTTCACATGTAGATGCTGTCATGACGCTTTGCTTGCTCCTACACCAGCTGACTGCCCCTCCGTTCAAAATATACACATATCCGGTTTGTGACTTGGAGTTGTCCGGATCTATGTCGAATCTAGCATCGACGTCACCCTTTACGACGAGCTCTTCGGTCCCTCCATACACGAGAAACATGTCCTTTGTCCTTTTCAAGTACTTCAGGATATTCTTGACCGCTGTCCCATGTTCCGCTCCGGGATCACTTTGGTACCTCCCTACTAAACTTATGGCAAGGTTCGCATCAGGTCTGGTACACAGCATGGCATACATAATAGAGCCTATGGCTGAAGCATAGGGGATGACACTCATCTCTTCTCTATCTTTTGCCGTAGTCGGGCATTGAGTCGTACTCAATCTCACACCCTGTAACACAGGCAAGAACCTCTTCTTGGACTGATCCATATTGAACTTCTTCAATATCTTTTCAAGGTATGTGCTTTGTGAAACACCTATGAGGCGTCTGATCTATCTCTATAGATATTAATACGTAATCTATAAGCAGCTTCTCCAAGGTCCTTCATTGAAAAACACTTATTCTAGTAGGCCTTTACACTTTCCAAAAGTTCTATATCATTTCCCATTATCAGTATGTCATCCGCATATAATATGAGAAATGCTATAGTGCGACCACACACTTTCTTGTAAATACAGGGTTCTCCATGAACCTGTACAAACCCAAACGCTTTAATCGCCTCATTAAAGTGAATGTTCCAACTCCGAGATGCTTGCACCAGCCCATAGATGGAGCACTGGAGCTTGCATACCTTGTTAGCATCTACAGGATCGACAAAACCTTCTGGCTGCATCATATACAACTCTTCCTTAAGGAAGCCATTAAGGAATGCCGTTTTGACGTCCATTTGCCAGATCTCATAATCATAAAATGCGGCAATTGCTAACATGATTCTGACAGACTTCAGCATCGCTACGGGTGAGAAAGTCTCATCGTAGTCAACTCCTTGAACTTGTCGATAACCCTTAGCGACAAGCCGAGCCTTATAGACGGTCACATTACCATCCGCATCAGTCTTCTTCTTAAAGATCCATTTATTTTCAATGGCTCGCTTATCATCTGTCAAGTCCACCAAAGTCCACACTTTGTTCTCATACATGGATCCTATCTCGGATTTCATGGCTTCAAGCCATTTGTTGGAATCCGGGCCCGCCATCGCTTCTTCATAGTTTGAAGGTTCACCGTTGTCCAACAACATGATCGCCAGGACAGAGTTGTCATACCACTCTGGTGCGTAATGTGTCCTAGTGGACCTTCGACGTTCAATAGTAACTTGATCTGAAGTTTCAAGATCATCATCATTAACTTCCTCTCCAGCCGGTGTAGACTCCACGGAAACAACTTCCCGTGCTGCGCTACTCTCTGGTTCGAGTGGAGGTACAATTACCTCATCAAGTGTATTTTCCTCCCACTTACTTCTTTCGAGAGAAACTCTTTCTCGAGAAAGGATCCATTCTTGGCAACAAAGACTATGCCTTCGGATCTGAGGTAGAAGGTATACCCAATAGTCTCTTTGGGATATCCTATGAAGACGCACTTTTCCGCTTTGGGTTCGAGCTTCTCAGGTTGAAGTTTCTTCACATAAGCATCGCATCCCCAAACTTTTAGAAACGATAGCTTAGGTTTCTTTCCAAACCATAATTCATACGGTGTCGTCTCAATGGATTTTGACGATGCCCTATATAAAGTGAATGCGGCAGTCACTAATGCATATCCCTAAAATGATAGCGGTAAGTCGGAAAGAGACATCATAGATCGCATCATATCCAATAGAGTGCGATTATGACGTTTAGACACACCATTTCGCTGAGGTGTGCCAGGTGGTGTGAGTTGTGAAACAATTCCACATTTCCTTAGGTGTGTGCCAAACTCGTGACTTAAATATTCTCTACCACGATCAGATCGTAGGCACTTTATTTTCCTGTCATGTTGATTCTCTACCTCACTCTGAAATTCCTTGAACCTTTCAAAGGTTTCAGACTTGTGTTTCATTAAGTAGACATACCCATATCTGCTCAAGTCATCAGTGAGGGTGAGAACATAACGGTAGCCACCGCGAGCCTCGATGCTTATTGGACTGCATACATCGGTATGTATTATCTCCAACAAGTCAGTTGCTCGCTCCATTTTTCCGGAGAACGGAGTCTTGGTCATCTTGCCCATGAGGCATGGTTCCCACGTGTCAAATGATTCGAAATCAAGAGACTCCAAAAGTCCATCAGCATGGAGCTTCTTCATGTGTTTGACACCAATATGACCAAGGCGGTAGTGCCGCATGTAAGTGGGACTATCGTTATCAACCTTACACTTTTTGGTACTCACACTATGGACATGTGTAACATCACGTTCGAGATTCATCAAAAATAAACCATTGACCAGCGGGGCATGACCATAAAACATTTCTCTCATATAAATAGAACAACCATTATTCTTGGATTTAAACGAGTAGCCATCTCGCAGGAAGCGAGATCCAGATACAATGTTCATGCTCAAAGCTAGTACTAAATAACAATTATTAAGGTTTAAAACTAATCCCGAAGGTATATGTAGAGGTAGCGTGCCAACGGCGATCACATCGACCTTGGAACCATTCCCGACGCGCATCGTCACCTCGTCCTTTGCCAGTCTCCGCATATTCCGCAGCTCCTACTTGGAGTTACAAATGTGAGCAACTCCGCCGGTATCAAAACCCAAGAGCTACTACGAGCACTGGTTAGGTACACATCAATAACAAGTATATCAAATATACCTTTAACGTTGCCGGAATTCTTATCCGCTAAGTACTTGGGGCAGTTCCGCTTCCAGTGACCGGTACCGTTACAATAGAAGCACTCAGTCTCACGCTTGGGTCCATTCATGTTCTTCTTCCCGGCAACTTGCTTACCGGGCGTGGCAACAAGTTTGTCGTCCTTCTTGAAGTTCTTCTTACCCTTGCCTTTCTTGAAACTAGTGGTCTTATTCACCATCAACACTTGATGCTCCTTTTTGATCTCGACCTCTGCTGATTTCAGCATCGAGTACAACTCAGGAATGGACTTCTCCATACCCTGCATATTGTAGTTCATCACAAAGCTCTTGTAGCTAGGTGGAAGCGACTAGAGGATTCTGTCAATGACCGAATCACCCGGGAGATTAACTCCTAGCCGAGTCAAACGGTTGTGCAACCCAGACATTTTGAGTATGTGCTCACTGACAGAACTATTCTCCTCCATCTTACAGCCGAAGAACTTGTCGGAGACGTCATATCTCTCGACCCGGGCATGAGCTTGGAAAACCAGTTTCAGGTCTTGGAACATCTCATATGCTCCGTGTTGCTCAAAACGCTTTTGGAGCCCTGGTTCTAAATTGTAAAGCATGCCGCACTGAACAAGGGAGTAATCATCACAGCGCGACTGCCAAGCGTTCGTAACGTCTTGGTCCGTTGGGAAAATGGGTGGGTCACCTAGCGGTGCATCAAGGACATACAATCTCTTGGAAGCTATGAGGATGATCCTCAAGCTACGGACTCAGTCTGCATAGTTGCTTCCATCATCTTTCAGCTTGGTTTTCTCTAGGAACATGTTGAAGTTAAGGGTGACATTCACGTTGGCCATTAGATCTACAATATAGCTTGTAAAGACAATTTTAGACTAAGTTCATGATAATTAAGTTCACATAATCAAATTATTTAGTGAACTCCCACTTAGATAGAAATCTCTCTAGTCATCCAAGTGACACATGATCCATGTCAACTAGCCCGTGTCCGATCACCACGTGAGACGGACTAGTCATCCATGGTGAACATCTCCATGTTGATTGTATCTTCTATACGACTCATGTTCGACCTTTCGGTCTTCCGTCTTCCAAGGCCATGTCTGTACATGCTAGGCTCGTCAAGTCAACCTAAGTGTTTCGCGTGTGTAAGTCTGGCTTACACCTGTTGTATGTGAACGTTAGAACCTATCACACCCGATCATCATGTGGTGATTTGGAACAACGATCCTTAGCAACGGTGCATAGTTAGGGTGAACACATCTCTTGAAATTTTATTGAGAGATCATATTATTTACTAGTTCTAAGCAAATAAGATGTAAACATGATAAACATCACATGCAATCAATATAGTTACATGATATGGCCAACATCATCTTGCTCCTTTGATCTCCATCTTCGGGGCACCATGATCATCACTATCACTGGCATGACACCATGATGTCCATCATCGTGTCTTCATGAAGTTGTCTCGCCAACTATTACTTCTACTACAATGGCTAACATTTAGCAATAAAGTAAAGTAATTACATGGCATTTATATTGACACACAGGTCATAAGATAAAATAAGACAACTCCTATGGCTCCTGCCGGTTGTCATACTCATCGACATGCAAGTCGTGAATCCTATTACAAGAACATGATCAATCTCATACATCACAATGCATCACATCACATCCTTTGGCCATATCACATCACAAGGCATATGTTGCAAAAACAAGTTAGACGTCCTCTAATTTGTAGTTGCAAGTTTTTACGTGGCTTCTATAGGTTTCTAGCAGGAACAATTCTTACCTACGCCAAAACCACAACGTGATATGCCAATTTCTATTTACCCTTCATAAGGACCCTTTTCATCGAATCCAATCTGACTAAGGTGGGAGAGACAGACACCCGCTAGCCATCTTATGCAACAAGTGCATGTCAGGCGGTGGAACCGGTCTGACATAAGCGTACGTGTAAAGTTGGTCTGGGACGATTCATCCCACAATACCACCGAATCAAGATAAGACTAGTAGTGGTAAGAAAGTTAACAAGATCGACGCCCACAACAACTTTGTGTTCTACTCGTGCATAGATTCTATGCATAGACCTAGCTCATGATGCCACTGTTTGGAGACGTAGTAGTAAATCAAAATTTTCTACGCGTTCACCAAGATCTATCTATGGAGAAACCAGCAACGAGAGGGAAGAGATTGCATCTTCATACCTTTGAAGATCGCTAAGCGGAAGCGTTACAAGAAAGCGGTTGGTGGAGTCGTACTCGTAGCGATTCAGATCGCGGTGGACTCCGATCTTAGCACCGAATAACGGCGCCTCCGCATTCAACACACGTGCAGCCCGGTGACGTCTCCTACGCCTTGATCTAGCAAGGAGGGAGGAGAGGTTGAGGGAGAGCTCCGGCAGCACGATGGAGTGGTGATGGTGGAGCTGCGTGGTCGCCGGTAGGGCTTCACCAAGCATTGTAGAGAACGAGGAAGAGGAGGGGTAGGGCTGCGCCGAGGGAGGAAGAAATCGTGTGTCCAGAAACCCCAAATCCCACCACTATATATAGGGGGAAGGTAAGGGAGGGCTGCGCCCTAGGGTTTCCACCCTAGGGGCTGGCGGCATCCCTAGATGGCCATCTGGCCGGCGGCCAGAGAGGGAGGAGGGGAGGGCGCAGCCCTAGGTGGGCCTTAGGCCCATCTGGACCTAGGGTTTCCCCTCCCTCCACCTTTGTTGTGCCTTGGGCCTGGATGGAGGGCGCACCAGCCCACTCTGGGGCTAGTACCTTCCACTCTCGGCCCATACAGCCCTCTAGGGCTGGTGGCCCCACTTGGTGGACCCCCGGAACCCTTCCGGTGGTCCCTGTACATTACCGATAATTCCCGAAACACTTCCGGCGGCCAAATCCTCACTTCCTATATATCAATCTTTGTCTATGGACCATTCCGGAACTCCTCGTGACGTCTGTGATATCATCCGGGACTCCAAACAACCTTCGGTAACCACGTACACTATTTCCCTATAACCCTAGCGTCATCGAACCTTAAGTGTGTAGACCCTACGGGTTCGGGAGACACGTAGACATGATCGAGAAACCTCTCCGACCAATAACCAATAGCAGGATCTGGATACCCATGTTGGCTCCCACATGATCCACTATGATCTCATCGGATGAACCACGATGTTGGGGATTCAATCAATCCCGTATTCAATTCCCTTTGTCTACCGGTATGATACTTGCCCGAGATTCGATCGTCGGTATCCCTATAACTTGTTCAATCTCATTACCGGCAAGTCTCTTTACTCGTTCCGTAATACGTCATCCCATGGCTAACTCCTTAGTCACATTAAGCAAATTATGATGATGTCTTATCGAGTGGGCCCAGAGATACCTCTCTGTCATACGGAGTGACAAATCCTAGTCTCGATTCGTGCCAACCCAACAAACACTTTCGGAGATACCCGTAGTGCACCTTTATAGCCACCCAGTTACGTTGTGACATTTGGCACACCCAAAGAATTCCTACGGTATACGGGAGTTGCACAATCTCATGGTCTAAGGAAATGATACTTGACATTGGAAAAGCTTTAGCAGATGAACTACACGATCTTGTGCTATGCTTAGGATTGAGTCTTGTCCATCACATGATTGTCCTAATGATGTGATCCCGTTATCAACTACATCAAATGTCCATGGTCATGAAACTGTGACCATCTATTGATCAATGAGCTAGCCAACTACAGGCTCACTAGGGACACATTGTGGTCTATGTATTCACACATGCATCACGGTTTCCGATTAACACAATTATAGCATGAACAATAGACAATTATCATGAACAAGGAAATACAATAATAACCATTTTATTATTGCCTCTAGGGCATATTTCCAACGGTTACTCCGTGTGACAGAGAGGTGTCTCAGGGCCCACTCGGTAATAAAACATCACAACAAGCCTTGCAAGCAATGTGACTAAGTGTTAGCGACGGGATCTTGTATTATGGAACGAGTAAAGAGACTTGCTAGAAATGAGATTGAACTAGGTATACAGATACCGACGATCGAATCTCGGGCAAGTAACATACCGAAGAACAAAGGGAACGACATACGGGATTAAGTAAATCCTTGACACAGAGGTTCGACCGATAAAGATCTTCATAGAATATGTAGGAACCAATATGGGCATCCAGGTCCCGCTATTGGTTATTGACCGTAGAGGTGTCTCGGTCATGTCTACATAGTTCTTGAACCCGCAGGGTCTGCACACTTAAGGTTTAGTGATGTTTCGGTATAGATGAGTTATGTGTGTTGGTGAACGAAGGTTGTTCGGAGTCCCGGATGAGATCCCGAACGTGATGAGGAGCTCTAGAATGGTCCGGAAGTGAAGATTCATATATAGGATGTTTCGTGTTGGTCATCGGGAAAAGTTCGGGCGTCACTGGTAACGTACTGGGGGTGCCGGAAGGGTCCCGGGGATCCATCGAAAGGGGCCACCAGCCCCGAAGGGCCACATGGGCTGTGAGAGAGGGTGCACCAGCCCCTGGTGGGCTGGCCGCACCTCCCACAAGGGCCCATGCGGCTGGGGGTTGGTGGGAGGGCCAACCCTAGGGCTGGCGCCACCTTGCCTTGGGTGGCAAGCCACCCTAGGGCGCCTCCACCCTTGGCTGCCGCCCCAAGGGGGAAACCCTAGGGGTTGGGAGCCCCACCCCTCCCCTTATATATATATATATATATATATATATATATATGTGAGAGGGAGGAGGGCAACCGCACCTTAAGCCACGGCGTAGCCCTTCCTCCCTCTCCGATAGCATCTCCCCTAGTAGATTGATTCGGTGCCGCTTAGCGAAGCTCTGTCGAATCAGCTCCACCACCACCGCCGCCATGCCGTCATGCTGCCGGCGAACCCATCTACCTCTCCGCTCCCTCTTGCTGGATCAAGAAGGCAGAGATCGTCATCGAGATGCACGTGTACTGAACGTGTAGGTGCCGTCCGTTCGGCACTCGGGAGTTCGTGGGATGGCTTGCGATTTGCATCGCGGAGACGTATGACTACTTCAACCGCGTTCTTTATGTTGGAAATATGCCCTAGAGGCAATAATAAATTAGTTATTATCATATTTCCTTGTTCATGATAATCGTTTATTATCCATGCTATAATTGTATTGATCGGAGACTTAAATGCATGTGTGGATACATAGACAAAACCATGTCCCTAGTATGCCTCTAATGGACTAGCTCGTTGATCAAAGGATGGTTAAGGTTTCCTAGCCATGGACATGAGATGTCATTTGATAACGGGATCACATCATTAGGAGAATGATGTGATGGATAAGACCCAAACTACAAACATAGCATATGATCGTGTCAGTTTATTGCTACTGTTTTCTGCATGTCAAGTATATGTTCCTATGACCATGAGATCATGCAACTCACGGATATCGGAGGAGTGCCTTGTGTGTATCAAACGTCGCAACGTAACTGGGTGACTATAAAGGTGCTCTACAGGTATCTCCGATGGTGTCTGTTGAGTTCGCAATGGATCGAGACTGGGATTTGTTACTCCGTGTAACGGAGAGGTATCTCGGGGCCCACTCGGTAATGCAACATCACAATAAGCCTTGCAAGCAATGTGACTAATTGTTAGTTGCGGGATCTTGTATTACGGAACGAGTAAAGAGACTTGCCGGTAACGAGGTTGAACTAGGTATGGAGATACTGACGATCGAATCTCGGGCAAGTAACATACCGAAGAACAAAGGGAACGATATACGGGATTAACTGAATCCTTGACATAGAGGTTCGACCGATAAAGATCTTCGTAGAATATGTAGGAACCAATGTGGACGTCCAGGTCCCGCCATTGGTTATTGACCGTAGAGGTGTCTCGGTCATGTCTACATAGTTCTCGAACCCGCAGGGTCTGCACACTTAAGGTTCGGTGACGTTTCGGTAGTGTAGAGTTATGTATGGTGGTGACCGAAGGTTGTTCGGAGTCCCGGATGAGATCCCGGAAGTCACGAGGAGCTCCGGAATGGTCCGGAGGTAAAGATTCATCTATAGGAAGTCCCAGTTTGGTTTCCGGAAAAGTTTCGGGCTCATCGGTAGTGTACCGGGAGTATCGGTATTGTACCGGGAGTGCCGGTAGTGTACCGGAGGACCTCTAGGAGGGGTATTTCGACCCCAAGAGGTCCTTGGGCTGTGGGAGAATAATAACCAGCCCTTAGTGGGCTGGGAAAACAGCCACAAAGGCCCATGGCGCAGGAGAGAAAGTCCTAAAGCAAAAAGTGGAAAATCAGCCAATAGGAGGCAATCCTACTCCAACTAGGATTGGAGGTGAAGTAGGATTGCTCCCACCTCCTATTTCGGCCGAACCAAAGGCCTTGGCTTCCTCTCCTATCCTCTCCTCCTATATATACTAGTGGATTGGGTGGTTTTTGGACAGAATTTCCGGCCACGTGCTACCCGTTTCACCGGTGCACAGTTTCTCCTCTAGATCGGTTTTCCGCAGCGCTTAGGCGAAGCCCTGCCGGAATCACTCCACCACCATCACCGGAGCGCCGTCATGCTGCCGTTGAAATATCTCTCCTCTCCACCTCCTCTTGCTGGATCAAGACGGTGGAGATCGTCATCAAGCTGCACGTGTGCTGAACGCGGAGGTGTCGTCCGTTCGGCGCTAGATCGGAAGGACCGTGATCGAGATCGCGAGACGGTTCGTGATGAGATCGCGGGACGGATCGTGATGAGTTCACGGGACAGATCGTGATTGGATCGCAGGACGGATCGTGATTGGATCGCGGGACGGATCGTGATGAGATCGCGGGATGCTCAGCGATTTGGATCGCGAAGATGTTCGACTACACCAACCGCGTTTCTTAACGCTTCCCGCTTAGCGATCTACAAGGGTACGTAGATCCACTCTCCCTCTCGTAGATGCTCATCACCATGGATAGGTTTGCGTGTGCGTAGGAAAATTTTTGTTTCCCATGCGACATTCCCCAATAGTGGCATCATGAGCTAGGTTGATGGTTCGATGAGATCTCGAGTAGAACACAAAAGGTTTGTGGGCGTTGATGCTTAGATTGCTTCCTCCCTTGGTCGGATTTTGGTTCAGCGGGATTGTGAGATGAAGCGGCCCGGACCAACATTACTCATACGCTTACGAGAGACCGGTTCCCTCGATGCAACTTGTTGCTTAGATGGCTTGCGGGTGACAGTTTCTCTCACTTTAGTTGGATCGGATCCGACAAAGGCGGTCCTTGAGAAGGTTGAAAAGCAATCTATGTATCACCGTTGTGGTTTATGCGTAGGTGAGAATCGTTCTTGCTAGATACCCGTAGCAGCCACGTAAAACTTGCAACAACAATTAGAGGACGTCTAACTTGTTTTTGCAGGGTATGTTGTGATATGATATGGCCAATTACATGATGTGATATATGTGATGTATGAGATGATCATGTGATGTATAGATTATCACGACTTGCATGTCGATGAGTACGGCAACCGGCAGGAGCCATAGGGTTGTCTTTAATTATTGTATGACCTGCGTGTCAATCATTAAAGCGCTATGTAATGCTTTACTTTATCGCTATGGTAGCAATAGTAGTAGAAGCATGCAGGGCATGACAACCCCGATGGCGACACGTTGATGGAGATCATGGTGTCATGCCGGTGACGATGGAGATCATGCCGGTGCTTTCTAGATGGAGATCAAAAGCACAAGTTCATGGCCATATCATGTCACTTATGATTTGCATGTGATGTTAATCCTTTTTATGCATCTTGTTTTGCCTAGGACGACGGTAGCATTATAAGGTGATCCCTCACTTAATTTAAAGATAAATTGTGTTCTCCCCGAGTGTGCACCGTTGCGAAAGTTCGTCGTGTTGAGACACCACGTGATGATTGTTGGGAGACGTAGTAGTAAATCAAAAATTTCCTACGCGTTCACCAAGATCCATCTATGGAGAAACCAGCAATGAGCAAGGGGAGAGTGAATCTTCATACCTTTGAAGATCGCTAAGCGGAAGCGTTACAAGAACGCGGTTGATGGAGTCGTACTCGCAGCGATTCAGATCGCGGTAGATCCGATCAAGTGCCGAACGGACGGCACCTCCGCGTTCAACACACGTGCAGCCCGGTGACGTCTCCAACACCTTGATCCAGCAAGGAGGAAGGAGAGGTTGGGGAAGGGCTCCAACAGCAGCACGACGGCGTGGTGGTGGTGGAGTAGCAAGGTATTCCGACAGGGCTTCGCCTAAGCGCCGCGGAGGAGGAAGAAGAGAGGTAGGGCTTCGCCGTGAGAGAGAGAGATCAAATCTTGTCTCAAAACATCCAAAACCTCAAGTATATATAGGAGGAGGGACGTGGAGGGCTGGCTTGGCCTCTACTCCAAAGAGGAGAGGGTCGGCCGAATTAAAGGGAGAGTCCACCTCCCACAAGGGAGGTGGATCTCCTCCTTTTAAATCATTTTTGCCTTATCTCCTTATCTCCAGCCACATGGGCCCACATAGATGGTCTTGGCCGACCCAATATGGGCTGGCACACCTCCTCTAAGGGCCCATGAGGTCCTTTGGTCGTCACACCCCTCTCGGGGGTCCTCCGGCACCCTCCCGGCACTCCCGGTACACTACCGATGAGCCCGAAAACTTTCCGGTGACCAAAACTGGACTTCCTATATATCAATCTTTACCTCCGGACCATTCCGGAGCTCCTCGTGACGTCCGGGATCTCATCCGGGACTCCGAACAACCTTCAGTAATCACGTATACCATTTCCCTATAACCCTAGCGTCATCGAACCTTAAGTGTGTAGACCCTACGGGTTCGGGAGACACGTAGACATGACCGAGACACTTCTCCGGCCAATAACCAACAGCGGGATCTGGATACCCATGTTGGCTCCCACGTACTCCACGATGATCTCATCGGATGAACCACGATGTCGGGGATTCAATTAATCCCGTATACAATTCCCTTTGTCTATCGGTATGGTACTTTCCCGAGATTCGATCGTCGGTATCCCTATACCTTGTTCAATCTCGTTACTGGCAAGTCTCTTTACTCGTTCCGTAATAAATCATCCCGTGGCTAACTCCTTAGTCACATTGAGCTCATTATGATGATGTCTTACCGAGTGGGCCCAGAGATACCTCTCCGTCACACGGAGTGACAAATCCCAGTCTCGATTCGTGCCAACCCAACAGATACTTTCGGAGATACCCGTAGTGCACCTTTATAGCCACCCAGTTACGTTGTGACGTTTGGCACACCCAAAGCATTCCTATGGTATCCGGGATTTGCACAATCTCATGGTCTAAGGAAACGATACTTGACATTGAAAAGCTTTAGCAAACGAACTACACGATCTTGTGCTATGCTTAGGATTGGGTCTTGTCCATCACATCATTCTCCTAATGATGTGATCCCGTTATCAACGACGTCCAATGTCCATGGTCATGAAACCGTGACCATCTATTGATCAACGAGCTAGTCAACTAGAGGCTCACTAGGGACATGTTGTGGTCTATGTATTCACACATGTATTATGGTTTCCGGTTAACACAATTATAGCATGATCAATAGACAATTATCATGAACAAGGAAATACAATAATAACCATTTTATTATTGCCTCTAGGGCATATTTCCAACAATGATCGGGTGTGATAGACTCTACGTTCACATACAACGGGTGCAAGCCAGATTTGCACGCGCAGAACACTCGGGTTTAACTTGACGAGCCTAGCATGTACAGACATGGCCTCGGAACACAAGAGACCGAAATGTCGAGCATGAGTCATATAGTGGATATGATCAACATAATGATGTTCACCATTGAAGCCACCTTAACTCATGTGATGATCGGACTTGAGTTGGTGAATTTGGATCATGTATCACTCGAATGACCCGAGGGATGTCAATTTGAGTGGGAGTTCTTAAGTAATATGATTAATTGAACTCATTATCATGAACATAGTCAAATTGTCTTTGCAAATTATGTTGTAGATTACTAGCTCGCGCTGTAGCTCCCTTGTATTTTTATATGTTCCTAGAGAAATAGAGTTGAAAGATGTTGGTAGCAATATTGCGGACTGGGTCCGTGATCTGAGGATTGTCCTCATTGCTGCACAGAAGGCTTATGTCCTTAATGCATCGCTCGGTGCGCCACCCCCTCTAGCGTCGTCTATAGATGTTGTGAACATCTGACAGGCACGTTTCGATGACTACTTGATAGTTTAGTGCGTCATGCATTACGGCTTAGAATTGAGGCTCGGAAATGTTTTGAAACGTCACGGAACATATGAGATGTTCTAGGAGTAGAGATTGTGATCTCAGGCTCGTGCCTTTGTTGCGAGATATGAGATCTCCAACAAGATTCTTTGCTTGTAAGATGAAGGAGAATAGCTCAATCGTTGAGCATGTACTCAGATTGTCTGGGTACTACAATCGCTTAAATCAAGTGGGAGTTGATCTTCCAGATAAGATAGTGATTGATATAGTTCTCCAAGTCACTGTCACTAAAGCTACTAGAACTTAGTGATGAACTATAATACACCAGGGTTAGAAGTATTGATCCCTGAGCTGTTCGCGATGTTTGACACCGCGAAGGTAGAAATCAAGAAGGAGCGTCAAGTGTTGATGGTTAATCAAACCACTAGTTTCGAAAAGGGCAAGAGCAAGGAGGGAAACTTCATGGATAGCAAGTCAGTTACTGCTCCAGTGAAGCAACCAAAAATTGAACTCAAACCCGAGACTAAGTGCTTCTATTATGAGGTGAGAGGTCGCTAAAGCGGAAAAACCCTAGATACTTGGTAGATAAGAAGGCTGGCAACATCGACAGAAGTATATTTGATATACGAGTTATTGATGTGTACCTTGCTAGTACTCCTAGTAGCACCTGGGTATTGGATACCGGTTCGGTTGCTAAATGTTAGTAACTCGAAATAAAAGCTACGGAATAAACGGAGAACTAGCTAAGGGTGAGGTGACGATATGTGTTGGAAGTGTTTCCAAGGTTGATGTGATCAACGTCGCATGCTCTCTCTACCTTCAGGATTAGTGACGAACCTAAATAAATGTTATTTGGTGTTTTGCGTTGAGCATGAACATGATTAGATCATGTTTGTTGCAATACGGTTATTCATTTAAGTCAGAGAATAATAGTTATTCTGGTTACATGAATAATACCTTCAATGGTCATGCACCCAGTGAGAATGGTTTGTTGAAATCTTGATCGTAGTAGTACACATGTTCATAACATTGATGTCAAAAGATACAAAGTTAATAATGATAGTACCACATACTTGTGGCACTGCCGCTAAATGTCATATTGGTATAAAGCGCATGTAGAAACTCCATGCTGATGGATATTTGGACTCATTCGATTTCGAATCGGTTGAGACATGCGAACCATGCCTCTTGGGCAAGATGACTAAAGGACCCCGTTGGATGGAGCGGGCAAGTGATTCATTGGAAATGATACATGTTGATGTATGCAATCTAGTGAGTCTTGTAGCGTGCAGTGGATATCGTTATTTTCTTACCTTCACTGGTGATTTGAGTAGATATAGTGTATATTTACTTAATGAAACACAAGTCTGAATTGTTTGAAAGGTTCAAGCAAATTCAGAGTGAAGTTTAAAGATCATCGTGACAAGAAGATAAAAATGACTGCGATATGATCGTGGAGGTGAATATCTGAGTCACGAGTTTGGCATACAACTTAAGACAATGTGAAAGTTGTTTCACAACTAAACGCCACCTGGAACACCATAGTGTGATGGTGTGTCCGAACATCATAGTTATGCTCTATTGGACATGGTGCGTAATATGATGTCTCTTGTCGTTTTACTACTATAATTTTGGGGTTATGCATTAGAGACAACTACATTCACTTTAAATAGGGCACCATCTAAATCCGTTGAGATGACACCGTGTGAATTATGGTTTGATAGAAACCTAAGCTGTCATTTCTTAATGTTTGGGGCTGCGATGCTTGTGTGGAAAATGTTTTCACATAATAAGCTAGAACCCAAAGCGGACAAATGTATCTTCATAGAATACCCTAAGAATAGATGGGTATGCCTTCTATCTCAGATCCGAGTGCAAAGTGTTTGTTGCTAGAACTGGGTCCTTTCTCGAGAAAAAGTTTCTCTCGAAAGAATTGAGTGGGAGGAAGATAGAACTTGATGAGGTTGTTAAACCTTTGTTCAACCAGAGAGTAGCGCAGCGCAGAAAGATGTTACTGTGAAGCCTACGTTAGTTGAAGAGGAAGTTAATGATGATGATCATGAAGCTTCAGGATCAAGTTACTATCAAACTTCGTAGGTCGACAAGGATGTGTACTGCTCCTAAGTGGTACGACAACTCTGCCTTGGAGGTCATGTTGTTGGACAACGATGAACCTACGAGCTATGGAGAAGCGATGATGGGCCCGGATTCCGACAAATGGTTGGAGGCCATGAAATCCGAGATAGGATCCATGTATTAAAACCAAGTGTAGACTTTGGTAGACTTGCTCGTTGGACGACAGGTCGTTGAGTACAAATGGATCTTTAAAATGAAGACAGACATTGATGGTGAATGTCACTATTTGTAACGCTCGACTTGTTGCAAAGATGTTTGTGACAAGTTCAAGGAGTTGACTACGATGAGACTTTCTCACTCGTAGCGATGCTAAAAGTCTGTTGGAATTATGTTACAGTTGTTGTGTTTTCAATTATGAAATCTGGCAGATGGATGTCAAAACATCGTTTCCTTAATGGTTTACTTGAGGAAAGGTTGTATGTGATACAACCAGAAGGTTTTGTCAGGCCTAAGGATGCTAAAAGGTGTGCAAGCTTCGGTGATCCTTCCATGGACTGAAGCAAGCATCTCGGAGTTGGAATATACGCTTTGATGAGGTGATCAAAGTTTTGATGTTTATACAAAGTTTATGAGAAACTTGTATTTGCAATAAAGTGAGTGGGAGCACTATAGAATTTCTGATAAGTATATGTGGATGACATATTGTTGTTTAGAAATAATGTAGAGTTTCTGGAAAGCATAAAACGGTTATTTGGAAAGTGATTTTCAAAGGAAGACCTGGATAAAGCTACCTAATTGTTGAGCATCAAAATCTATAGAGATAGATCAAGATGCTTGATGAGACTTTCAATGATTGCATACCTTCACAAGATTTTGAAAGAGTTCAAAATGGATCAGCCAGAGAAATAGTTCTCGTCTGATTTGTAAGGTGTGAAGTTGAGTGAGACTCAAAGCTCGACAACGGTAGAAGAAAGAGAAAGGACGAACGTCGTCCCCTATGCCTTAGCCATAGGCTCTATATTATGCCATGCTGTGTACCGCACCTATGTGTGCCTTGCCATGAGTCTGTCAAGGGGTACAAGAGTGGTCCAGGAGTGGATCACTGGACAGCGGTCGGAATTATCCTTAGTAACCAGAGGACTAAGGAAATGTTTCTTGATTATGGAGGTGATAAAGAGTTCGTCGTAGAGAGTTACGTCGATGCAAGCTTTAACACCTATCCGGATGACTAGTAGTAGCAATCTGGATACGTATAGTGGAGCAGCCATTTGGAAATAGTACCAAGTGGAGTGTGGTAGCAGTATTTACGGTTTGACATAGAGATATGCAAAGTACACACGGATCTGAATATCGCAGACCCGTTGACTATAAGACCTCTCTCACATGCAAAGCATGATCGAGCCCCAGAACTCATTGGGTGTTAGATTCATAACAATGCGAATCACATGGTGATGTGAACTAGATTATTGACTCTAGTGCAAGTGGGAGACTATTGGAAATATGCCCTAGAGGCAATAATAAATTAGTTATTATCATATTTCCTTGTTCATGATAATCGTTTATTATCCATGCTATAATTGTATTGATCGGAGACTTAAATGCATGTGTGGATACATAGACAAAACCATGTCCCTAGTATGCCTCTAATGGACTAGCTCGTTGATCAAAGGATGGTTAAGGTTTCCTAGCCATGGACATGAGATGTCATTTGATAACGGGATCACATCATTAGGAGAATGATGTGATGGATAAGACCCAAACTACAAACATAGCATATGATCGTGTCAGTTTATTGCTACTGTTTTCTGCATGTCAAGTATATGTTCCTATGACCATGAGATCATGCAACTCACGGATATCGGAGGAGTGCCTTGTGTGTATCAAACGTCGCAACGTAACTGGGTGACTATAAAGGTGCTCTACAGGTATCTCCGATGGTGTCTGTTGAGTTGGCAATGGATCGAGACTGGGATTTGTTACTCCGTGTAACGGAGAGGTATCTCGGGGCCCACTCGGTAATGCAACATCACAATAAGCCTTGCAAGCAATGTGACTAATTGTCAGTTGCGGGATCTTGTATTACGGAACGAGTAAAGAGACTTGCCGGTAACGAGGTTGAACTAGGTATGGAGATACCGACGATCGAATCTCGGGCAAGTAACATACCGAAGAACAAAGGGAACGATATACGGGATTAACTGAATCCTTAACGTAGAGGTTCGACCGATAAAGATCTTCGTAGAATATGTAGGAACCAATGTGGACATCCAGGTCCCGCCATTGGTTATTGACCGTAGAGGTGTCTCGGTCATGTCTACATAGTTCTCGAACCCGCAGGGTCTGCACACTTAAGGTTCGGTGACGTTTCGGTAGTGTAGAGTTATGTATGGTGGTGACCGAAGGTTGTTCGGAGTCCCGGATGAGATCCCGGACGTCACGAGGAGCTCCGGAATGGTCTGGAGGTAAAGATTCATCTATAGTAAGTCCCAATTTGGTTTCCGGAAAAGTTTCGGGCTCATCGGTAGTGTACCGGGAGTATCGGTATTGTACCGGGAGTGCCGGTAGTGTACCGGAGGACCTCTGGGAGGGGTATTTCGACCCCAAGAGGTCCATGGGCTGTGGGAGAATAATAACTAGCCCTTAGTGGGCTGGGAAAACAGCCACAAAGGCCCATGGCGCAGGAGAGAAAGTCCTAAAGCAAAAAGTGGAAAATCAGCCAATAGGAGGCAATCCTACTCCAACTAGGATTGGAGGTGAAGTAGGATTGCTCCCACCTCCTATTTTGGCCGACCCAAAGGCCTTGGCTGCCTCTCCTATCCTTTCCTCCTATATATACTAGTGGATTGGGTGGTTTTTGGACAGAATTTCCGGCCACGTGCTACCCGTTTCACCGGTGCACAGTTTCTCCTCTAGATCGGTTTTCCGCAGCGCTTAGGCGAAGCCCTGCCGGAATCACTCCACCACCATCACCGGAGCGTCGTCACGCTGCCGGTGAACTCTCTCTCCTCTCCACCTCCTCTTGCTGGATCAAGACGGTGGAGATCGTCATCAAGCTGCACGTGTGCTGAACGTGGAGGTGCCGTCCGTTCGGCGCTAGATCGGAAGGACCGTGATCGAGATCGCGAGACGGTTCGTGATGAGATCGCGGGACGGATCGTGATGAGTTCACGGGACGGATCGTGATTGGATCGCGGGACGGATCGTGATTGGATCGCGGGACGGATCGTGATGAGATCGCGGGACGCTCGGCGATTTGGATCGCGAAGATGTTCGACTACACCAACCGCGTTTCTTAACGCTTCCCGCTTAGCGATCTACAAGGGTACGTAGATCCACTCTCCCTCTCGTAGATGCTCATCACCATGGATAGGTTTGCGTGTGCGTAGGAAATTTTTTGTTTCCCATGCGACGTTCCCCAACACTTTAACGCTTCCGCTTAGCGGTCTACAAGGTTATGTGGATCAAATGTCACCTCTCATAGATGGTCATCTCCTAGATTGATCTTGGTGAAGCGTCGGAATTTTTTTGTTTCCCATGCAACGTTCCCCAACAGGGGGGTTTACCCTTCTTAATTCTTCCCTATCCAACATAGCATATTATTGTCTATGTTTCTCTTCTCAGAGTCCTTTATCGAGAGTTTAGACAAATACCTACGCAAGTTTTTCTAGTGCCGGGGCAGGGGTAAGAAAATATACCATTTGGTGAAACGGGCTCAGGGTTTGCTGATCGAAGAATAAATATGGTCTTGGGGTTAATGACTTGCATCGCCAAAATATGTCCGTGTCTTAGCTAAATGGGAAAGGGCTCTATCAGGATGTAGTTAGATCTAAATACTTGAAGAAAAATTCTATTGCTAATGTTAAGGGAAAATTTCATGATTCACCTATTTGGTAATCAATGCTGAAGGTGAAGGATACTTATATGGTTGGGATGAGGGTTGTTATTAACTCTGGGGATGTTACCAGAACATGGAATTACCCTGGATAAATAAACCCCCATGCAAGACATTTATCCTAATATGTTTGGTATTACAAACTTACCAAAAGATACTTTTGCCCTGTTCCGAAGGAGGGAAGCTGGTGCACTATTCATGTGTGCACTGCATAGTCTAATGAAGTTAACAGTGTTGTTGAACATCTTGATCCAGGGGCTAAACGTGATAAAGTTGAATGGTCGTTTGGACCTAATGGCAACTATACGAATAAATCTATGTATTTTTTTCCGGAAGGAAACCTTACTGGTTGTGACTACCGATGGATTTGGAAGGCTAAAATACCGCTTAAAATCCAAATATTTTTGTGACAACTTTTCGAAGATGTTGTGCTCGCTAAATATGTTATGAAACGAAGGAATTGGGATGGCAATCCCCGTTCTTCATTATGCTCGTGCAGAGAGACATCGCTACACCTCTTCGTTTTCATGTCATGTGGCCAGGATCGCATGATGCACGCTTGGTTCTATGATTTGGACTGAGATATGTCCAAATAATCTTCGCAATTTTTATTCCTGGTGCTATCTTTTTCTACTAGAAGGAGAAAGGGTTGTTTACAACCGGATTCGCCGCGATCTGCTGGGCTATCTGGAATTGTAGAAACCGGCCAACGTTTGAGTTTAAGAAACTGTCATCACCTTTTATGATTGTATTTACAGATTTTGTTCATCTAAAGTACTCCCTCTATCCCGTAATTCTTGTCGTGGGCGTAGTTCATTGCCAATTTTGCAAAAAAGCCCTCGTACTTTTAAAACCATCGCAAACAAGTCCCTCCACCCCCGTCTTCTTCCTCCGCCATCGCCCGTGCATCGGCAGGGGCCGGCGCCGCCAAGCTGCGGGATTTGCCACCCACCAGGAAGTGCTCCGCCTCCTTTGACACATACCTGATCCAGCACCGTCGTCGCCAAGTACCTGCTCCACCACCGCCGCGATTCCCCCCGTCACGATTACTTGCGGGCGTCGCCGGAATTTCCCACCACGATTCAGTGGAGCAGGAACTCCCTCTCATCGTCGTCAAGCTCCCATGAATCTTCCTCGAGCTCCCACGAGTCCAATTTGAGCAGCCTCGTGTGCGCCACGACAATCCCTCCCGCCGTGATCCCCTATGGGCATCACCGGAACTGCAAGATCTGGGGGAGCAGGAGCCCCCTCTCGTCGTCGTCGAGCTCCCGCGAGTCTTCCTCGAGCTCCCACGAATCCAATTTGAGCAGCCTGACGTGCGCCACGGCAATCCCTCGCGCCGTGATCCCCTACGGGCATCGCCGGAACTGCACGGTCCGGTGGAGCAGGAGCTCCCTCTCGTCGTCGTTGAGCTCCCGCGAGTATTCCTCGAGCTCCCACGCGCTGCCGTGCGGCTCCTTCTCCTCTGCTCTAGCGCTTGTTTCTCCTCTGTCTCTCCCTTGCCGCTCCTGGAGCTAGCCCGTGTTGCGTCTGATGCTCCTCTGCCCGTGTTGTTGATCCAAAGAATACCAGTGTTGTTAATCCAAAGAATCCGGTGACTAAAGAATCTGCTATGGTTGATCCTCTGCTCATGCTGCTGCTGTTGATCCAAAGACTGCTTTATACTCCAAGTGGCGGTTCTTCATCTTCTTCCCTGCCGCGCCGCTGCGATTGTTGGTAAGTACTCCTTGTTCTGCTCTTGCCTTGTGATATTGCCGGATGGGTTTCCCTTTTGTTTTGGAAACATGGCACCAATTGTCTCTCTGGTGGTTTTGCTTGCTCAGCTCCATTTCTTCTGTCATTACTTACAATAGAAGAGAAAAGTAACAATGGGTCAGAAACTTAGAACCAAACCAGAGTGAAACTTGTATAATTCTATTAGACTCAGCAGGAACATAACAATCAGAACATGGTCATTTGCACCCAACTCTAATTGTTTGTTGATCTAAATGCAGCAGAGTGCAGACATTTTCAGCGACCACGCTCGCTTGCTTACTTGTTGCAAGGAAATTAATTAGCCCCACCCATGAACTGAGCAACCGATACTGCTAGGTATTCAATTTCAGAGTTCAGTGTTCAGAGTACAGACAGAAGAAACCATACAAAGAATTTGTTGCTGCTGCTGTTGATCCAAAGACCGATGTTGATCCAAAGAATGTGTTGCTGCTATTGGTCCTCAACAATCTTACGATCTGCTAGATCCAAACTGAAGAAGTCCCTGCTGTTGATCCAAAGCTGATTTAGTGGGAGTCTGTTGCCGTTGTTATTTACAATCTGACTGCATTAGTGTGATCCACTGCTATTGTTGCTGCTGAAGAAGTTCTTGTTGATCCACTGCTGCTGCTATTGCTGAAGAGTCCCTGCTGCTGCTGCTGAGTTAGTGTACAAACACTATTGTTGTTGATCCAAAGCTGAGTCCCTTTGTGCTGCTGCTATTAGCACTCTACAAAAGGTACTCCATCATACTCCCTATGTGTTGCTGCTATTTGTAAAACTGTTACCTGCCAATTGCTGATCTGGGGACACTTTAGTCTTTTCCTATGTCTGGTCCTCTTCCTCATTTCACCTCTCTGCATTCTTTTGTTTAAACTTACTCCCACCGGAACTATAGTTACACCATATACACTCAAATTAAGAATGCTTATAATTCAGCAAAATGCAAAAGGTATGTTGTGGAAAAATCACAAAGACAAATTTGCTAGCTGGGAAATAGCAAAAACTTTCTCAAATCAGTGTGCTTGTGGATAAAAGAAAGCTCATCACTCATCAGCTTAATTGAAACCTGCAATGTGTCAAGTGACACGGAAAATGTTATGTACTGCATTGAAAATACTGTCAAGAAATAATTTTGCCACAAACCTAAAATCATAATTGAGTAGAAACAATCTTGGCTGAATTCATAATCTATTGGACTATCCGGAATACTATAAGGTGTGAACTGACAGAAACTTGCGCCAATTTCTCAAGCATAAATCAGCTTTTCGACTCATGTAGTTCATTGAAAGAGTAATCCACTAGAAGTAGGTATCACAATACAAGAAATGCATTGTAAAAATACCAAGACGCATTGTATTGTGAGTAGTAATGTATTGTAAAAATACTAAGATGCAAAAGGCTAAATTAGAAATGCTGCCATGTCACTATTTATTCTTTTACTTACATTTTCTTTTTTCTGTGTACATTCTTGTTATGGTACCATGATGTACTCATCTTTTTTCATTGATAGCAGGAGTATGGATTTGAACATGATGCCTCAAGAAGACGAGGGCGAAGGTATTAATTTGAACCGGATCCCTGAAGAGGATGAGGATGGAGCTATGGATTTGAACATGATGCCTCAGGAGCAAGAGGATGAAGGTATTAATTTGAATTGGATCCCTGAAGAGGAAGAAGCACAAGTGGGAGAGGATGGAGCTATAGATTTGAACATGTTGCCTCAAGAGGAAGAGGATGAAGCTCAAGAGGAAGAGGATGAAGTTATGAATTGGATGCCTGAAGAAGATGAAAAGGAAGAGGATGAAGCTCAAGAGGAAGAGGATGAAGTTATGAATTGGATACTTCAAGAAGATGAAGAAGGTCAAGAAGATGTAGAAGGCAAACAGAAAAGGAGAGAGCTGCCAAATAAGGAGAGGCATGGTGTTTACTTCGCTCTGCTAGTAATTGAGCTCAGAGATGGACCTGTTCAACCAAACGATAAGCTGCTAGTCTCAACCCTGCTGAACATACATGTACGATCTGTTGAAAGAATCTGGTCAGACGCCAAAAAGCAGATTGCCGCAGGCCAACAAGTAGATGTCTCAAACAAGAAGAAAGCAAGAGCTGGCCGAAAGAGAAAATAGTTGGATCTTGCAAGGACCTCAACAATCCCACTTAATAGAAGACGGACAATTCGATCTCTGGCACGATCACTCGGTGTGGCCTGCTCGACCCTACATAGGAGGTTCTAGTTAAATGAGCTCAACCGCATCACAAACACTGTGAAGACTTACCTCAAGCTAGAGAACAAGATCGCGAGATTGAAATTTTGTATGACCATGCTCGATGAAAATTGGATCTCAACTCCCCAGCCTATATTCAAGCCAACGACTAATATGGTCCATATAGACGAAAAGTGGTTTGACATGACGAGAATGAAGAACGGCTACTATCTACTTCCAGGAGAACCTCCACCTGAGCGCACCGTGGCAAACACTAACAACATTGGGAAGGTAATGTTTTTAACAGCTGTGGCCAGACCCCGATACGATGATGATGGCGAGCTAACATTCGACGGAAAGATTGGTATTTGGGCATTTGTCGAAGAGTCCGAGGCGGTGCGAACGAGTCAGAACAGAGCAAGGGGAACAAGAGTGCTAAAGCCAGTGAAAGTAACCAGACCTGTGTCTAGGGATTACCTGATCAACAAGGTTATACCAGCAATTCAAGATAAATGGCCTGATGATGATGAGGGAGCAACAATATTCATCCAACAAGATAATGCACGGCCTCATGTCCTTCCCAATGATAAAGCTATTCAAGAAGCTGTGGACCAAACTGACCTAGACATTCGGTTGATACAACAACCTCCAAACAGTCCCGATTTGAACTGTTTGGACCTCTGCTTTCACAATTCTCTCTAGTCTCTAACCGATTGCAGGTCACCTACAAACATCCAGGAACTGATACACGATGTGGAAGAGGAGTTTGAAAATTATGATCCTCACAAGTTGTACAACAGCTTCATCACAATGCAAGCAGTTATGTTTGAAGTTATGAAAGATCAAGGAGGAAATCAATACAAGTTGCGCCACTTGCACAAGGAACGTTTTCAGAATGGCGGCAGGGAAATAATCAGTGTATATTGCGACAGTGAGCTAGTTGCTGATACCAGGGCCATCATAGAAGAAATGCAATAGGAAAAGGAAAGTAAAGGGAAGAAGTAGTTATAGAAACTAAAAGAAGGAAAGTGAATGGAAGTGTATTGGACTGTGTATGTCACATGTATTGGATTATTGTAATTATGTGAATGTATCAAATTTATTTGGAATTATTTTAATTTATTTCAAATGTTTGGTTTGCTTTGATTAATTGAATTAATTTCTTTTGGTTGAATTGTTTGACTTAATTTGGATTTTATTTGAGTTTATTTGAATTAGTTGGAATTATTTGATTTTTGTTTTTGAATTTATGGGCAAATTGTCCAATACTGGTTTTTTGGAACATGGGCCATGAGGAGTACTTTGTCAGGTTTAGCTTGTTTCAGGATGTCCAATTTAGGAACATTGTGATGAAATACTCCAAGAATATGGAGTACTTTGGCAGGTTTAGCTTGTTTCAGGAAGTACAGTTTGACAGTTTGACATAAGGCATTATTACTAAAAGCTTGACAGTTTGACAGTTTTCATGTTTAGTCGTGGCTCTACAGATCACAACGGCAAGTATCCCAAGTAGTTCAGTTTACAATATTCAGTGAACTCCTTATAGTTAACATTGTTTTTATTTTTCAGTTAACAAGTTTGTTGTAAGCAATTCTGCAGGGCTAATAATTTTATAGTGCAAGGTTCAGTGTTCTTGCAAATTTCTGGACATCCCTTTCCTGGTTCAGTGTTGTAGACAAACCAACAAATAGTAATGGAACAAAAATCATATTCTTGGAACACACCGTTTCTAACAGATCCGTCGAGCAGACTCTAAGAAACTTTTGTTGGCACCAAAATCAATCGTGTGGAACAACTTATAGCTCCCAAATTAGAAAATCGAATGGTTTTTAGTAGGGACTGAACTTCCGGCCAATTGGTTTTTTTATCACCAGTTATCTGTCCATTGTCAAATTCAGTTCAAATATCACCAGACTGATAAAATTCAGTTAAACTATCAACAGTTTCAGTTAACTGTCTATTGTCTACAGATAAAATTCTGTTAAAATTTCAGGTTTCAGCTTTCATATAATCTGTACACCAAACCCTTAGCACTATTCCTCCACTGAATTTAGTTGTTCTCTACTGCCAAAATTCAATTAAAACTTTTTGTCTAGTAAAAAATAAAATTCAATTAGAACAGCTCTGCAAGTTGAGGTTTTACATGGCGCAGGCCCTCCTAAAGAATAGAGATACTCTCAACCTGATGGCTTCTCCCTCACCTGGAACGCCACCATGCAACATTAGATTGAAATCAGTGAAGAAGAAATTGTCAATAAATGGGGATTTGATAGTAATCATCTATGGTTTAGTTCTGTTCCGTTTCCAGTGGATCAATCCAAGAATATGAAGAGGAAATTGCAAGAAATCGAAGGGAAGAGAATAGGGAAAAGGACACCTTTGACTCCGGCAGGCTCCTAGGTGCAGCCGCGTAGTGCTCCAGCGAGATGAAATCGATGTTGGTGAAGTAGTAGCGCTCCACCTTGGGAGTGGAAAAGGGTCACCTGTGCTTCCCAGTGCTCAGGTTGACGGCATCCACGGATGCGGCGAGGAGGTGGTCGATGACGGGGACAGGCGGAAGGAGAGCGGGCGTTGAGCGGTCGCCTCCAAAAAGTTGAACCTTCAGGCAGGCAGAGAGAACGAGGGTGCGATGTGAACGGCGGGTGGAAGCAAGGCGGCGTCTGTGTGGGGCGATGGGGCGGGGGAGAGGAGGGAGCAAGGCGGCGGCGGCTAGGGTGGGGTCGACCGGTCGAGGGAGGAGGCGAGCGAATCAGCCGGCGTCAGAGGAGAGTGAGGAGAAGAACGAGGACCTCAGGTTTGGTCGGGAAAACAATGAGGATTAAATTGGAAAAATGTTAGCGCGACAAGAATATCGGAACGGAGGGAGTACTAGACACGTGTGCTAAAGAAGGAAGACCGGCTAGTGCTGCAAAAAGGCACGAACCTGCTACAGGAGAATGCTAAAAGCATGATGATGATCTGCGCTTCTGTCCATTTCAACAGAAGCCTGGACTAAAGGGCGCTTCCTCGAGTGTTCATGGAGATTGGTGTGGCCTTGATCTTCGTCAGATTGATCCACTACTAAGGAAAAGCCTAGTAGTAGCGCGGGTTAAACAGCTAATAGTAGCGCAAGTGTACCCGTGCTACTACTACGTCTGTTAGTAGTAGCATGGATGCCACCCGTGCTATTACTATTGATTTTAAAAATAAAAAATTCCCAATCCTGTGCTTGCTGTCAATGGAAGCAATGGTTCGATCTAGCGAGGACAGGGGTCGCCGGAGGTGCGGAAGGGCAACGACAGACCGGATTCAGTGACGGTTGTTGTAGAGGCCCAGATCCATGCCCAGAAAGCCGGAGGCGTAGGGCTCCTATTCACAACCAAGGCGGCAAGCTCCTGGTCGTCCATGGTGACGACCTGCACGGGCAAGGACATGGGAGGGTGAGTCAAACCAGAGGAAGAGAGAGAAATAAAAAAGGGGGAGAGAGGAAGGAGATGGAGGTAGCATCAGGGTTGGTCACCTGTAGTGAGGTGCTCCGATGTGGTGGCATGGAGATGCGGGGAAGACCGGCGAGCTCCGGGACGTTGGCGGCGCAAGGCGGTGGCCTCTTTTGGCGCCATTGAGGAGGAGGTGCTCATGGGTAGGAGGTCCATGTGAGAGCCTATGGAGAGAGAGGGGGAGAGTGACGACGGAGAGGAAGGATTTGGGGGAGGAGATGGGGATTTCAGGGCTCTTCAAAAACCATGTAGTTAGTAGAAGCGTGGGTTTATAGCCCTTGCTACTACTATCAACTTAGTAGTAGCGCGGGTTGATACCCCTTGCTACTACTAAGGCCTGTCCTGGGGAGGGCACAGTAGTGACCACTTAGTAGTAGCGAGGGGCATAAATCCATGCTACTACTATCAACTTAGTAGTAGCGAGGGGTATAAACCCGCGCTACTAGTGAGTAGCAGTAGCGAGGGTTATAAACCCACGCTACTAGTAAGTGTCTGCCTATAAGCTTTTCCCTAGTAGTGACCCACTATTAGGGAAAACCTTATACATAGAAGCTTATCAGTAGTGCTTGTTAGAAGTACACGCTACTGCTACTTAGCAGTAGCGTGTGATCGCAAAGGGCGCTAATGGTATCCATATAGCACTAGCGCGGCGGGGATAAAATGCACTACTACTATAGTTGGCACACCATTGCCGACATGATAGGTATAGTAGTAGCACCCTTATGCAAACCGCGCTATTGCTAATGGGGTAATAGTAGCGTGTTTCCAAAACTGCGCTACTTCTAACTCTGACTTAACCAGCGCCGGGCTCCCTTCCTCCCCATTACTCCCCCAAATCCCAAGCCCTCTCTCTCTCTCTCTCTCTCCGCCCTCACCGCCACAGCCCTTACCCTCGCACCCAGCCCTGCCCCGCCACTGGAGCCCCTGCCCTCGAGCATCACCAGAACCCTCGCAACCGGAGCCCTCGTCTCGTTGCCGCCTCGCCTTTCCGCCAGCCTCATCGCCGCCGCTCCACCATCTCCCCCGACAGACACCGCCGGGCTCCCTTCCTCCTCCACCTCCCCGATGCGTCTCCCTCGACAACCACATCCCCATTGTAAGCCCTCCTCTTGCTGGGAGACGTAGTAGTAAATCAAAAAATTTCCTACGTTCACCAAGATCTATCTATGGAGAAACCAGCAACGAGAGGGGAGAGATTGCATCTTCATACCTTTGAAGATCGCTAAGCGGAAGCGTTACAAGAACGCGGTTGATGGAGTCGTACTCGCAGCGATTCAGATCGCGGTAGATCCGATCAAGTGCCGAACGGACGGCACCTCCGCGTTCAACACACGTGCAGCCCGGTGACGTCTCCAACACCTTGATCCAGCAAGGAGGAAGGAGAGGTTGGGGAAGGGCTCCAACAGCAGCACGACGGCGTGGTGGTGGTGGAGTAGCAAGGTATTCCGATAGGGCTTCGCCTAAGCGCTGCGGAGGAGGAAGAAGAGAGGTAGGGCTTCGCCGTGAGAGAGAGAGATCAAATCCTGTCTCAAAACATCCAAAACCTCAAGTATATATAGGAGGAGGGACGTGGAGGGCTGGCTTGGCCTCTACTCCAAAGAGGAGATGGCCGGCCGACTTAAAGGGAGAGTCCACCTCCCACAAGGGAGGTGGATCTCCTCCTTTTAAATCCTTTTTGCCTTATCTCCTTATCTCCAGCCACATGGGCCTTTAGCAAAAGTCTTGCCCAGCCCAATAAGGGCTGGCACACTTTATCTAACAGCCCATGTGGTCCTTTGGTCGTCACACCCCTCCCGGGGGTCCTCCGGCACCCTCCCGGCACTCCCGGTACACTACCGATGAGCCCGAAAACTTTCCGGTGACCAAAACTGGACTTCCTATATATCAATCTTTACCTCCGGACCATTCCGGAGCTCCTCGTGACGTCCGGGATCTCATCCGGGACTCCGAACAACCTTCGGTAATCACGTATACCTTTTCCCTATAACCCTAGCGTCATCGAACCTTAAGTGTGTAGACCCTACGGGTTCGGGAGACACGTAGACATGACCGAGACACCTCTCCGGTCAATAACCAACAGCGGGATCTGGATACCCATGTTGGCTCCCACGTACTCCATGATGATCTCATCGGATGAACCACGATGTCAAGGATTCAATCAATCCCGTATACAATTCCCTTTGTCTATCGGTATGATACTTGCCCGAGATTCGATCGTCGGTATCCCCATACCTTGTTCAATCTCGTTACTGGCAAGTCTCTTTACTCGTTCCGCAATACATCATCCCGTGACTAACTCCTTAGTCACATTGAGCTCATTATGATGATGTCTTACCGAGTGGGCCCAGAGATACCTCTCCGTCACACGGAGTGACAAATCCCAGTCTCGATTCGTGCCAACCCAACAGACACTTTCGGAGATACCCGTAGCGTACCTTTATAGCCACCCAGTTACGTTGTGACGTTTGGCACACCCAAAGTATTCCTACAGTATCCGGGAGTTACACAATCTCATGGTCTAAGGAAATGACACTTGACATTGAAAAGCTTTAGCAAACGAACTACACGATCTTTGTGCTATGCTTAGGATTGGGTCTTGTCCATCACATCATTCTCCTAATGATGTGATCCCGTTATCAATGACATCCAATGTCCATGGCCATGAAACCGTGACCATCTATTGATCAACGAGCTAGCCAACTAGAGGCTTACTAGGGACATGTTGTGGTCTATGTATTCACACATGTATTATGGTTTCCGGTTAACACAATTATAGCATGAACAATAGACAATTATCATGAACAAGGAAATACAATAATAACCATTTTATTATTGCCTCTAGGGCATATTTCCAACAGTCTCCCACTTGCACTAGAGTCAATAATCTAGTTCACATCACCATGTGATTAACACTTACATCACCATGTGATCATATCATCATGTGATTAACACCCAATAAGTTCCGGGGTTTGTTCATGTTCTGCTCGTGAAAGAGGTTTTTAGTCAATGGGTCTGCGACATTCAGATCCGTGTGTACCTTGCAAACTTTCCATGTCATATTTGTAGATACTACTCCCACGCTCCACTTGGAGCTATTCCAAATGGCTGCTCCACTATACGTAGCCAGATTTCTACTAAGAGTCATCCGGATTGGAGTTAAAGCTTGCATCATCGTAACCCTTTACGATGAACTCTTTATCACCTCCATAATCGAGAAATATTTCCTTAGTTTTCAAGTTACTAAGGATAACTTTGACCATTGTCCAGTGATCCACTCTTGGATTACTCTTGTACCCCTTGACAGACTCATGGCAAGGCACACACAGGTGCGGTACACAGCATGGCATACTATATAGAGCCTATGGCTAAAGCATAGGAGATGACACTCATCTTTTCTTTATCTTCTGCCGTGGTCGGGTATTGAGTCTTACTCAATTTCACACCTTACAATACAGTCAAGAACTCCTTCTTTGACCCATCTATTTTGAACTCCTTCAAAAACTTGTCAAGGTATGTCTTCGTCGAAAAAACTTATCAAGCGAATTGATCTATCCCTATAGATCTTGATGCTCAATAAAATAGTAGCTTTATCTGGGTCTTCCTTTGAAAAAAAAACTCTTTTCAAACAACCCTTCATGCTCTTCCAGAAATTCTACATCATTTCCGATCAATAATATGTCAACTACATATTCTTATAAGAAATTCTACAGTGCTCCCACTCACTTTCTTGCAAATACAAGTTTCTCATAAACTTTGTATAAACTTAAACACTTTGATCACCTCATCAAAGCATATATTCCAACTCCGAGATTCTTGCTCCAGTCCATAGAAGGATCGCTGGAGTTTGCATATTATTAGCATCCTTAGGATTGACAAAACCTTCTGGTTGTATCACATACAACTCTTCCTCACAGAAACCATTACGGAAACCTTGTTTTGTCATCCATCTGCCAGATTTCATAATCGAAAATGCAGCAACTGCTAACAAAATTTTAATAGACTTTTAGCATCGCTACAGATGAGACAATCTCATTGCAGTCAACTCCTTGAACTTGGCGGAAACTTCTTTGCGACAAGTCGAGCTTTATAAACGGTGACATTTCACCATTAGCGTCTATGTTTATCTCAAAGGTCCATTTGTACTCAATGACCCGCCATTCAACAGGCAAGTCTACCAAAGTCCATACTTGGTTTTCATACATGGATCCTTTCTCGGATTTCATGGCTCCTAGCCATTTGTTGGAATCCGGGCCCACCATCGCTTCTCCATAGTTCGTAGGTTCATCGTTGTCCAACAACATGATTTCCAAGACAGGGTTGTCGTACTACTCAGGAGCAGTACGCGTCCTTGTCGACCTACGAGGTTCGATAGTGACTTGATCCGAAGCTTCATGATCATCATCATTAACTTCCTTTTCAACTAAGTAGGCTCTACAGAAACATCTTTCTGTGTTGCGCTATTCTCTGGTTGAAACAAAGGTTCAACAACCTTATCAAGTTCTATCTTCCTCCCACTCAATTCTTTCGAGAGAAACTCTTTCTCAAAAAGGACCCGTTCTTAGCAACAAACACCTTTTGCGCTTGGATCTGAGATAGAAGGTATACCCAATGTCTCATTAGGGTATTCTATGAAGATGCATTTGTCTGCTTTGAGTTCGAGCTCGCTAGGTGAAAAACCCATTTTCACATAAGCGTCGCAGCCCCAAACATTAAGAAATGACAGCTTAGGCTTCTGTCAAACCATAATTCTCACGGTGTCATCTCAACAGACTTAGATGGTGCCCTGTTAAAGTGAATGGATTTGTCTTTAATGCATAACCCCATAACGATAGTGGTAAAACGATAAGAGACATCATAGTACTCACTATATCCAATAGAGCACGACTACGACGTTCGAACACACCATCACACTATGGTGTTCCAGGAGGCGTGAGCTGTGAAACAATTTCCACATTGTCTAAAATTGCATACCAAACTCGTAACTTAGATATTCACCTCCATGATCATATCATAGACATTTATCTTCTTGTCACGATGATCTTTAACTTCACTCTGAAACTCCTTGAACCTTTCAAACATTTCAGATTCGTGTTTCATTAAGTAAATATCCCCATATTTACTCAAATCATCAGTGAAGGTAAAGAAAAACAACGATATCCACTGTGTGTTTCAACACTCATTGGACCACATACATCAACATGTATTAATTCCAATAAGCCACTTGCCCGCTCCATCATATTGGATGACGGGGTCTCAGTCATCTTGCCCAAGAGGCATGGCTCGCATGTCTCAACCGATTCGAAATCGAGTGAGTCAAAAAACATCCATCATCATGGAGTTTCTTCATGCGATTTATACCAATATGACATTACGTGGCAGTGCCACAAGCATGTGGTACTATCATTATTAACTTTGTATCTTTTGGTACCAATGTTATGAATATGTGTACTACTACGATCATGATTCGATAAACCATTTCGAGTGGGTGCATGACCATTGAAGGCATTATCCATGTAAACAGAATAACCATTATTCTCTAACTTATATGAATAACCGTATCGCACTAATCATGATCTAATCACGTTTATGCTCAACGCAAACACCAAATAACATTTATTTAGGTTTATCACAAATCCTGAAGGTAGAGAGAGCGTGCGATGGTGATCACATCAATCTTGGAAATACTTCCAACACACATCGTCACCTTTCACCTAGCTAGTCTCCATTTATTCCGTAGCTTTTATTTCGAGTTGCTAACACTTAGCAACCAAACCGGTATCCAATACCCAGGTGCTACTAGGAGTACCAGCAAGGTACACATCACTAACATGTATATCAAATATACTTCCATTGACATTACCAGCCTTCTTATCTACCAAGCATCTAGGGTTTTTCCGCTTCAGCGAACATTCTCCTCATAACAGAAGCACTTAGTCTCGGGTTCGGGCTCAACCTTGGGTTTCTTCACTAGAGCAACAACTGGCTTGCCATTCCTGAAGTTTTCCCTTCTTGCCCTTGCCCCTTTTGAAAACTAGTGGTTTCACTTAACCATCAACACTTGATGCTCCTTCTTGATTTCTACCTTCGTGGTGTCAAACATCACGAACAACTCAGGGATCATCTTATCCATCCCTGGCATGTTATAGTTCATCACGAAGCTCTAGTAGCTTGGTGGCAGTGACTTGGAGAACTGCATTAATCACTATCTCATCTGGAAGATTAACTCCCACTTGATTCAAGTGATTGTAGCACCCAGACAATCTGAGCACACGCTCACCGATTGAGCTATTCTCCTTTATCTTGCAGACAAAGAATCTTGTTGGAGGTCTCATACCTCTCAACATAGGCACGAGCCTGAGATCACAATCTCAGCTCCTAGAACATCTCATATGTTCCGTGACGTTCAAAACGTTTTGGAGCCTCAATTCTAAGCCGTAATGCATGACGCATTGAACTATCATGTAGTCACCAAAAAGTGCCTGTCATATGTTCACAACATCTACAGACAACGCTTGAGGGAGTGATGCAGTTAGCGGTACATCAAAAACATAAGCTTTCTGTGCAGCAATGAGGACAATCCTCAGATCACGGACCCAGTCCGCATTATTGCTACCATCAACTTTCAACTTACTTTTCTCTAGGATTGTATCAATAAAACTGGGGAGCTACAGCGCGAGCTATCTACGACATAATTTGCAAGGACATTTTTAGACTAAGTTCATGATAATTAAGTTCATTTAATCAAATTATTAATGAACTCCCACTTAGATAGACATCTCTCTAGTCTTCCAAGTGATACATGATCCATGTCAACTAGCCCGTGTCCGATCATCACGTGAGACGGACTAGTCATCCATGGTGAACATCTCTATGTTGATCGTATCTTCTATACGACTCATGTTCGACCTTTCGGTCTTCCGTGTTCCGAGGCCATGTCTGTACATGCTAGGCTCGTCAAGTCAACCTAAGTGTTTCGCATGTGTAAATCTGGCTTACACCCGTTGTATGCGAACGTTAGAACCTATCACACCCGATCATCACGTGGTGCTTCGGAACGACGATCCTTAGCAATGGTGCACAGTTAGGGTGAACACCTTTCTTGAAATTTTATTGAGAGATCATCTTATTTACTACCGTCGTTCTATGCAAATAAGATGTAAACATGATAAACATCACATGCAATCAATATAGTGACATGATATGGCCAATATCATTTTGCTCCTATGATCTCCATCTTCGGGGCACCATGATCATCACTGTCACCGGCACGACACCATGATCTCCATCATCATGATCTCCATCATTGTGTCTTCATGAAGTTGTCTCGCCAACTATTACTTCTACTACTATGGCTAACGCTTAGCAATAAAGTAAAGTAATTACATGGCGTTTATGATTGACACGCAGGTCATACAATAAATAAGACAACTCCTATGGCTCCTGCCGGTTGTCATAATCATCGACATGCAAGTCGTGAATCCTATTACAAGAACATGATCAATTCATACATCACAATGCATCACATCACATCCTTTGGCCATATCACATCACAAGGCACATGCTGCAAAAACAAGTTAGACGTCCTCTAATTTGTAGTTGCAAGTTTTTACGTGGCTGCTATAGGTTACTAGCAAGAACGTTTCTTACCTACGTCAACACCACAACGTGATTTGCCAATTGCTATTTACCCTTCATAAGGACCCTTTTCATCGAATCCGATCCGACTAAGGTAGGAGAGACAGACACCCGCTAGCCACCTTATGCATCTAGTGCATGTCAGGCGGTGGAACCGGTCTCACGTAAGCGTACGTGTAAAGTTGGTCCGGGCCGCTTCATCCCACAATACCGCCGAATCAAGATAAGACTAGTAGCGGCAAGCAAATTAACAAACTCGACGCCCACAACTGCTTTGTGTTCTACTCGTGCATAGATTCTACGCATAAACCTGGCTCTGATACCACTGCTGGGAGACGTAGTAGTAAATCAAAAAATTTCCTACGTTCACCAAGATCTATCTATGGAGAAACCAGCAACGAGAGGGGAGAGATTGCATCTTCATACCTTTGAATATCGCTAAGCGGAAGCGTTACAAGAACGCGGTTGATGGAGTCGTACTCGCAGCGATTCAGATCGCGGTAGATCCGATCAAGTGCCGAACGGACGGCACCTCCGCGTTCAACACACGTGCAGCCCGGTGACGTCTCCAACACCTTGATCCAGCAAGGAGGAAGGAGAGGTTGGGGAAGGGCTCCAACAGCAGCACGACGGCGTGGTGGTGGTGGAGTAGCAAGGTATTCCGACAGGGCTTCGCCTAAGCGCTGCGGAGGAGGAAGAAGAGAGGTAGGGCTTCGCCGTGAGAGAGAGAGATCAAATCCTGTCTCAAAACATCCAAAACCTCAAGTATATATAGGAGGAGGGACGTGGAGGGCTGGCTTGGCCTCTACTCCAAAGAGGAGATGGCCGGCCGACTTAAAGGGAGAGTCCACCTCCCACAAGGGAGGTGGATCTCCTCCTTTTAAATCCTTTTTGCCTTATCTCCTTATCTCCAGCCACATGGGCCTTTAGCAAAAGTCTTGCCCAGCCCAATAAGGGCTGGCACACTTTATCTAACAGCCCATGTGGTCCTTTGGTCGTCACACCCCTCCCGGGGGTCCTCCGGCACCCTCCCGGCACTCCCGGTACACTACCGATGAGCCCGAAAACTTTCCGGTGACCAAAACTGGACTTCCTATATATCAATCTTTACCTCCGGACCATTCCGGAGCTCCTCGTGACGTCCGGGATCTCATCCGGGACTCCGAACAACCTTCGTTAATCACGTATACCTTTTCCCTATAACCCTAGCGTCATCGAACCTTAAGTGTGTAGACCCTACGGGTTCGGGAGACACGTAGACATGACCGAGACACCTCTCCGGTCAATAACCAACAGCGGGATCTGGATACCCATGTTGGCTCCCACGTACTCCATGATGATCTCATCGGATGAACCACGATGTCAAGGATTCAATCAATCCCGTATACAATTCCCTTTGTCTATCGGTATGATACTTGCCCGAGATTCGATCGTCGGTATCCCCATACCTTGTTCAATCTCGTTACTGGCAAGTCTCTTTACTCGTTCCGCAATACATCATCCCGTGACTAACTCCTTAGTCACATTGAGCTCATTATGATGATGTCTTACCGAGTGGGCCCAGAGATACCTCTCCGTCACACGGAGTGACAAATCCCAGTCTCGATTCGTGCCAACCCAACAGACACTTTCGGAGATACCCGTAGCGTACCTTTATAGCCACCCAGTTACGTTGTGACGTTTGGCACACCCAAAGTATTCCTACAGTATCCGGGAGTTACACAATCTCATGGTCTAAGGAAATGACACTTGACATTGAAAAGCTTTAGCAAACGAACTACACGATCTTTGTGCTATGCTTAGGATTGAGTCTTGTCCATCACATCATTCTCCTAATGATGTGATCCCGTTATCAATGACATCCAATGTCCATGGCCATGAAACCGTGACCATCTATTGATCAACGAGCTAGCCAACTAGAGGCTTACTAGGGACATGTTGTGGTCTATGTATTCACACATGTATTATGGTTTCCGGTTAACACAATTATAGCATGAACAATAGACAATTATCATGAACAAGGAAATACAATAATAACCATTTTATTATTGCCTCTAGGGCATATTTCCAACACCTCTCCCTTCCCCTCTACTCTCTCTGCTCTCTGTATACCCTAGGGTTAGTGCTAGATTATGAACCCTAGTTAGTATTAACCCTAGTTAGTATGAACCCTAGGTTTCAAATTAGAACATAAATTTAGGTCGATTTTGAAATTAGGAAAAAAATTAGGGTTAGGTGTAGTTAATAGAATTCTAGGTATTTTAGATGTTTTAGGTTTAGATAACAGAATTCTAGATATTTGGACATGTGATATTTGGAAAATGATGGTTATGTGTAGGGTGAATGATCCGAGTGGCCTATGTTTGGCCGGAAATGTTGATTCATTTCCATTCCGATGAATTTCAGGCGCTCGATATGTCCACTTTTTAGCAATGGTCATGCTGAAATATCCCATGAATTTTGGCATAACTTGTGCTAGAAAGCAGACATATCGAGTGCCCGGATTTGTTGAGATGGGAATGAAACGGAATTCCGGCAAACCATAGACCTTTTTTTATGTCATTATTCATTTTATTATAGTGTAAGAATTAAACGAGGATACTTAATCATAGGAAACCAGAAAGTAAAACATTAAAAATAAGAAAATGTTCTCATAGGAATTTGTTCTCGAAGTCGACGATGCCCGGCCCGCATCCTCGTCGTCGACTCGGTGGCGACATCCTTGAGAGGTGCCATGTCCAGGACTAGGCTCCGCTGGGCTGGCACTGGGAGGTGCTACCTTCCGAGGCGCATAGTTTGGTGAGGAATCCGGGTCTCTTCGTCGACCCGAAGCTTCTTTGGTGGCGGTCACGTGATCCACTATAAGTGCGGAGGGAGTGGGCCCACGCCAAGGTGGTACATTGTCGTGTCAGGGAGGAGGACGAGCATGTCCGTCGCTACATGGATTTGTTGGATGCCAGGTTCTCCAATACCTAGGAGGTTCTTCAGGGATCTCACCCGAGTTATGATCCTGTGATGGTTCCTTCTCTTCACGTGTCCAGGGCCCGCGACTCGGGAACCGCTAGTCAACTATATTATTGTCACGCCCAAGATGCGCGCCTATCCATTTTAAGGCACGAGGACCTCGCAAGGGATAGAGGCGCATCTTGTTGTTCGCAAGTATAGAATCATTGCATCATACATTACAGAAGAGATGAGTATACAAGTTGGCTTACACTCGCCACATGTTAAATTACAATTCCACACAGAGTTCAAATCATCAAGATGAAGACAGGGTCCGACTATGGACGAAATCAATGATAAAAACAGATGCAAATGATACTATCTGTCTATCCCAAAGATCACGACCATGGTCCTCTACTCATCCGGGTAAGTCACGTACATCCTGCCTCTTTCCTCATAATATTCCCACTGGAGCTGGGTAAGATCATCCTGCACGTACACATCTGTACCTGTACCTGGAGGGTTGTAGTAATCTGTGAGCCACAAGGACTCAGCAATCAGGCGCCCGGATACCAAGACTATTCAATCTTAAAGGTTGGGATGGGGTGTGTGTTTAGTTTGCAGCAGCACTAAGCATATATGGTGGCTAACTTACGTAGCATGAAAATAAATATGAGTGACCTACGATGAGCGATCGAATCTAGTATGATCTCTATGAGAACCTGAACACTTACTTACGTCAATCATAACCCCACCGTGTTCTCTCTCGGATCATGTTCATGGGCAGAGACGATCACGGTTACTCACACAGTTGGTGTATTTTATTAGAGTTTACTTCAAGTTAACTATAACCGGGTGTTAAACAAATATCCAAGTTTCCACATAACTACGGGCACGACTTCTCGAAAAGATTTAACCCTGCAGGGGTGCTCCAACTAGTCCATCACAAATAACCACACTCTACGGAAATTGCCTCGACCACGGATCTCATGATCATCATAGGTAACTCCAAAGGATTTCCAACACCTCGAGATAACCCGAAGAAAGTCAGACTCCACACGCAAGACACTCGACAAAGGTAAAATAAATCCAGCAAGACCACCTGACGTGTCAACGAACCCGATAAGAGCCGCGTATCTCGTTCTCAGGACACGACGGATAAGCTAGTGTATGGTGGCCTGATAGAAATCTCCCAAGTTGCCCTGGGTTGGCCCCGCACAGTGCTCGAGTTTGGACCAACACTCTTGAGGAGCACTGGCCCGAGGGTTGATTAATTATCCACGGGGTTGCAAAGCCCTATGCAAATTTATTAAGTTATTAAGCAAATGTAGAACCAATGTTGGGTCTTGCCAGACAAGTTTTAATCTCAACCGAATAAACAAGGGGGTTCCCATAGCAACCCCGAGCGTGTTAGAAGCGCAAAATATGGAAACATAACACCGGTAACAAGAACTATGGCGGTAACGGCGGAACAAAACACCTAGCAAAAGGCCAAGTTGCCACATAACTACGGGCACGACTTTCCGAAAGATTTAACCCTGCAGGGGTGCTCCAACTAGTCCATCACAAATAACCACACTCCGCAGGAATAGCCTTGACGGATCTCATGATCATCATAGGTAACTCCAAAGGAATTCCAACACCTCGAGATAACCCGAAGAAAGTAAGAGTCCACACGCAAGACACTCGATAAAGGTAAAACAAATCCAACAAGACCACCCGACGTGTCGACGAACCTGATAAGAGCAGCGTATCTCCTTCTCAGGACACGACAGATGAGCAGTATGTACGGTGGCCTGATAGAAATCCCTCGAGTTACCCCGAGGTGGCCCTGCAAGTGGCTCTATTTTGGACCAACACTCATGAGGAGCACTGGCCCGGAGGTTGATTAATTATCCACGGGGTTGCAAAGCCCTATGCAATTTTATTAAGTTATTAGCAAATGTAGTACCAATGTTGGGTCTTGTAAGACAAGTTTTAATCTCAACCGAATAAACAAGGGGGGTCCCCCTAACAACCCCGAGCATGTTAGGAGCGCAAAGTATGGAAAACATAACACCTATAACCAGAAACTATGATGGTAATAGCGGAACAAATCACCTAGAAAAAGGCCAAGCCTTCCGCCAATACCAAGATATATATGTGCATTAAATTAAATAATAGAAAAATATTGTGATACCCAAATCCATGTTATCACATGGAACAACCTGCACCTGCAACTAAGAACGCTATAAGAGAGGCTGAGCAGCGCTAACTTAGCCAATCAAAGGGTTGCTAGGATGTGGAGGGTTAGAAGCTTTCATGGCAATTAGGAGGCTGATATTCAAGTGGTAGGTAGCGCAATTTTAACGATAAGAGCGAGAAACTAGCAAGCGAAAATAGTATCGGGATCCTGGTACGATCATCTTGCCTATTGGTTCTTCAGTGGAACAAGTAACGGGATCCTCGTAGTAGTACTCTCCTGGGTCCTCATACTCAGTATCAACACTCGCGTCTACCCAACAGAAACAACAACAATAAACATCCAACCAAGGTGCAATGCACAATCAAGATGATGCATGATTCATTTATGAAGAATTTAGCATGGCAATCCAAAACTATTCATGCTTCACATGCAAGGATTGGTTATTAATGAATCTGGAAAGAACCTCATGTTAAGTTATTTAGACATGCATGAACATGGCAAATATGGATGCATCATGCATAATCGATAGAAATGCATATAAAGAACGCAAGAAACAGAGTTACAGTTCTCACGATACGCTCATGACAAGGTACGAAGGCAAAACACAAGACAACCAAAACCATGGGCTAATTCTTGGCATTCCAAGGTAGCCACTGGTTAGGCAATGAAAAACCAACCACAATGGACTCAAAGATCAATCAATTCCATGGAGTATAGCTCCCACAAGTCACAAAAACAATAAAACAAACAATCTGCCACAAACAGCAATATAGCAACTTACATAGCCCACAACTTGAGCTACAGGAATCCTACAGCCATAAACAAGATATTGACAGAAACTACATAACATATACATCAACTTATCCAACTACACAATCTGCATAGGAGGCACACATCAATAAGCATGAAGCTATCAAGTTGACATGATGAAACAGTTTTTCTGGGACTTGGTAAAAATTACAGTTTTCTGGAATCTGAGTCAATAAAGTAGCATATTGACAGCAAAAGTTAAATATGTTAGAGAGCACCTCTTGGCATGAAAATTAACAGGATGGTAGTAGACAACATCTAATCCAAATTACTAACACTGAGCATGACCTAATTCACAACACATCATAAGATACCAACCACTCTACATGGCATAAGAATAACAGCAGATTCTCAGACTTGGAAATATTTAGCATGTTGAAAACAGAAACATTAAGTTGGCTACTTTGCAACATGTTTCCCACTTACATGGGTTATTCTCATGTTAAACAAAACTACCATGGCATAATAAGCACTAGCACTTCCTAGTTGGCACATGCCCCAAAACAAGCAAGGATTAAATCATGCAAAAATGACAAAGTAGCATCACAGCTGAAAATGACAGTTTTATGAACTTGCTCAAAAGTGAAATCTGAAAGCACCAATGGATTCATTGGCTCATTCTACCCCAAAAGCATGTGTCATACCCATATGTTCATGTGAAACAACAAGGTACAATCTAACTAGCAAAATGTCACCTACTCTCATAAGTGAGATATCTCTCTAAATGGACATAAGCATTACATGAACATAACAGATTTGGTAACTTGGATAGCATGGCAAATTCCACAAAACCTATTATCAAACATAACCAACAAAGGGGTATGTCAAGTGGGGAAACCCACTAGTCCCCCCCCCCCACACACTCTACTCGCACCACTACATGGCAAGCACACACATGCTCTATATATGCCCAAGGACATATGAGCACAAAAACAACCATGAGCATACCACCCAAGAGGAGGGTTCATCCACACACACACTCACATGCACCATGTATGCATAAGCATAGGGCACATACACACACAACACTCACAAGTGCACTAGGCACATACACTCACATACATACTCATGTGTGTGTGGGTGTTCATCCACACACATATGCACACATATATGCACAAGGCATATATGCATATGCATATGCATATGACTATACACTCACACACACTCTCACTCACATACACACATGCATAGGTGCACACACACATGCACATACACACATGCACTCCCTACACACACATATGCACTCACACCACATGAGTGCAATCTGCCTCTCACACACACTCAAATACCCATGCATATATACAGTTATGTATACACACATACACACACTCAACACACATGCATAAATACATACAAGCAAACTCACATACACACATATACATCTCACATACCTATGTGTATGCACCAAGCACACACACACTACAGAAATTAAATCAAACCCTACACATACATACATACATACATACATCCTATAGCAAGGAAGAAAGAAAAAGAAAAGAAAAAAAACAAAACAAAATCAAAACAAAAAGGGGGGAGGAGTCAGGATCAAACCCATGACCTCTGGGCCATCTCCCCCTAGTGCAACCACTGCGCTATGGCTCGAAACGTTAACAAATGAGGGGCAATACTGCACTAGTACACGCACACACATATGTTACTGAAGAAACTGAATCCTTGCATGACAGCAGCGACACATCAACGGCGGCGGGCGGCTCTGGAAAACTACGGCACTAGCGGGGCGACAGCAGGGACGCGGGGCACACGGGGAGTGCAGGGGCTCCATTCCCACGCTCGGACGCGGAGGAGGCACCAGTGACGGTGCGCCTCGAGCTCGAGCAGGAGCTCGGCGGTGCTGAGCACGACGGTGACAACTCGGGCTAGCAGGGGAGAAAGGCTGTGCGTCAGTGGCTCACCTAGGGGAGGACGATGGTGATCCTGCCGCAACGACGGGGAAGAAGAGGCGGAGACGACGTCGGCGACGAAGGGGAAGCAGACCCGACGACGACCCGCGGCGAGGAGGAAGAATATGATGCCTTGGAGCCTCCCACGGTGATCTAATGCCGGGAACGGAACGCGGGGACGAGCCGCATTCGCCACGCCATCTTGGACGCGGAGGGGAACCACCGGAGATGCGAGGCGACGGCGGCCCGACGATCACCGGCGACGCTCTGAACCTCATTGCTCTCTCTGAAACCTTACCTGACAGGGGAAAGAAGAGAGGAGGGAGAGAGATGGAGGGGAAGATGGGAGCTGCGGCGGTGGTGGGGAAGAGAGGAAACCTAGTCGAGGGGGCACGCATGCCGAGGGGGGCTATGTACCCACGGGTTGACGGCGACGGCGACGGAAAAGGGGGACGGCGGAGCTCCTCTATCTCTGCACTCACTCATAGAGAAGGAGGACGAGGCAGGTGGCCATCTGCTCGAGCGGGCTGGGCCGCGGGAGAGGCGAGGTCCACCTAGCTCTCTCTCTCAAAACAAATAACAGAGCAGGTTTTTAACCTTTTCAAAACACAGCAACACAAGATAAAATCTCTAGAGTAAAATAAAAGGTTTTTGATGCAAACAAAAATACTTTTGTAAAGAAAATAATATGCACTATTTAATAAAAATATTAAGATGATTTTTAGGACAAGTAATTTTATATATTTTAAAATAGGCAGCCCCCTGTTATTTAAATGCCACAAACATACAAACACCAAACATTAAAGATAATATATGTAGGGCTACCTCTTGAACATTTTTAAGCAATTTAAAAGCAAGTTAATTCTGTTTATAAAAATACCATGGGAGCTAAAGGGCTTTAGTTGGGGTTTTTGTTGAAAAGCAAAAGAGAGGGAAGAGAAGGAGGTTAGCACCCATGATCCTACCACATCACAACACAAGTCACACTCACAACCAACCATACCAAACAAGGACACAAGAAAAACAAGCATGGCATGATGAATGCATGATGCATGATGCATGAATTCAACAAAGCATGGCATGACAAGGTGCAAACCATTCATAAAGCTCATGACACAAGATTCATACAAAGATTACATGCCATAAAAGGTAGGGACAACACTTGGGCTGTCACAATTATTCGATAATATTCGATCTGTATTAGTGATATTATATGATAATATTCTTTTTGGATTATTCAATATGATGTATTAGTTATATTATATTCGCGTTCATTATAAATGTATTACTGATATTATATTCGAGTTCATTATTCGAGATAATGTATTAGTTATAAATTTTTAGTAAAAAAATCATGTATTTTCGTATGTCGTTGCTCCTTATGTGACTTTCATTTGTGTGCTTGATGGAGGAATCCAGACTGTTGCCATGGGGGTGCTTCCTGCTCTTCTCTTCTTGCGATATATACCTTGGTATAATGCGCAGAGAGAAGAGAAGGGGTGCGCCCATCACCGACGGTTAAGCTATTACTATGAAAGAGTGTACACCAACATATATACACCACCATATCAGTGTGAGAGATTGCGCACGAACACATCATCAGATATGAGAGTTATTTAAGGAAAGCCTCGACATACCGAAAGTCAACAGATATGGAATTAGGTCTATTTGGACATGTGTGAATGTTATTGCAGGGAACACCTCCTAGTGCCTATGTTTTACCGGAATGTTCATTCATTTCCGTTCTACGAGACGACAGGCACTCAATATGTCTTATTTTAATAATGGGCATGCCGAATTTTCTAATCATGAACACAGGAAATGTCTGACGACGATACGATCCCTGAGTGTGATTACTACGGTGATGATCGGGTTTGTGCAACCAGCCTCACCTGCGAGATGACAGGTTCTTCACCATCAATCTTGACGAGACCTTCGATGTTTATATGGTACGCAATGATGACAAGTGTTTTTTTGTAATTAAGCATGACTTCTATTTATTTGCTTCAATGTGTAATTTTATTTTATACAATGTGACTAGTTCATCCGCTGCCATGCAAGACGGTATGTCTTGGAGAGGCTCGGTTTCGAAGACCACGAGAGTATGGAGACGAGGAGAGCTAACCTGAGGACTAAACATGGTCACCAATTTCTGGTTAAAGTAATGAATGCAGTTAATAACACAGAATTAGGGTGCTCAAATTGGGAAGCTCTAGCCAAGGCATATGGATTTAAGAAGGGTATGAAAATAACCTTCGATCTTTGTCCTCAAGATCATATTGAAGGTAACATCGACATTTGAGTGTATGTCGATATGTGTCGTGGGAAAGAGCCTGATAGTAGATGGTACGGGTACGAATGGAGAGGGCAGAGTCCTAGCTACGGCAAGGGTGTACACACGGTTGTATGAGTTCAGGCCCTCTCGTGGAGGTAACAGCCCTACGTCTCAGTGCTCGGGAGCTTTATGTCGAGTGGAATGTAGAGATTACCATAGTTTTCTTAACCCTTGTGCAGGAGGGGAGGGGCGGCTTATACAGAGTTCGCTGCCCCTCATAATGGCCCCGCATCAATGGGTCTGGTCGTGGGGTGTAAAGTCTGCCGTTACAGGTAACGTACGTAGTAAAAGCTATTAAGGGTCATTAAGCCAGCGTCTGCCCGTTGGGCTCTTGATGATGGTTCCTGGTCTTCTGGCGTCGAGTGAAGCGAGGTCCGTCGAGTGACACGCGACTACTGAGTGAGAGCGGGAGTCTCCGAGTGGATTACTGTCGAGTGACTTTGAACGTCTCTAGGGATCCACTCGGAAGTTCATGCTTGATCTTCAAGTCCTCCCATGTGGTGTCCTTAGGTAGGGTATGTAGGCCTTGCCTAGGACCCTACCCCAGGCACGTATCCTCGTCATTAGCCCCCGAATGGATCGGGGTTTGAGTGGTGGAAGGAGGTATCAACATAGACCTTGAGTTAGTGTATCAAATCCTCCGAATGATATTTGGGATTTCCATGGAACTTGCATCGATTGAACTCTGAGCATTAGCTTTCATTCAGGACCGACACGCAAAATCTTCCAAATGATATTCGGGTCTTCAACGAAATTTACGCCGATTGAATTCTTCTCCGCTCGCCTGGATCCATTCAGTCTTAAAAATGTCCGAGTGAACCGAGCGCATCTTGGGGAGGTGACGGGTCGGTCTGACGGGCCCGGATTCTTCGGGATACGAAAATTCGGGAAATGCGCGCACGCGCGGAGATGACGCCACGATCAGGGCAAGTGGGGGCACGACGCCTCGATTCTCGCGCCGGTCATCTCGCCACGCACTGGGCGTCGTCAGCGGTTGGCGTGTGCGGTTATCCTGCAGGCCCACCGGTCAGTGAGACACTCGGCAACATATAAAGCATTCTGAGCTGTGGATTGCACAGTACCTTCTGCTGATTCTCCCTCTCTTCCTCCGCCTCCTCTGCTCCCCAACAAAGCACACCGCTCTCCTCCAACCAGAGCTGCCGCTCCGATGATGAAGAACGCGACGGAGAAGCTGGAGCGTGCAAAGAAGGGGACGTCGAAGCTCAAGGGCAAGAAGCCCTCGACCACTCGGTTCACCGTGCCCGCGGGGTGGATGTAGGGGGATTTTCTCCCCTCTATTGTCACCTATGCCGACCTCGAGGGCCTCGTCTCCGACGGGCTGGTGGCGGACGGTGCCTGGAGACTGCCGGGGGAGGAGCGCGAGCCGGAGCCGTGCGACGGAGAGCGGGTTCTTCTCCTCTCCCATGTAGAAAGAGGTTTCTCCATGCCACCCCACCCATTCTTCCGGGGATTTCTGAATTTCTTTGGTGCGTAGCTGCATCACTTTTCGCCGAACACCATGGCATATTTGTCTGCACTCGTCACCTTGTGCGAGTGTTTCCTGGGGTGCTCTCCCCATTGGGGGTTGTTTAAACATCTCTTCAGGGTCAGATCGCAGACTGTGAAGAAAATCCTTGCCTCCGACGGGACGACCCACGTGCTCTAGTTGTGTGGAGGATTAGGGGTCCAGAAAAGGCAACGTAGTTCCTTTCTTGCCATTACTCTTCCTGAGTCTGTCTAGGGCTGGCAGTCGACCTGGTTCTACTGCAAAGATGTAGCACCGCCCAACATGTCGACTGGTCTTTCTCCGTTTTCACCCGACCAACCCGCTGCCCCCAAGTCCCTAAAGGTGACCGACGACGAGCATGTCCAAGTAGGTATCCTAGTCGAGGTCGTGGTCAACTGATCTGGGGCGGGGTGACAGGCACGGATCTTCTTGAAACGTTCCTCGGTCGACGTATACAGCCACTCCAGGCCAGAGACCATAGCGTGTGGCACTACTCGGGTCCGGGGGACTCGACCAGGACACATCCAGAAGAAGTTATACAGGAGACTGTCGAGTAGTGGCTTCGGAGCATCACCGAGGCTTGTGACAACCCCTTGGGAGCCAAGAGGATCCTGCCTTACTCGGCTGAAAACCCACCGAAGAACCTGGTGAGATGTGTAATGTTGACTGATACATTTATACTGTCGAGTGATGTATTGACTTGTGGTGTGACTCTTGTTTGAATTATGCAGGAATGGACGAACATGCACTCGTCCGTTCCCAACGGGAACCATGTGCATGACGGCATGGTGAGTGAGGGCGGCAACATGGACGGCGACGGACTTTCCGACTCTGGGGATGAATATGAAGATTCTGGCAAAGAGGAAGGAGTCGAGTCGCCCCCTCGTCGCGAAGGCCGCACTAAGTCCCTACATGACCCGGCAGCTGCTGAGGATAAGGCCCCGGGCCCAGGCGAGAAGAACCCAAAACGGAGTCGTCCCTCAACTATCGAGTCGAATGAAAGACTGGCCAAGCAGCCCAAGCAAGCCACCTCCAAGCCTCGCAAAGCACTGCCTTGTATGAGGGTGGTCATACCTGTCGTCTCCACGTAAGTGTTCATTTCCGAATTGTTCTGTCGACTGAAGTCTTGAGTTATATCTGAGTGAAAGCTGTCTAATCCATCAGAGCTGCAACATCTGTGACCTCGCCTCGTCGAGATGAAGAGGACGTAATGGATGTTGACACCGCTGATGCTGCCACTTCTCATAGAGGTAGGAAAGTTGTTAGTTTTCCGAATAGGACTCGACACATGTAGATGTTGATGTTGTTGGTTGTTGTAGAGGTCATTCAAGTGGAGGACGATGAGGGGCTGCTGGACACTTCGCGCGCTCGCACCCGAAGGGCATCATCGTCGCAAGCACCTCAGCGCTCAACTACGGAGTCTTCCCAGAGGAGAGGTGACTCAACGGGACCAAGGGTTGAGTCTGCAATGCCTCCGTCGCATGCTCCTCCAACCGTCTCGACCGTCGTGACGTCGGCTCCGACCGGACCTCTTCAGGCTACTCCAGCTGCTCCAGCGACTGTGCCGACCCCACCTGCGATGGCCTTCCCTCTACATCGCACCCCGGAAGACCAAACCGGAGCTGCAAAGGAAGCCATGATCTAGGCGGAGCAGCTCATGCTGAGGACCAAGGAGGCGTACGAGGCCAGCAAACTGGCTTTTGACATCAGCGTAGCCCTCCGCACCAATGTCCGAGTAAGTTCGATTGTAAGTCCATTGTCGATTGAATTATTGTCTTTTCTTGGCTGCCGAACACCCACTGGGTGATTGCCGTAGAATTTTTGACCTTCCTCCAGTCGAATAGATCGGATCGTAGTCGAGTAGTAGTAGGATTGGTAGTACACGCAATATTGTTGTCGCTCGACATGTCGAGTGTGTTTTCTGACGAGTTACTCGACGAATTGAGAGTTAACCGTCTCAGTGGGGGTGCTCTTAGCGCACCCGCTGGGTGTAGTCCCCGAGACCGCTGTCGATTGCTTGCATCGACAGGGGTCTTAGAGTCTATTGTATACAGGATGCACTTTGTCTTCGAATCACACCACTCCATAGATACCTTGCAGGTTTCATGGATATCATTATGAAACCATTATATGACGCTGCGTAGGGATCGACTGCACTTCATAGAGTGGGGGAGGTGTGTCGCTCAACGGGTTGAGTGTCATGATAGGGCTGACCTTGTCGAGTGTTTTTTTCCTGACGAGTTACTCGACGGATCGAGAGTTAACCGTCTTAGTGGGGGTGCTCTTAGCGCACCCACTCGGTGTAGTCCCCGAGACCGCTGTCGGTTGCTTGCATCGACAGGGGTCTTAGAGTCTATTGTATACAGGATACACTTCGCCTTGAATCATACCATTCCGCATCTTCCTTGCCGGTTTCATGAATATTAATTACAAACCATGATATGACGCTGCATAAGGATAGGCTACACTCCATAGAGTAGGGTGGGTGCATCACTCGACGGGTTGAGTGTCACGACATGGCTAACCTTGTCGAGTGTTTTTTTCTAACGAGTTACTCGACGGATCGAGAGTTAACCGTCTCAGTGGGGGTGCTCTTAGCGCACCCACTGGGTGTAGTCCCTGAGACCGTTGTCGATTGCTTGCGTCGGTAGGGGTCTTAATAGAGATAGCTTTTTGTTTGAATTTGGTTACGGCGTGCGGAACGCCAGAACCACTAGATGTGTCTAGTGGACTTACTTTTTGAATTCTTCCAACATGGGCATTCGCCGGTCTTAATAACTCAGTCGACTATCCAAGAATTCCTTGCTAATTGAACTCATGTCTTTTGTTGGTTCCAGAGGGCTTGCGAACTTGGGACGCAGTACAAGGAGATGGAGGAGGAGAAGAACCAATTGCAGGTGGACTTGGCGGTTGCCAACAACGCCCTGGAACGAGCACGAGCTGAGCTGAAGTCTCTGGGAGGTAATAAGTGCCGACTGTCAGCATTCCCATCTTCCCCTTTTCATGTTTTGAACCGAGTGCTCTCGCTCGAACAGACATGCGCAATGAAAACCGTCGACTCCATGCGCGACTCAACAATGTTGTTTCTTTAGATTCCATGAAGAGGGTACTGGAGGAGAAGGACAAAGCACTTGCTGATGCCCAACAAGTCGCCAAGGACAAAACTGAAGCTGCAGAGCAAAAGTTGACTGCCATCCAGAAGCTGGGAGAAGAGAACGCCAAGCTGAAGTAGGAGCATGCGGATCTTGTCAAGAGGGTCGAACAACTAACCAAGAGGAGCAATGGCCTGGAGAGGCATCTGGGCGAATTCTTGAGGAAGATGTATCTTCTACTCGATGGTGAGTATTTCTTGTCGACTGATATTTGCAATAAATTTTTGAGGGTTGCAGCTCATCGATTCCCCTTCTTCCATCAGAATTCTGCCAGGACTTTGAAAAGGAAACAGAGGAGATTAAGCCCATGCTTGACCCCACCAAGTCGCCAGTTGCTGATGCGGTGGCGATGAACATGCTGCGGCTTAACTTTCGGCTCTAAGGTGCCCAGGCCTATATCGCTCGACTGAAATCTGTCATGGAAAGGATCGACAAGGAGCTTTGGCCTGAGGACACTCTTCAGCTTGACCTCAACTCCATGATGGCACGCCTGAACGAACTTCCTAGTCGAGTGCAAGCTTGGAAAAAATCTGCTGCTCATTGCGGGGCCGATGTGGCATTGTCTCTGTTCAGGGTCCATTGTAGGGACGTGAGGGAGGAGAAGCTGAAGGAGCTCCAAGTGGTAAACACGAAGAAACTCCAGTTCGAGGATTTCATGGAAACCTTCATTGAGGCGGCCACCAGAATCGCCGACGGCATCGAGCTGGATACTTTTGTCGAGCCCGCCAGTCCGTCGCCTGCCTAGAAACTTGAGTCTTTGGAAAAAACAATTAAATTTGCCTCGGTATGCCGAGTGAAACTGTATCCCTTCAAACTTTATTCAGTCCTTAGGCCTGAGCTCATTTGCTTCTGCACACGACGTTTATTCATGGTTTTATCCTTTGGATTTTGCTCGCGCTTTGGCTCTCAATCGTCTGTTCGACTGCTTTTGTTTTTTTTACTTAGGCGAAATGTATTCGCAGCTAAGCCCCCGAGCATGAGGATCACTCATCACTTGGAGTATTTTGAACTTAGGTGAATGACGATTTGCATCTAAGCTGTCAAGTGGATGGATTACCATCGCCTTGACGAGGTTTTTATCTTAGGCAAAATGTATTCGCAGCTAAACCCCCGAGCGTGAGGATCGCTCATCACTCGGCAGTATTTTGAACTTAGGCAAATGTCTATTCGCGTCTAAGATGTTGAGTGAATAAATTACCATCGTCTCGACGAGTTTTTTAACTTAGGCGAAATGTATTCGCAGCTAAGCCCCCGAGCGTGAGGATCGCTCATCACTCGGAATATTTTGAACTTAGGCGAATGTCGATTCGCATCTAAGCTATCGAGTGAATGGATTACCATCGTCTCGACGAATTTTTTAGCTTAGGCGAAATGTATTCGCAGCTAAGCCCCCGAGCGTGAGGATCGCTCATCACTCGGAGTATTTGGAACTTAGGCGAATGTCAATTCACGTCTAAGCTGTCGAGTGTATGGATTACCATTGTCTCGACGAGTTATATATATATATATATATATATTTGAACCTAAGCGAAGATGGATTCGCGAATAGGCCGTCGAGTGAATGGACTGCTATCCACCTGAGAGGGTTTTTAACTTAGGCGAAACATGTTTCGCAGCTAAGTCCCCGAGTGCGAGGATTGCTCATCACTCGGAGTATCCCCAAGTAACTTAGGCGGAATCGATGAGGTATTAATTGCAGAGACACAAATTGCATTCATGAAGAACTCTTATTACATCAGAAAATTAATGTCTCAAGTGTAAAAACGTGGAAGCAGGTCTGCATTCCAAGCTCGTGGCTCATCTATCTGCTTCATAAGATTATATAAGTGATAGGCTCCATTGTTTAGCACCATGGTGACTACAAAAGGGCCTTCCCATGCAGGGGCTAGCTTGTGAGGTCGGTGCTGATTCACTCGGAGCACCAAATCTCCTTCATGGAACGCTCGGCTTCTGACATTCCTTGTGTGGAAGGGCCGCAAGTCTTGCTGATAGGTTGTGGTCCGGATCAGAGTCATCTCATGCTCTTCTTCTAGAAGATCTACCCCATCTTGCCTGGCCTGCTCGGCTTCAGCCTCAGAATACAGCTCCACTCGAGGAGAATTGTGGGCCAAGTCACTCGGCA